>JAGIQG010000008.1:56777958-57983724 GCA_024679065.1 Sphyrna mokarran | reverse complement strand
CCCTTGTCTATTATAGATGCCTCCCATGAGTTAACATTGGCAAAGAAAAGCATCACTGGTTTCTATATTGACAGTTTGAAAATGAAAACAGAAATTGTTTACGAAGAATGTATTTATTTTTTTGAAGCTTATTTTCCAAGTGATTTAAGCTCAACTGTGCGTGGATTTGAATGATTGCACTTCCCCCTGATTGGATACTGCCCCTGTCAATCACAAGTGGCTCAACTTCACTTTGTTCTGGCTGAAAATTCAGTAAAAAGTTACATCTCTTCTGAACCATGTTAAATATGAAAAGCAGAAGCGTACTAGGCTGCGGTATTCTGATTCACTCTGTGCTGTTAGATATCTACAAACACCAGGGGATTAATATCTGACTCTTCCATTTTCTGAACAGCAATCCCCCCTACCCCCCATCTCTGATAGTACTGGCTCCATATATTGACATATGTTCAAACGTACTAAATAGGAGCAGAAGTAGGCCATTCGGCTGCTTGAGCCTTCTCCACCACTCAATAAGATCATGTCTGATCTGTTTGTATTGAGTTCCACATTTCCAATCTACCCCTGATAATCTTTCTTCCCTTGCCTGACAAGGATCTATCTATCTTTGCCTTAGAAATATTTAATGACCCCATCTCCACCATCTTCTAAGTTTAAAACAGGATGGATTCACCTACAAGAGAAAATATCCACCTTGTCAAGACCATTCAGGATCGTATATATTTCGATAAGCCACCCCTCCCTCTTGTAAATTCCAGTGGAAATAGCCCCAGTCTGTACAATCTTTCCTAATAAGATAGCTTTTTCATTCCAGGAATCAATCTAAATACCCCTTTTTGTACGGTATCAACCTAACTCCGAGAAAACCCGGGACTTCATTCTCAGTATGTCCTGGTCCCGAGATTTCTTCTCATGCTTTCAGACAAACACTTTGGAGAGATACTATACTACCTCTCCACTTGCCATCTGTGTGTATGAGGAATGTCTATCTTGAAATGGCTGCAGTTCATTTCCCACTACTGTTTGTTGCTTTCAATTATCGGTGTTGATTTTGTGAGGAGAGTAGGTCCTCTGAAATAGAATTACATCCAGTGTCTTGGCACATCTTATGCTTGTTTGAGGTTGGCTTTTAAAACATTCCTTGGAAAAGCTGCACTTCTCAACACTTTTTAAAGTTGATAGTTTATTTTCTGGAAATTAAGTCTTAATCTCACCAATGGTATCAGGTCCCTCATTTACACAGCATCAAACATATGACTAGTGTCTGGATAAGTTATTCCTGCGATTTTCTTTGCCCTGTGGCATTTCTTCAAAATAACTTTAAAAAATATCTTACGCTATGCACTGCTCTCAGATCATAGAATCATTCTAACCATCTCCCTCTGCCCTCTATCTAATGTTCCTTTTGTCCTCGGACCATTCCCCTTGCCACATGCTGAAACCACACTCAAAATACGTTGAGACCTATATCCCTTGCTTGGCATTGCCTATTTGCCAGCCTCCTTCGTAAGTCCACTATCAGATGAATCAATGCTCCACTTAGCATTGTTATGAAAATGTCTCTGACTAACAAAGAAAAACTCAATTTGTTATCGGTTATCTATTTGTTATCTGATATTAATTACACTGTCGCAGTATTAATTACACTGTCGCAGTATTAATTACACTGTCGCAGTATTAGTTACTTTCAACACAGTACAGGCCCAAGGCCTTCCAGTGCAGTGTGAGTTTTAGGATTTTCCACTGCAGTGTGGGCCTTGGGCCTTCTAGTATGTTATGGGCCTCAGGCCTTCCAGTGATGGGTGGGCCTTGGCTTTCCAGCATAGTGTGGGCCTTGGGTGTTCTGCAGTGTGGATCTCAGCACCACACTGCTGAGACTAGCTAACCAAGCACAGTCTGTGACTAGACCTGAGCCTTTCCTGTGGTGCTCTGTGTGGAGTTTTCCCAATAGAGAAATCAGGCACATTCTTAGCCTGCGGCCCGATGAGCAGTCGAAAAGTGAGATGGGCTTGTATTCTCACCAGGCTGCTTGGTTCAGGAACCTTCAGTTTGACAGATAAGAAAATTACCAATGTAGGTTTTTAATAACATTTGTCACAGGGGCTTTCTGTTTGAAAGTCTCCCTTGATACTATCTTCTGCCTTATAGATACCTTGGATATCAATCAAAGAATTCCATAATCCGGGAGGAATTCACAAGGTGGTGCTACAAGGCAGTGTACCTTTCACAGCATCTCTTGCCTCTTGTCTGTGAGATTGAGAAGCAGTGCTATTTGAAGTTGTAGTCACAGACAAAATGCAAGGGTTGCTAAGCAGCTGAATTGGAGTCAATGCTATTAAAGATCTCTGCTGCGAGTTTGGAATCAATGAGGCTGTCGGCAATTTGCGAGCAGTCACATTGACAAAAGATTGTCAGGTAGCTGTGTAATTAAATGGGTACAGTAATAAATTGGTTATATTACTGTATCAAAAATTCAGAGAAAATAACTGCAAGAGATTAGATTACTGGATGATAACACAGAGAATATCTGTTTGGATCTCAACATGATAGCTTGAAATCTGAATCTTCCTTTTAAAAAATTGAATGTACCGAACTGTTAAGAGTAAAACTGACTGGATCTGACCCCCCTTCGCCCCCCACCGGTTGTGCGAGGTGACAGTGCCAGGACACTGCAAAGGCGTATCCCTGTCCCTCAAAGAAGCAAAGCCAGTGGGCTATTGGTGAGGGTTGTAATGTTCCCTTCAAAATCTGCCCAGGACAAAGAGTCTGGGGGTCATGCTGGCAGCAGGAGATGAGAGGTTGGGACTGCTAGCGGGAGGTGAGGGGGTGGGGTAGAAACACACAGTCAGGCGAGAGGACAATTTGGGAAATTGGTTCGGAAAAAGAAATGAAATAATCAATCTGACATGTGGGAAATCAAGAAGGAGATAGAAATGCTCCAATGTCTGTTGTTCTGAACCTGCTCACTGAGTTGTGCAGACTCTGGCTGTTTATTTTAGTTATAGTGTAAGCTGTGCATTCTTTCAACTGTCTGCTCAGATAACACTAAACCGAGAGGAGGAGATCTTCCTGCTTCCTGACCAATGGTCTTCAGCAGAAACAACTGACCTATTTACCCAGGTCAGTTGGTGTGACCTTTTCTTTAGTCCTTCGTGGGATATGGCCATCTCTGGCAGAGCCAGCATTTGTTGCCCATCCCTAATTACCCTGGTATTGCGTGGCTTGCTTGACCTTTTCACAGAACATAGAACATTACAGCGCAGTACAGGCCCTTTGGCCCTCGATGTTGCGCCGGCCAGTGGACCCTATAACCTAAACTATTCCAATATCATCCATATGTCTATCCACCGACCATTTGAATGCCTTTTCAGAAGGTAGTTAAGAGTCAACCACATTGCTATAGGTCTGGAGTCAAATGTAGGCCAGACTAAATAAGAATGGCAGATTTCCTTCCCTAATGGACATTAGACAATGTAGCAGCATACGTAGCTCAAGTTCCTGGGTGATTGGAAAAAGGCACAGAGCTTGAACATACTGACCTGCCAGCTAATCACTACCTTTCCTTATAGTATTGATTGCACTGATCTTTTGAAATTTGGCATTCTTATGTTTTTCCTGATGAATGCAAATCTTTCCAGATGAAAAGATTTGACAGTGTGTTTCTCTTTTCCATGATGTTCAAGTTCTGTACTTTCTGTCTCAAAATTGAAACCTTGCTGCATGGGAAGCAGAGCCAGAAGCATAAAAGGTAATGGGTTTCCGGGAGTTGGTGGGAGTTTGGATCTGGCCAGCTGCATGTTAAATGAGCTCAGGTATATGGGGAACAGGCTGGGAAGATGGGAGGTTGGCCAGGAGCATTTCGGAATAGCTGAATTTGAAGCTAACAAAACGGCAGATGTAGATCACTGTGGTTGGTGTCGGGTGATGTTACATAGATGGATGTAGGCGGTCTTAGTGATGGAATGGATGTGGGACCTGAAGCTTACTTCCTGGGGGAAGAGCATGTCAAGGTTGTAACTGGGACAGCTTCAGGGAGGGGAGGGAAGCAGAATTTGTGATGCGATCCAAAGACAGTTGTTGGAATTTTATCATCTCAGAGTGACCTCAGGCAGGGGCATAGCTCGCTGGCTTCCCTACTGGCTTTTCCTGTCGTAGATATTTGATACTTAACTATAAAGAATCCTGGAGTTGGGTACCACAATGTCACAAAAACCTATTCAATTGAAGACCCCCTCTCTGGCAGTGTACCTTTGTACATAAAAACATAGAAACTCAAAGCAGGAGTAGGCCATTCAGCCCTTCGAGCCTGCTTCACCATGATCATGGTGATCATCAAATTCAATATCCTGATCTCCCTTCCCCCCATATCTCTTTAGCCTCAATAGAAACTGCCCCTGGCGCAGCTTCCAGGGGACAGTACCAGAGTACTGCCAGGGCATGATCCTGTCTCCCTAAAGGCTGTGCCAAGGGCAATAACAGGGCACAGGTATGACTCTCTCCCCTTTGAGGCAGTGCCAGGAGACAGTGCCAAGGCATGACCCTCTCCTCGCTGATCAGGATCTGTTGTAAACCCTTCATTTCCTCAGGGAGTGGGGCTAATCTTAATGTAGTGGGATTTTAGAGTGAGAATGTATGATAGAAAGATGCCTGACATTTCATGGTGGGAACTTTATTATGGCATTGGGGGATGGGAGAGTGAAGTTTACAGAGACAATCTGAATGGGAAACTGCTGTTGGATTCTCTGCTCCACCAGCTTTGGGGAAATGGGGGTGGAGAATTCCAGCCTATCCTTTAGTCTTTCCAGTAATGCCTTGGGGGATAGAACATAGAACAATACAGCACAGAACAGGCCCTTCGGCCTTCGATGTTGTGCCGACCAAAATAAAAAGCAAGATGTTTTGAGTCATCCAGCTTTGGAAGCTGGAGAAGAAGTGATGGATCACTGGGAGTGGATGGGTGGAAAGAAATGTCATATGTAGCCCTAGTGACTCTGTTAGAAATGAAAGTCCCTTTAAGTGTAAACCAGGAGTAGCTGCAGACTCAATTGGGAGCTGTGGTCTGTAAGAGCTGGAATTTCCCAGTAGGGTGTGGTTTCTGAACAGGATCCCGAATCAAAGAGTGGAACCTGATACTGATCTATAGTGTAAAGAACAAAACATTGTGAATCACATTCAGGCTTCTGCTGCCTGACGTGATAAAGGGCTATCCATCCATAAAACACAAGTATCACAGCACAGCCCTATCTGTGGGGGCATTGTCTGTCTTTGGATACATACCGGCTTTTTACTTTCTTCCACTGATGAAATGTTAAAGAAAAGATGTCACATTGACAAGAATTGTTACATTTGTGTGCATCCCAGTGCATCTGTAGAGGATTAATGGAACTTCTAGAATGCTTCATTTCTGCCAAGATGAGGCTGATGCAGCTGTGATGAGTCTACTCGTGAGGGACTAAGTAAGGAAGGGAAAAGGAGAACTGCATGTTAATTCACAAGCTATCCAGATTAATAAAAAACTACAGTATTGAATAATTAAATACTCTTTAAATAATTAAGGATCAAGTTTATGCTCTTTTGTAACAGGGAATTCCAGCATTTCCCCAACAGTTCCCTGAAATTCTTTTACATCTTTTCTGGTGTATCAGTGAGGCAGTTTTTAACTTTAGTGTGAATGTGATGAGCAAGTGAGTGAGTGAATTGATGGGTGTAATTCTCCCAGTGATTTCTACTGGTAAAGGTGTGCCAGATCTAAGAGGGGGGGGAATTTTCCCATCCCATCCACAACAGGGATAGTAGCGGGTGGAAGAGGCAGACCGTTCAAAAGTCCAATCGGGAAGGATTGTCCAGTTTTGGGACAAAAATTCCACCTAAAGATTCCAGCAAGGACAAATTTGGCTTTTTATCCAGCTAGGTCCTGTGTCAGGAAAATGGCCTGAGAAGATGGAGAAGATGAACCAGAGACTGACTGACAGGTAGAGAGAGAAAATATAGGAGTAAGGGAGAAAGACAGACAAAGGAAGAAAATGGGAGGGAGGAGAATTTGAGGGAAAGAGTGACAGTGAGGGAAGGAGTTTGAGAAAAGAATTTAAGACAAGAAGACATAGATATAATGAAAAAGAGTGAGAGATGGGTGACAATGAGAGATGGGGAGAAAGAGAAAAAGAGAATGACGAGAGGAAGAAAGAGAGAGAGAGCATAAGAGGGTGACAGAGAAAGCAACTCCATGGTAACAGTGGGTAATCTGTATAGGAAGATGTGATGTGCAGTCTTCTTGTCAAAAGTGCTTAACACCTTTGTTTGTTTCTCTCCTCTCAGGTGTGATAAACAGATGTACACCAATCAAATATCACTACTCCTCAGCAATCCTTCCGAAAAACCTTTCATACAACATCACTAAAACTATCCGACAAGATGAGTGGCACTCCTTGCGTAAGTCTAGAAACTCTCCTAGTAACTTCTGCCGTAATGGGGCCAAGTGATTCAGTGGGAATACTGGGCAGCATCTCCTGGTGACGGTGTGCAGTGATTTCTGTAATTTGTTTGTACAAAGTTGAATTCTACAGCAAGTTATGTTGTCTGGAATAAATGGTGAGGTGGGAGGAGGGGTGGTGAGGATGATGCAAAATAAGGCCAGTTTGATGAATAGTGAGTCAACTTGATTGATCTCATGAAGCTGTAATGGTGTTATTTGAGTGAGCATGGAGACTGCTGTGCTGAGGTAATGCAACATTCAATAATTTACACGATTGTTTGGTTGTTGATATCATGGTCTTTCTCAATAGCTTGATGTACTGTCTGTAAGCAAAGTCTCTCTTCAAAAACAGTGAGCTGGAGGTTTTTCCTCTATATTTTGAGTGTATTATATTCCATGTCAATTTTAATCTGCTCACTCTGAATTTAAGCCTGGTGATTATCAATGTAGCATTCGCAATGATTCCAGAATATGCCTAAAGAAATATTACCATTAAAGCAGATATTGGGCATATAAGAGTTAAATACTGATAGTGTGTTAAAATTGTTGTTGTTGTGTCAATGTTGTTGTTGCAATTCAGTGAAGTGGGTTATGGGTAGTCATTGGGCACAGTCCTACCTGTCATTCACTCCACATTCCTGCTGCAGTGAGGTTGGAGAATTTGGCAGCCAGATTGAACAAAGTCAATAAACACTCAACAAAGAAAGGCTCTTGTATTCTTGTTTTGACTTCACCAGTCAGCTTGGATCCAGTTAACATGTACAACACATAATGGACAGTTGTATTGTTACAGAACTGTTTAATCTATCAATCCCAGGAGGTCTAACTAATCCAACATAGTTTAACATTGTGTAATACTCTTAATTCATTGTTTCAAGTTTTTCCCAACTCTATGTTCTTCCCAGACGCAACCCGTGTTTGTTTAATGATCCTGAGGGCTGGCCTCTGGAAAGATAATGATGTATTTCTCCACTGATTTAAACATGGGATTGCTGGGGATATAAGGCAAAGATCATAGTCTTCTGCACAAGTGGGGAGCTAGAGACAGATGCAGGCAGAGAGAGAGACAGACAGACAGACAGACAGAGAGAGACTGAGAGGGGGGAGGCAGTTCGAGAAAGAGGAAGCTGATAACAGGGATGGAGTTGGAGACACGAGTAAGAGGTAGGGAGAAGTGGACAGAAGATACATACTGTTGCACTGACTATTTGCTCATGGCTATTTCAAACTGAACAGCTAATATAAGTAACCCAGGTTGGGCATCCCATAATGACGATGTGCAGTTTCTAAATGTATGTTACCCTATTTGTATCCCAGCTGCATTTAAATGGCCAAGTATAGAAATTTCCATTCCTCAGAGGTGACCAGCACAAAATCCATTTTGTACCTAACAAAACCATAAGTATCCTATGATAGCTCATTACCATCTGGTAGGAGATTGGAAAAGGACTTTTGACAGCATTTTTGTGTGATTATTAATTACTGATTGGTTGGTTGCCTGGTCAATAAACTACTAGTCTCCCAGATTTTAAGCCAGTACCATTCCTCTTAACTCCAGAGCAAGTGGTCACATCCTCTACAAATTCAGAAATGGCACAACATGCACATCAGTGTTCTAGCACTCATCGCAATAAGAACAAACATAAAGTAATGATTTGATTTGATTTATTATTGTCACGTATTGGTATACCAATAATAGAACATAGAACATAGAATACTACAGCACAAACAGGCCCTTCGGCCCACAAGTTGTGCCGAACACATCAAAACCTACGCAGCCATAGACCTATCTATAACCCCCAATACCATTGGATTCCATATACTCATCCAGAAGTCTTTTAAAAGTCGAGTTCGCCTCGACCACCACCGACAGCAGCCGATTCCATTCACTCACCACCCTCTGAGTGAAAAACTTTCCCCTAGCATCCCTTCTGTACTTGCTTCCCTGCACCTTAAATCTGTGCCCTCTCGTCGCGACCATTTCAGCCCTGGGAAATAGTCTCTGAGAGTCCACGCTATCTATTCCTCTCAACATCTTGTAAACCTCTATCAGGTCGCCTCTCAACCTTCGTCTCTCCAGGGATAACAGTCCCAGCTCCCTCAACCTGTCTTCATAAGGCATGCCTCCCAATCCAGGCAACATCCTTGTAAATCTCCTCTGCACCCTTTCAATAGCTTCCACGTCCTTCCTATAGTGAGGTGTCCAGAACTGCGCACAGTACTCCAAGTGTGGTCTGACAAGGGTCCTATAAAGCCGCAGCATTACCTCCTGACTCCTGAACTCAATCCCTCGATGAATGAAGGCCAGTACACCATAAGCTTTTTTAACCACATCCTCCACCTGGGAGGTCGATTTGAGAGTCTTATGGACCCAGACCCCAAGATCCCTCTGCTCTTCCACACAGCTAAGACTCCTACCTTTGACAGTGTACTCATTCATCCCGTTGGATCTGCCAAAATGGACCACAACACACTTATCCGCGTTGAAGTCCATCTGCCACTTCTCCGCCCAGTCTTGCATCCTGTCGATGTCCTGCTGCAACTTTTGACATCCCTCCAGACCATCCACAACACCACTGACTTTCGTGTCATCGGCGAACTTACTCACCCATCCCTCCACTTCCTCGTCCAGGTCATTTATGAAAATGACAAACAGCAAGGGTCCTAGAACAGATCCCTGGGGCACTCCACTGGTGACCGACCTCCATGCAGAAAAAGAGCCATTCACAACCACCTCTGCCTTCTGCAGGCAAGCCAGTTCTGGATCCACAAGGCCAAAGCCCCTTGGATCCCATGGCCTCTCACCTTCTCAAGAAGTCTTGCATGTGGAACCTTGTCAAATGCCTTGCTGAAGTCCATGTACACCACGTCCACTGCTCTTCCTTCGTCAATGTGTTCAGTCACATTTTTGAAGAACTCAATTAAGCTCGTAAGGCACGACCTGCCTTTTACAAAACCACGCTGACTATTTCTAATCAACCTAAACTTCTCCAAATGCTCGTAAATCTTGTCCCTCAGAAGCCTCTCCATCACTTACCAACCACTGAGGTCAGACTCACCGGTCGGTAATTTCCAGTACTATCCCTGTTCCCTTTCTTGAAAATAGGGACCACATCCGCAATCCTCCAATCCTCCGGAACCTCTCCCGTCTCCATCGACAACGCAAAGATCATCGCCAGGGGCTCTGCAATGACATCCCTCACCTCCCACAAGAACCTGGGGTACATCCCATCTGGTCCCGGAGACTTGTCTATCTTGATAGCATTTAAAAGTTCTAACACATCCGCTTCCTTAATATCTACATACTCAATCTTTTCAATCTGCCGCAAACTTGTAGTGCATCCTCCCAGATCACTTTCCACCGTGAATACTGAGGCCAAGTACTCATTAAGCACCTCTGCCATTTCTTCCGGTTCCATACAGACTTTTCCCCCTTCACCTTTTATAGGTCCTATCCCTTCTCTTCTCATCCTTTTACTTTTCACATATTTGTAGAAGGCCTTGGGATTCTCCTTAATCCTACCAGCCAAGGCCTTCTCATGACCCCTTCTGTCTCTCCTAATTTCCTTTTTAAGCTCTCTTCTATAAGCCTTATACTTCTCTAGATCCCCAACATCTTCTAGCTCTTTGAACCTTTTATACACCTTTCTTTTCTTCCTGACTATGTTCACCACTGCCTTCGTGCACCACGGTTCCCGCGTCCTACCAAACCCTCCTTGTCTCACCGGAACGTTGTCGTGCAGAGCTCCAGACAAGCATTCCTTGAATATCTGCCACCTTCCTTCTGTGCTTTTCCCCAAGAACACCTCCTTCCAGTTTATTCGCTCCAACATCTGCCTGATGTCTTCATATTTCCCCTTATTCCAGACAAACACCTTCCTAGCCTGCCTGATCCTATCCTTTTCCAATGCAGGGGTGAAGGAGATAGAATTATGATCTCCATCCCCAAGATGCTCTCCTATTGAGAGATCCATCACCTGTCCTGGTTCATTAGCTAGTACCAGGTCCAGTACAGCCTCTCCTCTTGTAGGCTTGTCCACGTGCTGTGTCAGGAAACCCTCCTGAACACACCTAACAAACTCCTCCCCATCCAAACCCCTTACCCTTGGGATATTCCAGTCGATTTTTGGGAAATTGAAGTCTCCCATCACAACAACTCTGTTATTTCTACATCTCTCCAGTATCTGTTTCCCTATCTGCACCTCAACTTCCCTGTCACTATTGGACGGCCTATAGAATACACCCAGCAACGTCACTGACCCTTTGCTATTCCTAACTTCCACCCACAGAGACTCCATAGACATTCCCTCCTCGGTATCCATGGACAGCCATGACACTGTCCCTGATCAACAGTGCCACTCCACCACCTCTTTTGCCTCCCTCCCTGTCCTTCCTGAAGGATCTGAATCCTGGGACCTGTAGTACCCAGTCCTGGCCCTGAGACATCCAAGTCTCTGTAATGGCCACCACATCACAATCCCAAGCAGCAATCCACGCTCTAAGTTCATCCACCTTATTTACTACACTCGTGGCATTAAAATAGACACAGCTCAGTCCCTCAGACTGGATATTTCCGTTCTCCCCCACTCATCTAACCTGCCTCTCATCCTTCCTAGAGTCCTTCCCTACCTGGGAGCTAACTTCCTTGCTCCCAGTCTCCACATCACTATTCCCTCCCCCTAACCTTTCTAGTTTAAAGTCCCCCCAGTAGCCCTAGCCAGTCTTCCCGCCAAGGTATTAGTCCCCCTGGGATTCAGGTGCCACCCGTCTTTGCTGTACAGGTCACACCTGCCCCTAAAGAGGTCCCAATGATCCAGGAACCGGAATCCCTGCCCCCTGCTCCAGTTCCTCAGCCGCGTATTCAACCTCCACCTCATACTATTCCTGCTCTCACTCTCCCGAGGCGCAGGCAGCAATCCTGAGATTACTACCTTCGCTTTTCTCTCTCTCAGCTGCCTACCCAGTTCCCTATAATCCCTTTTCATGTCCACTTCCCTCTTCCTGCCTATGTCAGTAGTACCTATATGTACTACAACTTCCAGTTCCTCACCCTCCCCTTTCAGGATGTCCTGGACGCGTCCAGAGACATCCCGAATCCCAGCTCCAGGGAGACATACCACCATCCGCGACTCCCGTCTGCGTCCACAAAAACGCCTGTCCGCCCCCCTCACTAGGGAGTCCCCTATAAGCACTGCCTTTTTGCTCTGTTTTTAAGGTTTTTGTTTTTGTTCAGCTCCAGGGAGCTGGCCACCACTGCCTCCCTTGGATGAGCTGTCCCCCACAGTAGTACTCAGGCAAGAGTACTTATTTTGAAGGGGGACATCCACCGGTGTACTTTCCATCCCCTGAGGTTTCCCCTTCCTAATAGTTACCCATGTGCCTTCTCCCCTTTGCCCTGGTGTGACTACTTGTCTGTAGCTCCTATCAATAATCTCCTCATTCTCCCTAATGAGTCGAAGGTCCTCACGCTGCATTTTCAGTTCTTTTACCTGGTCCCGTAGGGATTGCAGCTCCACACAGCGATCACAGGTATGGACATCTGGGAGACCAGGAGCCTCCAAGACCTCCCACATGTTACACTGGCAACAACATGCCGGCCTCACACCCATGCTTGCCCCTTTTTAGTAACCCAGAGAAAAAAAAAGTAAGAAAGAGTAAAAAAAACTTACCTTGCCTCCCCTTTTTGCTTAGGCTCTGTGAGCCAAGGACCTTACAGCTCACACAAAAACAAACTTACCTGCTCCTTCTCAGAGCTCTCCTCTCTCTCTCTCTCTTTTTTAGGTTAGAGGAGGAGGGGGGGTTGGGATACTCTACTTGTGTAGTGTATCGGGATTCCACACCACTCCAAATTTATAGTGAGGTTGGAAAAAAAACTACACTACCCAAGGTGCTTTGCAACACCTTGCGGGTTTACAAGTTTAAAATGTTTAAAAAAACTAGTAAAATTTAGACTTAAAAAATTGCTCTACTCACTCACAAGCTCTCCACTCGCAAATTGCTGCCTCTCCACAGTGCTCCCAAGGAACACTGCGTGTATTTCTTACACGCTATATAAAGCATACTGTACATGGAGAAGGAAAGGAGAGAGTGTAGATGTAGTGTTACAGTCAGAACTGGGTTTAGAGAAAGATCAACTTAATGCACGGTAGATCCTTTAAAAATCTGATGGCAGAAGAGTTCTCGAGTCAGTTAGTATGTGATCTCAGACTTTTGTATTTGGAAGGCTGGTTTGTGTGATGAACTGGGCTTTGTTTATGACCCTTTGTAGTTTCTTGCAGTCTTGACAGAGCAGGAGCCATACTAAGCGGTAATACAACCAGAAAGAATATCTTCTACAGTGCATCTGTAAAAGTTGGTGATAGTCAAAGGTGACATGCCAAATTTCTTTAGTCTTCTACAAAAGTAGAGGCGTTGGTGGGCTTTCTTAACTATAGTGTCAGCATGGAGGGTTACTAGGACAGGTTGTTAGTGATCTGGACACCTAAATACTTGAAGTTCTTAACCATTTCTACTTCTTGTCCTTTGATGTAGCCAGGGGCATGTCCTCCACTATGCTTCCTAAAGCTGATGATTATCTCCTTCATTTTGTTGATATTGAGGGAGAGATTATTGTCATTGAACCAGTTCACCAGACTCTATCTCTTTGCTGAGCTCCTTCTCATCATTGTTTGTGATCCAACCCACTACGGTGGGGTCATCAGCAAACTTGAAAGTTGAATTGGAGGGGAATTTGACCACACAATCATAAGTGTATAAGGAGCATAGTAAGGGGCTGAGGAGAGAGCCTTGAGAGGCACAAAGTTTAAGTTGATCGTGGAGAAGGTTTTGTTGTCTGTTCTTACTGATTGTGGTCTTGTGGGTTAGAAAATTCAGGATCTAGTCACAGGGAGGAGCTGAGCCACAGGCCACGGTGTTTGAGATGAGTTTAGTGGATAGAACGTGATTACAGAACATTAGATCACGAGAAGCAGTGGTAGAACAGCAGTAGCTGTTTGGCCCATCAAGCCTGCTCCATCATTCACCCTCCAATAAGATCATGGCTGAGCTAACTGTGGTCTTAATTCCACATTCTTGCCTTGATATAATCCTTGATTCCTTCCCTTGGACATCCAGAATCAAATTATTTCAGCCTTGAGTATATTTAATGACATAGAGCAGCACGGTAGCAGAGTGATTAGCACTGCTGCTTCACAGTTCCAGGGACCTGGGTTCAATTCCCGGCTCGGGTCATTGTCTGTGTGGAGTTTGCACATTCTCCTCATGTCTGCGTGTGTTCCGGTTTCCTCCCACCAGTCCAAAGATGTGCGGGTTAGGTTGGTTGGCCATGCTAAGATTGCTCCTTAGTGTCCTGGGATGTGTAGGTTAGAGGGATTAACGGGTAAATGTGTAGGGATATGGGCTAGGGCCTGGGTGGGATTGTGTTCGGTGCAGACTCGATGGGATGAAGGGCCTATTTCTGCACTGTAGGGTTCTATGTTCTATGTTCTCGTCTCTACTTCTCTCTGTGGTGGTGAATTCCAGAGATTAATGCACCTTTGAGTTAAGTTTATTTATTAGTTACAAGTAATGGTTACATTAACATTGCAATAAAGTTACTGTGAAAAATTTTGCTTGTTGCCACACACCGGCACCTGTTCAGATCAATGCACCTATCCAGCACATCTTTCAGACTGTATCAGGAAACTGGAGATCAGGAGAAAACCCATGCTGACATGAAGAGAACAAGCAAACTCCACAGAGACAGTGACCCAAACCGGAATCGAACCGAGTCCCTGGCGCTGTGAGGCAGCGATGCTAACCAGTGTGCAACCATTCAAGAAATTTCTTCTCGTTCCATCTTACATGGAAATTCCCTTATTTTTAAAATATGTTGCCTCGTTCTAGATTTCCCCACAAGAAGAAACATTCAGTGTCTACCTTGTCAAGTCCCCTAGGATCTTAAGTGTTTTAACAAGATTAACTAGCATTATTCTAAACTCTGATCAGTATGGACTCAAACTGCTTGAGCTTTCTTCATTCAATAACATCTTCATTTCAGGAATTAACCTAGTGAACTTTCTATGAACTGCCTCCAATGCATGTATATTCCTCCTTATTTAAGAAGAGCGAAACTATACAGTATTCCAGGTTCAATCTCACTAATGCCCTCTACAATTGTAACGAGACTTTCCTACTCATATTTCATCCCCCTTGCATTTACCTTCCTAAGTGCTTGCTGTACCTGTATGCTAAATCTTTATGATTCACAAACAGGTTCCCTATGTACCTCAACATTCTGCAATCGCTCTCCATTTAAGGAATGCACTGCTTTCCTACACTTCATGCTAAAGTAGGCAGATTCACATTTCTCCACATTATACTTCACATGACAAATTCTTGCCCAATCACTTAACCTATCCTTTTCCCTTTTGTATCCTCCACGTTTCCCTACCCATCTTTATGTCATCAGAAAGCTTGGCTACAGTGTACTCTGTCCCTTTTTATAGACTATGAATAGCTAAACCACAGCGCTGATTCAGAGTACAGAGTACAGAGGAGGTTTACCAGGATGTTGCCTGGTATGGAGGGCAGGCCTTATGAAGAGAGGCTGAGGGATTTGAGGTTGTTTTCGTTCGAGAGGAGGCGGCTAAGAGGAGACCTTATCAAAGCATATAAGATGATTAGAGGTTTAGATAGGGTGGACAGTGATAGCCTTTTTCCTAGGATGGAGAAAGCTAGCACGAGGGGACACAGCTTTAATTAAGGGGTGATAGTTATAGGACGGATATCAGAGGTAGGTTCTTTACCCAAAGGGTGGTTCGGGAGTGGAATGCCCTGCCTGCGCAGTTGTAGATGCGCCAAGTTTGGTGGCGTTTAAGAGGTTAGTTGATAAGTTTATGGAAGAGAAGGGAATGGTTTAGTTTGGAGGGTCATTGCTTTTTTATAATGGTTGGCGCAACATCGAAGGCCGAAGGGCCTGTTCTGCGCTGTAATGTTCTATGTTCTATGTTCTATGATTCATGATTATATTTGATAATTTGGAAGTTCCCTGTTAGTTAGCCAATCCTCTTCCATGCTAATATACCAACTTGACATATTGAACTCTTACCTTGTATGATGACCTTTTATGTGGCACCTTATCGAATACCTTTGGAAATCACATTTATCCATCTTGCTTGTTACGTCTTAAAAGACTCTAAGAAATTTGACAAACACAATTTCTCTGTGACAAAACCATGTTGATTCTCTTTGATTCTATGATGACTTTCTAAATTTCTTGCTGTCATTTCCTTAATAATAGATTCCTGATTTTTTTCAAAGGCTGTAGTCCCCCAGGATCAGATAGCCGCCATTCTATGGTTTTAAAGGAAGCGTCTGCCAAGATTATAGATGGATTAGTTGTAATCTTCCAAAATTCCCTAAATTCTGGAGAGGCTAACTGACTTGTTGTTTCCCGCTTTCTGTTTCCTTTCCTCTCTTGACTGAAGTTGTTGCATTTGCAGTTTTTGAATTCACTGGAATTATTTCTTCGCCTTTTCTCACCTCCACCCAAACAGATTCTACATTTAGTTCTTCCGAACTAAGATAATTTCTCACTACTGTATTGACCTCCTCCTTTATTAACTGAGCTACGTCACTCTCTTTCTTCCAAAAATTTCAATTACCTTTGAATATTAAGTCTCCAGCTTTGGTCACCATGCAGCCACATCTCTGTAATGATGATCATATCACACTCGAACACTTAGGCCCAGCACAGTGAAGACCAGCCTCAGTAGTGGTGCCAATGTCCCATGAATCAAAAGCTATTTCTCCCACACCAACCTTTGAGCCACATATTCAATTCTCTGATCTTATTTACTATATGCTAATTTGCTGGTGATTTAGGGAGTAATGTAGAGATTATTATCTTTGTGATTCTACTTTTTAATTTCACATGTAGCTGCCCATACTCACTCAGAATCCAATTCTGAATCATAACTAAGGTCTTGTCTATACTTATATTTTTTTTTAATGTTAAACTGAGGGCCCGTCTGCTGGTTTCAATGATTCAGCAGCCCGGTGAATGTCACATGGCACTATGAGAAGAACAGGGAATTCTCCCAGTGTCCTGGTCAACATTTGTCTCATCAAAATCAGATTAACTTATCATTCACCTCATTTTCTGCACATATGTCAGTGTCTTAGGTGTGACATATGTTTCCTAGACCTTACTGTGACCACCCACGCCAGTCCTGATTCACTCTGAATTGCAGCATTCCTGCCACTTATACAGTGACTACACCACCACCTGCAGTTTAAATCAAAAAAAGTGTTTTGCCTGAATGAGGAACCTGAATTTAACCCTGTGCATTTGAATTCCTGTCTTGGGTGAGCAGAAACTTTGTTCAGTTAAACATTGGTATCACTGAAGCCATTAGGCAGGATTTTCTAGCCCTTCCTGCCACCATGATCTACCAGCCTCCCTGAAGACAACCCTTCATGGCGAGCTACGCATTATGCAGTAAACATCACCAGGACTGGAAGATCTTAGCAGCAGCCAATAGTGAGTCACTCTCACCATCAGAAGACATGCTGGAAAATCCAGTCCTTGGTCTTTGCCCACATGCCTGGTTGTGACTGGATATTATAATCACATGTACATGATTGGACTATAATGAAGTAACCTAGTTATGTATATTTAAACATGTACAACTAGTAGAGATAAAAGAATAAGGATGCATGACATAAGGATTGCAAACAAACTATTATCTTTACATTGACATAAGAACAATGTTTTGTAGTTGATCAAGACGTTTATACTCCATCTTGTATGGATAAGGCTTCCTTGCATATGCTTGAATAAACCAGTGACCAAAAAAAGCTTGAGTCTCATTTGGTCTGTATGGAATTGGAGGGTAATCATTCCCCCATTCTGGGTGAACAGAAATTGTTGCGAGATAGGAAATGTACAGCATACTTCTAAATGTCGCAAAGTACAAGCAGGGTGAAAGGTTTGGGTAAGGTCTTACTGCAGTTGATAAATTGTGAAAACCCAGCCCCTGATTTCGTTACCCAACTCTGCTGCTGTCTGATGGTGACTTAGATAATCCTGGCATCCCATTGGATCCTAAATTGAGCTTCCAACCCTATTTCTTCACCATCAGGAAAATCACCTATTTCCTATTCCATAATATTGTCCTTCTCCACCCTAACCTCAACTTGTCTCTAGCTGAGATCCTCATCCATCCCATTGTTATCCAGGTAATGGCACTGCATCCCTATTCCAATGCGGTCTGAGATGCCCTCCCACCTTCCATCTTGCTTGTACTTTGCGATATTTAAAACTATGCGGCCCATTTCCTATCTCGCACCAATTTCTGCTCTCCGGAAATGGGAGAATGAATGCCCTCCAGTTCCACACAGACCAAATAAGACAGAAGGTGGAGTATAAATGTCTTGATCAACTATAAAATGGTGTTCTTATGCCGATGTAGAGATAATAGTTTGTTTGCAATCCCTCTGTCATGCATCCTTATTCTTTTATCTCTACCCAGTTATGCATGTTTAAATAAACATAACTAGGTTACTTCATTACAGTCCAATCATACATGTGATTATAATATCCAGTCACAACCAGGCACATGGGCAAAATAAGGGCAATCTGTGATTAGGGTATTGAATTTGATGATCGGCCATGATCATAATGAATGATGAAGCAGGCCTGAAGAGTTGAATGGTCTATTCCTCTAATTTTCTAATACTTTGACCTTTTTCTACTCTAATAACAAACATGTGATTACTATTTTTTATTGGATATTGGGTGTCACTGGCTAGACAAGCATTTATTACCCATCCCTCACTGGGGACAGGTATGGACACACAGGTTTGTACAACAATCATTTCACGGTTGTCGTTCGACTCTTAATGACAGATTTTCATTGAATTCAGATTTCATCATCTGCCATAGTGGGATTTGAATGCAGATCCCCTGACATTACTTTGGCTCTCTGGATTACTAGCCTAATACCACCATCTCGCCTAAATGCGTTTAGTCTAGACTTCAGTATTTCTGGCTCTGCTTTTAACCCCTTTACTCACCTAATACTTATCTGCCTACATTGACTACAACTCCTTGAACATCTCTAACATAAAATTCTCATCCTTGCATTTTATTCCTTCCAGAGTATTATGCTGTCAGTGCTGCCCCAAGCCATTGCAACCGGCTGACAGGAGATACTTTCATCCTGTCAACCTGATCCTAGCTCCCAAAGGTAGTATCCAACCCACATCACCGATGTCTCTCCATCCCTGATTCCAAAGCTGTTATGAACCTGGAACAATTATTATGATGAGGCCAGTACACTGAGCAGGCTGTCATCCCAGATGACTCTGTTAGCACCAATCACACACCCATCTCTCCAGAAAGGTCACTTTTCATTTACTTGGTTTATTGGTTCTGTGCAGTTCATTGATTTTTCTGATTGAATTCTTTATGAGGGAAAATAAACGAGTGACCCACGCTTGGTAGCACAAGCCAAGGACAGTATAATCCCAAACAATCGGAATCAGCAGGAAAGAGTGAAGTCTCAGGATGGGGAGAAGCTTTTGAAAGCTTGTGAATGAATGGAGCAACACAGACATAGAAAACAGGAAATAGGAACAGGATTAGACCACTCGGCCTATCAAATCTATTCTACCAATCAGTAGCTAATTTACTCATAGCTGATCTTCAGCTTCAAATCCATGTTCCTGCTTTTCCCCATTTCCCATAATTTCCTAAGAGAGCAGAAATCTGTAAATCCCACCGGCCTTAAATGTTTTCAATGAAGGAACAATCAGAATCTTCTGGGGTAGAGAATTCCAAAGATTCACAACCCTTTGAGTGGCAAAATTTCTCCTTATCTTAGTCCTAGATGATCGGTCCCTTATCCTGAGCCTGTGCCCCTGTGTTTTAGATTCCTCTACCAATGGCAACAATTGTTCATTCTATCAATGCTTTAGTATTTTATAGATTTCAATGAGATTGTCCCTCATTCTTCTAAACTCCAGAGAAAATAAATCCAGTTTATTTAGTCTGTCATCATAGGACAACCCACTCATTCTGGGGACTAATGCAGTGAACCTTTACTGTACCATTTCCAGTGCAAGTATATCCTCTGGTAAATATGAAGACCGAAGGTGGCCTCAGCTTCAATCCCCACCCCGGCCAATCTCTGTTGGAGCCTAACAACTGGTCTCCGTAAGAGACGGTTTAACAAATAGCCAATTGTTCTCATTCCTGCCAGCTTACTTTGATTTCAGCACTCTTACCCCTGAGTAAGACGGTCATGAGTTCAAATCCTGAACATGAAATCCACATTCATGGTCTCAGTGCCATACTGAGGGAGTGCAGCTCTATTGAACATGCTGGGTATTTGATCAGATATTAAACTAAAGCCCCAACTGCCATTGCCCCATGGGCACTATTTGAAGAACAGGGGTTTCTACCCAGCTTCTGGCCAGTATCTGCCCTGAATAAATAATGCTAAAAGGGATTATCACATTGCTTTTTGTGGGAGTTTGTTTTTGTGGGAGCTTGCTCAATGAGCACATTGACTGCTGCATTTCCTGAAGTATATAAGTGATTGCACTTTTCAGTAGCTGACTGTGTGCGTGTGTGTGTGCGTGCGTGTGTGTGCGTGCGTGTGTGTGTGTGCGTGCGTGTGTGTGCGTGCGTGTGTGTGCATGCGTGTGTGTGCGTGCGTGTGTGTGCGTGCGTGTGTGTGCGTGCGTGTGTGTGTGCACGCGCGTGTGTGTGCGCGCGCGTGTGTGCGTGCATGCGTGCCTGCGTGTGTGTGTGTGTGTCTGTGTGTGTGTGTGCATGCGTGCATGCATGCCTGCATATGTGTGTCTGTGTGCGTGCGTGCATGCATGCCTGCATGTGTCTGTGTGTGAGTGTTTGTGTGTGTGTGCATGTGTGTGTGCATGTGTGTGTGCCCAGTGATGGACTGGCGCCCGTCCTTGGTGTACCCTGCCGAATGCTCAGTGTCTGTTAGGATAGGCTCCAACTCCCTGCAACCCTGAATTGGAGTAAACAGTGAAGTGGTGAAGATTGCATTTTATTCAATATAAAGTGCTTTCTTTCTTGACTTAAACTCTTGATTCAAGACAGCCCCAATGAGGCTACTTGGAGGCTCTGAAGCAATCCCTCCATTGTGCCCACAGTGAAAGCCTGTTTAAGATGGCAGTAGGTGGCTCAGTCTAATAAACAATTAGCACCTTCATTGGAGAAGGCAAGGAACATGCATGTGAAACAAATGGAGGACATACGGAAGGATAAGTACTTTGGAAGAGAAAGCTAGGCAGTAAATATTTTATGTCTTGATATCAAGTGTTTTTTAAGTAATTCCACCAACAGTTCACTACTGACAGTTTGCAGAGATGGGAGGAGGCGTTGCTTGTTTGTTCTGATTAAGGTGAAGCTAGGGAAGGAATTTGAAATTATCTGTCAATATTTTAAGGGGATTTGGCTGCCTCAATTCGCAAAAAACACCAAGAAGAATTCGTTTTTTTTGCTATGCTGCTGATTTAGCAATGCTTTTGGGAAGGGAGAGCTGAACTGATCTTATCAATGCCATTTGATTTCTGGTCATTATATTGATTGTTTCATGGAGCCTTTAAGAGGGCCAGAGCAGGAACTCTCTTGCGAATATAATGTTTACCAACAGCAGTAAGATCTTACCCAAACCAGCAGGGGTTGAGAAAGGATCAAGCCAGCTCACATCACCAGCTTACTCAAAAGCAAAATTGTTCTTACCACTCTTTTGCAGCAGTTTGTGGTTCTGAAGTGTGCTCGCCAGATTGAATGCATTCGTCTGTGTGTGTGTCTGTGTGTGTGTGTATTTGTGATTTTGTGGTTGTGAGTGATTGCGATGGTATTTCTGGGTGTGTTTTACATGATGATTGTGAATATATTTGAACGTGTGTTTGAGATGATGGCTCTGTGTGTGCGCGTGCGCGTGTGGGATGCACATGCACATGATATTTGTGACTGAGTGGGTTTGAGTGTTTCTGAGGATGGGGGATGTGGAAAGGTTCTATATTGTCTTATCACAATATTATCCCAGTAAGGGGCCTCGATATCAAACAGCTTGTTTTTAAACTACCTGACCTTTCCTTTTCACCAGGCACTGTGCTCTCATTAAATATTGAGTGACTCCTCGCAGCCCCTGAGGTGCGTGTGGAATCTAATTGCAGATTGAAGTATTTCATCCAGGATTGCCCTGTGCCCTTAGGCACTGTGGGTTCTTTCTTTCTCTCTCTATCTGTGTCTCTATCTGCTCAGGGGTGCAGAGTGACATCCAACTGAACTCTCTTGTCCACCTTTCCTTGAGGTTGTGTGCTTTTCCATTTATTGTCAAGCGGAGGAGGCTGAAGGTTGGGAATATGAGTGAATGGAATTTGTTAATGTGATAGCTGGCAGGTGCCAGCAGGTTAGGTCTTCACCTACCAGTGGGTTAACTGGTCAGAGTGGGCAGTAGGTCAGCTTTTGTTGGGGAGGGAGAGATGGGTTTGGGGTAAAGCTCACTGCCAGCTCTTTTCGTGTGCACTTAGTGTGGTCTGCTTGCCTTGCCCCAGAAGGGGTTATGAAGCTGTCAATGTGAGGATAACAGCTCCAGCATTTCCTGGATTGTAAAATCCTCAGCCTTATTTACGAATCCTGACATGGTCTCACCCTTCCCTACTTCTGTAATCTCCTCAACTTCTGACATCGCCTCACTCCTGTAACATTCATTCTTTCGCCTAATCCAGCATCCAGGGGTAAAATGAATCTTTCACTCACTCCACGATATGGGGATTGCTCTTTGCTCTGTTGTGCATCGCCACTCTCAGATCCAGGGACTTGCATCTGAGACGCCTCAGCTTTGATTCTGTGGCTTTGAGCCTACCGGCAGGACATTGAGACTGTGACCCCTGAGCTTTGGACATTGTACTCTAATCTTGGAGCTGTTTGAATGCAAGATATTGCTGCGACTGTTAACCCAGCCACTGTACTGGGATCGGCTAAGTCAACAGAGATCAGAGATCAAACATAAGCATTTCTAGCTTGCATGACAGGGCACATCTCACACTGATCTAACTGTGAGAATAAGATTATTGTTTCAGACAAAGATCCTCTCCACCTTGTGTTACATTTGTCCCACTTAGTTGTCAGATGGAGGATGATTTACCAGCCCAGGGTCACAGTGTGAAAGAAAACACTGTGCAGTACATTGGCAGATGTGTGTGCAGCTGTCAGGTCACTTCACTGACTGGTTCATTGGTGTCAATGTCTACCAGCTGTTGCCACATCTGCCCATATCCTCAGCTGGTGCTTCTGATGTTAATGCCAAATTGAAGACTTGTTGCGCAGTGAGAAGTGCAGGGCCTGAGAGTAACAACAACCACTTGTCCCATAGTGATGATCTCACTGATATCTGATCCTGCTCTGCTGTGAGTTACTGTCTGAAACTTTTCTGTCCTTTATCTGCCCTCAGAAGTGTTCTTCAGGACAACTGGTGTTTGCTAGAGCCCTTTGACAATCAAAGCTACGGGGAGAACCACAAATAAGGAGAAGCAGATCCCACAATGTCTATTGGTCTTGTTATTCTTTGTGCATGAGTCTACATTTATCAGATATCTTCACTGATGCTTCTACCATTAAGTCAGAAAACCGTGGGTCCAAGAACCTACTTCAAACATTCAAAGACAAAGTCCAGGCTGATCCACTCATCGCTGTGGTGGGGGTTGCTGTCCTGTCAGAGGTCTCATTTTTCAGAAGTGATGTCAAACCAATGCCTGTTGAAGTGATATAAACAATTCAGTGGTGTTATTTGGGTGCTCTCCATAGCATCATGGCCAGTATTTATCCTGCAACCAATATCGTGGAACAGATTTACCTATTACTTATGGATTCTTACTGTGCACACATTGACCACAGTCTTGTATTACCAAAATGGTAATCAGGTGTTCAGCATGTTGGGCCATCACGAGGCCATGGAAGGTCAATAGAGAAATGCCAGTTCTTATTTTCTTTCAGGATGTTTTATCAAGGAGAACATCACAGTTACATCATGGCTGAGATTTTCTAGACCCTCCCATTGCCACGATCATTCAATCCCAGCATAAAACAGTGGATTTTTGACTGGATGGCCAAATTTCCATCTAGGTGGGTCCTGCCATGACAGAGCCAGAAAATTCTGGCCCATGTCTTCAGCCAAGCTATCAGGGGTTAAAAACCCCACATCATCTTTCCTTTATGCTTGTAAATTCACAGAAGGAAATGGCAAGGACCCTTATTCCCAACAACACTGCACAGTATCAAATTCTTTACCTACTGCTTGTACAGTAGTCAGCCATTGATTCTGGCCACTCTTCACAATGTGTCAACTGGTGGCTCATTTGACTTCTTCAGACTCCATAACTGAACAGACTGAAATTGCTCCTCACCATCCCTCACCTCCCTGAGAACTGTCCGGGTATCTTGTGAATCTAAAGCCTTCCCTCTAGCATCATCTCTCCAACCAAACATTTATCTGCTCTGTCTCTGTCTATCCTATTTCTATATGCATTGACACATGGAATTGGACTCAGTTCTTTCAGTTCCTGCTTGCTCGTCTTTTTCTTCAATCTCTTTTCCTATTGTCTTTCCAGAGAAACTATCGCTGCCAACAGTATTCAGAACTGAATAATGGTTGGGAATTGGGATGCATTCAGTTGCCTCCTCGCTAGCTGCCTGAGTTTCCTTGACAGTCTGGTGGTCACCCATTCCCTCCCTGCTTCCTCATTCTTAAACTGCCCGGCGACCGCATCTTGAAGTGTTTGATCTGCTTACCCCTCAGCCTCACGGTCGCACTGCAGTTACTCCAGCCGCTGCTCAAGTCATGAAACCCAGTGCTCAAGCTGATGACACTTACTGCAAATATGATTGTTCTAGAGTCCCCATATGGAACAGGATGTGCAATCCATGTGACTGAGGTGCCTTCTATTTATTACACTATTAAATAAATTAAGAATTAAACTTAAGACATCAGTATGCACTCATCAAGCCTCTCATCCCAATCAGCCCGTTCCACGTGTTAGTATTACTTTATTTTATAGGGAATAACTTAAATATTTTGAAATATAGAATCCCTATAGTGCATTTGGCCCATTGGGTTTGCATCAACTATCTGACAGAGCATTGTATCCAGGTCTTACCTCACATGTAGACCATGTTAATTCCCAACTCACACATCTTGGGACACTAAGGGGCAATTTAGCGTGTTCAATCAACTTAATCTACACATCTTTGGACTATGGGAGGAAACTGAAGCACTTGGAGGAAATCCATGCAGATACAGAAAGAACTTGCAAAGTCTACACACACAGTCACCTAAGGCCGGCCCTGGCGCTAATGATTGTGCCATAATGCCTCTTTACTTAACTCTTATTATCTATTTTTATTATCTATTAAAAGTTACTTAACTTCCATTACCTATATACCTCGGATATTACAATTCTGAAAATTAGGTCTTATTTAATGTTACCATCCCTCTTTATTTTATTTAATTTTCTTTTTGTAGATCTAGCTAATTGATTTTGCACTGACAGCAATTATATGATGAATTATCCAACAGAAATTCAAAGGGCAATTAAGAGTAAACCACACTGCTATAGATCTGGTGTTACATGTAGGCCAGATTTCCTTCCCTAAAGGAACGATAGTGAGGCAGATAGGTTTTTTATGACAATCTAGAGTAAAATTTATTTATTAGTCACAAGCAAGGCTTACCTTAACACTGCAGTGAAGTTACTGTGAAATTCCCCTATGTCAAATCATTGAAAGTTGTCGTGGTTAGCATTTCTGAAACTGGCTTTCAATTCTAGATTTTATTAATCGAAATTCCACTGGCTGCCATGGTGGGATTTGAACCCAAATACCCAAATCATTAGCCTGGGTCTCTGATTACTTGACTAGTGACTGTACCACTATGCTACCTTAAAATATTGAAAATATAAACTTGCATTGGAACCTTCTGTGATCTCTTGTGCTCAGGGTAACGGATATAAGGTCCAGTCACTGTGAGTCTTCCTACTCCTGAGCCCTCCCAGAGGTGGCCTTACATTCCTTCATGTTCAGAGTGTTTCAGACCCAACAGTCAAAGCTTTTCCAGTTTGATCCCCCAGTGAAACCATGTGACCAGCTTCAGTCCTCACACTTCCTCCGTTGCCTCTGTTCCTATCGCACTTCCCCTGGGAGCAACTCCTCTTGCTTTGGTTCTCTTCATTCCCCACAGACTCTCACTTACCCAAACGGTATTGAACAAGTGATCCAGTCAGGACCTCTAGTGTATTCCACACCACTGCTACCCCTCCACCTTTCCTTCCACAAACCTAGTGTGGGGACATTGAAAGCAATTTGAAAATAATTTCCTCTCCTCAGGAGAATCAGTTCGCTGGAGAGTGTGGGCCTTCTGGGGCTATTGACCAGAAAACCACTTGGTCACAGTCCTAGGGACAGGCTCCTTGTCACACCTTTTGACAGCAGTTTCTCTCTTGGCTTAATGTACTGGATCAACTTATTGACTAAACAAGCTGCAGAAATATTTTCTCATATAGAAACCTGCTTTCAACTGTGAATGGCAGTGAATTGTTCTAAAATGATGATTCAAACGTTTGTAGAAATTTGGCCTATTAGCTAAAGATTGATCAAATGCAGTCCATGGATTAATACACTTTGGTTAGCTTCCATCAGCTTGTGCTGATAATTTTGTCTACATGTCTCGCTTTATTACAGTGTTTGCTATCCCTTGCTGGAGCCATAATATTATGAGATGTTGATTATGGGGGTTCAAACAAACCTGGACCTGGTCTCCTTTATTTGTGTGGGGAGCCGAGCAAAGTTGAAGTTGTTATTTGAGGAGAGAAGATTAAGGAAAGATTTAGTAGGAGGCTTCAGCATCATTTAATAGATTAAGTGAAGAGAAGATGTTTCCACTGGCAGGTGGCTCGGTAACCAGAGGATGCAAGCACACAATGAGCTTAATCCAAAAGGGAGATGAGGAGAATTTGTTTAATGCGAGTTGTTGTGATCTGGAACATGTGGTCTGAAAGGATGGCAGAGGCAGAAGCAGATTCAGTAGTCATTCTCAAAAGGGAATGAGGTCAATATTTGACTGAGGGCTGTGCAGATGGACTTGGTCTTCACTTGCACCACATAAACTCTGGGGAAATGGACTATGCAATTGACTTTCATTTTGACAGATCTCTCAGCAGAACATAGTTTTGTCGCTGAGGAAACATTATCCTTGTTTCTAACCATGACATGAACCTTCAGGTTAGTATTGATCTGAGCTGAGCTGAATGTATGTTTGGCCATTGATCGCTCATCTTGACAGGCAGATGGACATTAGCCCATTACAATGGTGCCAGCAGGTGGCGCCAGGAACCCTCATCAGCTTTGTGACCTCTGTCTGCAGACCTTAACATTCCAACTTGTCATATTGTCCTTAGAATTAGACGCCGTGAACTTCAATTAGCTTTTGGTGCTATTCAGATTTCAAGCTGTTATAGAAATTGCATCTCTTCACTTTTGTGTCATTTAATCAATAGGTAGTCTCTGCTTTTGGAAAGAATCAGACTCTAGTTGAACAGTCAAAAGGGTTCTGGAGAAACTGAAAGTTTCCAACTGGCGATTGGTACACTCACCCTCTCTCCTTCATCTCTATAACCATAGACTGTTGCATTTCATTAATTCCAGTAATTCCGCAGTGTGTATTCCTATATTGTCGAAAGCAGGGACATCTTGTCAAAGCTTTTCATCTTACACTCATCAGGTCCGATTCTCAAGATTACCAAATTTCAAAAGAAAACAACATCACAGGAAGAAGATGCTGATTGGTTAGCAATTGGATTCTGGTTGGCAGAGGCATTGTCATGGGAAAAAAGCTAACATGTTTAGCCAATTCTGTGCCTCTAGCAATGCTAAGCAATTAATACTTCCTTATGCAGTGTAACTTGTTGTTCTCTTTGAGCTTTGGTATTCCAGTGAGTCTTTTCTGATGAATGTAAGAGAGAAAATTTGAACACGATGTCTCTTTTTTTTGGCAATTTTCAAGTTCTATGCTGCAAAATATCTATTTATTCTCAAATGAAGTTTAAATGCACTCATAGCAAAGTCTTTTGTTCGTTCCATCACTGGAGACTTCAGCAAGATTTTACAACCTCGCTCGTCCTGAAATCATAAAAACTCACCCAAGGCCAATGAACTTTTGCATAGCCCAGCCCTCACCTGCTCCTATTCTATGGCAGGCAGGACAGTAAAATTCCAACCTTGAACTTCTTAACTTATGAATGAAGATTCAGTAAGGATTGGAATTGAAGCTGCAATTCTCCATTTAGACCATAAGATGTAGGCGCAGAAGTCGGCAATTTAGCCCAACTACTGTTCAATTAGTTCATGACTAATCTGATATGATAATCCACAACTTTCACTTTCCCATCTAATGTGCTTAACCTTCAATGTCCTTACTGATTAAAAATCTGTCCATCTCAGTCTTGAACATGCTTCCATTTGGAGAGATGCAGCTTAATCTGGGACAGTCAACAAGGATTCGTGAAGGGTAAGTCTTACCAAAGCCTGCAAGGTAAACGGAAACAACATGATGACCTTAGTGTTCTGGGAATGGTCAGAGTCATAAACATAAGGGAGGGAAAATAGAGAAATTTTTATTTGTAGCCAACCCTGACCAATCTGAAATTCAATACTCAATAATGGGCAAATGTAGATTCCATTCCCCAATGTTAACATCCCTCATCTAAATGAACACAGAACATTATCAATTTGATTCACTGAGTAGGAGGCAGGTTCCCTTTTCTCCTAATGAATTTTGTGGGTGTCGTTAGCACCATGCTGTTGTTTATTACTCTTCCCTAATTATCCTTGAGAATATGATGATGTATCATTACTGTACATCCACAATGCTGTGAAAAGGAAATTCCAGGATTCTGACCCAATGAACAAGGAACAATGATATTGCTGCAAATCAGAATACTGTCTGACTTTGTGGAGAGCATGAAGCTGATAATGTTTCCATTCACTTGCTAGACCTTCTCCTTCTAGGTGATAGACATCATGGACTTGGGATTGCTATAGAAAGAGTCTTGGCGAGTGGCTGCAGTGCATCCTATGGATAATACAGCCTGCAGGTTGTTGCAGGTTCCGGGGTTCAGATGTTTCAGTCAGAGCAGAGGTGGTGGTAGAAGAGGGGGAGGAGTGGCATTGTTAGTTAAGGACAGCATGACGGTGGCAGAAAAGACGTTTGATGTGGACTTGTCTGCTGAGGTAGTGTGGGCTGAGATTAGAAACAAGAAAGGAGAGGTCACACTGTTGGGAGTTTTTTATAGGCCTCCAAAAAGTTCCAGAAAAGTAGAGGAAGGGATTGCAAAGTTGATCCTGGATAGGTGTGAAAGTAACAGGGTAGTTGTAATGGGGGACTTTAACTTTTCTAATATCGATTGGAAAAGCTACAGTTCAAGTACGTTAGAGGGGTCAGTTTTTGTTCAATGTGTGCAGGAAGGTTTCATGACTCAGTATGTAGATAGGCCAACAAGAGGTGAGGCTATATTGGATTTGGTACTGGGTAATGAACCAGACCAGGTGTTAGACTTGGAGGTGGGTGAGCACTTTGGTGATAGTGACCACAATTCAGTTACGTTTACCTTAGTGATGGAAAGGGATGGGCACGTACCGAATAACAGTAGTTATAGCTGGGGGAAAGGTAATTATGAGGCTATTAGGAGAGATTTAGGATGCATAGGGTGGAGCAGGAAATTGCAGGGGCTGGGGACATCTGAAATGTGGAGCATATTTAAGGAACAGCTTCTGCATGTCCTTAATGAATATGTACCTGCCAGGCAGGGAGGAAGTGGTCGAGTGAGGGAACCATGGTGTACTAGGGAAGTTGAATCTCTGGTGAAGAGGAAGAAGGAGGCTTATATAATGATGAGACGTGAAGGCTCAGTTAGGGCAATGGAGAGCTATAAATCAGCCAGGAAGGAGCTAAAGAGGGAGTTGAGAAGAGCTAGAAGAGGACACGAGAAGACTTTGGCGGATAGGATTAAGGAGAATCCTAAAGCTTTTTACAGGTATATAAATAATAAAAGATTGGTTAGGGCAAGATTAGGGCCAGTCAGAGATAGCAGTGGGAAGTTGTGCGTGGAGCCTGAGGAGATAGGAGAGACACTGAATGAGTATTTTTCGTCAGTCTTCATGCAGGAGAAAGACAGTGTTGTCGGGGAGAATACTGTGATACCAGGTTGTAGACTGGGCAGGATTGAGGTTCATAAGGAGGAGGTGTTAGCGAATCTTGAGGGTATGAAAATTGATAAGTCCCCTGGGCCAGATGGGATTTACCCCAGGATTCTCTGGGAGGCTAGAGAGGAGATTGCAGAGCCTTTGGCTTTGATCTTCATGTCGTTGTTAACTACAGGTATAGTGCCGGAAGACTGGAGGATGGCAAATGTTGTCCCTTTGTTCAAAAAGGGGAGTAGGGACCATCCTGGAAATTATAGACCGGTGAGCCTGACTTCTGTTGTGGGCAAGGTCTTGGAAAGAATTATAAGGGATAGGATTTATAAGCATCTAGAGAGGAATAAATTGATTAGGGATAGTCAGCACGGTTTTGTGAAGGGTAGGTCGTGCCTCACAAACCTTATTGAGTTTTTTGAGGAGGTGACCAAAGAGGTAGATAAGGGTAAGGCAGTTGATGTAGTGTATATGGATTTTAGCAAAGCGTTTGATAAGGTTCCCCATGGTAGGCTACTGCAGAAAGTGCAGATGCATGGGATTGAAGGTGATTTAGCAGTTTGGATTAGGAATTGGCTAGCTGATAGAAGACAGAGGGTGGTGGTTGATGGGAAATATTCAACCTGGAGTGCAGTTACAAGTGGTGTACCTCAAGGATCTGTTTTAGGGCCACTGCTGTTTGTCATTTTTATAAATGACCTAGATGAGGGTGTAGAGGGTTGGATTAGTAAATTTGCTGACGATACCAAAGTGGGGGGAGTTGTAGACAGCGAGGATGGATGTTACAGTTTGCAGAGGGACATAGATAGGTTGCAGAGCTGGGCCGTGAGGTGGCAAATGGAATTCAATACGGATAAGTGTGAGGTGATTCACTTTGGTAGGAATAACAGGCATATGAAATATAGGGCTAATGGAAGGACCCTTAATAGTGTTGTCGAGCAGAGGGATCTTGGGGTACAAGTACATAGCTCTTTGAAAGTTGGCACCCAGGTTGATAAAGTTGTTAAGAAGGCGTACGGTGTGTTAGCTTTTATTGGTAGAGGGATTGAATTTAGGAGCCGTGAGGTTATGTTACAACTGTACAAAACTCTGGTGCGGCCGCACTTGGAGTATTGCGTACAGTTCTGGTCGCCGCATTATAAGAAAGATGTGGAAGCATTGGAAAGGGTGCAGAGGAGGTTTACCAGGATGTTGCCTGGTATGGTGGGAAGGCCTTATGAGGAAAGGCTGAGGGACCTGAGGTTATTTTCATTAGAGAGAAGAAGGTTACGCGGTGACCTAATTGAGGCGTATAAGATGATCAAGGGATTGGATAGGGTGGATAGTGAGAGCCTTTTTCCTCGGATGGTGATGACCAACACGAGGGGACATAACTTTAAATTAAGACGTGGTAGTTATAGGACGGATGTCAGAGGCAGGTTCTTTACACAGAGGATGGTGAGAGCGTGGAATGCCCTGCCTGCAGCAGTTGTGGACTTGCCTACTTTGGGGGCATTCAAATGTTCGGTGGATAGGCATATGGATGATATTGGAATAGTTTAGGTTAGAGGGTCCACTGGCCGGCGCAACATCGAGGGCCGAAGGGCCTGTACTGCGCTGTAATGTTCTATGTTCTATGTTCTACGCAGTGCAACCTGTGGATAATACAGCCTGCAGTGCACCCTGTGGATAGTACAGGCTGCAGTGCATCCTGTGGATAGTACAGGCTGCAGTGCATCCTGTGGATAGTACAGGCTGCAGTGCACCCTGTGGATAATACAGGCTGCAGTGCGTCCTGTGGATAGTACAGGCTGCAGTGCACCCTGTGGATAATACAGGCTGCAGTGCGTCCTGTGGATAATACAGGCTGCAGTGCGTCCTGTGGATAATACAGGCTGCAGTGCGTCCTGTGGATAATACAGGCTGCAGTGCATCCTGTGGATAATACAGGCTGCAGTGCGTCCTGTGGATAATACAGGCTGCAGTGCGTCCTGTGGATAATACAGGCTGCAGTGCGTCCTGTGGATAGTACAGGCTGCAGTGCGTCCTGTGGATAGTACAGGCTGCAGTGCACCCTGTGGATAATACAGGCTGCAGTGCGTCCTGTGGATAATACAGGCTGCAGTGCGTCCTGTGGATAATACAGGCTGCAGTGCGTCCTGTGGATAATACAGGCTGCAGTGCATCCTGTGGATAATACAGGCTGCAGTGCGTCCTGTGGATAATACAGGCTGCAGTGCGTCCTGTGGATAATACAGGCTGCAGTGCGTCCTGTGGATAGTACAGGCTGCAGTGCGTCCTGTGGATAGTACAGGCTGCAGTGCGTCCTGTGGATAGTACAGGCTGCAGTGCATCATAGAACATAGAACATAGAACAATACAGCACAAACAGGCCCTTCAGCCCACGAGTTGCGCTGATCACATCTACCAATCCACCGACCTATCTATAACCCTCTATCTTATTCTTTTCCATATACTCATCCAGAAGTCTTTTAAAAGACCCCAGTGAGTTTGCCTCAACAACCTCCGACAGCAGTCGGTTCCATTCACTCACCATCCTCTGAGTGAAAAACGTACCCCTAACATCTCCTTTGTATTTGCTTCCCTGCACCTTAAATCTGTGCCCTCTTGTAGTGACCATGTCAGCTCGGGGAAATAGTCTCTGAGAGTCCACCCTATCTATTCCTCTCAACATTTTATAAACCTCTATCAGGTCGCCTCTCAACCTATGTCTCTCCAGTGAGAAGAGTCCCAGCTCCCTCAACCTATCTTCATAAGGCCTGCCTCCCAATCCAGACAGCATCCTTGTAAATCTCCTCTTAACCCTCTCAATAGTCTCTACATCCTTCCTATAATGGGGTGACCAGAACTGCACACAATACTCCAAGTGGGGTCTGACAAGAGTCTTATAGAGCTGCATCATTACCTCCTGACTCCTAAACTCTGTTCCTCGATTTTTGAAGGCCAGTACACCGTACGCCTTCTTGACCACTTCCTCCACCTGCGAGGCCGATTTAAGAGTCCTATGGACCTGGACCCCGAGATCCTTCTGCTCTACAACACAGCTAAGACTCCTACCCCTTATATTGTACTCCTTCATCCCATTATTCCTGCCAAAATGGACCACTACACATTTATCTGCGTTGAAGTCCATCTGCCACTTCTCCGCCCAGTCTTGCATCCTGTCTATATCCCGCTGCAACTTTTGGCATCCCTCCAGACCATCCACAACACCACCGACCTTTGTATCGTTGGCGAACTTGCTAACCCATCCCTCCATTTTTGGACAGTGATAGCCTTTTTCCTAGGATGGAGAAAGCTAGCACGAGGGGACACAGCTTTAAATTAAGGGGTGATAGTTATAGGACGGATATCAGAGGTAGGTTCTTTACCCAAAGGGTGGTTCGGGAGTGAAATGCCCTGCCTGCAGCAGTTGTAGATGCGCCAAGTTTGGTGGCGTTTAAGAGGTTAGTTGATAAGTATATGGAAGAGAAGGGAATGGTTTAGTTTGGAGGGTCATTGCTTTTTATAATGGTTGGCGCAACATCGAAGGCCGAAGGGCCTGTTCTGCGCTGTAATGTTCTATGTTCTATGTTCCACTTCCTCATCCAGGTCATTTATGAAAACAGCAGGGGTCCCAGAACAGATCCCTAGGGCACTCCACTGGTTACTGACCTCCATGCAGCACAAGACCCATCCACAACACTCTCTGCCTTCTGCCGGCAAGCCAGCTCTGGATCCACGAGGCCAAAGCCCCTTGGATCCCATGCCCTCTCACCTTCTCCAGAAGCCTTGCATGTGGGACCTTATCAAACGCCTTACTAAAGTCCACGTACACTATGTCCACCGCCCTTCCTTCGTCAATATGTTCAGTCACATTTTCGAAGAACTCAACTAGGCTCGTAAGGCATGACCTGCCCTTGACAAAACCATGCTGACTATTTCTAATCAGTCCAAACTTCTCCAAATGTTCATATATCTTATCTCTCAGAAGCCTCTCCATCAGCTTACCAACCACTGAAGTCAAACTCACCGGTCGGTAATTTCCTGGACTATCCCTGTTCCCTTTCTTAAAGATAGGAACCACATCCGCAATCCTCCAATCCTCCAGAACCTCTCCTGTTTCCATGGACGACGCAAAGATTATCGCCAGGGGCTCTGCAACCACTTCCCTCACCTCCCACAATAACCTGGGGTACATCCCATCCGGTCCCGGCGACTTCTCTATTTTGATAGAATTTAACAGGTCTAACACATCCTCTTTCCTAATATCCACATACTCAATCTTTTCCGTATGCCGCAAACCTGCAGTGCAATCTCCCAGTTCACCTTCCACCGTGAATACTGAGGCAAAGTACTCGTTAAGCACCTCTGCCATTTCTTCCAGATTCACACATCTTTTCCCCCTTCACCTTTTATAGGCCCTATCCCTTCTCTTCTCATCCTTTTACTTTTCACATATTTGTAGAAGGCCTTGGGATTCTCCTTAATCTTACCTGCCAAGGCCTTTTCATGATCCCTTCTGGCTCTCCTAATTTCCTTTTTAAGTTCTCTTCTACACACCTTATACTCCTCTAGATCCCTAACATCCCCTAGCTCTGAACCTTTTATATACCATTTTTTTCTTCCTAACTAGTTCACCACTACCTTTGTGCACCACGGTTCCCGCGTCATACCAGAACCTCCTTGACTCCTCGGAACGTTGTCTTGCAGTGCTCTAGACAAACATTCCTTGAAAAACCGCCACTTTCCTTCTGTACTCTTCCCCAAGAACACCTCCCTCCAGTTTATGCGTCCAATTATTTGTCTAATGTTTTCATATTGCCATCCTGTGGATAGTACAGACTGCAGTGCATCCTGTGGATAATACAGACTGCAGTGCGTCCTGTGGATAGTACAGACTGCAGTGCATCCTGTGGATAGTACAGGCTGCAGTGCACCCTATGAATAGTACAGACTGCAGTGCACCCTGTGGATAGTACAGGCTGCAGTGCACCCTGTGAATAGTACAGACAGCAGTGCAACCTGTGGATAGTACAGGCTGCAGTGCGTCCTGTGGATAGTACAGGCTGCAGTGCGTCCTGTGGATAGTGCAGGCTGCCGTGCACCCTGTGGATAGTGCAGGCTGCCGTGCACCCTGTGGACAGTGCAGGCTGCCGTGCACCCTGTGGACAGTGCAGGCTGCCGTGCACCCTGTGGACAGTGCAGGCTGCCGTGCACCCTGTGGACAGTGCAGGCTGCCGTGCACCCTGTGGACAGTGCAGGCTGCCGTGCACCCTGTGGACACTGCAGGCTGCCGTGCACCCTGTGGACAGTGCAGGCTGCCGTGCACCCTGTGGACAGTGCAGGCTGCCGTGCACCCTGTGGATAGTGCAGGCTGCCGTGCACCCTGTGGATAGTGCAGTCTGCCGTGCACCCTGTGGATAGTGCAGTCTGCCGTGCACCCTGTGGATAGTGCAGGCTGCCGTGCACCCTGTGGATAGTGCAGTCTGCCGTGCACCCTGTGGATAGTGCAGTCTGCCGTGCACCCTGTGGATAGTGCAGTCTGCCGTGCACCCTGTGGATAGTGCAGTCTGCCGTGCACCCTGTGGATAGTACAGGCTGCCGTGCACCCTGTGGATAGTACAGGCTGCCGTGCACCCTGTGGATAATATAGCCTGCAGTGCACCCTGTGGACAGTAAAGTTTTGCAACACCAATTTTAAATCCAACCAATTTATTTGATAGTAAATCCGCGAGCTTTCGACACTATGTGCCCTATGGACAGTACAGGCTGCAGTGCACCCTGTGGACAGTACAGGCTGCAGTGCACCCTGTGGACAGTACAGGCTGCAGTGCACCCTGTGGACAGTACAGGCTGCAGTGCACCCTGCGGACAGTACAGGTTGCAGTGCACCCTGCGGACAGTACAGGCTGCAGTGCACCCTGCGGATAGTACAGGCTGCAGTGCACCCTGCGGATAGTACAGGCTGCAGTGCACCCCGCGGATAGTACAGGCTGCAGTGCACCCCGCGGATAGTACAGGCTGCAGTGCACCCCGCGGACAGTACAGGCTGCAGTGCACCCCGCGGACAGTACAGGCTGCAGTGCACCCCGCGGATAGTACAGGCTGCAGTGCACCCCGCGGATAGTACAGGCTGCAGTGCACCCCGCGGATAGTACAGGCTGCAGTGCACCCCGCGGATAGTACAGGCTGCAGTGCACCCCGCGGATAGTACAGGCTGCAGTGCACCCCGCGGATAGTACAGGCTGCAGTGCACCCCGCGGATAGTACAGGCTGCAGTGCACCCCGCGGATAGTACAGGCTGCAGTGCACCCCGCGGATAGTACAGGCTGCAGTGCACCCCGCGGATAGTACAGGCTGCAGTGCACCCCGCGGATAGTACAGGCTGCAGTGCACCCCGCGGATAGTACAGGCTGCAGTGCACCCCGCGGATAGTACAGGCTGCAGTGCACCCCGCGGATAGTACAGGCTGCAGTGCACCCCGCGGATAGTACAGGCTGCAGTGCACCCCGCGGATAGTACAGGCTGCAGTGCACCCCGCGGATAGTACAGGCTGCAGTGCACCCCGCGGATAGTACAGGCTGCAGTGCACCCCGCGGATAGTACAGGCTGCAGTGCACCCCGCGGATAGTACAGGCTGCAGTGCACCCGCGGATAGTACAGGCTGCAGTGCACCCGCGGATAGTACAGGCTGCAGTGCACCCCGCGGATAGTACAGCTGCAGTGCACCCCGCGGATAGTACAGGCTGCAGTGCACCCCGCGGATAGTACAGGCTGCAGTGCACCCCGCGGATAGTACAGGCTGCAGTGCACCCCGCGGATAGTACAGGCTGCAGTGCACCCGCGGATAGTACAGGCTGCAGTGCACCCCGCGGACAGTACAGGCTGCAGTGCACCCGCGGACAGTACAGGCTGCAGTGCACCCCGCGGACAGTACAGGCTGCAGTGCACCCGCGGACAGTACAGGCTGCAGTGCACCCCGCGGATAGTACAGGCTGCAGTGCACCCCGCGGATAGTACAGGCTGCAGTGCACCCCGCGGATAGTACAGGCTGCAGTGCACCCCGCGGATAGTACAGGCTGCAGTGCACCCCGCGGATAGTACAGGCTGCAGTGCACCCCGTGGATAGTACAGGCTGCAGTGCACCCCGTGGATAGTACAGGCTGCAGTGCACCCCGTGGATAGTACAGGCTGCAGTGCGCCCCGTGGATAGTACAGGCTGCAGTGCACCCCGTGGATAGTACAGGCTGCAGTGCACCCCGTGGATAGTACAGGCTGCAGTGCACCCCGTGGATAGTACAGGCTGCAGTGCTCCCCGTGGATAGTACAGGCTGCAGTGCATCCCGTGGATAGTACAGGCTGCAGTGCATCCCGTGGATAGTACAGGCTGCAGTGCATCCCGTGGATAGTACAGGCTGCAGTGCACCCCGTGGATAGTACAGGCTGCAGTGCGCCCTGTGGATAATGCAAGCTGCAGTGCGCCCTGTGGATAATGCAAGCTGCAGTCACCATGCAGCAATGTTGCAAACACTGATCGCTTTTTTTGGATGATATCCAGTTTCTTGAGTGTTGTTGGAACTGAAACCCATCCAAGTGAAAAGTATTTCATCATATTCCTGACTCATGCCTTTTAGATGTTGGACAGGCTTTGGGGAATTATGAGGTGAGTTACTCACCACAGGACTCCCAGCCTCTGACATGCTCATGTAGCCACAGTATTTATATGGCTATTCCAGTTCAATTTCTAACCAACGGTGACCCCCCCCCGCCATCTCAGTTGTCGAATTTTCTTTCATGAAGGCTGGGCTATTAATTGTTTCTAAAGCTGAGTTTGATGATTCTAGATTAATAAAGAAGTCAGAGGGTTACAGGGGGTAGACAGGAGAGTGGAGTGAAGGCCAATCAAATCAGTCATGATTTTATCAAATGACAGAGCAGTCTCGAGGGGCTGAATGGCCTATTACTGTTCTTTTTTTTGAATGTTTATATATTAGTAATGCTCTTAAATGTCAATGAGAGATAGTTAGGCTCTCCCTTGTAGAAGAGAATTATTGCCTCATACTTGTGTGAAGTAAATACTTCTTGCACACATTTCAAGCAGGGACGACAGTGGTTCCTGTTTGAATCTGTTGTTGCAGAACTTGGATAGATTAGCTTCGAAATGAGCATCATTTGGGATGTGGACAGGCTGCTTGGCAAACAGAAACCCACTCATCCATTCATTCTGGACTATTTGTGTCCGAGAGATGCGATTGGGTTCATTCATCACAACCCTGTTGTTTCATCGTAATTAGGTCCATTTGTCTATGTGAACAGTTGTTTCACTCCGAGCTTGCAAACAATAATATGATAGCACCTCTATCTCAACAGTGTAACCAGACAGGAACCCTAAACTAGCAACATTTATTCAACTAGCAGGTATGGGCAATCTCATTAACAATTAGCAAGGATGGGGGCTTGGCAGGGAAGGACGATAATGGGGGTGATGCATTGCAAAAATGATGAAGTGAATCTTGGATAGGTATGGGGATCAGTGAATTTTGTAGTCTCTGTGACATCTTGGATTTAAAAGAATTGAGCCCTTCTGTCAGCTATAACGCAACTGGCTGCTGAATAAAGGTCCAGTTACTTTGGCCCATTGTTAAACATTACCTCAGAATGGCACATACTACTCCATCCCAACTATCCTCGTGTTTTCTATGAGTAGTACTACCAGTTTTCACCAGGTTTATGAGGAAGTATAGATTTTTTTTTGAAGTTAGAAACATGGTAACAAGTGAATTCCCACATCCTTTGCTTCATTGAATGGGGTCTGTCTTGCCCACCTTAGAAAGTTAAAAACTAGGAGCAGGAGCAGGCCATTCAGCCCTGTGGGCCTGCTCCACTGTTCAACATGATCACGGCTGATCCTCAATGCTCTATTGCTACTTTCTCCCATTGATGTCAGTAAAATCATAAAATTTTAGTTTATCTTGGTAACCTTCTGCAGCCCTATAACCTCAAACATACACTCTGATCCTCATACTCTGTGCTGCATTATCTTTGTTCTTGTTTACAGACAGTGAAGGGAGAATCCAGTTAGGATCCCAGTGAAGAGGTGAGGTAAGTTATCTCAGGGCCCTACAATGGCAGTCGCTATGAGCTGCCCTCCCTCACCCCTACATTACCCCTCCCCACCCCCTCATCCCCCACCCCAGTTCTTGCCCATCTACCACTCCATCTTATCTTGACTGGTTTCAGACAGGGCGATATTGGCTGATTCTAGCTTGTGCAGTGTGTGCCGCCATTTTAGAAAGTCCCCTGAGGGGTAGTTGGGGCCTGAGCCCCTGTAGCTTGTTGGCCCACAGCTAAGACTGATGGACCTAGGCTGGTCCACCATGGGATCGAATCCACAGACCCGAGTGAGGCAGTGCCTACCCTTGAGTACAAATAACCGTCAGTGATGGATCTCCAAGAAAGAAAGCTCTAGGTCGGCCGAGTGGTTTGCATTTATATAGTGTCTTTTACAACCTCAGGACATCCAAAAGTGCTTTAAAGACAATTAATAAGTAGTTTTGACCCAGTGCAGCAAACCAGTTTATGCACAGCAAGTTCCCAGAAACAGCAGTGAGGTGGTGCCAGATTATCGGTTTCAGTGGTGTTGATTGAAGGATAAATATTGGTGAAGACACTGCGGAGAACTCCCCCCTTCTGTGAAATATTGCTACAGAATCTTCTGACTCTGCCTGAGCAGGCAAGAGGGGGCTACATTCAATGTCTGATCTGTAAAACAGCGCTGTGACCCATGCTGCACTCCTTCAGTGCTAACTGACTGCCAGCCTGGACCTTGCCCTCAATCTGTCAGGTGTGAACCCACAACAACAGAGGCTGCAGTACCACCTATTGCCCCCCAGCTGAAGCTGGTTGTTTGTTCTAAGATAGGTAATTGTTGGTGCAGGATTTTGAAGGCTGTAGACAGAACTTGGAAGCCAGAGTTTGTGCCAGTGTGGGGATTGTGGAGATAATTCACAATTGAGTTAGGAATGACTGGAGAAAACAATAGACTGCAAAGTAACGTTGTAAAATGATCTCCTGCCAACTGTATCTGGGAGATAATTGCTCAGCTTCCTGGAGAGGGCAGCTATCTAGACAGTGAATTACTGATGTTTTTTTCACAGCTGTGATGGAGCGAATAAGTCAGCAGCGTTGGAGACCCATGGGAGGCTTGAAAATCTTCACACATAGCTACAAATAACTACGCAGAGAAACAGTTTCAGTATCGTGCTATTCTGCCTTCAGCTCAGTTCCAGGAACTTACCAGCAGTGATGGCTACTTCCTGAATGTAAATGATTATTTCTGTTCCTTTGGCCAGCATCTTGCTGCTCCAGCCACTCTGGAAAGCCGTGCTGTGCTGCTAAAACCTACTGGCTCATTTCACAACAAAACCCTTTTCTGTGCCAGAATAAAAGCAAAATACTACAAATGCTGGAATACTAAAATAAAAACAGAAAATGCTGGATAAACGCAGCAGATCTGGCAGCATCTGTGGAGAAAGGAACGGAGTTAATGTTCCAGACCTAAATGATCCTTCCACAGAATTGGTCTGAAACATTAATGATCTTTTTCTCTCCACAGATGCTGCCAGACATGCTGAATTTATCCAGTATTTTCTATTTTTTAAAAACAAAATGCTGTGGATGGTGGAATCTGAAACAAACACTGAAAAAGCTGGAAAATCTCAGCAGGTCCAACAACATCTGTAGAGAGAGAATAGAGTCAACGTTTCAAGTCTGGATGACCTTTGTTCTCGCTTAAAAACAGCTTCATCACAGCTCTGATGAAGGGTCATTCAGACTCGAAATGTTAATTTTGTTTCTCTCTCCACACCTGTGACCTGTTGACTTGTTGAGTATGTGGCAGCGCAGAGTCATTGAGCAGAAACTGATAGTCAAGTTCCGCACACATGAGGACGGCCTCACCCAGGATCTTGGGTTCATGTCACTGTCTGTAACCTCCATGACTTGTCTGAACTTGCAACATTTCACTTACTGTCCTGTCTGGAGACAAAACCCATCTCTTTAACCTATGCTTAATGCGATCTCCATTCACATTGTCAGCACCTTTAAGACTTGATTAGCTGTAAAGACTCACATTCCAATCAGTATTCTGTAAACTGTGTGTGCCTTTATATGCCCTGTTTGTGATCAGAACTCCCACTCACCTGAAGAAGGGGCAAACCCCGAAGCTAGTGGACTTTAACCTGGCGTTGTGAGACTTCTTACTGTTGAGTTTATCTAGTGTTTTGTTCCTTCTCATGTCTCCCTCTTGAGAGCCTTTACTTCCCTGTGTCCAAAGGCAAGGTGGTCACTACTGACTACCAGTCCAGCCCTCAAACTTCAGATTCTCATCCTCAAGTTCACTCTTCAGTCTGCCTCTTCTCAATCTGTATGGCCTCCTCCAACCCTATGTCACCTCCTGGATCTCTCCTCCGGTTCTGGCTTCTTGAACATCCCTGATTTACATCACTACACCATTGTGTCATCAACTGCTTAGGCCTGTGTAAATGTGCAACTCTAATCCCAATAAACAGCTCCATTTCATTAAGACATGGTTAGTCAGCACATAAAAAAAGGACCCGAAATAAACTCTTTTACTCAGGTGCTAATTGTAATATTAATGTGCCTTCCTCCTCTCTGGGGGTGCTGAATAACCAGTGCTATTTTTTTCCCACCATTTGCATTCCTTCCTTTTTAATCTCTGAATAGCTACACAAATAGTTAAATATATAAAAGTTGGATAATGGAGGTGCACAGATGTTTAATCATCTCAGTGTATGATTTGATTATAGGCCTGTGTTATTCAGCACTGTCACCACTGGGCAGATTGTCAGAGAGGTTTCCCGCTTGCAATTGATGGACCTGAGGGCTTCAAACATGGAAACAGGGTCATACACAGAATGCTGCGTCCATCACACGGGTCACAGGACTGAGCGTGTGACATGAATGTGCCTGACTACCATTCTGTGAGGGTAGAAGGTGTGGCATTGAGTGCATTAGGAACAAATTTCTCCTATTTCTGCTTTAGTAAGGTAGATCAAATTAACAGAAAAACATCAAAAATTCACCCTACAAAAGGAGACCATTTGCCCATCAATCAAGCCTGTCCGACCAGAAAACAGCAAAATAAATTCAGACTGATCCCACTTTACAGCTCTTTGTCCATAGCATTGTTGATTATAGGACTTCAAAGGCCCATCCTGGACTTGTAAAATCTCACTTACTGTCCTGTCTGGAGACAATACACATCTCTTTACCCTATGCTTAATGCTATCTCCGCTCACATCGTCTGCATCTTTAAGACTTGAATAGCAAGTTAGCTGTAAAGACTTGAATTCTAATCAGTATTCTGTAAACTGTGTGTGACTTTATATACCCTTCTCTAATCAGAACCTTCCACACACCTGACGAAGGAACAGTGTTTCCGAAAGCTTGTGAGTTTACTAACTGGTTGGACTTTAACCTGATGTCATGAGACTTCTTAATAATAAATAGAGTCATTGAGTCATAGAGGTTTATAGCATGGAAAAGGCCCTTCGGCCCATCTTGTTCAGGTCACCCTTTTTTAAAACCCCAAAGCTAGTCCCAATTGCCCACATTTGGTCCCTATCCCTCTATACCCATTTTACCCATGTAACTGTCTAAATGCTTTTTCAAAGACAAAATTGTACCCACCCCTACTACTGCCTCTGGCAGTTTGTTCCAGATATCACCACCGTCTATGTGAAAACATTGCCCCTCTGGACACTTCTGTATCTCTTCCCTCTCACCTTAAACTTATGTCCTCTAGCTTTTGATTCCCCTCTCTTTCGGAAAAAAGTATTGACTATTCAGCTTATCTATGCCTCTCATTATTTTATAGATCTATGTAAGATCACTCCTTGGCCTTCTGCACTCCAGAGAAAAAAGTCTCAGCCTATCCAGCCTTTCTTATAACTCAATCCATCAATTCCCAGTAGCTTCCTAGTACATCTTTTCTACACTCTTTCTAGTTTAATAATATCCTTTCTATAATAGGGTGACCAGAACTGTACTCAAAGTGGTAGGCCTTCTTAACCATCTTAGCCTTCAGGGCACATCTAATCCTCCACAATTCACACTTCCCTACTATTTACTGTATATTCCCTTTGTTATATTTCTCCTCCCCAAATGTATTACCTTACACTTCTCCACAGTGCACTCTATTTCTATCCTTTTGACCAATCCACTGACATTTTCTCATATTGGATTTCTCCTATCTTCGTTAATAACCATATAGCTAATTATTGTATCATCTACAAGCTTCCTTATCGTGTCTTCTGTGTTTAAGTCTAAAGTGTACATGTATCACGATATCAAGGGACGCAGTACTGAACCGTGTCCCCTCAATAGAAACAGCCTTCCAGTCACAACAGAAAACTACTGACTGTAACCCTTTGCTTTCTACCTCTGATCCAACTTACCATTTTTAATTTCTGACTAGTTTCCCAAGTGGGGATTTAAAATGATGTGGCGATGCTGGCATTGGACTGGGGTAAACACAGTTAGAAGTCTCACAACACCAGGTTAAATTCCAACAGGTTTATCTGGTAGCAAAAGCTATTTGTTTTCAGAGTGCTGCCCCTTTATCAGGTAAGTGGGAGTTCTGTTCACAAACGGGGCATATAAAGACACAAACTCAGTTTACAAAATAATAGTTGGAATGCGAGCCTTTACAGGTAATAAAGTCTTAAAGATACAGACAATGTGAGTGGTGACAGCATTAAGCACAGGTTAAAGAAATGTGTATTGTCTCCGGACAGGACAGTTAGTGAGATGATGCAAGCCCAGGCAAGTCGTGGGGGTTATAGATAGTGTGACATGACCCCAAGATTCCAGTTGAGGCCGTTTTCATGTGTGCGGAACTTGGCTACCAGTTTCTGCTCAGTGACTCTGCATTGTTGTGTGTCGTGAAGGCCATCTTGGAGAACATTTACCCGAAGATCAGAGGCCGAATGCTTGTAACCGCTGAAATGTTCCCCAACAGAAAGGGAACACGCTTGTCTGGTGATTGTTGATCACCAGGCAAGAATGCTGTCCCTCAAAATTTATGTTGTCCCTCAGAATTTGTTTACAATAATTTGTCCATTCCCCAAAGCTGGCTGGTTTATAATTACTCACGTTCTCTCTGCCATTCTGATGCTTGCATATTGTGGTAATGTACTTTTACATACATATTTCAGTCTTGCATTATGGTGGAGGCTTCAACTATCTTTCCATTATATAAATGATGAGGAATCTCTGCCTGACGTTAGCAGGAGCTGGAAGGATTTTTCACGTTGACAATCAAACTGTTTGACTGTGTTATGAATGCACCTCCCTTGACCATGAAGTCCTGGATTGGGTCTCAAACCCGGAGGTTCTGGTTCAGAGGCAGACTCCCTATCTCCTGCAAGACAAGACCTCCTTTAAACCCTCCTTAAAGTTAGATATAGCATGGAAATGTAAAAGGATAAAAATAGATGAAGAATAAATGTTTTTTGCTAATAGCAAGCTGAAAACTGGAACAAAAACAGAAAATGCTGGAAAATCTCAGCAGGGCTGACAGCATCTGGGGAGAGGGAACAGAGCTAATGTTTTGAGCCTTGATGACTTGACTTCATTCTGATGATGAGTCATCCAGACTAAAACATTAGCTCTGTTCTCTCTCCACAGATGCTTGTCAGACCTGCTGGGATTTTCTGCTTTTGTAATAAAAGTTTTAAATAGTGGAAAGTACATTTTTGCTCAGCTGAGATGTGATTTGGCAGAAGTGGATTAGCTACTTGTCAGAGCAACAAAAATATTGAAAGAGAAATGGAATGTACAGAACAAATATATTCCCACATAAAAAAAGGAGCGTCTCTAATCTAGAAACTACATGGTGTCAAGAAGCACAGACAGTCAGAGAAGATAAACTAACAAATGAGGGTAGAACGGTAGCACAGTGATTAGCACTGCTGCCTCACAGCTCTAGGGATCTATATGAATTTCCAGCTTGGGTCACAGTCTGTGTGGAGTCTGCACGTTCATCCCTGTGTTTGCATAGGTTTCCTCTGGGTGCTCTGGTTTCCTTCCACAGCCCAAAGATGTGCAAGTTAGATTGATTGGCTATGCTCAGTTGCCCCTTAGTGTCAGGAGGATTAGTGGGGTAAATATGTAGGGTTACGATGATAGGGCCTGAGTGGAACTGTTGTCGGTGGAGACTCGATGGGCCGAATGGCCTTCTTCTACACTGTAGGGTTTCTGTGATTCAGAAGGCCTTGAGAAGTATAGAAAGTGCAAGGGTGAAAATTGAAAGGAAATTCGGAAAGCAAGGGGAAAGCGTGAAAAATATTTGCAAATAAATCATGGAGTATCCAAAGATGTTTCTAAACACCACAACGAGCAAGAGGATAACTGAGGAAAAAGCAGGGTCTGCTGGAGTCAGAAAGGTAATTTGTGTTTGTAAATGGAGGACAGGGCATGGAGTTTATACTGTGAAGGATGATACAGAGATTGTAATTTAATTTAAGAAGAATGTGAAATATTAAATAGGATAAATATAGTGAGAAGTATTAAGTGGTTTACCATCTAGGAAAGTAGAGAATCAATCTCTACTCCCCTTTCCCATCTCTCCCTCTGTCTCTCTTTCTCCCTCCTCTGTCTGTCCACCCCACCCCCACCGTCACCTCTCTCTCACCCTACCCTTCTCTCCCTCTCTCTGCTCTCTTTCTCTCTCCCTCTCTTTGTCTTTGCCCCCTTTCTCTTTCTCTTCCTGTGACCCTGCCTCTTTCTCTGTGCCCTATCTCTGCACTCTCTCTCTGCCCTCTCTGTCCTCTTGCTCCCCCTCTAGTCATTCTTCCTCTGTTCGTCCTCTCTGTCATTTCTCTCATTCACATTTTTTATGTCCTCTTGTTCCCTCTCTGTCCTTCCTATGTCCTGTCTTTCTTTCTTTCTCTTTGATCTCTCTGTCATGTCTCCCTCGCTGTCCTCCTTCTCTTTCACTCAGTCTCATCCCCTCTCTCTCTCTCTCTGTCCATTTGCTCTGTTCTCTGTCCCCATCTGTGGACTGTCTCAGTGCTGTCTCCTTCTCCATCCTCCTTCTCTATCTTCTCTCTGTTCTGTCTGTCTGTCTGTCGCTCTCTCTCTCTCTCTGCCCATCTCTGAGCTCTCTTTTTCTTTCCTGTCTCTTTCTCTCACACTGTCCACTCTATGGGCAGCATCACTGTTGAGCTTGGCTTATCTCTAATTCCTTTCTTTTCGTCATTATTCCCTGGTTTGATGCCCGAAATGGGATTTACCCCTTCCAAGCTCAGGGATTTGCTGAAGTATCGCAGGTCTTGCTTGAATGACCTGACTGAGTGATGATCTGAAATATGCAAGGAGTAAACCAATCACAGCTTGAGGGTAGAAGATGGCAATGTCTTTGCATGGGGGCAGGTGTTGGAGTTGCAGGGATTTGGGTGACAGGGCATCTGGTGAAGGGGATCAGATAGAAGGGGAATTAAATGAGGAGGGAATTAAATGAAGAGGGAATGGAATGAGGCTGAAATGAAGCGAGGGCACAGGAGAAGGTCACTCTGCCCCTCAAACCTGCTCCAGCGTTCATGACAGCTGATTTGAATCTCAAATCCATTTACTCATTTTTCAAGCTTTTTTGCTTGATGGCCTTAACCAATAGCAATCTAAAACAAACAAGGAATTGATCTCCTCAGTTTCCTGAGTTACTATCAGATGCATCCCTCTCTCTTAAATAGTCACAAAAGTAATGGGCCTGACCTGCACAATAAGGAGCTCACAGCTACTCGGGGCTGCTTGACATCAAAGACTGCTTCACACATCACAGCAGTTTTCAGCAGCTAAGGAGTTGAACTTAGTTCTCCAGGTTTAAACAAACTGTTTGGGAATGAGAGACTGACCTTTTCCCAGGTTTACCTAACTGCAGCAATGAATGCCTTTAATTAGTGAATTTTTAAAAATCCATTTATGGAATGTGGGTGTTGCTGGTTGGCTAGCATTTATTGTCCATCCATCATTGTCTGCAAGAAGGTGATGGGGAACTGCCTTCCTGAACCGTTGCAGCCCATCAGATGTAAATACACCCATCGTACTGTTAGTGGAGGAGTTGTGGAATTTTGACACAGCGACAGTGAAGGAACGGCGAAATACTTCCAAGTCAGGATGGTAGCATGGCCTCCTCCAGTTTTCATCTGGTAACTGCCCTGTTTTATCTTGAAAACTACAGGGCATCATGGTCAAGGTAGCTCCCATTCCAATACACGGAGTGCTACCCACGTATTGACAAACTGTTCCTTTCCCAGAATCATGCTATCTTTATCCTGCTGCCTCGTTGGGAATTTCTGGACAGGTTCCTTCATGATTGGATGCCATAACATAGGCAAAGATCAACATGGATTACCATTACAATGGTGCTCCCATTAGAACATAGAACATAGAACATTACAGCACAGAACAGGCCCTTCGGCCTTCGATGTTGTGCCGACCAAAATAAAAAGCAATGCCCCTCCAAACTAACCATTCCCTTCTCTTCCATATACTTATCAATTAACCTCTTAAACGCCACCAAACTTGGCGCATCTACAACAGCTGCAGGCAGGGCATTCCACTCCCTAATCACTCTTCGAGTAAAGAACCTACCTCTGATATCCGTCCTATAACTCATACCCCTTAATTTAAAGCTGTGTCCCCTCGTGCTAGCAAAGAAGAAGTCATATTAGACTTGAAAGATTAACTATGTTTCTCCCTACACCGATGCTGTCAGACTTGCTGAGTTTTCCCAGCATTTTCTGTTGTTATTAGCTTAAATGATGTTTGCGCCCATTTTCTGATGTGAGACTGCTTCATTAGGAGAATCCCTACGGGAGTTAAGGCTATAATAAGATCATTAGATATAGGAGCAGAATTAGACCATTTGCTCCACCAAGTCTGCTCTGCCTCTCAATCATAACTGATCTGTTTCTCAAACCCATTCTCCTGCTTTTTCCCTGGAACCTTGATCACAGTGGAGGGGGAGAGCAAATTCAATTTTTTAAAAGCAAATTTCCTTAAAACATTTTTCAATGTAGCATCAAATTTTGTGTTTGATTTGAGTAACACTAATTACAATAATACATACGTAGTTTGAATGCAGCAAAGTGTATTAGAAATCTGTGGCCAGAACTTGCTCTTCTCTCAATGTTGGATCTAATTTCAAGCCCTTGAATTTATCTGGACATTTAGTTGGAATTAAATTTTTTATGAAAACTCTACAAAAGTTATTAAATCTTTGTGATAAATTGAGAGGTTGTGAACATAAAAACCACTGCCCTACATTTTATTTCTTCCACTAAGGACAGTTAGGAACAGCTGGTGTTTGGCCAACTTGAGTTACAGGAGCCCAGCGTCAAACCTGCTGCACAGATAATGTGACTGCCAGGTTAGATTTCACTTTTGAAATCTGGCCAAAAGGGTCAGCTTTCTGTTAAATTAATGTGATTGATAAATGACGACACCAGGAAAGTCAATACATGGTTTCAAAAAAAGCTGACAACTCAAAACAGCTTTTGGGACATGTGAAAATAAAAGTTTACACTGCAAGTGTAGTGGGATTGCTATGATTTCTAATTGATTTTAGTGCACTCCAGTGCACCCTTAGGTCAACCTGATTGGGTGATACTGAATCCCTGTGGGAAAAAAAATCAATCCTTTGGCTAGGAAACATGAAAAAAAATGATGGATTAAAACATTTTAAAAACATGCGTGTTACTTGACTCGAAATAGAAGCAAACTATAAATTTTGTCATGCCTTATTCTGCCTCTCTACTGTTTCCAAAAATCCCAAAGGTTTTTAAAGTACTTTTTGAAGTGTCATTATGCTACAAGTGATGTGTAATATAAGGAGAAACCTTTTCACACAGCGAGTGTTGAGAGTTTTGAATACACTGTCTGAAGAAGTTGGTGGAGGCAGGTTCAATTGAAATATTCAACAGGAAATCAGACTGTTATCTGAAAAGGAAAAACATGTAGCAGGTAGGGGAGAGAAGGATAGGAGTGTCGCACTGGGTGAATTGCTCATTCAGAGAGTCGTTTCAAACACGATAGCCAAATGCTCTCCTTCTGCACTGTGACAATTCTGTGATTCACTAATATAAGATTCATGGAAACCAACGTGTGCACAGCAAACTCCCACAAACAGCAATGAGTCAACAATCAAATCTGCGTTAGTGATGCGTTGAGTGACCAGTATTGGCCAGTGCAGTCTGGCCCATTTTGTAGGCCCCCTCCATCCTGAACTGTGACCTCTGCATCGTCTTGTGCTCCTGTTGCAGGATTCTTATAACCCAGACAGACTTGGCCAACTCAAGTTAGACATATTCCTGGTGTTTCTGGCAATTGGTCACCCCTTAGGTCCACCCTCCCCTGCCTCATCTTCCCAATCAACTGGGAAGCAAGTAGCTACTTCCTTATGTTAGCTGATTGGGTGGAGTGTGACTCTCATCAAACTGCATTCCTTCCCCCATCTCTGATATTTTTATAATGAATAAACAGAAGTTGTTAAAGAAATTAAAAAGACGAGCCATTTGTATTTAACAGCCAAGTTACTTTTCTCCTGGGATTACTGCCGACTGATTTTCAATTCCTGAAGATTCTTGGGAATAAAAAGATTTAAAGAATCATTCCATCATCACTTCCATGAATCCAAGACGTAATCTCAAACCTCTGGGCATTATACCAGATACAATCTGGCAATATAGACAAGTTTAATTAATTCAGTACTGGTTCAGTTGGAAAGAATTCTAAGTTAGAAGATTGTGGATTTAAACGTCACCCCAGACCCATGTGCACATAATCGAGGTTGTCATTCTATGCAGTATTAAGAGAGTGCTACACTGTTGGATGCTGTCATTCGAGAGAGAAGTTAAAACATAGACATGTCTGGCCCCTCAGTGGACATAAAATATCTCAAAGCACTATTGCAGAAGTTTTATCTCTCACATTCACTTCATACTACACTCCCACTTCATTGCTGTGGCTCTGGAGTCACATGTAGGCCAGAGTAGGCAAGGACGACAGATTTTGTTCCCAAAAGGGCATTAGTTCAACAGTTTGTCAGAATTAGACTTTTAATTTCAAATTTTCATTGAATTCAAATTTCATCGTCTGTCAAGGTGGGATTCAAACTTGGGACTCCAGAGTGGGTCTCTGGATTACTAGTCCAATGACAATACCACTATGCCACTGCCACCTCATAAGGGAGAAAGGGGGGGATCAGTGCGCAAGAAGTGATAATAGAACAGCCAATTAACGTAGGCCCAATAATTCTGATGCCAGAGAGTGAAGTGAACCAGAATGCATCATTTTAATGCACGTCCCAGAAAAAACCTCTTCCCCGCACCCACCAGAAATGCAGTACGGCTTTGCATTGAAAGTCAAAAGTAGAGAGACACCATTTTGGTCATCGTAAAAAATAAAGTTAATTTATTAGTCATAAGTAGGCTTACATTAACACTGCAATGAAGTTATGTGAAATTCCCCTAGTCACCACACTCCTGGTCACTGTTCGGTCACTGCACCTAACCAACACATCTTTCAGACTGTGGGAAAAAAACGGAGTACGTGGAGGAAACACACGGAGACACAGGGAGAACATGCAGACTCTACAAGCAGGGAATCAAACCCGGGTCCCTGGCACTGAGACAGCAGTGCAAATCACTCTTGCTGCTGCTTGTAGCACTGACCAAATGATGTCATTCTTGGTAAAACCAAGTTCAAATTATTGAGTTGTGTTTAAGCAAAACAAAAGATTAAAAATATTATGATTAATTTAAACTTCTTTCTCTAACTCTCTGCTGCTATGGAGTGAGAGAAGGAGCGAGGGAGAAAGAAAGAGGGATGGTAAAAAGAATGCCTTTCTGCCTCCAGATGTTCCAAAGCTGTTCACAGATAATGTTTGAAGTGTTTTGTTCCTGTTGTAATGGAGAAAGCACAGCTGCCAAATTGTGCACAGCAAGATTCCACAAACTGGATTGTGATAATGAGCTAATAATTTATTCTAATGACAGTAATTGAAGGATAAATATTGGTCCGGACATTTGGGGGAACACCTCCATTCTTCCAAATAATGCCAAGGATTTTTTTTACATCAGCCTACATGTCTTCGTTAGCCTGTGGGGAAAATTAGTGAAATCCCACTTGACAATCAGAATTGTTTTCAATAACAAGTCTTTCTCAACTGACGTTTAAAATACAGTGCCCAGATATTTTTATGGACAGTAGGACTGAGGTGCTCCAATTATTTAAGTGTAAATTGGATAGCAATTTATGCCTAAATAATTAGGGGTGGCACGGTGGCATAATGGTTAGCAGTATTGCCTCACAGCGCCAGGGATCCAGGTTCAATTCCCATCTTGGGTCACCATCTGCATGTTCTCCCCATGTCTGCTTGAGTTTCCTCCAGGTGCTCCAGTTTCTTCCCACAGTCTGAAAGACATGCCCGAATAGGTGCCAGAGTTTGGCGACTAAGGGAATTTCACAGTAACTTCATTGCTGTGTTCATGTAAGCCTTACTTGTGACTAATAAATAAACTTTAGTTTACTTAGCAACATCTAGCGAAGGGAAAGATCAAAGAATCGTAGAATATTAAGCATTGAGGCCTATTGAATCTGCACCAGCTCTTTGGGAGCAGTCTGGTTAGTCCCACTCCCCACCATTTTTTTCTTTTAGGAATTTACATAGTCAGTGGGTCGTTCTGGCCAGAAGCTCTGAGTTCAAGTTCAACTTAAGGACCTGATACTCATGGTGTGGCCAAGCAGGTAATGATCAGTTTTAAATCCTTCCGATACAGCTGATGGCAAGTGGTAAACAGCAGGAGAGTTTCCTGGCAGAAGGCAATATATTTGCCAAACGTAATCATGGACCAATCCAGTGGGGGCCTGTGGTCACCAATGCCCTCTGAGGATCTGATGGAGGAGAAGGATATATGTGGAATCTGTATCCATCACTAATGTTCCTTCAAAGCAGCATGACATTCCAACAAACCAAAGTGTGTTGGACAATTGGCCCCTTTAGATGATAGAAACATAGAAAAAAACTACAGCACACAAGTTGTGCCGAACATGTCCCTACCTACTAGGCATACCTATAACCCTCTATCTTACTAAGTTCCATGTACTTATCCAAAAGTCTCTTAAAAGATCCTATCGAATCCACCTCCACCATCACCACCAGAAACCCATTCCACACACCCACCACTCTCTGAATGAAAAACTTACCCCGACATCTCCTCTGTACCTACTCCCCATCATCTTAAACTTGTGTCCTCTTGTGGCAACCATTTCAGCCCTGAGAAAAAGCCTCTGACTATCCACTCGATCAATGCCTCTCAACATCTCATATACCTCTATCAGGTCACCCCTCATCTTTTGTCTCTCCAAGGAGAAGAGACCGAACTCTCTCAACCTATCCTCATAAGGCATGCCACTCAATCCTCTCCTCTGCACCTTTTCTATGACTTCCACATTCTTTCTGTAATAGAACAAAAAACACAGAACACTACAGCACAAACAGGCCCTTCGGCCCACAAGTTGCGCCGATCATACCCATATCTACTAGGCCGTAGAACTATCTATAACTTCCAATCCCATGTACTCATCCGGAAGTCTTTTAAAAGACCTCAGCGAGTTCGCCTCCACCACCACCAATGGCAGCCAATTCCATTCACTCACCACCCTCTGAGAGAAATACTTACCCCTAACATCTCCCCTGTACTTGCTGCCCAGCACCTTAAACCTGTGTCCTCTCGTACTGACCAGTTCAGCTCTGGGAAATAGCACCCTCTTCTGGATAACATGTTTCACGGCCATTCAGAGGAGTCACAAACTGGATTCAGGACCCTTGTGAAAACCTAGGCTCTCCCATCGTCCTTCCATGACCCTTCCACCTCCCAATCATCCCCAAAGGCATCTGTACTCTCCATGCCTACTCATGCAGCACCATCCCACTCCAATGGCCCCTTATAGCCCATGCCAACACAACACAGCTATGAGGGTCGATTGTTTGGGGGGGGGGGGGGGGGGGGGGGGGTGGGGGGGGGGGGGGGGGTGGTAGGGGATAGAGTAAGGGAGTGTGAGGATCAGAGAGACCTAACAAATGTCAGAGGACCGAGTCAGGCCTTTTAACCAGCTCACTTTGGCATTCAGTCGCCTCTGAGGCTGCTTTGAGTCATCCCTGGTAGTGACAAGCCAAACTCCTTCTCACCCCCACTCCCCACACAAAAAATCCAGAGTGAAAATCACATCCCCCAGACACCTTTCTACCAAACCAGATTTAGCAAGTGTAGTCATTTTTATTTCAGACTTCCAGCATCTGCAGTACTTGGCTTCTACTTATTATCTGCCTTAGAAACCTGAACTTACACCTACAAACACCCCCAGATCTGCTTGTACCTCCTGTGAAATTGTATCTTTTAGCTTATGGCTTATTATGATAGCTACCGAGATGTATCACCTCATACTTTTCAGCATTGAATTTTAACAGTGGCACAATGGTTAGCTCTGTTACCTCACAGCGCCAGGGACCCGGGTTTGATTTCCAGCTTGGATCACTTTCTGTGTGGTGCTTCCACGGGTGTTTTGATTTCCTCCCACAGTCGAAAAATATGCAGGTTAGGGGGACTGGCTATGCTAACTTACCCCTCAGCGTCCAATGATGTGCACAATATCAACAACACACTTAGAACATAGAACATAGAACATTATAGCACAGAACAGGCCCTTCGGCCTTCGATGTTGTGCCGACCAAAATAAAAAGCAATGCCCCTCCAAACTAAACCATTCCCTTCTCTTCCATATACTTATCAATTAACCTCTTAAACGCCACCAAACTTGGCGCATCTACAACAGCTGCAGGCAGGGCATTCCACTCCCTAATCACTCTTTGAGTAAAGAACCTACCTCTGATATCCGTCCTATAACTCATACCCCTTAATTTAAAGCTGTGTCCCCTCGTGCTAGCTTTCTCCATCCTAGGAAAAAGGCTATCACTGTCCACCTATCTAAACCTCTAATCATCTTATATGTTTCGATAAGGTCCCCTCTTAGCCGCCTCCTTTCTAACGAAAACAACCTCAAATCCCTCAGCCTCTCTTCATAAGACCTGCCCTCCATACCAGGCAACATCCTGGTAAACCTCCTCTGTACCCTCTCCAATGCCTCCACATCTTTCTTATAATGTGGGGACCAGAACTGCACACAATACTCCAAGTGCGGCCGCACTAGAGTTTTGTACAGTTGCAACATGATGCTGCGGCTCCTAAATTCAATCCCCCTACCAATAAAAGCTAAGACTCCATATGCCTTCTTAACAACTTTATCCACTTGACTGCCTACTTTCAGGGATCTATTGACACATCCACCAAGATCCTTCTGTTCCTCAACACTATTAAGAGCCCTACCATTAGCCCTATACTCTACACATTTATTGTTCCTGCCAAAGTGCATTACCTCACACTTTTCCACATTAAACTCCATTTGCCACCTCTCGGCCCAGCTCTGCAACTTGTCCAAGTCACTCTATAAACTATAACACCCCTCTTCACTATCTACCACTCCACCGACTTTAGTGTCATCTGCAAATTTACTGATCCATCCCTCAATACCCTCATCCAGATCATTTATAAAAATTACAAACAGCAGGGGCCCCAAAACAGACCCCTGAGGCACACCACTCGTCACCGAACTCCACGATGAATATCTCCCATCAACCACCACCCTCTGTCTTCTATCTGCCAGCCAATTCCTAATCCAATTAGCTAAATCACCCTCTATTCCACACATCTGCATTTTCTGTAGAAGTCTTCCATGGGCCACCTTATCAAACGCCTTACTAAAGTCCATATATACTACATCAACCGCCTTACCCCCATCCACCTCTTTGGTCACTTTCTCAAAAAACTCAATGAGGTTAGTAAGGTATGACCTACCCTTCACGAAACCATGCTGACTATCCCCACTCAATTCATTTCTCTCTAAATAACTATAAATCCTATCCCTAATAATTCTCTCCAATACCTTGCCCACAACAGAAGTAAGACTCACTGGCCTATAATTCCCTGGAAGGTCTCTCTTCCCCTTCTTAAACAATGGGACCACATTCGCTATCCTCCAGTCCTCCGGAACCACACCCGTAACCAACGAGGACCTGAAGATCAGAGCCAGAGGCTCTGCAATCTCCTCTCTTGCCTCCCAGAGAATCCTAGGGTAAATCCCGTCCGGCCCAGGGGACTTATCCAACTTCAAACCCTCGAGAATTTCTAACACATCCTCCCTATCTACTACAATACTTCCCAATTTGCAACCCTGTACCTCAGTGCTCTCCATAGCTACATTTCCAGCACTCTGCGTGAATACCGAAGAGAAATATTTATTCAGTGCCTCACCAATCTCTTCAGGCTCCACGCACAACTTCCCACTGCTGTCTATGACTGGCCCTAATCTTGCCCTAACCAATCTTCTATTCTTAACATATCGAAAGAAAGCTTTAGGATTCTCCTTAATCCTATCAGCCAACATCTTCTCATGTCCCCTCTTAGCTCTCCTCAATTCACTTTTTACCTCCTTCCTGGCTAATCTATAGCTATCCATTGCACTATCCATTCCACTATCCATTGCAGCTATCCATTCCACTTCTCTTCTAAAAATCTCAATCAAGTTAGTCAAATATGATTTCCCATTTACACATCCAGGCAAGCTCTCTTTTATTGGGACATGCTTAAATAAGTGGCAGTTAATTTGCTCCTGATTGTCGTTAAATGGGCCCAGATATCTGATGCGGGTATCGATCCTACAACTTCAGGTTAGAGTGCTGACACACATGTGAAATTACTCCCCGCACCAGGCAATTCTCCTCTTTTAGGCCATTGAAGGACATCCTTTGACTTTGGTACTTGCAGTCCATCTCGTTGAGTATTGGTTACAGGCTCTAGCTGATCCATTGGATGTGACCTGGTAGGATTTATGAATGAATAATATTGATAAACAGATAGATATTTGGTGGAGAGTACAGTGCAGAAGGAGCAGTGCTGTGACTGCTGCCTTCCTTCACAGAATCAGAAAAGAGTTTGACAAGAAAAGCTGAAACCTGCATTATTCTTTTGGCAGATCCTCAGGGATGGAGTTCAGAGCTTCAGGGAGACTTGAGTCTCTAATTGCAGGTATTGCAATGTCAAAGAATTAACCTTCCAATATATTCTGGTCTGAATGCCCTTATCAGGGTCATCTGCACACTCGATGGTGGTTATTTATTGCTTGCATTAACTGTGAGAGGAAACGGCAATGTGGGCGCAAAATCTCACAAGATCTCTTTTTCCAATTTTCTTGCTCCTCGCTGGTGATGTAATACAAGGTTTCTGCCTTAAATTTCAATATATTTTAATAAATTTAAATCTAATTAGCAAGATTCTACACTACAGCTAGAATTCTCCCAAAAAATTCTAGTGTTGAATTTGCATGAAAATTCACCGCAGACTGTGTAACATAGAAGCCACCAGATTGACCTCTCAGGGGGCAGGGTCTATGTTGGAGAGGCTGAAATCAGTGTGCTGAGCAAGTCACTGCGCGCGCACGAATCTGTCAGTGCCGATATTGACTCACACACGCAGTGACCCCTCACTTGTGGCCTCCTGATTGCTAGCCAGCTTGATCATTGGCCATCCCTGCAACACCAAGTCTCTGCCCCCCACAGCTCGATCACTGGCCGTCTGAGCATTTCTGGGCCAGCTTTGAGCACCCTCCTCCACACTCAAGCCTGCCGCCATTTCCAGCCCACAGACCAAATCCCCTGTCCTCCCCACTCCCTCCAACACCACCACTCCCCTCCCGTGCCACGTACATTAGAACCCCTTCCCCACCGCACCGTGCTGGCCCCCAAAGAAGGCTGATCCCTGTGGCTGACTCCTACTACCCCCGCCACCCTCCAGCCCGCCTCAATTGTTGGCCTCCCTTCTTCCCTCACCGACCCCTATATAGAGTCCAGTGAGACCCCCCCCCACATCCATCATGCCCCATCCGTAGGTCCCACCTCATATGCCCCATCCCTTTGGCAATATCGTATGCCTGATGGGCAATGCCAAGGTGCCCCTTGGACATTGCACTTTGTCTCTTGTGCAGTGCCAGCGGCACAGGTTGGCACTGCACAGATGTCAGTGCCCAGAGGCACCATCATCTGACCTCCTGGGGGACTCTGCCCCCTTGTTCGTTCCAGCAGGATCAGGCCGCTAGTTCCCCGAAAGTGGGGAGTTATTCTAAACCCTGCTGGAATGAATCACTCAGGCCTTGGGGGAGAAAATGCTAGCAGGCCAGGAGAATTCAGTTCTGGACCCACTAATAGCATTTAAATTATATTAAAATTAGGATTTAAATACTTGCCTCTCCAATTTCCAACATGGAGTAGCTGCCACTAGAAATCCAGCGCTGGGAGATGTTATTGCATGGAAAACAGGTGTGAATGCCGCACATTTCCTGCTGGAAGATTCTAGTGGCTCATTGAACTAAAAACTTCGTGCAGCGAGATGGGAAAATCGCTCTTCCGTACCTTCCCCCCACGTTTAAAATTCCCTTTTCGCCGACATAATGTCATACTGCTGAGATTTACGGCCGGCATTAAAAACACAAAGCAGTTGAGGGGCGCCAAGGTGGGTATAACCCCTGGGAGAGAGGACATACCTGGGGACTTCTGCCTGTCACTTCCCCTGACACTGCACTTGCCGCTGCACTCTAGCACTGCATCCTGACAATGAGCCTGACACTGTCCACTGGCATGCTCCATGGCACTGCCCACTGACACTTCCTCTGATTCTACCCCTGCAAATGCACTCTAGCACTGTCCCTGGCACTAGATCCTACCAATGCATTCCAGCACTGCATGCCAGTGCTGCCCCCGACTCTATCTGTGCCACTGCACTCCAGCACTGTACCCTGGCACTGCCCTGACACAGCACCCTGACATTGCCCCTGGCACTGGATCCTACCAATGCACTCCAGCACTGCACACCATTGCTGCCTCCTGGCGCTGCATCCTGGCACTGCACTCCAGCACCGCCCCCTGGCTTTCGCGCTGACACTTCACCCTGGCAGTGTCGGGGCAGTATCAGGGACAGGCCCACTGGGGAGCTCTACTGCAGGGAGGGGGTCCCCCTTACATATGTGTGTGTGTGAGGTCCCCATATTCTTCAGAGTTGGAGGTTTATCTTGGTGCATATGGAGTGGTGGGGGAGGGGTTGGTGGAGAGTATCCCTTTTCCATGGAGGGAACGGGTGTGGGGGGGAATTATTTTCAGCACAGATAGAGGCACCCTTTCTCTAACCACGGAAGAGCTGGTGTCGCTGGCTTTATTAGGGTCCGTCCCGCCATGACTGTGTCATGGATCACGCCCCTAGATGTTTTTGTGCAGAATGCAGGTACATGAGGAGAGAAAACTCGACTGTGCAGCTGGAGAGCCACACGTTGGGTTTGTTTCCCTCAGGCAGCACTGGGTGGAATATTTGGCCTCACAGCACTGACCTGTTGTTGGATCATTCACTCTCTTCATTTACCAGAAAGATTGGCTGGCAATGTTCATTCAAATTGCTTCATCATTCACCACAGGGTGTAACCAATACTCATAATTAATTGGTTGTTCTAATGATCAAACCAGTTCACCTCCTGTGGTTCTGCTCCCAGAAAGTAAAGTCTCTCCTGCACAATTGCTGTGCTTAGCTGAGGAAGCAACCTGCTTGTTTCATGTGGTCCCCGGCTCAGCTGCTGCCTGTGGGGAAATGACCTTAATAAGCAAATGCTGACATTCAGGCTAATTACTGTCGTTGTCAGAAGCACAAACCACACAACAGCACAACCTTGGCCTGGAAAATTCATCAATCTTGAAGGAGTGGTGAGCCAAGAATTGCGGACAAAAGGAACAAGCATCATTGTAAGGACAGTGGTTGTATACAGTGTAGTTGGAAGGTGCGTTAGTGCCAGAATTAATTTATGCCGTGGTTGATGGGAGCCATCCGGTAACATTAACTAATGCCCAGGAGGAATCATGTTGCTGAAGTCATATTTGTAGCTGAGTACAGGGGAGCTGGATGACAGCACCAACTCAGTCACTATCTTGTGGAGTCTGTGGACCATGTCAATGTTTCATGTTATAGAACTTCATTCCCTTTTTAGTTACATTAAAAACCTTTCTCTGATGCTCCTGATCTACAGGTGAGAGAGAGGCAGGGAAGGCAGAGGACCTTCTCATGAACCTGCTCCTGAGCTTGACCATTCTCACCATTAACAGGTCCAGGCAGCAGATGACCGCGGGGGTCATCTGACCTGACTATCAGCCTCTCTACCACGGCTACATTCGCGGCTCAGTCTTCCTGGAGAAGAAACATGTAGCTCTGAGAGCACTGTTGAGCCTTCCATGCCCATTGGGCACCGCAGGAGCTGGGGTATAATATCGACACCTTTAGTCACATTTTAGTTTCATGTTTTAAGTCTTCTTTCTACTTTGTCTTTTGTTTCAGACACTTCCCTTCTTTACGGGGCTGTCCCTTTAATTTGCCCCTCAGTTAATTTAATTTAGTTTAATTGTCTTGTCAAAAAGATTGACTTCTCTCCTCATAACTTTCACCTCCTATTCTTGCACTGACAAATGTGTTTCAGCCCAAAATAGAGCAGGTCCAATCCTTCCAAACCCTCCATGCCTGCCCACCTCCTCTCTACTCCCCCCTATTCCCTTCACCTTAGCTCCCAAATCCTACTTCACTGAATCCTTTCAATCTCCTTCGCTCACTACTCAAGCCCCCTTCTCTCCAAACCCCTCCACTCTTTACCCCTCAACTCCCAACTGCCTCATCTCCAAACTCTTCCACTCCTCATCCTTTGCTCCAGATCTCTTCATTTCCCTCCCCTCAGCTGTCTGCCTCCTGGCACTCCAAACCCTTCCACATCCTTCCGTTCAGCTCCCATCCTCCTCTCCTCAAACCCTTCACTCCATGCTCCCTATTCCCTTCAATCCCCTATACTCCCCTGCATTCCCCTTTTGACCCCCTCCCCATCAATCCCATTCAAATCCCTCCATTCTGCACCCTTCCCTTCCTGCCTATCCCCTTCCCCTCTTCTTGCTGACCAATGGGACTCAGAGTTCCTCATTGTCTGAGGGAGCTGGTCAGTCTGCCCTCAATTGCTAGCAATGCCACTGTACATAACCAGTTCCTGTCTCTCTGTCACCTACACAGCATCCCGTTTGGTGGTGAGCTGTTTGAGAGACACTGCTCTGCCTTATCTGTAAATTTAAGTTTGTGTTTTTATGTGCCCTGTTTGTGAAAAGAACTCCCATTCACTTGATGAAGGAGCAGCACACTGAAAGCTTGTGGCTTGTGCCACCAAAGTAAATCTGTTGGACTTTAACCTGGTATTGTGAGACTTCTTACTGTGCTTACCCTTTGCTTAGTCCAACGCCGCCATCTCCACATCATAATCTGGTGTGACCCAGTTAATATGCCACAAACTATTCCAGTGACAGGAAATAATTCCACGCTGAGGCAGCAATTGGACACAGCACACCCAACTCTCTACAACCCTGGATCATTGATACAGGGGCTTGGATTGGGAATGTGGATGAGCAGGTGATGGGAGCCTAAGTTATTCCACTCTTCATAGAAAGAAGTTTTGTGTGAACCTGTTTCTGGTAGTGGCAATGTCTCACTGAAGCTGTTCATCACCAGTCACATTGCTAAGCAGCGTGTTTGTGGACAAAAGATAAGAGGTTGACCAAATAATGCATGAAGCACTTTAAGTGCTTTCTGCTGTGATAGGATTTTCAATAGATCCACAGCTCGCTTAGAGAATCTTAATCTCAACAAAAGGCACTCCTTTGCCAGAAAGAACTGTTTTATTAAAATGAAAGGGCTTGTTTACTTCATTGAAGTATCTGATCCTAGAAACTCATCTCAGTGCGATTGTATGAGTAACTGCTCTTGCCCCTACATTATGTCGAGCTGCTCGGTGTGTACTGAGTAATGTGAACATACAAACATATGAAGTAGGAGCAGACGTTGGTCAATTGGCCCCTCAAGCCTGCTCACTATACAACAAAATAATGGCTAATGTGTTTGTGTTTAGAATTCCACATTTCCACTTACCCCCCCCGATGACCGTTGATTCCTTTGTCTAACAAGAATCTATCTTCCTCTGCCTTAAAAATATTGAGTGACACCACCCTCCCCCCCACCTCAGCACTGCAGTGGAGTTTGATCTTAAGGCAGTGGTGGGCTCGGGAAGGAGAACTGAATGTTCAGCCTATTCTTTATTATTTGAAGGATGCTCACCTGGCTGGATGTGGTAGGTGAACGTTTACGATAACCAGAAGGATTTAGTTAGTGGAGTGAAAACCTTCACACGGGAAGGTGCATTTTACCTTGACGTGTGTCAATGTGAATGGGGTGAAGGATCCCATTTCCCTCATGCAGGAGCAAAATTAACAAGAACTTTTTTAATGACTTTTTCCCTTGTGCAGAATGTGATGTGATCGGCAGGTCCAGGAGCTCATCACTCCTGAAGAACAGACAATGAGATTCAACCTTGTGGCTTTTAACCTCACACGAAGCTGGGAGATAGGAATGGTTAATTTGGTGTGATGAAGGATGGGAGATAGGGATGGTTAGTTTATAGAATCGTAGAATCTTACTGTGCAGAAGCAGGCCATTCGGCCCATCGAGTCCACACTGACCACAATCCCACCCAGGCCCTATTCCCCATAACCCCATGTATTTATGCTAGCTAGTTCCCCCTGACACTAAGGGGCAATTTAGCATGGCCAATCCACCTAACCCTCATAGCTTTGGATTGTGGGAAGAAACGGGAGTATCCCTGGAGGAAACCCATGCTGACAAGGTGAGAATGTGCACCAAGTCCTTGGTGCTGTGAGGCAACAGTGCTAACCACTATGTCACCGTGCCACCTTTGTGATGAAGGAGGGGATGGAGCTCTGACGAAGAGTAATCCAGACTTAAAACACCAGGTCTATTCTGTCTCCACAGATGCTGTCAGAACTGCTGAGATTTTGCAGCATTTTCTGCTTTTGTTTTGGATGCAGTGGAACTGATGGGACGCGTGCCAATAGTCCAAGGGCTGATTTTAACAGCCAGTGGGAACGGATGGATAGCTGTCTATCATTGCCTGAACCGTTTGGAGACTTGTGCTATGCTGATATCTTTCCAGCCAGCTGCAACTAGTAAATGAACACTGGCTGAAGCTCACGAGTTGATAGGAGTATATAGTCCTATAACTCATTCATAGAGCCCAGGATACTCCACTATACTGGCTGTTCTTCCCCAACCCCAGGGACCATGTGGAATCATGTCTGAGGGAAAATGTTGTTTTCCAATTGGCACTCTGAATCCTTGCAGCATCTACTTTTGGTGAATAGAGTAGAAAGAGAGAAACTGTTCTAGCTCATAAAAGGATTGAGAATGACACGACACAGAATTATAGTGATTTGCAAAAGAAGCAAATATGCTTCTTTTGCAAGGATCTTTTTCACACAGCAGGTTGAGGTCTGGAATGCATTGCTTGGAAGTCTGGTGGAGCCACGTTCTATCGAGGCATTCAGTAGGACATTAGATAATTATTTGATGAGAAACAATCTGCAGACGTATGGGGAAAAGGCAAGAAAATGGTACTAAAACACGATGCCCATTTAGAGAACCAGTGCAGATACGATGGGCTAAATGGGCTCCTTCAGCGCTGTAACAAATCTGTGATTCTGTGACTCCAGCCCATGTATCCTACAATGTAAAATTCACACTCCATCTAGCTGCTGATATGGTCTCGGACTTGCATTTTATTTTGCTTCTTTGTTGCCACACACTCTCTCTCTTTAAAACCTCTTTCCCCCACCCAAAACCTTCGACACTCCTTCCTTGGTGGGATTGTGGGGCATAGTCTCCTGATCAAGAACCTCAGAGAAATAAAATCTTCACTCCCATTATTTGATGCTTTTGATCATTACTTCCCAACTCTCTTCCTTTAGAGAAACAACTTTCCATGTTGTGGGGACATCACACAGCCACACCACTTGCATGGACATAGCACCTTTAATGGTGTAAAAAGTTCCAAGTAGAGATTGCAATTTAGATGTAGTTGTTATTGGCCCCAGAGCAATGTAACGAGCTGATTGGAATGCTCGAATGAACCTAGGTATTGATCTGTTTTCTGACATGTTCCATTGCTCTTTAATACTGGCAGAGCCATAAACCTAAGGTTTTTACAGTGATTACTGTTACTTAGCAACATGGGCTTCTTGTAACACTTCACAGTGCTTTGTTAAACAATTGTGTTCAGGTTTCAAACATTGATCTCAGAGGTTCGTGTACAGGAAAGCAGAATTCAAACAATCATCAGTAAGTAGAATCTGTCAACTGGCATCTTATATAAGGGAGTCTGAGATCAGAAAATGGAAATTAAGAATTTCAGGCACAGCTTGATGGTTTTCTTCAAAGTGGTGACTGGCAGACTCCAAGATAACAATGTGTGCCTGTTTCTGCCCTGCCATTATGGAGCCTTAGTGCTCTGAGAACCACCTAAACAACCATTTCCTAGGCCCAAGCCTAGTCTGTTTCAACCTTCCTCTATACTTGTAAAAAAATTCTTTCATCGGATTTGGGCACCCCTAGCTGGCCAGTATTTATTACCATCTCTAATTGGTCTTGGGAAAGTGATAGTGAGCTGCTTTTTGAACCGCTGCACTCCATGTGGTGTGGTTACGCCCACAGTGCTGTTAGGGAGAGAGTTCTGGGATTTTGACCTAGCAACAGTGAAGAAACAGAGATATAAATTAAGTTAGGGACAGTGGATGGCTTGATGTTTCCATGTATCTAGTGCTGGTGTCCTCCCAGATGGTAATTGTTGTGGGTTAGGAAGATGCTCTCAAAGGACTTGGTAAGTTACTCCTGTGCATTTTGTAGGTGGTACAAAGCTGCCACTGTGCGCCGGTTGTGGAGGGAGTGAATAGTTGTGGAAGAGGTAACAATCAAGCAGACTAGATTCAGGATGTGAGTTACTCACCGCTGAATTCCAGCCTCTGATCTGAACATTCAGAATGTTTACCTATCCTCAGAGGTTTCTGTTGTCCCACTTTTCTAACCCTGAGGATGCTAGGTTTGACATTATAGTGGGTGACCTGGAAATTATTTAGAGTGGATAAGATGCACCAAAAGCCTGTTCCTTTCAATAAAACATAGAAAAATTTGAAAGCTTTTTACTTAGTTTACCTCACCAGTATTCACGAGTCCCTTCTACTATGCCCCCCACTCCTCCACCAACCAGTTGCATCTCCACCCCAAACCTATCCTGCCTGCTGTTTAATTTTTGACAGCCTTCCTGAGGCTGGACCCCAGGAGTGGGATTTTCCAATTTTCCAATCATGCCCATCCCAAGATCAGAAATTCCTGTCCAAAATCAATAGACCTTTCATTGGTCTGTCAGATTTTCCATCCTGCCCATGATGATTCCCACAGCGGACAGAACTGGAAAATTTATCCCTGAGGGTTAGAACCATGGAATCCCTACCGTGCAGTAGGAGGATATTTGGCCCATTGAGTCTGCACCGACCATTTGAGCACCAAAAGTAGCTGTTCAAAAACCCACTGGGGGGAGGTCTGGGGACTTGTCACAGCTATTCATTCATTCTGGCCTTCATTTTCAATCCATTCAGCTGAAGTTAGGAAGCCAGTGCAGTGGGAGTGTGAGGAGAGAGAAAGACAGAGAGAGAGTGAATGTGGCGAGAGGGTTGGATATATTACCCTCTACAAGTAACCCTGAGTGACACTGTGTTGCTCTCAAGCTGAATGGACAAGACCCAATAATACCACCAATAATACATTATAATGGATTTGAAGCAGTACCTAGTCTCATGCTGTGAAGAGTATAGAATGAGGTTTATACCCCTCACTGGGGTTTAGAATGTCTGAACAATCATTTAGGAACATAGGAATTAGGAGCAGGAGCAAGCAAATTCAGCCCTTCGATCCTGCTCCGCCATTCAATCAGATCATGGTTGATCCCTTCCTGGTTTCAAATACAACTTCCCACCTGTTCCCACATCCCTCTTTCCTTTTTTTATTAGAAATATATCTATTTCCCCCTTGAAGCCATTCAATGATTCAGACTCCACCACCTTATAGGGTAGCAAGTTGCACAAATTCATTACTGTCTGCAAGAAGTAGTTCCTTCTAATCTCAATTTTGAATCTACTGCCTTTCACCTATACCTGTCACTTCTTGTTCCAGATTGCCCCGTTAAGAGGAAATATTTGTTCCATGTTTACTTTGTCAATACCTTTTCAAATTTTATATAACTCAAGAGCCGCTCTCATCGTTCTAAACTCCAGCAAGTATAAACCCACACTGTTTAATTTCTCCTCATACGTCAACCCCTTCATCCCTGCAATCAGTCTAATTTCCATATAGGCCACCTACTATCAGCATTGGGCAGCTCCTGCAATCAAAATGAACAAATGCCTCATCAATATTCAACCTTCTTAACAATCTTCTAGCTTTTTAACATGTCTCCAGTACACTAAATCCCAGCCCCCAGTACTCCACCTCTCTAACACATTAGCATTCCCAGAATCTTTGCTAATGTGGGGAAATGTAGCCTGTTTATTATTTTGTTTTGGACAAATAGGGCAGTTTGCCATGTCCCATCATAGTTGTCTTATGACAAACAGAGTAACCAATTGTTTCTCTCCTCAGATTATTGGTTGGCTTTGTTTTGGTCCACCTGCTTAAAGTTGGAAGCTCGGGGGATCCATTGAACCCCAGGAGGTGTGGAGAGCAGATCATAATCTGTAACATCTCGTTGTCAATTAGATTCATACCTGCGTGAGACACAGCAATGTGCATGAGATAGTCACACAACAGCAAACTGGGCAAAATCTTTTTAATTGAAGATCCATAGACTAATTAGCAACCATCAACAATGGCATAATACAGGATGTGGAAATGCTGTTGTTGAACTGGGGTAAGCACAGTGAGAAGTCTCATAACACCAGGTTAAAGTCTAACAGGTTTAATTGGCAGCACTAGCTTTCGGAGTCTCAGGCTTCTTCTTCAGGGACTTGTCCTCACTCAGCTGAGGAAGAAGCTTGAGGCTTTGAATGCTAGTGCTGCCAAATAAACCTGTTGGACTTTAATCTGATGTTGTGAGACTTCTTACGATTAGTACAAAATACACACTACGTCCCAAATCCTTTTCGCCTTTGTAACGAAAGGAGCTGCACAGAGCTCAGGAACGATAGTGTACCGTCCACACCTCCCTTTTCCTGTACACTGTAACAGCAGGGACACTGAGTCACCCACTAAATATCACCAAAACCTTTGAATCACATCGCCTCTAGTCATTCAGCAGCATAAGTTCCTTCCTAAAAACTGCTGTTTCGAGGAATGATTAAGACTGAGCAGTTACAGCACTGTAAACGTGTTCCAACTCACATAGTCAGCCATGCCTTCAAATCTCTCTGCATATTGCTGAGTTGTTAGCACCGGAGAGGCAGTTAAAAAGGAGTTTCTGCTGAATATAATACCATGTACCTCCCACTTGTGTTCAGGAAAATTATTTAATTTGACATGGTGCTGTCAGGACATGGGCAAATGGAGTTTTCCAAGGAAACACAGAATGAAGAAGCCCTTGGGAGGACAGCATGACCAACTTTCCAGGCTTATCATTGGGAAAATTTGAGAATCTGCCATTAAAGAGACAGTAGCAGGACAGTTAGAAAATCATTATACAATCAGGCAGAATCAACAATGTCTTGTGAAAGCAAAATCATGTTTGACAAATTTATTACAGTTCTTTGAAGATGGAACAAGTAGGGTAGATAATGTAGTGTATTTGGATTTCCAAAAGTATTTGATCAGATGCCACAGAAAAAGATACTACGTAAGCTGAGAGCACTTGGTGTTGGGGTGATATATTAGCACGAATAAAGGATTGGCTAACTGACAGGAACAGAATCAGGATAAATAAGTTATTTTCAGGTTGGCACTTTGTAACTAGGTTTCAGAGCTGGGGTCTCAACTACTTACAATCTGTATTCATGAATTGGCTAAGTATTGTCGGCAAATTGATGGCTATGTACAAAAGCCAGCTGTGAGGAGGATTTTAAATGATTTAGATAAGTGAGTGGGCAAACACTTGGCAGATGGACTCTAAAGAAGGAAAATGGCAGGAAACACGGCAAAACAGAATATAGTTTAAGTGGAGAGAGAGTGCAGTATGCTGCAGTAAGGGAATCTGGGTGTCCTTATAGATGAATCACAAAGAGTTAGCATGTAGATACAGCAAGAAATTAAGAATGCGTAACTGAATATTTGCTTTAAGTATAAGGAAAATGGAATATAAGATAGGGAACTCATGTTATAGTTGTGCAGAGTATTGGCGAGATCACATTTAAAAGTACTGCATACAGTTTTGGTTTTGTTACTAAAGGAGAGATAGACCTACATTGGAAGCAGTTGAAAAAATGTTCACTAGGCTGATTCCAGACACAAAGAAGCTGACAAATGAGGAACAATTGGGCGGATACTCATTGGAGTTTAGAAGAATGAATATTGGAACAGACAAGATTTTGAGGGGGCTTGAGAAGGGTAGATGCTGAGAGAATATTTCCTCATAGTAGAATCTAGAACTAGAGGATACAATTTAATAAGGGGTCTCTCATTTAAAACGAAGATGAGAGAGTTTTTTTCTCTCAAAGAGCCATTCATCCGTAGAGAGCAATGCAGGCTTGATTACAGGATATATTCAAAGCTGAGTTAGACAAACTTTTGATCGACAAGGGAGTCAAAGGTTATGAAGGGAGTCGGATAAGAATGTAGAATTGAGACCACAATCAGTTCAGCCATGATCTGGAGCAGGCTTGAGGGGCTGAATGGTCACTCCTATTCCCACTCCCTATGATCTCAAATCTTAACTTTCTTGTGATTTACTACAGATTGTCATGTGAATTGGTGGATGATGTTTGGTCAGATCAAGAGACTAGGCGACATTTATTCTGGATCTTTTCTGCTGTCACCACAGTTTTTAGGAATTAAAAGTTGCAGTGAGGAAATGGGGAAATGGAAATGGATAATAACAGGCTGCGTTATGTTTTACCAGTTGCAGCACTGTCAGTGTGACAGAGTGGAGGTTATGGGCCCGAGCCCCCTCTAATAACTTAAGCCAGCAGTATTGACCAGACAAATTATGAAGACCAATTTGGGTTATGGAAAATTTTTAACCAAGTAAAATTTTTAAAAATACTTATAGATTCTTTGCAATTTAAAACACAAAAAAACTGTTAATAAAATGCAATAAATGCATATAGTATGTCAGGTATGAGCTAGTTCAGTATACATAAATTTTCTATTTTATACAGTTATGCCTCATTTAGTTTTCCAAATTTGTTCTTAAAAAATGTTGAGCTGAACAAATTTCACTTTCCTATAAGAAACCATACAGTGAGGATGCCTTATATTCCTGACCTGTCATTTTATATTAAAAACTTATTGGCTGCCTTGAACCAAACCCTAACCAATCCATCAGAAATACTCACTAATTGTTAATAATTTACTAATCTTCCAACTGAGCCCTGCAGACTGCCACCTCCCCAGCCTTCCCATTCACCCTCCTACCTCAATCCTCTGACTTACCCTCCTGCCTCAACCCTCCCACTCATCCTCCCACTCATCCCTCCAACCCTCCCTAACCTCCCAACTCACTCCCTCCTGATTCTCTCACTTACCCCCTTCTTCTGCAATCATCCAACCCATCCCCTCCCATCCCATCCTCCCATTTGCTTCCTCCCTGCCATTCACCTCTTTCCCACTTACTCCCTCCTTTCCCAACTTTCCCACTCACCCGCTCCCTCTGCTACACTTCTCCCTTGCCACTTCTGTCCTTCACCATTCCAGCTCGCTTGACCCTCTCTGCTCTCCACCTCCCTCTCCGATCCTCCCCAGTCCTCCCACTCACTGTCTCTCCCTCCTTCTTGCTGTCCCCATCTCTCATTCCCACTCACTCCCGCTATGGTTACAGAGAGAGAGAGAGAGAGAATCCGGATCAAAGAACAGGGGAACAGTTGAGTGTGGACGTAACAAAATCATTGCAGGATTTACCAAGCAGTCTTGCTGTCAGTGTACACCCATGGTTATATTGCCATCCATAAATTCGCTGTCCATTTGTTTAGCCTAAGATGGACTATCTGAGGCTTTAATGATCTCCAACATGCTCAGAGGGTGTCCAGGAGATGAATGACATTGGGTAAAAGCCGTGATTAGGCTGGCATGTCCCCCTGCCCCCATCGATTGCAAACCCTTAATTGATGGGGCATCTTCCTAAATTGACCAGTTGCCTCTAACGATCTGTTCAAGGCAGGGAAAGAAATTTGCTGTCTTGGATTGTCAGCTGGGCCAGGGAGCCAGTGCGAAGTTAATGAGCAGAGATAATGAGGAGCTTGTTCTGCGGCTGATTGGCATGAATATTCATGCAAACCTGAATAAATCATGATGTGGAGATGTCGGCGTTGGACTGGGCTAAATGTAGTAAGGAGTCTCACAACACCAGATTAAAGTCCGACAAGTTTATTTGGTAACAAAAGCTACTAGCTTTCGGAGCGCTTCTTTTTCATCAGGTAAGTGAGAGTTCTGTTCACAAACAGGACTTATAAAGACACAAACTCAATTTACAAAATAATAGTTGGAATGCAAGTCTTTGCAGGTCATCATGTCTTAAAAGTACAGACAATGTGAGTGGAGAGAGCATTAAACACAGGTTAAAGAGATGTATGTTGTCTCCAGACAGTTAGTGAGATTTTGCAAGTCCAGGCAAATCGTGGGGGTTACAGATAGTATGACATGAACTCAAGATCCCTGTTGAGGCCGTCCTCATGTGTGCGGAACTTGGCTATCAGTCTCTGTTGAGCTACTCTGCGCTGTCGTATGTCGTTAAGGCCGTCTTGGAGAAGGCAGCCTTCACGACACATGACAACACAGAGTTGCTGAGCAGAGACTGATAGCTAAGTTCCACACACTTGAGGACGGCCTCAACAGGGATCTTGAGTTCGTGTCATACTATTTGTAACCCCCACAACTTGCCTGGGCTTGCAAAATCTCACTAACTGTCCTGTCTGGAGACAATACACATCTCTTTAACCTGTGCTTAACCCTTTTTCCATTCATGTTATCTGTACTTTTAAGACATGATTACCTGCAAAGACTCGCATTCCAACTATTATTTTGTAAATTGAGTTTGTGTCTTTATAAGTCCTGTTTGTGAACAGAACTCCCACTTACCTGACGAAGGAGCAGCGCTCCGAAAGCAAGTGGCTTTTGCTACCAAATAAACCTATTGGACATTAACCTGATGTTGTGAGACTTCAACCTGAATAAGGTCAGAAAAGAGAGAGAGAGAGAGAATTGAAGTAAAACAAATTGAGAAAGTGTGAGGATAGCTGGAGGGAAGTGGTTAGTGGGAGAAGCAGATGGACAGGCACGTACTCAGCATGAGACAGAATGACAGATGATATCGCCAGAAAGGTCAGCGTTGGACAGATAAAGTGATTAATTCAGGAACAGCAGATCATAGACTGCTGATGGGCAGCTGGTCGGATTAATGTAGCAAACTGTCATGTTAGCACAAGCAGGTCTGAGAGTCCAGGTAATACTGGAGGTTGAAGTAAGTGTTAAAAGTTGAATGGGTTTGCACAGTGATTAGGATCAGCATCTTTGGCTAGAAATGTTCCTATTGCAGCTGGGACGATCACATGATGTCTGTCCTCATGGCGGATGTAAAAGCTCCAGTGGCATTATTTACCAAAGAGCTGGAGTATTCTCCCAGTGACCAGGTCAAGACTTGCTATTCAATCAATATCTCTACAGATGAAAACAGAAAATGCTGGAAAATCTCAATCAGTCTGACAGCATCTGTGGAGAGAGAACAGAGCCAACGTTTCAATCTAGATGACACTTTGTCTCTGACAGAGTCTGACTCTGACAAAGGGTCATCCAGACTCAAAACATTGGCTTTATTCTCTTTACACAGATGCTGTCAGACTAGCTGAGATTTTCCAGCATTTTCTTCTTTCTGATTCCAATATAACTGCAAATCCCCTCTTTTACTGATCTGCTACTTTTCTGTTCCACCTAATCAATTTGCCCTTTCCTCCTAATGTTATCACAGGTAAAAATACCCCTACAATTTTCCAATTAGCTTATTCTTTCTTGGTATGTGAGCATCATTGGAAAATCTGCATTTGTGGCCATCCCTAATTGAATGTCTTAGCAGACCTTTTCAGTTAATCACAATACTATGGCTGTGGAGACACATGTAGGCAAGACCAAGTAGGGACAAGAAATTTCCTTTCCTGAAGGACTTTTGTGAACCAAACAGGTTTTTACAACAATCAATAGAAGTTGCAGAGTCGCAATTACTCAGAATAGTTTTATATTTCAGATGTATTAATTGAATTTAAATTTTACTAGCTGTCATGGTGGGATTTGAGCACATGTCTGCAGAGCGTAAGTCTGGATTTCTAGTCCAATGATGTAACTACGATGCCACCAATCTTTCTTCATAACCGTCCTAGAAATTGAATCTATAAATCCTGGAGACTACCAACCAATTGTTGAGGGTGATAACTCCAATGCACTGAAATGACCTTTAATGTCCTAGGATTTCTTTCCACCTCCTTAACCCTCATCCAAACCAGAGTACTGTTAGAATGTAATCAGTGATAACATTGGATCTGTTTTTCTGTGACTAATGGTAACATGGTGTAAGGATCGGCTGACCTAATAAATTATTTAACCAGTGACAGAATGATGTGATGGTCAACCACCTCAGTTTAATTAAGAAGCTGCTGGGGTTTGTGGGAGCTTAGAATGGCCCTTAGAGTAGGCTATTAGAGGGAGCTTAGAGTGAGGCCTCAAGTACTGGACTGTGATGTTTCTTTATTAAACTTTTCTCTCTGAATTATAAGTTGGAGTAAATTTTGTATTATTTCATTGCCTATAACTGAAGATTTTCTTCTGCCGAATCAACATTGGTAGCAGAGGAAAACCCATGGTAACTTGGTGTTTGTTTTTAAAGAAGTGCTATAGACTCAGAATACAACCATGGTAGAAGGTAGAAATAAACCAATGGGATTGGATTGATCCCCTGTCTTTTCAGATGTTGAACCATATCAGCAAGGAAAGGCAGTGTCACCACAATACCAAAAAAAAGATATGGCCTTGGCTTTGTCACTTCTGCTTAGGAGCAAGACAAAGAACAAAGTATTATAGAACATAGAACATTACAGCACAGAACAGGCCCTTCGGCCTTCGATGTTGCGCTGACCAATATAAAAAGCAATGCCCCTCCAAACTAAACCATTCACTTCTCTTCCATATACTTATCAACTAACCTCTTAAACGCCACCAAACTTGGCGCATCTACAACTGCTGCAGGCAGGGCATTCCATCCCGAACCACCCTTTGGGTAAAGAACCTACCTCTGATATCCGTCCTATAACTATACCCCTTAATTTAAAGCTGTGTCCCCTCGTGCTAGCTTTCTCCATCCTAGGAAAAAGGCTATCACTGTCCACCCTATCTAAACCTCTAATCATCTTATATGTTTCAATTAGGTCCCCTCTTAGCCGCCTCCTTTCTAACGAAAACAACCTCAAATCCTTCAGCCTCTCTTCATAAGACCTGCCCTCCATACCAGGCAACATCCTGGTAAACCTCCTCTGTACCCTCTCCAATGCCTCCACATCTTTCTTATAATGTGGGGACCAGAACTGCACACAATACTCCAAGTGCGGCCGCACTAGAGTTTTGTACAGTTGCAACATGACGTTGCGGCTCCTAAATTCAATCCCCCTACCAATAAAAGCTAAGACTCCATATGCCTTCTTAACAACCTTATCGACTTGACTGCCTACTTTCAGGGATCTATGACACATACACCAAGATCCCTCTGTTCATCAAGACTACTAAGAATCCTACCATTAGCCCTATACTCTACACATTTATTGTTCCTGCCAAAGTGCATTACCTCACACTTTTCCACATTAAACTCCATTTGCCACCTCTCGGCCCAGCTCTGCAACTTGTCCAAGTCACTCTGCAAACTATAACACCCCTCTTCACTATCTACCACTCCACCGACTTTAGTGTCATCTGCAAATTTACTAATCCATCCTTCAATACCCTCATCCAGATCATTTATAAAAATTACAAACAGCAGGGGCCCCAAAACAGACCCCTGAGGCACACCACTTGTCACCGAACTCCAAGATGAATATCTCCCATCAACCACCACCCTCTGTCTTCTATCTGCTAGCCAATTCCTAATCCAATTAGCTAAATCACCCTCTATTCCATACATCTGCATTTTCTGTAGAAGTCTTCCATGGGCCACCTTATCAAACGCCTTACTAAAGTCCATATATACTACATCAACCGCCTTACCCCCATCCACCTCTTTAGTCACTTTTTCAAAAAACTCAATGAGGTTAGTAAGGCATGACCTACCCTTCACGAAACCATGCTGACTATCCCCAATCAATTCATTTCTCTCTAAATAACTATAAATCCTATCCCTAATTATTCTCTCCAATACCTTGCCCACAACAGAAGTAAGACTCACTGGCCTATAATTCCCTGGAAGGTCTCTCTTCCCCTTCTTAAACAATGGGACCACATTCGCTATCCTCCAGTCCTCCGGAACCACACCCGTAACCAACGAGGACCTGAAGATCAGAGCCAGAGGCTCTGCAATCTCCTCTCTTGCCTCCCAGAGAATCCTAGGGTAAATCCCGTCCGGCCCAGGGGACTTATCCAACTTCAAACCCTCGAGAATTTCTAACACATCCCCCTATCTACTACAATACTTCCCAATTTGCAACCCTGTACCTCAGTGTTCTCCATAGCTACATTTCCAGCACTGCGTGAATACCGAAGAGAAATATTTATTCAGTGCCTCACCAATCTCTTCAGGCTCCACGCACAACTTCCCACTGCTGTCTATGACTGGCCCTAATCTTGCCCTAACCAATCTTCTATTCTTAACATTCGAAAGAAGCTTTAGGATTCTCCTTAATCCTATCAGCCAACATCTTCTCGTGTCCCCTCTTAGCTCTCCTCAATTCACTTTTTACCTCCTTCCTGGCTAATCTTAGCTATCCATTGCACTATCAATTCACTATCCATTGCAGCACCATTCACTTCTCTTCAAAAATCTCAATCAAGTTAGTCAAAATGATTTCCCCAGTTACACATCCAGGCAAGCTCTCTTTTAGTGGGCACATGCTTAATAAGTGGCAGTTAATTTGGCTCCTGATTGTCGTTAAATGGGCCCAGGATATCTGATGCGGGTATCGGATCTACAACTTCAGGTTAGAGTGCTGGACACATATGTGGACCAATTACTCCCCGACCAGCAATTCTCCTCTTTTAGGCCCATTGATAAGGACATCCTTTGACTTTTGGTACTGTGCACGCCATTCTCGTTGAGTATTGGTACAGGCTCTAGCTGATCATTTGGATGGGACCCTGGTAGGATTTATGACATGAATAATATTGATAAACAGATAGATATTGGGTGGAGAGTACATGCAGAAGGCGCATTGCTTTGACTGCGCCTTCCTTCACAGAAATCCAGAAAACGAGTTTGACAAGAAAAGCTGAACCTGCATTATTCTTTTGGCAGAATCCTCAGGGATGGAGGTCAGAGTTCAAGGGAGACTTGAGTCTCCTAAAGTGCAGGTGATGGCAATGTCAAAGAATTAACCTTCCAATATATTTGCGTTATGAATGCCCTTATCAGGTATTGCACATCGATGGGGGTATTTATTGCTTGCATTACTGTGAGAGGGAAACGGCAATGTGGGCGCAAAATCTCAACAAGATCTCTTTTCAATTTTCTTGCTCCTCGCTGGTGATGTAATACAAGTGTTTCTGGCCTTAAATTTCAATATATTTTAATAAAAGTAAATCTTAATTAGCAAGATTCTAAACTAACAGCTAGAATTTCTCACAAAAAATTCTAGTGTTGAATTTGCATGAAAATTCACCGCAGACTGTGTAACATGAAGCCACCCAGATTGACTCCAGGGGCAGGGTCTATGTGGAGAGGCTGAAATCAGTGTGCTGAGCAAATTCACTGCGCGCGCACGAATTTCAGTGCGATATGACGCCACCAACACGCAGTGACCCATCACTTGTGCGCTCCTGGTGATTGCTAGCCAGCTGGATCATTGGCCATCCCTGCAACCCAAGTCTCTGCTAACCCACAGCTCGATCACTGGCAGTCTGAGATTTCTGGGCCAGCTTGAGCACCCTCCGCCACACTCAAGCCTGCGCCATTTCCAGCCCACAGGACAAAATCCCCTTTCCTCCCCATCCTCCAAACACCACCACTCCCCTCCCGTGCACGATACATTAGAACCCTTCCCAACCGCACCGTGCTGGCCCCCCAAGAAGGCTGATTCCCTGTGGCTGACTCCTAACTACCCCCCCCACCCTCCAGCCGCCTCAAATTGTGGCCTCCCTTCTTCCTCACCGGACCCCTATATAGGAGTCCAGTGAGACCCCCCCCCCACATCCATCATGCCCATCCGTAGGTACCACCTCATATGCCCCATCCCTGTGGCAATCCTCGTATGCCTGTGCATGGGCAAATGCCAAGGTGCCCCTTGGACATTGCACTTTGTTCTTGTGCAGTGCCAGCGGCACACAGGTTGGCCACTGCACAGATGTCAGTGCCCCAGAGGCACCATCATCTGACCTCCTGGGGGACTCTGCCCCCTTGTTCGTTCTCCAGCAGGATCAGCCGCTAGTTCCCCGAAAGTGGGGAGTTATTCTAAACCCTGCTGTTCGAATGAATCACTTCAGCCGGCGGGGAGAAAATGCTAGCAGCCAGGAAATTCAGTTCTGGACCCACTAATAGCATTTAAATTATATTAAAAATTAGATTTAAAGACTTGCCCTCTCCCAATTTCCAACATGGAGTAGCTTGCCACTAGAAATCCAGCGCCTGGGGAGATGTTATTGCCATGGAAAAAAGGTGTTGAATGCCGCAACATTTCCTGCTGGAAGAATTCTAGTGGCTCATTGAAATAAAAACTTAGTGCCAGCGAGATGGGAAAAAGTCGCTCTTCGTACCTTCCCCCCACGTTTTTTAAAATTCCTTTTCGCCCGACATAATGTCATACTGCTGAGATTTCGGCCGGCATTAAAAACACAAATGCAGTTGAGGGGCGCCAAGGTGGGTATAACCCCTGCGGAGAGAGGAATTTACCTGGGGACTTCTGCCTGTCATTCTCTAGACCAATGCACTGCGCTGCACTCTAGCACTGATCCCTGACAATGAGCCTGACACTGTCCAATGGCATGCTCATGGCACTGCCCACTGACACTTCCTCTGATTCTACCACTGCAAATGCACCTAGCACTGTCCCTGGCACTAGATCTACAAATGCATCCAGCACTGCATGCCAGTGCTGCCCCCGACTCTATCTGTGCCCACGGGCACTCCAGCACTGTACCCTGGCAACTGTGCCCCCTGACACAGCACCCTGACATTGCCCTGGCACTGGATCCACCAATTGAACTCCAGCACTTGCACACCCATTGCTGCCTCCTGGCGCTGCATCCTGGCCACTGCACTCCAGCACCGCCCCCCCCTGGCTTTTCGGCCCCCCCCCCCGTGACACTGAACATGGCAGTGCGGGGCAGTTATCAGGGACAGGCCCACGGTAGATCTACTGCAGGGGAGGGGGTCCCCCTACATAATGTGTGTGTGTGAGGTCCCATATTCTCAGAGTGGAGGTTATCTTGAGTGCATATGGAGTGGTGGGGAGGGTGGTGGAGAGTATCCCTTTTCCATGGAGGGAAGGAACGGGTTGTGGGGGAATTATTTGCAGACAGATACGAGGCACCCTTCTCTAAACCACGGAAGAGAGCGGTGTCGCTGGCTTTCTAGGGTCCGTCCCGCCATGACTGGTCATGGATCCGCCATAATGTTTTTGTGCAGAATGCAGGTACATGAGGAGAGAAAACTCGACTGTGCAGCTGGAGCGCCACACGTTGGGTTTGTTTCCTCAGGCAGCCACTGGGTGGAATATGTGGCCTCACAGAAAATGACTGTTGTTGGATCATTAACTCTCTTCAGTTACAGAAGATTGGCTGGCAATGTTCATTCAAATGGCTTCATCCTTCACCGACAGGGTGTAAAAACAATACTCATAATTAATTGGTTGTTCTAATGATCAACAGTTAACCTCCTGTGGTTCTGATCCAGAAAGTAAAGTCTCTCCTGCACAATTGCTGTGCTTAGTGAGGGGAAGGCAAACCGCTTGTTTCATGTGGTCCCCAAGGCCTGCAGCTGTGCCTGTGGGGAAATGACCTTAATAAGCAAATGCTGACATTCAGGCTAATTTACTGTCGTTGTCAGAAGGCACAAACCACCCACAACAGCACAACCTTGGATGGAAAATTCAGCAATCTTGAAGGAGTGGTGAGCCAAGAATTTGCGGAACAAAAGGAACAAGCATCATTTTAAGGACAGGGTTGTATTCAGGTGTAGTGGAAGGTTGCGTTAGTGCCAGAATTAATTTATGCCGTGGTTGATGGGGAGCCATTCCGGTAACATTAACTATGCCAGGAGGAATCATGTTGCTGAAGTCATATTTGTAGCTGAGTTACAGGGGAGTGGATGACAGCACCAACTCAGTCACTCTCTTGTGGAGTCTGTGGGACCATGTCAATGTTTCATGTTATAGAAATTTCATTCCTTTTAGTTACATTAAAAACCTTTCTGATGCTCCTGAATCTACAGGTGAGAGAGAGGCAGGAGAGGCAGAGGGACCTTCTATGAACCTGCTCCTGAGCTGACCATCCACCATAACAGGTCCAGCAAGCGATGACCGCGGGGGTCACTCTGACCCTGGACTATCAGACTCTCTACCACGGCTACATTCGCGGCTCAGTCTTCCTGGAGAAGAAAAATGTAGATCTGAGAGCACTGTTGAGGCCTTCCATGCCCATGGGCACCGCAGGAGCTTGGGGTTATAATATCGAACCTTTTAGTCACATTTTAGTTTCATGTTTTAAGTCTTCTTTCTACTTTGTCTTTTGTTCGACCACTTCCCTTCTTTACGGGTGCTTGTCCCCTTTAATTTGCCCCTCAGTTAATTTAATTAGTTAATTGTCTTGTCAAAAGATGACTTCTCTCCTCATAACTTTCACCTCCTATTCTTGCACTGGGACAAAAGGTGTTTCAGCCAAAATAGAGCAGTCAATCCTTCCAAACCCTCCATGCCTTGCCCACCTCTCTCTAATCCCCCCTATTCCTTCACCTTAGCTCCCAATCCTACCCCCCCCCCCCATACTTCACTGAATCCTGCAATCTCCTTGCGCTCACTACCTCAAGCCCCCTTCCTCCAAACCCCTCCATTTACCCTTCAACTCCCAACTGCCTCATCTCCAAACTCTTTCACTCCTCCTCCTTGCTCAGATACTCTTCATTCTCCCTCCCTCAGCTGTCTGCCTCCTGGCACTCCAAAAACCCTACACATCCTCCGTTCAGCTCCCATCCTCCTTCCTCAAACCATTCACTCCATGCTCCTATTCCTTCAATCCCCCTATACTCCCCTGCATTCCCCTTTGGACCCCTCCCCGATCAATCCCATTCAAATCCTCCATTCTGCACCCGTCCCTTCCTGCACATCCCCTTCCCCTCTCTTGTGACCAATGGGACCAGTAGAGTTACTTCATGTATGAGGGAGCTGGGTCAAGTCCTGCCCTCAATTGCTATCAAATGCCACTGTACATAACCAGTTCCTGTCTCTCTGTCACATACACAGCATCGCGTTGTGGTGAGCTTTGAGAGCCACTGCTCTGCCCTTTATCTGTAATTTAAGTTTGTGTTTTTAGGTGCCCTGTTTGTGAAAGAACTCCCATTCACTTGATGAAGGAGTCAGCACACTGAAAAGCTTGTGGCTTGTGCCACAAAGTAAATCTGTTGGACTTTAACCTGGTATTGTCGAGACTTCTACTGTGCTTACCCTTTGCTTAGTCCAACGCCGCCATCTCCACATCATAATTGGTGTGACCCAGTAATATGCCACAAACTATTCCAGTGACAGGAAATAATCCACGCTGAGGCAGCAATTCGGACACAGCACACCCAATCTCTTACAACCCTGGATCATTGATACAAGGGGCTTGGATGGGAATGTGGATGAGCAGGTGATGTGGAGCTAAGTTATTCCACTCTTCATAGAAAGAAGTTTTGTGTGAACCTGTTTCTGGTAGTGGCAATGTCTCACTGAAGCTGTCATCACCAGTCACATTGCTAAGCAGCGTGTTTGTGGACAAAAGATAAGGTTGACCAGAATAATGCATGAAGCACTTTAAGTGCTTTCTGCTGTGATAGGATTTTAATAGATCCACAGCTCGCTTAGAGAATCTTAATCTCAACAAAAGGCACTCCTTTGCCAGAAAGAACTGTTTTATTAAAATGAAAGGGCTGTTTACTTCATTGAAGTATCTGATCCTAGAAATCATCTCAGTGCGATTGTATGAGTAACTGCTTTGCCCCTACATTATGTCGAGTGCTCGGTGTGTACTGAGTAATGTGAACATACAAATATGAAGTAGAGCAGAACGTTGGTCATTGGCCCCTCAAGCCTGCCTCACTATACAACAAAATAATGGCTAATGTGTTTGTGTTTAGAATTCAACATTTCCACTTACCCCCCCACATGACCGTGATTCTTTGTCTACAAGAATCTATCTTCCTCTGCCTTTAAAAAATATTGGTGACACCACCCTCCCCCCCACCTCAGCACTGCAGTGGAGTTTGATCTTAAGGCAGTGGTGGGTCGGGAAGGAGAACTGAATGTTCAGCCTATTTCTTTATATTTGAAGGATGCTCACCTGGCTGGATTGGGTAGGTGAACGTTACGATAACCAGAAGGATTAGTTAGTGAGTGAAAACCTTCACACGGGAAGGTGCATTTTACCTTGACGTGTGTCAATGTGGAATGGGAGTGAAGGATCCCATTCCCCTCATGCAGGAGCAAAATAACAAGAACTTTTTTAATGACTTTTTCCCCTGTGCAGAATGTGATGTGATCGGCAGGTCCAGGAGCTCATCACTCCTGAAGAACAGACAATGAGATTAACCTTGTGGCTTTTCACCTCACACGAAAGCTGGAGATTAGGAATGGTTAATTTGGTGTGATGAAGGATGGAGATAGGGATGGTTAGTTTATAGAATCGTAGAATCTTACTGTGCAGAAGCAGGCCATTCGGCCCACGAGTCCACACTGACCAACAATCCCACCAGCGCCCATTTCCCAATAACCCCATGTATTTATGCTAGCTAGTTCCCCCTGACACTAAGGGGCAATTTAGCATGGCCAATCCCCCTAACCCTCATAGCTTTGGATTGTGGGAAGAAACGGGCGTATCCCTGGAGGAAACCCATGCTGACAAGGTGAGATGTGCCCAAGTCCTTGGTGCTGTGAGGCAACAGTGATAAACTATGTCACCGTGCCACTTTGTGATGAAGGAGGGGATGGAGCTCTGACGAAGAGTAATCCAGACTTAAAACACCAGGTCTATTCTGTCTCCACAGATGCTGTCAGAACTGCTGAGATTTTGCAGCATTTTCTGCTTTTGTTTTGGATGCAGTGGAACTGATGGACGTCGTCGCCAATATCCAAGGGCTGATTTTAACAGCAGTGGGAACGGATGGATAGCTGTATCATCATGCCGAACCGTTTGGAGGACTTGTGCTATGCTGATATCTTTCAGCCAGCTGCAACTATAAATGAACACTGGCTGTGAAAGCTCCGAGTTGATAGGAGTATATAGTCCTATTAACTTCATTCATAGAGCCCAGGATACTCCACTATACTGGTGTCTTTTCCCCAACCCAGGGACCATGTGGAATCATGTCTGAGGGAAAATGTTGTTTTCCAATTGGCACTCTGAATCCTTGCAGCATCTACTTTTGGTGAATAGAGTAGAAAGAGAGAAACTGTTCTAGCTCATAAAAAAGGATTGAGAATGACACGACACAGATTATAGTGATTTGCAAAAGAAGCAAATATGCTTCTTTTTGCAAGGATCTTTTTCACACAGCAGTTGAGGTCTGGAATGCATTGCTTGGAAGTCTGGTGGAGCCACGTTCTATCGAGGCATTCAGTAGGCATTAGATAATTATTTGATGAGAAAACAATCTGCAGACGTATGGGGAAAAGGCAAGAAAAATGGTACTAAAACAACGATGCCCATTTAGAAGAACCAGTGCAGATACGATGGCTAAATGGGCTCCTTCAGCGCTTTGTAACAAATCTGTGATTCTGTGACTCCAGCCCATGTATCCACAATGTAAAATTCACACTCCATCTAGCTGCTGATATGGTCTCGGACTTGCATTTATTTTGCTTCTTTGTTGCCACACACTCTCTCTCTTTAAACCTCTTTCCCCCACCAAAACCTTCGACACTCCTTCCTTGGGTGGGCTTGTGGGGCATAGTCTCCTGATCAAGAACCTCAGAGAAATAAAATCTTCACTCCCATTATTTGATGCTTTTTGATCATTACTTCCCAACTCTCTTCCCTTAGAGAAACACTTTCCATGTTGTGGGGACATCACACAGCCACACCACTTGCATGGACATAGCACCTTTAATGGTGTAAAAAGTTCCAAGTAGAGATTGCAAATTTAGATGTAGTTGTTAATTGGCCCCAGAGCAATGTAACGAGCTGATTGGAATGCTCGAAAGAACCTAGGTTTGATCTGTTTTCCTGACATGTTCCATTGCTCTTTAATACGGCAGAAGCCATAAACCTAAGGTTTTACAGTGATTACTGTTACTTAGCAACATGGGCTTCTTGTAACACTTCACAGTGCTTTGTTAAACCAATGTGGTTCAGGTTTCAAACATTGATCTCAGAGGTTCGTGTACAGGAAAGCAGAATTCAAACAATCATCAGTAAGTAGAATCTGTCAACTGGCATCTTATATAAGGGAGTCTGAGATCAGAAAATGGAAATTAAGAATTTCAGGCACAGCTTGATGGTTTTCTCAAAGTGTGTGACTGGCAGACTCCAAGATAACAATGTGTGCCTGTTTCTGCCCTGCCATTTGGAGCCTTAGTGCTCTGAGAACCACCTAAACAACCATTTCCTAGGCCAAGCCTAGTCTGTTTCAACCTGTCCTTATACTTGTAAAAAAATTCTTTCACGGATTTGGGCACCCTAGCTGGCCAGTATTTATTACCATCTCTAATTGGTCTTGGGAAAGTGATAGTGAGCTGCTTTTTTGAACGCTGGCACTCATGTGGTGTGGTTTACGCCCACAGTGCTGTTAGGGAGAGAGTTCTGGGATTTTTTGGACCTAGCAACAGTGAAGAAACAGAGATATAAATTAAGTTAGGGACAGTGGATGGCTGATGTTTCCATGTATCTAGTGCTGGTGTTCCTCCCAGATGGTAATGTTGTGGGTTAGGAAGATGCTCTCAAAGGACTTGGTAAGTTACTCATGGTGCATTTTGTAGGTGGTTACAAAGCGCCACTGTGCGCCGGTTGTGGAGGGAGTGAATAGTTGTGGAAGAGGTAACAATCAAGCAGACTAGATTCAGGATGTGAGTTACCACCGCTGAATTCAGCCTCTGATCTGAACATCAGAATGTTTTACCTATCCTCAGAGGTTTCTGTTGTCCCACTTTTCTAACCCTGAGGATGCTAGGTTTGACATTATAGTGGGTGACCTGGAAATTATTTAGAGTGGATAAGATGCACCAAAAGCCTGTTCCTTTCAATAAAACATAGAAAAATTGAAAGCTTTTTACTAGTTTACCTCACCAGTATTCACGAGTCCCTTCTACTATTCCCCCCACTCCTCCACCAACCAGTTGCATCTCCACCCCAAACCTATCCTTGCCTGCTGTTTAATTTTTGACAGCTTCCTGAGGCTGACCCCAGGAGTGGGATTTTCCAATTTTCCAATCATGCCCATCCCAAGATCAGAAATTCCTGTCCAAAATCAATAGACCTTTCATTGGTCTGTCAGATTTTCCATCCTGCCCATGATGATTCCCACAGCGGACAGAACTGGAAAATTTATCCCTGAGGGTTAGAACCATGGAATCCCTACCGTGCAGTAGGAGGATATTTGGCCATTGAGTCTGCACCGACCATTTGAGCACCAAAAGTAGCTGTTCAAAAACCCACTGGGGGGAGGTCTGGGACTTGTCACATATTCATTTCATTCTGGCCTTTCATTTTCAATCCATTCAGCTGAAGTTAGGAAGCCAGTGCAGTGGGGAGTGTGAGGAGAGAGAAAGACAGAGAGAGAGTGAATGTGGCGAGAGGTTGGATATATTTACCCTCTACAAGTAACCCTGAGTGACACTGTGTTGCTCTCAAGCTGAATGGACAAGACCCAATAATACCACCAATAATACATTATAATGGTATTTGAGCAGTACCTAGTCTCATGCTGTGAAGAGATAGAATGAGGTTTATACCCCTCCTGGGGTTTAGAATGTCTGAACAATCATTTAGGAACATAGGAATTAGGAGCAGGAGCAAGCAAATTCAGCCCTTCGATCCTGCTCCGCCATTCAATCAGATCATGGTTGATCCCTTCCTGGTTTCAAATACAACTTCCCACCTGTTCCCACATCCCTCTTTCCTTTTTTTATTAGAAATATATCTATTTCCCCCTTGAAGCCATTCAATGATTCAGACTCCACCACCTTATAGGGTAGCAAGTTGCACAAATTCATTACTGTCTGCAAGAAGTAGTTCCTTCTAATCTCAATTTGAATCTACTGCCTTTCACCTATACCTGTCACTTCTTGTTCCAGATTGCCCCGTTAAGAGGAAATATTGTTCCATGTTTACTTTGCATACCTTTTCAAATTTATATAACTCAAGAGCCGCTCTCATCGTTCTAAACTCCAGCAAGTATAAACCACACTGTTTAATTTTCTCCTCATACGTCAACCCCTTCATCCCTTGCAATCAGTCTAATTTCCATATAGGCCACCTTTACTATCAGCATTGGCAGCTCTGCAATCAAATGAACAAATGCCTCATCAATATTCAACCTTCTTAACAATCTTCTAGCTTTTTAACATGTCTCCAGTACACTAAATCCCAGCCCCAGTACTCCACCTCTCTAACACATTAGCATTCCCAGAATCTTTGCTTAATGTGGGGAAATGTAGCCTGTTTATTATTTTGTTTTGGACAAATAGGGCAGTTTGCCATGTCCCATCATAGTTGTCTTAGACAAACAGAGTAACCAATTTGTTTCTCTCCAGATTATTGGTTGGCTTTGTTTTGGTCCACCTGCTTAAAGTTGGAAGCTCGGGGGATCCATTGAACCCAGGAGGTGTGGAAGCAGATCATAATCTGTAACATCTCGTTGTCAATTAGATCATACCTGCGTGAGACACAGCAATGTGCATGAGGATAGCACACAACAGCAAACTGGGCAAAATCTTTTTTAATTGAAGATCCATAGACTAATTAGCAACCATCAACAATGGCATAATACAGGATGTGGAAATGCTGTTGTTGAACTGGGGTAAGCACAGTGAGAAGTCTCATAACACCAGGTTAAGTCTAACAGGTTTAATTGGCAGCACTAGCTTTCGGAGGTCTCAGGCTTCTTCGTTCAGGGACTTGTCCTCACTCAGCTGAGGAAGAAGCTTGAGGCTTTGAATGCTAGTGCTGCCAAATAAACCTGTTGGACTTTATCGATGTTGTGAGACTTCTTACGATTAGTACAAAATAACACTACGTCCCAAATCCTTTTCGCCTTTTGTAACGAAAGGAGCTGCACAGAGCTCAGGAACGATAGTGTACCGTCCACACCTCCCTTTTCCTGTACACTGTAACAGCAGGGACACTGAGTCACCCACTAAATATCACCAAAACCTTTGAATCACATCGCCTCTAGTCATTCAGCAGCATAAGTTTCCTTCCTAAAAACTGCTGTTTCGAGGAATGATTAAGACTGAGCAGTTACAGCACTGTAAACGTGTTTCCAACTCACATAGTCAGCCATGCCTTCAAATCTCTCTGCATATTGCTGAGTTGTTAGCACCGGAGAGGCAGTTAAAAAGGAGTTCTGTGAAATAATACCATGTACCTCCCATTTTGTTCAGGAAAATTATTTAATTTGAATGGTGCTGTCAGGACATGGGCAAATGGAGTTTTCCAAGGAAACACAGAATGAAGAAGCCCTTGGGAGGACAGTTTCATGACCAACTTTCCAGGCTATCATTGGGGAAATTTGAGAATCTGCCATTAAAGACAGTAGCAGGACAGTTAGAAATCATTATACAATCAGGCAGAATCAACAATGTCTTGTGAAAGCAAAATCATGTTGACAAATTTATTACAGTTCTTTGAGATGGAACAAGTAGGGTAGATAATGTAGTGTATTTGGATTTCCAAAAGTATTTGATCAATGCCACAGAAAAAGATACTACGTAAGCTGAGAGCAATTGGTGTTGGGGGTGATTATATTAGCACGAATAAAGGATTGGCTAACTGACAGGAACAGAATCAGGATAAATAAGTTATTTTCAGGTTGGCACTTTGTAACTAGGTTTCAGAGCTGGGGTCTCAACTACTTACAATCTGTATTCATGAATTGGTAAGTATTGTCGGCAAATTGATGGCTATGTACAAAAGCCACTGTGAGGAGGATTTTAAATGATTAGATAAGTGAGTGGGGCAAACACTTGGCAGATGGACTCTAAAGAAGAAAATGGCAGGAAACACGGCAAACAGAATATAGTTTAAGTGAGAGAGAGTGCAGTATGCTGCAGTAGGGAATCTGGGTGTCCTTATAGATGAATCACAAAGAGTTAGCATGTAGATACAGCAAGAAATTAAGAATGGTAATGAATATTTGCTTGTTTAAGTATAAGGAAAATGGAATATAAGATAGGGAACTCATGTTATAGTTGTGCAGAGTATTGCGAGATCACATTTAAAAGTACTGGCATACAGTTTTGGTTTGTTACTAAAGGAGAGATACCTACATTGGAAGCAGTGAAAAAATGTTCACTAGGATGATTCCAGACACAAAGAAGCTGACAAATGAGGAACAATTGTGGCGGATATCATTGGAGTTTAGAAGAATGAATATTGGAACAGACAAGATTTTGAGGGGGCTTGAGAAGGGTAGATGCTGAGAGAATATTTCCTCATAGTAGAATCTAGAACTAGAGGATACAATTTAATAGGGGGCTCTCATTTAAACGAAGATGAGAGAGTTTTTTTCTCTCAAAGAGCCATTCATCCGTAGAGAGCAATGCAGGCTTGATTACAGGATATATTCAAAGCTGATTAGACAAACTTTTGATCGACAAGGGAGTCAAAGGTTATGAAGGGAGTCGGATAAGAATGTAGAATTGAGACCACAATAAGTTCAGCCATGATCTGGAGCAGGCTTGAGGGGCTGAATGGTCACTCCATTCCCACTCCCTATGATCTCAAATCTTAACTTCTTGTGATTTACTAAGATTGTCATGTGAATTGGTGGATGAGTTTGGTCAGATCAAGAGACTAGGCGACATTTATTTCTGGATCTTTTCTGCTGTCACCACAGTTTTTAGGAATTAAAAGTTGCAGTGAGGAAATGGGGAAATGGGAAATGGGGATAATAACAGGCTGCGTTATGTTTTACCAGTTGCAGACTGTCAGTGTGACAGAGTGGAGGTTATGGCCCGAGCCCCCTCTAATAACTTAAGCCAGCAGTATTGACCAGACAATTATGAAGACCAATTTGGGTATGGAAAATTTTGTAACCAAGTAAAATTTTAAAAATACTTATAGATTCTTTGCAATTTAAAACACAAAAAAACTGTTAATAAAATGCAATAAATGCATATAGTATGTCAGTATGAGCGGGTAGTTCAGTATACATAAATTTTCTATTTATACAGTTTATGCCTCATTTAGTTTTCCAAATTTGTTCTTAAAAAATGTTTGAGCTGAAAAATTTCACTTTCCTATAAGAAACCATACAGTGAGGATGCCTTATATTCCTGACCTGTCATTTTATATTAAAAACTTTATTGGGCTGCCTTGAACCAAACCTAACCAATCCATCAGAAATACTCACTAATTGTTAATAATTTACTAATCTTCCAAGAGCCCTGCAGACTGCCACCTCCCCAGCCTTCCATTCACCCTCCTACCTCAATCCTATGACTTACCCTCCGCCTCAACCCTCCCACTCATCCTCCCACTCATCCTCAACCCTCCTAACCTCCAACTCACTCCCTCCTGATCTCTCACTTACCCACTTCTTCTGCAATCATCCAACCCATCCCCTCCCATCCCATCCTCCCATTTGCTTCCCCCTGCCATTCACCTCTTTCCCACTTACTCCCTCCTTTCCCAACTTTCCCACTCACCGCTCCCTCTGCTACACTTCTCCCTTGCCACTTCTGTCCTTCACATTCCAGCTCGCTTGACCCTCTCTGTTTTCTCTCCACCTCCCTCTCGATCCCCCCAGTCCTACCACTCACTGTCTCTCCCTCCTTCTTGCTGTCCCCATCTCTCTTCCCACTCACTCCCGCTATGGTTACAGAGAGAGAGAGAGAGAGAATCCGGATCAAAGAACAGGGGAACAGTGAGTGTGGACGTAACAAAATATTGCAGGATTTACCAAGCAGTCTTGCTGTCAGTGTACACCCATGGTTATATTGCATCCATAAATTCGCTGCCATTTGTTTAGCCTAAGATGGAAATCTGAGGCTTTAATGATCTCCAACATGCTCAGAGGGGTGTCCAGGAGATGAATGACATTGGGTAAAAGCCGTGATTGGATGGCATGTCCCCCTGCCCCCATCGATTGCAAACCCTTAATTGATGGGGAATCTGTCCTAAATGACCAGTTGCCTCTAACGATCTGTTCAAGGAGGGAAAGAATTTGCTGTTCTTGGATTGTCAGCTGGGCCAGGGAGCCAGTGCGAAGTAATGAGCAGAGATAATGAGGAGCTTGTTCTGCGGCTATTGGCATGAATATCATGCAAACCTGAATAAATCATGATGTGAGATGTCGGCGTGGACTGGCTAAATGTAGTAAGGAGTCTCACAACACCAGATTAAGTCCGAAAAGTTTATTTGGTAACAAAAGCTACTAGCTTTCGGAGCGCTTCTTTTTCATCAGGTAAGTGAGAGTTCTGTTCACAAAGGACTTATAAACACAAACTCAATTTACAAAATAATAGTTGGAATGCAAGTCTTTGCAGGTCATCATGTCTTAAAAGTACAGACAATGTGAGTGGAGAGAGCATTAAACACAGGTTAAGAGATGTATGTTGTCTCCAGACAGTTAGTGAGATTTTGCAAGTCCAGGGCAAATCGTGGGGGTTACAGATAGTATGACATGAACTCAAGATCCCTGTTGAGGCGTCCTCATGTGTGCGGAACTTGGCTATCAGTCTCTGTTGAGCTACTCTGCGCTGCGTAGTCGTTAAGGCCGTCTGGAGAAGGCAGGCCTTCACGACACATGACAACACAGAGTTGCTGAGCAGAGGCTGATAGCTAAGTTACACACACTTGAGGACGGCCTCAACAGGGATCTTGAGTTCGTGTCATACTATTTGTAACCCCCACAACTTGCCTGGGGCTTGCAAAATCTCACTAACTGTCATGTCTGGAGACAATACACATCTCTTAACCTGTGCTTAACCCTTTTTCCATTCATGTTATCTGTACTTTTTTAAGACATGATTACCTGCAAGACTCGCATTCCAACTATTATTTTGTAAATTGAGTTTGTGTCTTTATAAGTCCTGTTTGTGAACAGAACTCCCACTTACCTGACGAAGGAGCAGCGCTTCCGAAAGCAAGTGGCTTTTGCTACCAATAAACCTATTGGACATTAACCTGATGTTGTGGAGACTTCAACCTGAATAAGGTCAGAAAAGAGAGAGAGAGAGAGAATTGAAGTAAAAAAATTGAGAAAGTGTGAGGATAGCTGGAGGGAAGTGGTTAGTGGGGAGAAGCATGGACAGGCACGTACTCAGCAGAGACAGAATGACAGATGATATCGCCAGAAAGGTCAGCGTTGGACAGATAAAGTGATTAATTCAGGAACAGCAGATCATAGACTGCTGATGGGCAGCTGGTCGGATTAATGTAGCAAACTGTCATGTTAGCACAAGCAGGTTCTGAGAGTACAGTAATATGGAGGTTGAAGTAAGTGTTAAAAGTTGAATGGGTTTGCACAGTGATTAGGATCAGCATCTTTGGCTAGAAATGTTCCTATTTCAGCTGGGACGATCACATGATGTCTGTCCTCATGGCGGATGTAAAAGCTCCAGTGGCATTATTTACCAAAGAGCTGGAGTATTCTCCCAGTGACCAGGTCAGACTTGCTATTCAATCAATATCCTACAGATGAAAACAGAAAAGCTGGAAAATCTCAATCAGTCTGACAGCATCTGTGGAGAGAGAACAGAGCCAACGTTTCAATCTAGATGACACTTTGTCTCTGACAGAGTCTGACTCTGACAAAGGGTCATCCAGACTCAAAACATGGCTTATTCTCTTTACACAGATGCTGTCAGACTAGCTGAGATTTTTCCAGCATTTTCTTCTTTCTGATTCCAATATAACTGCAAATCCCCTCTTTTACTGATCTGCTACTTTCTGTTCCACCTAATCAATTTGCCCTTTCCTCCTAATGTTATCACAGGTAAAAATACCCCTACAATTTTCCAATTAGCTTATTCTTTTCTTGGTATGTGAGCATCATTGGAAAATCGCATTTGTGGCCATCCCTAATTGAATGTCTTAGCAGACCTTTTCAGTTAATCACAATACTATGGCTGTGGAGACACATGTAGCAAGACCAAGTAGGGACAAGAAATTTCCTTTCCTGAAGGACTTTTGTGAACCAAACAGGTTTTACAACAATCAATAGAAGTTGCAGAGTCGCAATTACTAGAATAGTTTTATATTTCAGATGTATTAATTGAATTTAAATTTACTAGCTGTCATGGTGGGATTTGAGCACATGTCTGCAGAGCGTAAGTCTGGATTTCTAGTCCAATGATGTAACTACGATGCACCAATCTTTCTTTCATAACCGTCCTAGAAATTGAATCTATAAATCCTGGAGACTACCAACCAATTGTTGAGGTGATAACTCCAATGCACTGAATGACCTTAATGTCCAGGATTTTTTCCACCTCTTAACCCTCATCCAAACCAGAGTACTGTGTAGAATGTAATCAGTGATAACATTGGATCTGTTTTTCTGTGACTAATGGTAACATGGTGTAAGGACGGCTGACCTAATTAAATTATTTAACCAGTGACAGAATGATGTGATGGTTCAACCACCTCAGTTAATTAAGAAGCGCTGGGTTTGTGGGAGCTTAGAATGGCCCTTAGAGTAGGCTATTAGGGAGCTTAGAGTGAGGCCTCAAGTACTGGACTGTGAGTTTCTTTATTAAACTTTTCTCTCTGAATTATAAGGTGGGTTGGAGTAAATTTTGTATTATTTCATTGCCTATAACTGAAGATTTTCTTTCTGCCGAATCAACATGGTAGCAGAGGAAAACCCATGGTAACTTGGTGTTTGTTTTTAAAGAAGTGCTATAGACTCAGAATACAACCATGGTAGAAGGTAGAAATAAACCAATGGGATTGGATTGATCCCCTGTCTTTTCAGATGTTGAACCATATCAGCAAGGAAAGGCAGTGTCACCACAATACCAAAAAAAAGATATGGCCTTGGCTTTGTCACTTCTGCTTAGGAGCAAGACAAAGAACAAAGTATTATAGAACATAGAACATTACAGCACAGAACAGGCCCTTCGGCCTTCGATGTTGCGCTGACCAATATAAAAAGCAATGCCCCTCCAAACTAAACCATTCACTTCTCTTCCATATACTTATCAACTAACCTCTTAAACGCCACCAAACTTGGCGCATCTACAACTGCTGCAGGCAGGGCATTCCACTCCCGAACCACCCTTTGGGTAAAGAACCTACCTCTGATATCCATCCTATAACTATCACCCCTTAATTTAAAGCTGTGTCCCCTTGTGCTAGCTTTTCCATCCTAGGAAAAAGGCTATCACTGTCCACCCTATCTAAACCTCTAATCATCTTATATGTTTCAATAGGTCCCCTCTTAGCCGCCTCCTTTCTAACGAAAACAACCTCAAATCCCTCAGCCTCTCTCATAAGACCTGCCCTCCATACCAGGCAACATCCTGGTAAACCTCCTCTGTACCCTCTCCAATGCCTCCACATCTTCTTATAATGCGGGGACCAGAACTGCACACAATACTCCAAGTGCGGCCGCCACTAGAGTTTTGTACAGTTGCAACATGACGTTGCGGCTCCGAAATTCAATCCCCCTACCAATAAAAGCTAAGACTCCATATGCCTTCTTAACAACCTTCTCGACTTGACTGCCTACTTTCAGGGATCTATGCACATACACACCAAGATCCCTCTGTTCATCAAGACTATAAGAATCCTACCATTAGCCCTATACTCTACACATTTATTATTCTGCCAAGTGCATTACCTCACACTTTTCCACATTAAACTCCATTTGCCACCTCTCGGCCCAGCTCTGCAACTTGTCCAAGTCCCTCTGCAAACTATAACACCCCTCTTCACTATCTACCACTCCACTGACTTTAGTGTCATCTGCAAATTTACTAATCCATCCTTCAATACCCTCATCCAGATCATTTATAAAAATTACAAACAGCAGGGGCCCCAAAACAGACCCCTGAGGTACACCACTTGTCACCGAACTCCAAGATGAATATCTCCCATCAACCACCACCCTCTGTCTTCTATCTGCTAGCCAATTCCTAATCCAATTAGCTAAATCACCCTCTATCCCATACATCTGCATTTTCTGCAGAAGTCTTCCATGGGCCACCTTATCAAACGCCTTACTAAAGTCCATATATACCACATCAACCGCCTTACCCCCATCCACCTCTTTAGTCACTTTTTCAAAAAACTCAATGAGGTTAGTAAGGCACGACCTACCCTTCACAAAACCATGCTGACTATCCCCAATCAATTCATTTCTCTCTAAATAACTATAAATCCTATCCCTAATAATTCTCTCCAATACTTTGCCCACAACAGAAGTAAGACTCACTGGCCTATAATTCCCTGGAAGGTCTCTCTTCCCCTTCTTGAACAACGGGACCACAGGGAAAACTAAACTCTCTACAGGAAAGATAGTGCCGAAAAGGAGGAAGGATGGGAAAGGTAGGATTAGAGAACCTTGGCTTACCAGGGATATTGAGGACTTGATCAGGAAGAAGCGAGAGGCTTACATTAGATCTAGGCAACTGGGGACTGAGACAGCGCTGGAAGCTTTTAGAGAGTGTAGACGGGATCTTAAAAGGGGTGTTAGAAAGGCAAAAAGGGGCCACGAGGTGGCTCTGGCAGGTAGGATTAAGGAAAATCCTAAGGCATTTTACTCCTATGTATGGAGCAAAAGGATGGTTAGAGGCAAGATTGGACCTCTCAGGGACAGAAGAGGGGATCTATGCTTAGAGCCTGAGGGAATGGGGGAGATCCTGAATGAATACTTTGCGTTGGTATTCAGGCAGAAGACTGGCCAGATGTCCGTGCCTGATGTTGACAAAGTTGAGGATCGGTAGAGGGAAATAAGGATTACGAGGAAAGAGGTGTTGGGGCTGTTAGGCAGCTTAAAGACATATAAAGCTCCGGGGCCTGATGGCATTTACCCCAGGCTGCTAAGGGAGTTGAGGGAAGACCTAGCGGGGCCTCTGACGCAAATCTTTGTCTCTTCCTTGGACACAGGTGAGGTCCCAGAGGACTGGAGGATAGCAAACGTAGTACCGTTGTTTAAAAAAGGTCAGAGGGATAACCCAGGGAACTATAGGCCGGTGAGCTTGACTTCAGTTATAGGTAAGCTAATGGAGAGGATCCTCAGGGACAGAATGTATGAGCATCTGGAGCGCTGCGATCTGATCAGGGATACGCAGCATGGCTTTGTCAAGGGGAAGTCTTGTCTTACAAATCTAGTGGAATTTTTTGAGGAAGTGACAAAAACAGTTGATGAAGGACATGCTGTTGATGTCGTCTACATGGATTTCAGTAAGGCGTTTGACAAGGTTCCTCATGGTAGACTGATAGAGAAGGTGAAGGCGCATGGGATACAGGGTCGGGTATGTAGATGGGTCGAGAACTGGCTCGGGAGGAGGAGACAGAGGGTAGTAGTGGAAGGCTCTTTTTCTGGCTGGAAGCCTGTCACTAGTGGAGTGCCACAAGGCTCAGTACTAGGTCCTCTTCTATTTGTGGTCTACATAAACGACTTGGAAGTTGGGGTAGGTGGTGAGATCAGCAAATTTGCTGATGACACCAAGATGCTTGGATTGGCGGGTACAGAGGAGCAGTGCCAGGCAATACAACAGGACATAGATAGGTTGGTAGACTGGGCAGATAGATGGCAAATGGAATTTAATCCGGATAAATGCGAGGTGATGCATTTTGGCCGGAAAAATGTAGAAGAGAGTTATAGGATAAAAGGTAAAACTATACGGAGCATAGAGACGCAGAGAGACTTGGGGGTGCAGGTTCACAAGTCTCTGAAGGTGTCCTCACAGGTGGAGAAGGTGATAAAGAAGGCGTATAGTATGTTAGCTTTCATAGAAAAGGGTATAGAATACAAGAGTAGGAGTTTGATGTTGCAGTTGTATAGAACGTTGGTTAGGCCTCACTTGGAATACTGCGTCCAGTTCTGGTCGCCGTACTATCGGAAGGATGTGGAGTCCTTGGAGAGAGTGCAGAGGAGGTTTACCAGGATGCTGCCTGGTATGGAAGGACTGTCTTATGAGGAACGATTAAATAGACTGGGGTTGTTTTCCCTTGAAAGACGTCGGCTTAGAGGGGATCTCATAGAAGTGTATAAGATTATAAGGGGTATAGATAGAGTAAATGGAGGTAAACTTTTTCCACCTTTAGAAATGGATAGGACGAGGGGTCATGGCCATAGGGTGAGGGGGGCTATGTATAAGACGAATATTAGAGGGCAGTTTTTCACACAAAGGGTAGTGGGGGTGTGGAATGCACTGCCGAGTAAGGTGGTGGGAGCAGGCACGCTGGGGCTGTTTAAGGGTCTCTTGGACAGCCACATGAGCGGTATGCAGATAGAGGGATATAGTAGGACTGTTTAACTATGGCTTTTTTTCCACAGGTAATTCGGTCCATACTTGACCAACAAGAAGCATGCATTCGGCAGGTGGTGCGAGGACAGCTCTTGGATGTTGATTCATGGGTTGCCTGGTGCTTCATGTCGTAAATGAGTGCTTTATCTGGACCATCTGAAGGGCACCATGACAGCTCAGTGACTATCGCTGTAGCTGTGCAGACACTTGGAATTGGGCCGGTGTCTGCGGGAGTTTGCGCGTTCTCCCCGTGGTTGCGTGGGTTTTCTCCGGGCGCTCCGGTTTCCTCCCACAACCCAAAAATTCGCTCTTAGGCTGATTGGGAAACAAATTGTCCCTATAGTGAGAGTCTTCCATATTAGGAATAACCTAAATTTAGAATAGGATAATGGAATTGCTACTATATAGTTATGACAGCGGCGCGGGCTCGTTGGGCCAAAGGGCCTGTTTCCCGTGCTGTGTTGCTCTTAAAAAAAAAATTCGCTATCCTCCAGTCCTCCGGAACCACACCCGTAACCAACGAGGACCTGAAGATCAGAGCCAGAGGCTCTGCAATCTCCTCTCTTGCCTCCCAGAGAATCCTAGGGTAAATCCCGTCCGGCCCAGGGGACTTATCCAACTTCAAACCCTCGAGAATATCTAGCACATCCTCCCTATCTACTTCAATACTTTCCAGATTTATTTCCAGATTATTTCCAATTGGACAGCAGATGTTCTAAATAAAGAAGAAGGGCTACATATTCTGCTAAAATATTTAGATAAGTTTTACCAAAAAGTTGAGATTTTGGAGAATTATGAAGGATGGGTGAAATTTGACAGGGTTCGAAGACCCTGTATCCAGTCTGTAGAAGAATATATCATGGATTTTGAAAAGGGGCCAAAACAGGCTAATGAAATTTAATTTGGAGATTCCAAATGCAATACTGGCCTTTAAATTGTTGGACTGTGCATGTCTATCACAAATGGATATTCTTTTAGCAATGACTGGAATACAATTAAGGGAAAAAAAAGCCTCTCTTTGATCAAATATCAGCATCATTAAAAATTTTTTTCAGAAAACAATCCTTCCTGCCACCTTGTTCAATACAGATTGAAATGCCAGAACGGAGCATCAGTGGTATCTCAGCTGTATGCCAGAGCAAATGACACACAAAGGTCCTTAAACAGAGACATTTACGCGAACAACAGTCCTAGTGTTGAAACCGGATATAACTGATTTGATAACAGGGAAAGAAAACACACATGGGAAACTGATAAAAGATGTTTAAATAGAAGAAATGCTAACAGGATTATGAATCGCTGTTTCCAATGCAATTACCCATACCACTACAGAGTAAACTGCCCAAAAAGAAGAAACCGTGTTTTTGAAACAACATGACACACAATATGTAGAAACAGATGGTGCTGAGGATAAGGACCAAGAATGCATTATTTTGGTGACCGAAGAGCTGAGTTCCATAATGAGCATCTTGTTGATAGACTCTTTCAACCATGCTGTTTTAGATAGTGGATGTATGTCCTCTGTCTGCAGCCAAGATTGCCAAATTGTTACTTAAGATCTCTTGGTCATAAAGACCAAAAGAAAGTTCTACCTGTTTTACATTTGGAGATAACAATATTTAATATCTTCTAAAAAGATGGTACTTTCCTGTAGGATTGCGGGAATTAGCTTATTCATCAGTAGAGTTGCAGTTTCCTTTGTTATTGAGCAGGTCTGAGTAATTGAGTATTGAGTAATGAGCCAGGGCAGGTGGTTGATGTTGTAGTAGGGGAACATGTGGCTAACAGTAACCACAATTCTGTCCACTTTAGGATACAGATGGAAAAGGATGCTTGTTGCCCTAGGGGCAGGGTGCTGAATTGGGGGAAGGCTAACTACGGTCGAATTAGGCAGGAACTTAGGGAAACTGATTGGGAACGATTGTTTGAGGATAAGTCCACGCTAGGCATGTGGGACTCTTTCAAGGGAATACTGAAAATGTTGCAAGATAAATATGTGCCGGCCAAGAGGAAAGATGGGAAAGGTAGGATTAGAGAGCCGTGGATTACTAGGGATATTGAGGACTTGGTTAGGAAGAAAAGAGAAGCGTATGATAGGTCGAAGCAGCTGGGAACCGAGACAGCATTGAAGGAATATAGAGAGTGTAGGAGGGAGCTCAAACAGGGAGTTAGAAGGGTAAAAAGGGGGCATGAAATGATTTTGGCGGATAGGATTAAGGAAAACCCAAAGGCTTTTTATTCCTATGTTAGGAATAAAAGGGTGGTTAGAGGAAAAATCGGACCTCTTAGGGACAGAGGAGGGGAACTGTGCTTAGAGCCCGAGGGAATGGCGGAGATCCTGAATGAATGCTTTGCATCGGTATTCACGAAGGAGAGGGGCTTGTTGACAGCTCTTGTCTCTGAGGGAGCTGTGGACCAGTTGAGGGAAATATCCATACCAAGGGAGGAAGTATTAGAGCTTCTAGGTAGCATTAAAACTGATAAATCTCTGGGGCCTGATGGCATTTATCCCAGACTGCTTAGAGAGGTGCGAGGTGAAATTGCTGGGCCTCTGACGCAAATTTTTGTCTCTTCCTTGGACACAGGTGAGGTCCCAGAGGACTGGAGAATAGCTAATGTTGTACCGTTGTTTAAAAAGGGTGGTAGGGATAACCCTGGAAATTATAGGCCGGTCAGTTTGACGTCAGTGGTAGGGAAGCTGTTGGAGGGGATTCTTAGAGATAGAATGTATAGGCACTTAGAGCATTGCAATCTGATTAGGGATACGCAGCATGGATTTGTTAAGGGGAGGTCGTGCCTTACAAATCTGGTAGAATTTTTTGAGGAGGTGACGAAAACGGTGGACGAAGGGCGAGCTGTTGATGTTGTCTATATGGATTTTAATAAGGTGTTTGACAAAGTCCCTCATGGGAGGTTAGTCGAGAAGGTCAAGGCAAATGGGGTATAAGGACAGGTAGCTAGATGGATAAGCAACTGGCTTGGTAATAGGAGACAGACAGTAATAGTGGAAGGGTGTTTCTCTAGCTAGAGGTCGGTCACTAGTGGTGTGCCGCAGGCTCGGTACTGGGACCTCTTCTATTTGTAATATATATATAAATGTCTTGGAAAAGGGAGAGAGTGGAGTGATCAGCAAGTTTCTAGACGATACAAAGATGGCTGGACTTGCGGATAGTGAGGAGCATTGTCAGGTGATGCAGCAGGACATAGATAGGCTGGTAGCTTGGGCAGACAGATGGCAGATGGAATTCAATCCTGATAAATGTGAGGTGATGCATTTCGGGAGAATGTAGGGGGAGGTATATGATAAAGGGTAGACCTATTAAGAGTATAGAAACGCAGAGGGACCTGGGGGTGCAGGTGAACAAGTCTCTGAAGGTGGCAGAGCAAGTGGAGAAGGTTGTGAAGAAAGCATATAGTATGCTAGCCTTTATAGGAAGGGGTATAGAGTACAAGAGCTGGCCTTTAATGTTGCAGTTGTATAAAACGCTGTTAGACCTCATTTGGAATACTGTGTCCAGTTCTGGTCGCCTTACTACCGGAAGGACGTGAGACTCTGGAGAGAGTGCAGAGGATTTACCAGGATGCTGCCTGGTATGGAAGGTCTGAGTTACGAGGAGAGATTAGGCAAATTGGGACTGTTTTCCTTAGAAAGACGTAGACTTAGAGAGATCTGATAGAGGTGTACAAGGTTTTGAAGGGATAGATAGAGTAAACAGGGTTAAGCTTTTTCCTAGGATGGACTCAAATAACACGAGGGGTCACGGGCTTAGGTGAGGGGGTAAGGTATAATTTGGATGCTAGAGGGAGTTTTTTCACACAGAGGGTGGTGGGGGTATGGAATGCGCTGCCAAGTAAAGTGGTGGAGGCAGGTACTCTGGAGTTATTTAAGAAATACTTAGATGGGCACATGAACAGAATGGGAATGGAGGGGTATATAAAACTGATTTAAAATAGGGATCATGCCTTGGGAGTCCCTGGGAAGTGTGTAAATAGATGATGATATTGATGTACTTGTTTTTATCCTACAGGTGCTTTGGTCCACCTTGTTGTCTAACGAGGGCATACACGTGATGGGTCGTGAGAGGACTGCTCTTGGATCTTTTTCGAGAGTATCCTACTGCTTCACATCGTTAGTGTATGCTTGACCTGGACCATCAGATAGGCAACACGACAGCGCAGTGACTATAGCTGTGCTGTGCAGATACATGGATTTGGGCCTGTGTCTGTGGGAGTTTGCGCATTCTCCCCGTGCTTGCGTGGGTTTTCTCCAGGAGCTCCGGTTTCCTCCCACATCCCAAAGATGTGCTCTTAGGCTAATTGGCAAAACAAATTCTCCCTAAGTTGTCTCAAATTTGGTTTTTAATCCACTGATCTATAAACATGGACAGGGATCGCGTGTAGAAGTGGGAACATCGAGATGGCGGCGTGGGCTCGTTGGGCCAAAGGGCCTGTTTCCCGTGCTGTTTTTGTCCTTTGTCCTTTGTCTGCAATGAAGGAAGCGCATGTGACCAAAGATTAGAAACTGAATAAAGTCGTGACATTTAGGAAAACTGAGGACCGACACTTTACAAGATCCGGCTGTTATTGATCCAAAATTATCGGACCAAAGGATTTATAACGCATTTGTGTCATTTACAAGCTACAGCATGGTGGACAACAAAAGATTATTGTGAAACTCCATAAGCGATTTGGTCATCCAGCACCACAGAGACTGGGAGCATTGCTGCAGGATGAAGGAGTGCTGGACAAAGGAGAACAGTGGTCTGAGAGTAGCAGCCCTGAACAGAAACAATCATGACAGTAGAGACTGGAGTTTAGTGAGGATGAGTAGGAATCAATGACAGTAATAGGAGTAAAAGTCTACGCGATACGGAAGTATTGGTACCAAGGTACCAGACAAAGGGCAGCCTATTTTGTCCCATAGGTGGGTTTACACAGAGAAAGTTTTGCAAGATGGAACTTATAAAGGAAAAGCCAGATTAGGAGCCCATGGGTATGAGGAACCACTAGAGGGAAGAGACATTAGGGTCAATTCACACACAGCTGGTAAACTGACACTGAAATTTTCTTTTGCTGTTAGCATCTAATAATTGAATGTGTAAATCAATAGGTATTAAAGCAGCAGGGTGAAACATTTTAGAGAAAAGTTTTGTTTTGAGGTCGCCCAAAAAGAGGTAATACGTGGAGATGTAAATGGAACAAATGTTTATATGGATGAAATGATGCACCAGGGTTCGGTATTTCTCTGTACTAATCCAGCTAAGTTCTACTGGAAGGTTGAAGGAAAATTTGCTTGAATTTCATGATGCATGTTGATGATTTCCTATGGGGGGTAACGGAAGAGTTTGAAAAAAGGATAACTGAGAAGCTCAAGATAAAATTGAAAATAGGGAGTCAAACACTTGTGCTTTTTAATACCTTGGTCTTGAAATCTGACAAAGTAAGAACATAGAACATTACAGCGCAGAACAGGCCCTTCGGCCTTCGATGTTGCGCCGACCAATTAAGAAAAAGCAATGACCCTCTAACCTAAACCATTTCCTTTTCATCCATAAACTTATCTACTAACCTCTTAAATGCCACCAAATTTGGCGCATCTACAACTGACGCAGGCAGGGCATTCCATACCTTACCACCCTCTGGGTAAAGAACCTACCTCTGACATCCGTCCTATAACTACCACTGCTTAATTTAAAGCTATGTCCCCTCGTGCTAGCTTTCTCCATCCTAGGAAAAAGGCTATCACTGTCCACCCTATCTAAACCTCTAATCATCTTATATGTTTCAATAATGTCTCCTCTTAGCCGCCTTCTTTCTAACGAAAACAACCTCAAATCCCTCAGCCTCTCATAAGATCTGCCCTCCGTACCAGGCAACATCCTGGTAAACCTTCTCTGTACCCTCTCCAATGCCTCCACATCTTTCTTATAATGCGGGGACCAGAACTGTACACAATACTCCAAGTGCGGCCGCACTAGAGTTTTGTACAGTTGCAACATGACGTTGCGGCTCAGAAATTCAATCCCCCTACCAATAAAAGCTAAGACTCCATATGCCTTCTTAACAACCTTATCGACTTGATTGCCAACTTTCAGGGATCTATGCACATATACACCAAGATCCCTCTGTTCATCAACACTATTAAGAGTTCTACCATTAGCCCTATACTCTACACATTTCTTATTCCTGCCAAAGTGAATTACCTCACACTTTTCCGCATTAAACTCCATTTGCCACCTCTTGGCCCAGCTCTGTAACTTGTCCAAGTCTCTCTGCAAACTATAATACCCCTCTTCACTATCTACCACTCCTCCGACTTTGGTGTCATCCGCAAATTTACTAATCCATCCTTCAATACCTCATCCAGATCATTTATAAAAATTACAAACAGCAGGGGCCCCAAAACAGATCCCTGAGGTACACCACTTGTAACCGAACTCCACGATGACTAATTTCCATCAACCACCACCCTCTGTCTTCTATCAGCTAGCCAATTCCTAATCCAATTAGCTAAATCACCCTCAATGCCATACATCTGCATTTTCTGCAGAAGCCTTCCATGGGCCACCTTATCGAACGCCTTACTAAAGTCCATATATACCATATCAACTGCCTTACCCCCATCCACCTCTTTGGTCACTTTTTCAAAAAACTCAATAAGGTTAGTAAGGCATGACCTACCCTTCACAAAACCATGCTGACTATCCCCAAGCAATTCATTTCTCTCTAAATAACTATAAATCCTATCCCTAATAATTCTTTCCAATACTTTGTCCACAACAGAAGTAAGACTCACCGGTCTATAATTCCCAGGAAAGTCTCTATTCCTCTTCTTGAACAATGGGACCACATTCGCAATCCTCCAGTCTTCCGGCACTATACCTGTAATCAACGAGGACCTGAAGATCAGAGCCAGAGGCTCTGCAATCGCCTCTCTCACCTCCCAGAGAACCCTAGGGTAAATCCCATCTGGCCCAGAGGACTTATTTAACTTCAAACCCTCAAGAATATCAAGCACATCCTCCTTATATACTTCAATACTTTCCAGTTTACAACCCTGTATCCCAGTGTTCTCCACAACTACATTTACATCTCCCTGCGTGAATACTGAACAGGAATATTTGTTCAGTGCCTCTCCAATCTCTTCAGGCTCCACGCACAACTTCCCACTGCTGTCTCTGACTGGCCCTAATCTTGCCCTAACCAACCTTCTATTCTTAACATATCTAAATTAGGATTCTCCTTGATCCTATCAGCCAAAGTCTTCTCGTGTCCCCTTTGTAAATCTGGGGTAATGATGAATCAACAGGGATATCTAATCAGCATTAATTCCATTCCCATCACAGAGAAAGATTGATTGGAAAAAGAGGAACTGGCCAACAGAAAAGAGAAACAAATGTTGAGGACAAATAAATTGGCTATGAACACAGTCAGGAGCAAGTGGAACTATAATATCCTAGAGCTAAGTAATATGTTGATGTGCAAGCAAATAAAACCTTAAAAAAGCTAAAATTGGAGGAATGTATAATTAAATTCGCAGCACTAGAAGAACGGGAAAACATGAAGTTAGTTGTGTTAAGTGATCTTTACATGCCAGTCTACTAGATAGACATTCAAGTGGTGCCGAATTGACAATATTCTTGGTAGGTAAGGAAGGAAATTATTGCCCCTTGGCCTAGGAAGCAAAGAAAATAAAAAGAGTAGTTAAAAGTATATTGGCAGCTGAAACCCTAGCATTAGTGGAGGTGTTGGATGCAGAGATGTATTTGTCTGACACTTTAACAGAGTTGTTTTTCATCGCAATGTTGGGAAAGAAAGTACCAATTGAGTGTTATGTGGACAATGTTCACTCAGCTAAAAGTGTAACAGAAAAGCGACTGAGAATTGATTTGGCTGGCATCAAAGAAATGCTGGAAAACAAGGAAGTTTCAAAATTTATCTGGCTTGGTACAAATCCACCACTATCCAACCATTTCACTAAAACGGGTGCAGGCTCTGGAAAGTTTTAAGAATACTGGAAGATGGTTATCTTAAATTATTTTGGAAAAAAAGGGCAAATCTGTTCTAAGCAACCAGAGATAGCATTGGATCTGTTGCAACGACAGATGGTAACATGCTGTAAGGATCAGCTGATCCAGTAAACTAGGTAACCAATGACAAACTGATATGGTAGTCAGCCGACTCAGTATAAATTGGAGTTTAATGTGGAAAAGTGTGAGGTAATTCACTTTGGCAGGAATAACAAATGTGTAGAGTATAGGGCTAATGGTAGGACTCTTAATAGTGTTGAAGAACAGAGTGATCTTGGTGTATATGTGCATAGATCCCTGAAAGTTGGCAATCAAGTCGATAAGGTTGTTAAGAAGGCATATGGAGTCTTAGCTTTTATGGGTAGGGGGATTGAATTTCGGAGCCGCAACGTCATGTTGCAACTGTACAAAACTCTAGTGCGGCCGCACTTGGAGTATTGTGTACATTTCTGGTCCCCGCATTATAAGAAAGATGTGGAGGCATTGGAGAGGGTACAGAGGAGGTTTACCAGGATGTTGCCTGGTATGGAGGGCAGGTTTTATGAAGAGAGGCTGAGGGATTTGAGGTTGTTTTCGTTAGAAAGAAGGCGGCTAAGAGGAGACCTTATTGCAACATATAAGATGATTAGAGGTTTAGATAGGGTGGACAGTGATAGCCTTTTTCCTAGGATGGAGAAAGCTAGCATGAGGGGACATAGCTTTAAATTAAGGGGTGGTGGTTTTAGGACAGATGTCAGAAGTAGGTTCTTTACCCAGAGGGTGGTAAGGGTATGGAATGCCTTGCCTGCGTCAATTGTAGATGCGCCAAGTTTGGTGGCGTTTAAGAGGTTAGTAGATAAGTTTATGGATGAAAAGGGAATGGTTTAGGTTAGAGGGTCACTGTTTGTTCCTAATTGGTCGGCGCAACATCGAAGGCCAAAGGGCCTGTTCTGCGCTGTAATGTTCTATGTTCTAAATAAGAAGCTGCTGGGGTTTGTAGCAGCTTGGAATGGCCCAGAGTGAGGTTAGTGGATGAATTTCTGTAATATATATAGTAATATATATTACTAAGTGTTGGACTAATGACCTTTTTCTTTGATTTATATGTTGGAGTAAGATTTGTTTCATTTTATTGCCTATAACTGAAGAGTTGGATTAACAGGTATCATCTGCTTCTCTGTCCTTCATTCAAGTAGCTGCACTTGAAGGGTTGTTGATCAGCTATTCTACTACAGTAGGCATTGAAGCTGAGCTCAATCCTGTCACTCTAGAAGCCCTTGGGGAGATTGTCACTGAGCAGCTGAACCAGTGTTCATCAGAATTAGAGAGATCAGATTTTTCCTTTTTGACTTGAGACATCAGAACACCCCAGGGTGTGGGTGCTGCAGATAACCAGCAGTAGGACTGAGCTTGGCAATCTCTGGTTAGAATATTTTTCCACATGTTGACTGGCGTGCCCCTCAGCACCCTTGTTACCAAGGAGTCAGGATTTTCATAGTTAAATGTTGATCTATACTAACCAGGCTTTAATAATTATGTACCTGATGTTCCTCTGCTATTTCATCACTGCTTTGTTTTTGCTGGTGTCTGAAGTCACATTCATTTTCATATGTTCAAATAGAGTCATATTGGGAAACAGTGGCCTACGTACTTCCACTAAGATCAGAAAGGAGCTGTACTCCATCAATGTGCAGATTACTTAGCTTCCTGGCAGCTGTCATTGTATCTCATATCTTACAGCAGGGGAAATGGGTCTGACAGCGGTCAATCCTGGATCCTGTCACAGGGCAGACAGCAGTCAATCCTGGATCCTGTCACAATAAGACTCGTGGTTAAATCCTGGATCTTGCCATAGTGCAACACCTGGTTTAATTCTGAATCCTATCACAGTGCAATTCCTGGTTAGGTCCTGGATCCTATCACAGTGCAACTCCTGGTTAAATCCTGGATCTTGCCCTAGTATTAGACATAATTTAACCCTGGTTCCCGGATACTATGCCGTTCCGTATATCCAGTGATCCCTCCCTTTGAGTGTTGCCATGGTTAATGTTAGGCTTGTGTCTCTGTGGTGAGAGTATTGGTCCTGCTGGCGAGTACATGAGGAGTAATGTAGGTCATTCATGCAGTACATTGAAATGAAGTGTTACATTAATAGTGCCATTAGTTACACTTGCAGCTTTCATGTCACTGTGTTCGCTTCCACGCTGCAGCAGAAATGTGACAGCACCTGCTGGTCGACAGCTCGTTCGGAACCTGCAGGGGTCAGGGGTTAGAGGTTAGCTTCTCATGCAAACCCCTTGCTCGTGGAAGCTGCCATCTGCTTCTCATAGTTGCCAGGATTTACTGCCTGCCTGCTCGTCCTCTTTGAGTCTACATGTGTTAGTTCACAGACAGTTGATGGAATGCAGGTTGGTAATAATCCAGGAATTTTTAGATGCTGGGGGAGTGGGTGTCTGGCAGTCTAAGATTTTGGGAGTCTGGGGGGCAGAAATCTGGGGTTCTAATGTCTTGAAATTTGGAATCTGGAATTTTTAGGCTCTGGGATCTGGGACCAACTTTCTCCCTATCAATCCAAACTTGGAGACCTTTGGTCCCCTATTAGTGTCTAAGGCAACCTTTCATTTAGTGCTTTTTGTACATCACTATCAGCCTGACCCCAACTTCATCTTTAGACTGAGTGTGGGTGCAGGTTACAGTAAGTACGCTGAGGGGTAAATTTATCTATTAACCACTTCCTTTGAGCATACGTTGGAGATTCAGTGCTACTGTTATACTCCTATATCTGACCCACTCTTCCTCACATGTGACACACAACCTGGCCCGACAAGATTAGTCTAAGATTCCCTCATATCCATATTCCTACCCTAGAAGATGTCACCAATGTTAAAATGATAGGCCCAAACAAGACTTGTAGCTCTTTTCAAGAATCAAATTCATCCACTGCTGTTTCCCTCATGTTTCTCAGATTCCTTCTCTCCACAAAACCCCATCGAAGTACTTGAACCCAGTGCCCAAATCAGTGATGCTATTTGGTATCTGACCACTGGAGTCTGTTACCCTGCCAGTCTACACAGATGGAGAGGCTGCATTAACTGGAGGTGGATTAGCACTCTCGCACTAAGAAGAGTAATCTTCTTGAGTTTGCACCATCGACATAGTCATCTGTTACTGTTGGCTCCTTCTTGATTCTCTGTCCACTGAACATCATTGTCCAAATTAGGACAGTGCTTTCCCTCCATCTCTACATTGGAGCAGCACCCATAGAAAAGTTATGGTACAGAAAGAGGCCATTCAGCCCATCATGTCTGAGCCAGGCAAAAGGAGGGAAAAAAAACTGGCCACCTATTTTAATCCCATTTTCCAGCACCTGCAACTTCCAGCTGTTCAGATGCCGATCCCATTGCCCTGGAGAACACTGTTCCAGTATTTACTGATTGTAACCAGTCTGATTCATTGGAACCTAAGCCTAGAGTACCCACACAGCTATCTCATCATTGGCCTTGTTGGAGGCTGTTAAATTCTTACTACTGAGGGTATCCTCAGGAATTCACTCCACAGACAGGCATTAGGGAAATCCCCTCCCCACTACCCCCCTCCAACTATAACTGCCCTCTCAGGATGATTCGTGAGCAGATCACCTTATACCCAGGGTCACCTGATCCATTCCCTTAAATGGGCTACACCCCAACACACTATAAACAACAGTCCCCAGTAACAGCACAGCATTTTTAACTATTTACATACAATTACAACATTTCTTTTTTACATAATTTTCCAATACATTGTGATGAACCCACCCATTAAATAGTATTATCCCCACCTCTACATCCATCCTTCATTGACATGATCAATCTGTCAGAGGGATGACGATCCCATGGGGATTATTTCTTTCAAACTGGAACCGGCCTTCATACATCTCCTGCGATTGTGGTATGATAAAGCCACCATCGGTGACCCTTCCTCCCACACAGGCGGTTGCCAATGCTGGCCTCCAGTTTCTTCTGTAGAAAAAGGAGCTATTGACTACATGCCTCCCTCTCCTAGTACCCCCACTGGCACCATCCGGAACGCCTCTGAAATTGTAGATGGAGTCCCCAGGCCTTGATGCAGGGCCACCAGCTGTTGGTCCACATGCCAGTGACACAGTAACTTGTCCCAAATTTCCACCGTATAGCACCATGGCTCTGTCTTGGCTACAATCATGATCAAAACTCACTTCTCCCCCGAAGAATAGTTCCTGGTAAGTACCAGCTTTCCTTTCTGAAGTATTCTTTTCTCATGTTCAATTCAATCGACCATCTGTGCCTCCTGGTTCCTCTCCATTGTTCTAGTCTCATCAAGCCTTTGCAGGTCAAACATTGTACACAACCAGCTCCCAAACTTCAGCGGCTGCGGGGAACATTTTATTGTTGCATGGAGCGGTGTTCATGTACACCCATCTCTTTCATCCATGCCACTTTGGATGCCCTTGTTACAGTTGCCGCAATAGTTTTCTCTTCAAGAACAAGAGAATGACAACCTGCATGTCCCATAACAAACAACTGCCCTGCACTGACAGTTCCCTCTGCTAGCTTAAATATGGTCTCTGTTCTGTATTCTTCTATCAGCTTGCCCTTCCCTTGCAAATAAGCTCTATCACTTGACGAAGTATAGGATCCTTTCTTGTAGCTTATTTCACTTCAGCAGTTATATTCAGTACCTTATTATTTTATTAGAAGTACATGATGTGATAATCTTCTCTGTTTAATCTTTGCATCAATGACCCCTCCACCCATGAAGCCTCCAGGGAATGTTCGATAGACTGTACAAAACGCTCTGTTTGTAAAATTTCACACCACGATTTCCAGACAGTTCTATGTGCTCTTCAAAATCCCTCTACACAAATTGTTATCACTTACAGTCTGGTCTGGATATCCAAACCTAGCAAACATCACTGAGCTTGTCAAGGGTTGATTCTGTGGTAGTCGATTTCATACATATCACTTCCAGCCACTTTGAGTGTGCATTGACGGCCATCAGTAACATATGGCCTTCCACTGGCCCCACAAAATCTATGTGGACCCATTCCAAAGACTCCTTTGGCCATTCCCATGGATACAATGATGAAGCGGGTGGTGCTTTCCAAATTTTGGAACACGATGCACACAAGCCTGCTTTCTCCTCAGCGCTGGCATCAATGTTTGGCCACCATACATGACAATGAGCTACCTCTTTCATCCATGCCACCTTGTGTGTCCTTGTTACAGTTGCTGCAACAGTTTTCTCTTTAAGGACAAGAGAATGACAACCTGCATGCCCCACAACAAACAACTGCCCTGCACTGACAGTTCCCTCAGCCAGCTTAAATATGGTTTCTGTTCTGGATTCATCAATCAGCTTGCCTTTCCCTTGCAAATGAGGTCTATCACTTGACTAAGTATAGGGTCCTTTTTCGTAGCTTATTTCACCTCAGCAGTTATAATCGATACTTTATTATTTTGTTAGAAGTACATAATCTGGATGATATCATCTGGGACCTCTTTTTGACAAGGAAACAGGTCAGGTGACCTTGGGTGTGGGGTGATCTGCCTGGGAGCCACCTGAGAAGACAATTGTTTGCATTGTGGCATGAGTAAGACCTGCAATAATTACCTGCTTTCCCCAATGTCTGACTGTGGTGTGAGTTCTTGGGGATATGCTCCAGTAGTAAAGAATTTAACACTGGCGATGAAGGTTGGCGTGACCGGCAGCTCATAAGGCGAAGGATTTGGGACCTTTATCGCACACTGTCTGCTGACTAAGATTTTGAGGCCTGGATAACACATTTGCATTTTTATGTTGATCCAAGTGGTAATAGCGAATCTTGAAAGAGTGGCACGATAATATCAACGCCCATCTCTGCCATCAAACTGCAGACATAGATGGAATCCTCAAGTAAGGCCTCAAAATCTTAGTCAGCAGTCTGTGGTTCATCAGTAAGACAAACCTTCTGCCTTACAGGTAGTGGTGAAACTTGATAATCCCAAAATTTGGTGGAGACCATCCATGCCTTGACTTCCTTGTCGAAAGCATCTATCATACTAAATATTCCTGCCATTCCACTGCTGGTAGCAGGGGTTTTCCCATCCCTGAACCTAGGCTTGGGACTTGTTTTTCCTGTGATCACTTCTCTTCGAGCGCTTAATATTCCCAGTCACCCGATGATCGAGTCTTTCTCTGATCACCCCGTATTTCAGCAACAACCTTGGAAACAAACTTACAACAGTTGATGGTGTCCAAATCCATCCAACACGCAGTTTCCGATGCCACCCTCTTATCCCCGTAGCCCTATCCATCTTCTGAAGGTTTTTTTTGCACTCTACAGTGGATTTTGGCAGACGGTGTGCGATAAAGGTCCCAAATCCTTCGCCTTATGAGCTGCCGGTCACGCCAACCTTCATCGCCAGTGTTAAATTCTTTACTACTGGAGCATATCCCCAAGAACTCACACCACAGTCAGACATTGGGGAAAGCAGGTAATTATTGCAGGTCTTACTCATGCCACAATGCAAACAATTGTCTTCTCAGGTGGCTCCCAGGCAGATCACCCCACACCCAAGGTCACCTGACCTGTTTCCTTAAAGGGGCTACACCTCAACTTACATAAAAGATGTCATCGTGGCAATTGAAGAGAGGTTGATGGGACCAGTTAACAGTTGCTCATCTCCCTCAAATCCCCTTCCCAACCACTCATGCCTCTCCCCATTAGTTCTGAGTGAGACTGCCAAATTCTGGCTGCTTGTGAACTGTTGGCATGTGTTCTTCAAGGTTTTGCTTTAAGATGGGTGAAACTAATTTCATCTGCATCATTGAACTAGGAGCGAGGGTTTGACATCATTTGGACCAAAGTTAAGGTATTTTCATAACCTGCCTTCCCTACCCAAATTAGATCTTTCAGAATTGTAGAATCCAAAAGCAGAAGACATTGGTCCAGAGTTTGTTGAATGGGTCAGACCCCATTATTTAGTCATCTTTCAATTGAGAATGATTTTGCATTCTATCCTGCTGGAATAACATGCCTGACAATTCCTATGATATGGTTCAAATCCCACCATGGCAGCTGGTGAAATTTTATGTTCAATTAATAAAGTCTGGAAACTACAACTGGTCATCAATTGTTGCAAAAACCCATCTGAATCACTAATGTCCTTTAGGGATGGAAATCTGCCATCCTTACCTGGTCTGGCCTACATGCAACTCCAAACCCATAGTAATGTGGTTGACTCTTAACCACCTCTGAACTGGCTGAGCAAACCACTCAGCTAAAGGGCAGGGTAACAAATACTGGCCTTGCAGAGACACTCAAATTCTCTGAAAAAAATTCAGCCACAGAAGGAGAAATGAGTTGAGGGAAAGCGAGAGTGGATGCAAAAAGATAGAACAAAGAGAAGGAAAGAAAAAAATAAAAATTTTAAATCAGGATGGCATAGTGGTTAGCATTGCTGTCTCACAGTGCCAGGAACCTGGGTTCGATTGCTGGCTTGAATCACAATCTGTATGGAGTTTATGCATTCTTCCCATGTCTGCATGGATTTCCTCCAGGGGCTCTGGTTTCTTCCCTCAGTCCAAAAATGTGGGGAGTAAGTGGATTGGCCATGCTAAATTGCCCCGTAGTGTCAGGGAGACTAGCTAGGGTAAATGCATAGGGATAGGGCCTAAGTGGGATTGTGGTCAGTACAGACTGTATGGGCCAAATGGCAGCCTCCTGCATTGTAGAATTTTTTGATTCTAAAATCTCTAAACAACCTACTGGAACAGGACCGCACAACTAGTACTATTTCCTTTCTGGGCTGGGGGAGGGGGGAGCATTGGATCTGAGTGTAGGAACACAAACCGATTCTTTTGCTGTCAGGTATCAGCCCTGACTTTCTGCGGCGAGTTTAATTGATGGTTGATTTACTCGGCATTCCCACGAGGTTGAGAGCAAAGCTATCCATTTTGTGAGGTCAATAGTGGAAACAAAACAAATTGTCCAGGAACTTGCGATCGGCAATTCGCAGAGTTTGGAGGTAACTCTCCCTCGCCAAATGGTTGCTGGACCCTTAATAATGGTGGGTGCCATCGTCTCACTCGTATTTCCCCAGCAAAACTCTGCTGCATTGATTGTCCTCCAAATGAGGACTGTTAATTAGGGAAATGAACTTCCTCTCCCTCTCTCTCTCCTTCTCTCATACCTGGGAGTAGAGCAAATGAAGTAATCAGACTTTTATGCTTGTCCTGCTGAGAGAGTGCGCTCCATGCTGCTTGGCTGTGCTGCTAATCTAAATTGCACTGGTGCTGCTGTTATTCCCTCTGTGATAACAGAGAGCTGTCGCTGTGTGACTGATTAACAGCAAGCCCTGCTGGATACAGGCCCTGCAAGAGCTGTCTCTCCACACTCAGCTCACAGATTCAATCAACGTAGGATTGAGATGCGGCAGAATCTCTACCCATCTGTACAGCATACTGAAAATCTTGCGGATAACATAGACTGACCATAAAAAAACATTGGGACAGACAGTAACAACAAAATCAGGCGGGTTATAAATTAGATGATGATTTAATCCCAGCAGATTTTCCACTGAGTGGAGTTAAAACTGCACAACTTTTGCATCAGGTGAACCTCCTCACCCTGTTTTGTGTTAAAACCAATTGAAATAAATCAAATAAACTGAGGGACAAATTAAAGGGATTGGAAAACCTTTAAAGGGATACTGCCTTAAACAAAAACAGACCACAAATAAAACTTAAAAGATCAAACTAAAATGTGACTAAGGTGATCAATAAGGTATCCAAATCTCCGTGGTGCCTATGGGGCATGAAAAGCGAATTCCTCACATCTCACTTTCTCTGTCACACAGCGATTGGACAGCATGTATAACCTGACAGTTCTTAATAGTAATAGTGTTAGGGTTGTAAACGATGAGCCAGAGAATAGGACAGCAGTAGAATCCTTATTATTGTGTAATGTATCATGCTGTTGCTTCGGGCTGGTTGGGTTTAGTGTGGCCTGTTTTAAGACTTCAAGGTCAATAGGAGATGAATTGTTGGTGACAAAGATAGTGAAAACCAGTAACAGTTGCTGCTCCTGATCAATGTTCAATGGAAAGTGGATGAATCTTGGCCCACTTGAACTGTTTAACATTGGGTACTCGAAAGGAGGTCATGTAGGCACAAGAAAGTAGCTGGCATCTGCTGATCTTTACCCCCGGTGTGGGACCCTTGAATAAAAACAAAATTCTTGGAAAACCCAGCAGTTCTTGCAGCATCTGTAGAGAGAGCATGGTGGCGTAGTGGATAGCACTGCTGCCTCACAGTGCCAGGGACCAGGGTTCAATTCCAGCCTCGAGTCACTGTCTGCGTGGAGTTTGTACACTGTCCCTGTGTCTGTATGGATTTCCTCTGGGCGTTCTGGTTTCCTCCCACAGTCCAAAAATATGCAGGTTAGGTGGATTGGCCCTGCTAAATTGACTCTAGTGTCAAGGGATTAGTAGGGTAAGTATGTGCGCTTACAGGAGTAGAACCTGAATAGTCGGTGCAGACTCAATGGGCTAAATGGCCTCCTATATTGTAAGGATTCTATGAAAGAAGAAGAGTTAAGCTTTCAAGTCCATATGACTCCTTTGGAAAATGGATGCATTCCCACATGGATCCCAAGTTGAATCTTCATCTTCTGGAGGAAAACTGAGAAGAGTTAAGATGGAAAATAATCTGATTCCTCCCTGGGTCCAACTCTAAGTTGTACCTTTCTCACACTCCTTTACCAGTGCTACATCAGATGCCGCAATCTGGAAACCAAGATAGAGTCCATATTCTCAACTTGTGCTCAGGACACAAACCAGATACGAAACACTGCCAAGCAGACGAGATGAGGGAACTACGTCATCTACATGCACATCAAGAACAAGAAACTCAGCGTCACCACCAGCAACAAACAAGCCTCCCTCCGCACCACAATAGAAAACAGCATCACTGTATGGAAGTCCGTTGTCAACTTGTCGGACTACACACCTCAATCAGACAAAATTGAAGTTCTTGGCCAAGGGATCAATTTCTGCCCCACCACCAAAATGGACTCCATCAGTCTTGTAGCAGACACAAGTGAATGAGGCTGCGGGAATTCCTCCACGAACTCCAAGAGGCCAACAGCGAACACAATGAGACAGACAATGAACCAGAACAGAGAAATCCATGGTGCAGCAACTGAAGAGGAAAGAGTTGAATTGGATTCCTCCGGAAGGCCGCTTCCCTCGACTTGACATGTATGCTCAATGCCAGATTCATTAACCTCACTCACAAGACAGCCCCAAACATCACCTAAGCACAACACAATGCCATCGTGCTCTGAAGACCAACCGCAACATTGTCATCAAACCAGCAAAGGAGGAGCCACCATCATACTGAACAGAATGGATTACTCCAATGAACTGTACTGACAACTGAACAATGAGGAACACTACAGACAGTTACCCACTGACCTGACCAAAGAGCACACCTGTCAACTCAACAGACTGATCAAGACCTTTGATCCGGATCTTCAAAGCACCTTCCGTTCTCTCATTCCATGTACTCCCCCTGTTAGAGATCTCTACTGCCTCCCGAAAGACACATACCCAGCCATCCCATCGTTTCAGGCAATGGACCCTGTGAGAACCTCGCTGGCTATCTCAAGGACATCCTGAAACCCATCGTACAAAGAACCCCCAGCTTTTGTCGTGACAGTAGGAACTTCCTACAGAAACTCAGTACACATGGAGCAGTTGAACCAGGAGCACTGCTTGTCACAATGGATGTCTCGGCACTTTACACCAGCATTCCCCATGACGATGGCATTGTGCAACCGCTTCAGTACTCAATGCTGACAACTGCCAGTTTCCAGATGCAATTTTACAGCTCATTCACTTCGTCCTGGGCCACAATGTCTTCAGCTTCAATAACCAGTTCTTCATCCAGACACGTGGCACAGCCATAGGAACCACATTCACACCTCAGTATGCCAACATCTTCATGTACAGGTTCGAACAAGACTTCATCACTGCACAGGACTTTCAACCAACACTACTTATTAGATCATTGATGACATTTTCTTCCTTTGGACTCATGGTGAACAATCACTGAAACAACTATATGATGACATCAACAAGTTCCATCCCACCATCAGACTCACCATGGACTATTCTCTGGAATCTGTTGCACTCTTGGACACACGCAGGAATGGCCAGCTCAGCACTTCAGTGCATCGCAAGCCCACAGATAACCTCAGATGCTTCACTTCTCCAGTTTCCACCCTAAACACATTAAAGAAGCCATCCCCTTTGGACAAGCCCTCTGTATGCACAGGATCTAATCAGGTGATGAGGATCGCAACAGACATCATTGGACGCTGAAAGACACCTTCATAAGAACAGGATATGGCGCTCGACTTACAATTCCAATGTGCTGCACCGGCTTCCTCAGAAGAAAAACACAGGACACGACAACAGAATACCTTAATTGTCCAGTACTTCCCCAGGGCTGAGAAACTACGACATCTTCTCTGAAGCCTTCAATATATCATCAATGGAGACAAACATCTTGCCAAGGCTGTCTGCACGCTTCTTGCCTTCGAGCAACCGTGCAACCTCAAATAGATCATCGTACACAGCAAACTACCCAGCCTTCAGGAGAACAGTGACCACGATACCACACAATCCTGTCACAGCAACATCTGCAAGATCATCGACATGGATGCCATTATTCCACATGTGAACACCAGGTATACAGTACATACGCTTGCGATTTGGCCAACATTGTTGACCTGATACACTGCAGGAAAGAATGTCCCAAGGCATGGTGCATTGACAAGACCATGCAGACGCTATGACAACAGATGAATGAACACCGCTCGAAAGAATCACCAAGCAAGAGTGTTCTCTTCCTGTTTGGGAGGAGCACTTCAGTGGTCACGGGCATTCGGCCTCTGATCTTCGCGTAAACGTTCTCCAAGATGGCCTTCACGACACACGACAGTGCAGAGTCGCTGAGCAGAGACTGATAGCCAAGTTCTGCACACATGAGGAGGGTGTCAACCGGGATCTTGTGTTCATGTCACACTATCTGTCACCCCCATGATTTGCCTGGCTTATAACATCTCACTAACTGTCCTGGCTTGAGACAATTTACACCTCTTTTTCTATGCTTAACCCTCTCTCTATTCAATTGTCTGTACTATTACTTGTAAAGACTTGCATTCCAACCATTGTAAATTGAGTTTGTGTTTATATATGCCCTTCTTCTTCACTCACCTGAAGAAAAAGCAATACTCCGAAAGCTTGTGCTACCAAATAAACCTGTTGGACTTTAACCTGGTGATGTGAGATTTCTTACTGTGCTTACCCAGGTCTAGCACTGGCATCGCCATATCCAAGTCTAAGTGCAGAACTTGAGCACATTAAGTCAAGGCTGACACACCAATGCAATACTGAGAGAATGCAGCATCAGACATATTCAGATGAGATGCTAAATGAAGGCTGTGCCTTCATTTCATGCTGCTTAATGAATGTAGTCTCAATGCCCTGGAGGGATGAATCTCCATTTGGTATCAATCGCACTTTCCCCATTAATCTTGGCTGTTACGTGGAACAACAGCCATTGGAAGAATCATTTGAATGATGGGGAGACAGGACTAAAATGTTTCTGGAATCTGTGAGTGATTGTTGAAATTGGGCACAATGTTCACAGGCCGAACAATTTCCCACTGCTGTCATGGCAGGAAGTCAGGAGAACATTGCAGAAGCTCAGGCCTATGGCTTCTGAAGCAAAGGCAATGTGTTCACGTCAAAATCGGTCAGGAAAAGCCGAGACCAGAGACATACTCTCTTCCGCAGGGAAAAAGTTACAGAAGTCTGAGGTCGCTGACTCAAGATCTGTTTCCTCCCTACTGCCATATTAAGTTGATCTTTCTCTACACCCCAGCTATAACACTCCATTCTGCACTCTCTGCTTTTCTTCTCTATGAACGGTATGATGGGGATTAGGATGGAGTAGATGATGGGAATTGAGGGGTGGGGCTTAGGATGGAGTGGAGACTGGGAATGAGAGATGGCGAGGCAATAGGATGGAGCAGGGGCTGGGAATGGTGAGGTGGCAGTTAGGATGGAGTGGAGACTGGGGACAGGGTTATTAGAATGGAGTGGAGACTGGGAATGGGATGGGTGAAGGAGGAGTTAGGGTGGAGCAGAGACTGGAATGGAGGGGTGGAGGTTAGAATGGAGCAGAGGCTGGGAATGTAGAGGTGGGTGTTAGGGTGGGGCAGAGACTGGGAATGGAGGGGTGGAGGTTAGAATGGAGTAGAGGCTGGGAATGTAGAGGTGGGTGTTAGGGTGGGGCAGAGACTGGGAATGGAGGGGTGGGGGTTAGAATGGAGTAGAGGCTGGGAATGTAGAGGTGGGTGTTAGGGTGGGGCAGAGACTGGGAATGGAGAGGTGGGGGTTAGAATGGAGTAGAGGCTGGGAATGGAGGGGTGGGTGTTAGGGTGGGGCAGAGACTGGGAATGGAGGGGTGGGGGTTAGAATGGAGCACAGGCAGGGAATGGAGGGGTGGGGCTTAGGGTGAGGCAGAGATTGGAATGGGGGATAGGGGGTGGAATTAGGATGAAGTGGAGACTGGGAATGGCGGGTTAGGATGGAGCGGATGCTGGGAAGGGAGAGTGGAGGGGAGTTAGGGTGGAACGCAGGCTGGGAATGGGGAGTTGGGGGCTGGTTAGGGTGGAACAAACTGTGGGAATGGGGTTGGGTGTTAGGGTGGAGAGGAAGATTGACCTGGAAGCCCAAAAGGTAAAAACAGGGAAATAAGAATACTGGTTGAAATTATATTTTCGTGTTTTAGAACATAGAACATAGAACATTACAGCACAGAACAGGCCCTTCGGCCTTCGATGTTGCACCGACCAATATAAAAAGCAATGACCCTCCAAACTAAACCATTCCTTTCTCTTCCATATACTTATCAACTAACCTCTTAAACGCCACCAAACTTGGCGCATCTACAACTGCTGCAGGTAGGGCATTCCACTCCCGAACCACCCTTTGGGTAAAGAACCTGCCTCTGATATCCGTCCTATAACTATCACCCTTAATTTAAAGCTGTGTCCCCTCGTGCTAGCTTTCTCCATCCTAGGAAAAAGGCTATCACTGTCCATCCTATCTAAACCTCTAATCATCTTATATGTTTCGATAAGGTCCCCTCTTAGCCGCCTCCTTTCTAACGAAAACTAAGGAGCTAGGGTTAAGGTTTTAGAGCTAGGGCTAAGGAGGAGAAGCTGCGCGATATCGTACAGTGACAAAGTTTTACGCACAGAATGAGATCCTTTGACTTATCATGTCTGTGCCAGCCATTGAACATCTATCTACTCTTATCCCATCTTTCAGCACTTGGTCCATAGCCTTGTTTGCAGTGGTGTTAGCATTCATCTAAATGCTTCTTAAATGCTGTGAGGGTTCCTGCCTCTAGCACCCTTTCCTGCAGGGAGTTCCAGATTCCACCACCCTCTGGGTGAAAATGTTTTTCCTTGAATCCCTCCCAACTATCCTGCCCATCACCTTACATCTATGTCCCCTGTTTATTGACCCCTCGATTAAGAGGAAAAGTTTCTTTTTATCTACGCTAATGATGTCCTTCATAATTTTGCACACCTCAATCAGGTCCCTCTCAGCTTTCTCTGCTCTAAGGAAAATAATCCCAGCCTAACCAGCCTCTTTTCGTAGCTGTAATGCTGCAGCCCAGGCAATGTCCTGGTGAATCTCCTCTGCATCTTCTCTAGTGTAATCACATTCTTCCTCTGATGTGGCAACCAGAACTGCACACAGTGCACTGGCTGTGGTCTAATAAGCATTTTATACAGCTCTAGCATAATCTCTCTCATGTTGGCTAATGAAGACAAGTATATCATATTTTAAATATAATGCTCTGACTTTTGATCCCATGAAGTATTAATAAGAACAAAGAACAGTACAGCACAGGAACAGGCCCTTCGGCCCTCCAAGCCTGCACTGCTCATGCGCCCATTTGTATCCCTCTATTCCTAGTCTGTTCATGTGGCTATCTAGATAAGTTTTAAACAATCCTCAAACAACTTGCTTGGCAGTGCATTCCAGGCCCCCACCATCCTCTGTGTAAAATACATCCCCCTGACATCTGTGTTGAACTTTGCCCTCCTCACCTTGAACTTGTGACCCCTTGTGTTCGTCACCTCCGACCTGGGAAAAAGCTTCCTACTGTTTACCCTATCAATGCCCTTCTTAATTTTATACACCTCTATTAGGTCACCCCTCATCCTCCGTCTTTCCAGGGAGAACAAACCCAGTTTGCCCAATCTCTCCTCATAGCTAAGACCCTCCATTTCAGATAACATCCTGGTAAATCTTTTCTGCACTATCTCCAAAGCCTCCATGTCCTTCTGGTAGTGAGACGACCAGAACTGAACGCAGTATTCCAAATGAGGGCCTAACCAATGTTCTATATAACTACATCATATGCCAACTTTTGTACTCTATGCCTCGTCCAATAAAGGCTAGCATGCCACATGCCTTCTTTACCACCCTCTCCACCTGTGATGCCACCTTTAGGGTGAATACTTGTCAATCTACACCACAAAATTCACCCCAAAGGAGCCATTCATACTCCATGCCTTTGTTACTGAACCAAGATGTCAGAGCAGGAGATTCCACCATATGTTTCTTATTTTCCTCTTTTTATTGCTACATCTTTTTCCCCTCATTTCTCTATCCCTGCTTCTCTTTCTGTTACCTCTTTTGCTAGTTTCTCTTTCTTTTCAACACTCTCTCTCTCTTCTCACCTCCTTCTTTCTCCTTCTCTCCACTCTTCCTCTGTATCTATCTTTCCTCATCATAGGCACATCCATTTGGGGCAGCTTACAGTCATAGAATCATAGATTCCCTACAGTGCAGAAGGAGGCTATTCAGCCCATCAACAATCTGCACCAACAATCTGACAGAGCACTTTAGCCAAACTCACCCTGCCCTATTCCCTTAATCCCACATATTTACCCACTCATTCCCCCTAATCTTAACATTTTTGGACACCAAGGGGCAATTTATCATGCTCAGTCCTCCTAACCTGTACATCTTTGGACTGTGGAAGAAAATCGGAGTACCTGGTAGAAACCATACAGATACAGGGAGAATGTACAAACTCCACAATCAAACAAGAGTCCCTGGTGTTGTGAGGCAACAGGGCTAATCACTGTGCCTTACTCATCTTTTTTGCACTATTACATTTTTTAAGAACAAGAGTGCCTGATCAAAGGCCAAGGCTGCATGATGGCACGGTTGTTAGCACTGCTACCTCACAACGCCAGGGATCCGGGTTCAAATCCAGCCTTGGGTCACTGTTTGTCTTTGTGAATTTGCACATTTTCTCTGTGTCTGCGTGGGTTTCCTCCCACACTCCAGAGATGTACAGGTTAGGTGGACTGGCCATGCTAAATTGCTCCTCACTGTCCCAAGATGTTGAGGTTAGGGGGATGAGCAGGGTGAATATGTGGGGTTATGGGGATAGGGCCTGAGTGGAATGCTCTATTGGAAAGTTGGTGCAGGCTCAATGTGCCAAATGGCCGCCTTCTGCACTTGTAGGGTCTCTATTCTTTTAATCTGGGACAACCTCAAAGGTAAAAATGAGACCCTGTGAACTCTCCAGTAACAGATCTCTTGGCATTAGTTTGAAGCAGAGCGGGATAGTTACCTTTGGTGCCCTGACCATTCATCCTTCAATCAATGTCACAGAAGAAAAGATGGTCTGGTCATTATCATATCACTGGGAGCTTGCTGTCCATACAGTGGCTGCCATCATTGCATTACAACAATGACTACACTTCATAAAAGTGTCTCATTGGCTGCAGAGTGCTTGGGATGACGTGTTGGGGCACCAAATGTGATTAAATGTACTCCTGGTGTTTTAGCCACATGACATGCTTCCCACATTCCAGCCATCATTTGGCCAACACATCCATTTTGATTTGATTAATTATTGTCATATGTATTAACATACAGTAAAAAGTATTGTTTCTTGCACACTATACAGACAAAACATACCATTCATAGAAAAGGAAACGAGGGAATGCAGAACGTAGTATTACACTCACAGCTAGGGTAACAGCAGTGCAGAAGAAACTGTTCTTGAGTTGGTTGGTATGTGACCTCAGACTTTTGTATCTTCTTCCCCAAGGAAGAAGGTGGAAGAGAGAATGTCCGGGGTGCATGGGGTCTTTAATTATGCTGGCTGCTTTGCCAAGGCAGCGGGAAGTGTAGACAGAGTCAATGGATGGGAGGCTGGTTTGCGCAATGGATTGGATTACATTCACGATCTTTTGTAGTTTCTTGCAGTCTTGGGCAGAGCAGGAGCCATACCAAACTGTAATACAACCAGAAAGAATGCTTTCTAAAGTTGATGAGAGTCATAGCTGACATGCCAAATTTCCTTAGTCCTCTGAGAAAGTAGAAGTATTGGTGGGCTTTCTTAACTATAGTGTCAACATGGAGGGACCAGGATAGGTTGTTGGTGATCTGGACACCTAAAAACTTGACTCTCTCAATCCTTTCTACTTTGTTCCCATTGATGTAGACAGAGGTACGTTCTCCTTTATGTTTCCTGAAGTCAGCGACAATCTTCTTTTTGTTGACATTGAGGGAGAGATTATTGTTGCTGCACCAGTTCACCAGATTCTCTATCTCATTCCTGCCTCTGTCTCATCATTGTTTGAGATCCGAGCCACTATGGTGGTGTCATCAGCAAACTTGAAAGTTGAATTTGAGGGGAATTTAGCCGCACACTAAAGGTGTATAAGGAGTACAGTAGGGGGCTGAGAACACAGCCTTGTGGGGCACTGATGTTGAGGATGATCATGGAGGTGTTGTTGCCTATCCTTACTGATTGTGATCTGTGAGTTGGGAAGTTCAGGATCCAGTTGCAGAAGGAGGTGCCAAGACCCAGGCCACGGAATGAGTTTTGTGGGAATAATTGTGTTGAAGGCTGAGCTGTAGTCAATAAATAGGAGTCTGATATAGATGTCCTTGTTATCTAGGTATTCCAGGGTTGAGTGCTGAGCCAGGGAAATGTGTCTGTTGTGGACCTGTTGCAGTGGTAGGCAAACTATAATGGATCCAGATAGTCCGGGAGGCTGGAATTGATTCATGTCATGACTAACCTTTCAAAGCATTTCATAATGATGGATGCAGAGCCATCGGCTGATAGTCATTAAGGCAGGCTGCTTGGTTTTTCTTAGGTACTGGGATAATGATCGTCTTCTTGAAGCAGATAGGGACCTCAGATTAATGTAAAGAGAGGTTGAAGATGTCTGTGATCACCCTGTCAGCCGATCCGCACAGGGTCTGAGTGCTCATCTGGGTACTCCATCCATCCCAGTTGCTTTCTGTGGGTTGACCTTCAAGAAAGCGGCTCTGAGATCTGCAATGGTGATCCCAGATACAGATTCATCCATGGGGCAGGGCATGCTTTCACTGAGCTCTTGCTCAAAACAGACCCATTAGGGAGAGATGTGTCGGAACGTGTAATTTTTACATGCCTTCATCTTGTAGCCTGTTACGTTTTGCAGACCTTGCCATGATTGGCAGGGGTCAGTGTGGCTGCCCTTTGTAACCCACTGCTTTCCTTAGCTAATTGAAAAGGAGAAAGACTTATTATCAATGGGATGATGTTTGACTGTCAGCCAAATTGCCTTTCTCCCCATTTTCAATGTTTTTACATCTGATGAAGAGAAACATTCAAAGAAAATGTATCAATTTTAATGCCCCAATGATGTATCTCCAGAATTGCGCGGGAGAGTGTTCTGGAGCTTGCTTTTCAATCTCTGGAGATTCCAGGCCAGTCCTGGAGGATTGGCAACCAGAATGTTTTGTGCAAGGTGCTTTCTGTTAGTGACTAACCTTTCAGCACTCCGCTTCCTAGTCACTTTCTGAAGGTGTCATTTTGAAACACATAATATGAGCAATTTGAGAAGAGATCATTGACGCATTGGCGAGTGTTGCAGGCTTGTGTAGGGGGCCTTATGGTTCACCATGCTGGACACCTGTAAGGATTTTCCTCACCTCCTCTCCAAATTGGGTTCACATCTGAGTTCAAAAACACTGTCATCAATGTTGTATCAAGTGTCTGCCAGCAGACAGGTTAGATGAGGCTTCTTATTTTTCATGTAGCAATCTATGTTTCTGAGGTAATTTGATGGGAAATCTGTAAGATGTAGTTGCTAAGATTATAAATTGTGTTATTAAAACCAGGAATGAAGGAGCTAAACAAAAGACACAAAGAATCTTGATTTCATTACAGTTGGAGTACAATAGTTAATTAGATTGAGACCAAACTTACATTTTATTACTCCCAGTGATAAATGACTGAATCGTTAAGCAGAATTGTTTAATGACAAGCTCACAGTATGGTCCTCTTGCATAAAGAATCAGCTCTCAATTTCTTGCAAATGTCAACGAATCATAGACAGTCTCATCTTCCAAAAGAGTCATTCACTGCACTGTGTACACAGGCAGTTCAGTCGCACATTGCAGTGTGTACACAGGCAGGCAGTTCAGTCACACACTGCACTGTGTACACAGACAGGCAGTTCAGTCACATGCTACCCTGTGTATGCAGACAAGTGTTCATTGAGACATTGCAGCAACACACTGCACTGTGTACACAGACAGTTCAGTCACACATTGCACTGTGTACACAGGCAATTCAGTCACACACTGCACTGTGTACACAGACAGGCAGCTCAGTCATACATTGCACAGTGTACACAGACAGGCGGTTCAGTCACATGCTGTGTATGCAGACAAGTGTTCATTCAGATATTACACAGCGTATGCAGGCAGGTGGTTTATGACATACTCTGTCCTGTGTACACACAGACAGGCAGCTCAGTCACACACTGCACTGTGTATGCTGACAGGCGGTTTATGACGCTCTCTGCCCTGCGTACACAGACAGGCGGTTTATGACGTACTCTGCCAATCTGTTGTTGGACGTATTCCAGGTGTACTTGAGGACGCGGGCTGTGAAATTTCAGCTTCTCTTTAGTGAAACTGTGATTTAGAGCAGTGTTGCCCCTGTTGTCTGAATGATTCATATTACTTGATGTTTTTTGAAAGTTGCCTGAGACAATGGTCACTGGGAGTTAAAGGATTCAGCACCAGTTGAATTCATAGAATCCTATAACACAGAAAGAGGCCATTCACCCTATCGAGTCTGCGCTGACTACAATCCACCCAGGTGTATCCCCGTCACCCACACATTTACCCTGCTAATTCCTCTAACATACACATCTCAAGACGCTAAAGGCATTTTAGCATGGCACCTAACCCGCACATTTCTGGAGTGTGGGAAGAAACCGGTGCACCCGGAGGAAACCCAGGCAAACATGGAGAGAACATGCAAATGCCTCACAGACAGTCACCCAAGCTAGGAATCGAATCCAGGTCCCTGGAGTTGTGCATCAGCAATGCTAACCATTGTGCCAACGTGGCACCTCTAATACTTTAGGTGTGTAATCAAGCACCTCTTCTGCATGGTTCAGGAGTTCTCTGTACACAATGTGGAGTCTAACTGTGGTCCACATGGGAGATATAGGAATAGGGTGACACAGTGGCACAATGGTTAACATTGCTGCCTCACAGAGCTAGGAACCAGGGTTCAATTCTGGCCTTGGGTTTCTGTGGAGTTTACACAATCTCTTTATGTCTGCATGGGTTTCCACAGTAAGAAGTCTCACAACACCAGGTTAGAGTCCAACCAGTTTATTTGATAGTAAACCCACAAGCTTTTGGAAACAGTGTTTCTTCATCTTACTTTGATCTTACTGTGTTTATCCCAGTCCAATGCCAGCATCTCTACATGCATGGGTTTTCTCCAAGTGCACCAGTTTTCTCCCACACTCTGAAAAGATCAAGGGGATAAAATCAATTGGATAGATCTCTCAAAGAGCCAGTACAGACGCAACAGGCCGAATAGGCTTCTGCTATTTTCCAGGTGGCACAGTGGCACAGTAATTAACACTGCTGCCTCACAATGCCAGGGACCCAGGTTCGATTCCCCGTTTGGGTCACTGTATGTGTGGAATGTGCATGTTCTCTCTCTGTATTCATAAGTCTCTAGTAAGAGGTCTGACAACACCAATTTTAAATCCAACCGATTTATTTGATAGTAAACCTGATAGCTTGATAGTAAACCTAATAACTCGGTTGGATTTAAAATTGGTGTTGTCAGACCTCTTACTGAGTTTACCCCAGTCCAACACTGGCATCTCTACATCATTCATAAGTCTCCTCAGGGTGCTCTGGTTTCCTCCAACATAGATGTGTGAGTTAGGTTGATTGGCCGTGCTAAATTGTCTCTTAATGTCAGGAGGACTAGCAGGGTGAATACGTGGGGTCGTGCGGATAGGGTCTGGGTGGGATTGCTGTCAGTGTAAGATTGATGGGCCAAATGGCTTCCTCTGATCTATAGCTATTCTATGAATTCTATTAGACTAGCTTTATGGATGACCCATAGATGGGAAGGAGGGTACAGCAAAAAATTAAACTGATTATTCTGAGGAGTGGGGAAGGGAGAGAGGATACCTTCCCAGCAAGCACCTCTCTCTGCTTGAAGTTTACCACACATCAAATCCAAGCAGTGAAGGTGATATGGAGCAGGATGCTGAACTAATGTTTTTCCTCTCTAAAGTAGTCATGATGTAGAGATGCCGGCAGTGGTTTGGGGTAAGCTCAGTAAGAGTTCTGACAACACCAATTTTAAATCCAACTGATTTATTTGATATTAAACTTGCTAGCTTTCAGCGTTTGTGCCTTTGGCGTTTGTGCTTTTGGAGACCAGAACACCTCATTCACCTGACGAAGGCACAAACGCCAAAAGCTAGCAAGTTTACTATCAAATAAATCGGTTGGATTTAAAATTGGTGTTGTCAGACCTCTTACTGAGCTTTCCTCTCTAATCCAGGGCACTGAGGCTGACTTTAGCATCTCTAACTAATCATCGGCCAGAGACTGATTGGCAGGCCTTACATCGAATAACCGTGCTTCAGTGACAACATTTTGGGTCAAAGATTATGGAGGCCTAGTTCAAATTGAAGAGCCTGACAGGGTAGCCTGTGTGGCTGAGGGAGTACTACACTATCAAAGATGCTGTTGTTCAGATGTGACATTAAACCAAGGTCCTATCTATCCAGCAAGATTTAGAAATTGATAGACATGTCATTGCCGTATAGCTGAAGATTGGATCTTCCTGTGTGAAAATTGGGCACTGAGTTTTCCTATATTTGAAAAGTGCCTGCAGCTCAATAGAAGCCATGGTTTGTCTCTAGATTCAAAATTAATTTATTCGGAGTTTCTGTCATGGGTCTTTATGTGGTCAATTCTCAGCTCTAAGGCAGAATGTCCTGGGATCCAGAGTGTAGGAATTGCTTCCTTTTCTCCACTCTGCCTTAAGATGTTGTGACGCAAAGTATGGTGCAGCTCGATGACAGGGTGTCACCATTTTGAATTATCGGTAGCGAGTTCCTCCCAGACATTTGTGTCTGCCGCTCTTCAAGAAGAAGTTTAGTGTAGTGTTTTCTTTGTACTCCCCTGGTGCACTGGCCATTTGAGAGTTGGAAAAATGAGGCCTGGTGAGGGAGATGTTTTTGACCACCTGCAAACTGTGTCCAGCCCCAGTGAAGCTGATATTGTGGGAGTTTTGTCAAAATCTTGTGGAGCTGGCTTCAAACAAAGTGCTGTAAAACACGTCTGTAAAACACATTGGGGCATCATGGAGTTGTGAAAGATGTTATATAACTGTGAGTCTTTCTTTATATGCTATCGTTCACTCCTACTTTGGCCCGAGTATTGGAAATAAATAGCTTGGAATACACTGATCCATCTGTCGTATCAGCATCATTAAGGGTTCCCAGAATGCACCAACCATTAATAAAAAGCTAAGGAAAGCTTTCTCCCATTTGATTTAAATTATTCAAATAAATTGAGAGTGAGTCATTGCTGTTTGAAGGGAGATGACCACTAATGTCTTCCCTGGGGGTTAGCTTGATGAAGTGGAGTGACAGAATGCATTCCCTTTGAATAGGATGTATGTAAGCTCCCCACACAGCCAGGGCTGGACGGGGGCCAGCTTCACAGACGAAGAAAGAGGTTGAGTGAGATAAAATGGAATGCCACTGGAAGTGGAATTTAAAGCCGAGTGGAGAATAGGAAAGGCCAGAAGTAAAAGGATCATATTACTGATTGATAGTCGGGGACAAAGTGCCTCGTCGACAGAGCGCAATTATCTAACTCACTGATGGGAATTCTTCATCAGACCTACTAGTGATTGAGATAAAGACCCATACGCCGAATAATCCTACAGGATAAAAGAGCTCGACATTGGCACCATACGTAAGGCCCAAGCCTCTGCCTGTTGTCAAGATACCCTCTGACCTGACTTTATATGAGGCAGGCTTCTAATTGGTCACCTACATGTTCACCATCCAATTAAGGATGGAAACTGGTTCCTAGGGGGACAGCAGGCCCAAGTTCGTGAGTCCGCAGGACAGCACTGGGAAAGACCAGGCCCTGCTAAGACAAAAGAGATGAAAAATGCAGGCTCCTCAAACTGGAGTAGCTCTTGCAAACCTGCTGAAAGTTTTACAAGAAAGAAGGACCAGAGTTGTTAGGGTCATCAGTGTGGAGCAGAAAAGCAAGGGCTAGGGCTGAAGAAGTAGCATTTTCAGAATTGTGACTCATTCATTAGGCCACCAAGGGAGTCGGCCTTCAGGCTATCAGGAGGCTATCCCCAAGCTTTTGCCAGCCTGCAGACTCAGCAAGTGGGCCTGTCTGACCTTGGGAAAATAATGGAGGCTCTGAGAACAGTCCGCTAAGTGGGACCTTAGTTGGTCAAGTTGGCTGCCTGGCTTGTGGAGGGGGTTGCCAGTTTCCATGGCAACTTGCACATAGGAAACCTGTCCAGAGGCTGGGGAGTGTAGGTGAACTGTTGCAATGCTCTGAATTTCTGCCCAACTTTGTTTCCATGGCAAAATTCAGTCCAGTGTGTCAGACCTATAAGCGTTTTGAAGTGTATAGCCACCTGAGAGGCTTCTGTACCTTATAGAGTGAGTGTGTTGGGAAATGGGTGAGCTGAAGTTGACAGAGGCAGGAACCCACTTGAAAGCCACCAACCTCCACTTTTAAATGTAGCACGCAGGGCTTGGTATGAGAATCCCCATGATAGAGCCCCTAATTTAACTGGAGCTTTCTGCGATTCTCCAGTGTAAATGTGATGAAGCACAGCGAGATCGGAGAGGCTGACTACTTTCTTGCTGAAGTGAAAGGCCTTGGCTCACAGGAGTTTGTCTTCACCACTTTGAAGGCTGTTTTCGGTTTGGAATTTTTTTTGTGTCTGATCTAGACTTGCCAATTTCGACCTTCAGATAGTGTCAATTATTCCGTTTTAGTCTGGGTCTCAGCTGAGGAGCACATTGAGGAACAACAGGAGCAATAGCAGTCTACTCATCATCGACCTGTCACTCAGCAAGAGAGAAGAGGTGAAAGGATCTCAGAGCGTACATGGCCCAGCGATCAGCTTTCTGGATGTGGCTGAACATCCCGTGCCTCAGGAGGCTCAGGCATGGTCAGGGGGTCACTGTCATTTATGGCTCCTTTGAAGAAACCATCTTCCTGCCAAGTGGATCAGGTGGGCACACGCTGATGAAGGCACCACCGCCCTCAGCTTTCTTATCTCTTCTTTCTTTCAGCCTCTTTCAGGAATCTGTGCAACATATTTGCAAGATCTCACAAACTGCTACCCACACAGGTGACTGATGCCATGTTTGCCACGGCTGGCAATTGCGTTCACTTTGCAGCTGATGATGCCAGCCAGAATGAGTGGGCGCTTACATCTGTGATCCTGGCTGTCTTCCCATATAAGCATATCAGAAAAGGGAAGAGTAAAGATTTGTAATTGTACAAAACTGTGCACTGGTACACTTAACTTTCTATTCACTTGATTTGATTTATTATTGTCACATCCCTCAGAGAGGCTGAGGGATTTGAGGTTGTTTTCATTAGAAAGGAAGCGGCTAAGAGGGGACCTAATCGAAACATATAAGATGATTAGAGGTTTAGATAGGGTGGACAGTGATAGCCTTTTTCCTAGGATGGAGAAAGCTAGCACGAGGGGACACAGCTTTAAATTAAGGGGTGATAGTTATAGGACGGATATCAGAGGTAGGTTCTTTACCCAAAGGGTGGTTCGGGAGTGGAATGCCCTGCCGGCAGCAGTTGTAGATGTGCCAAGTTTGGTGGCGTTTAAGAGGTTAGTTGATAAGTATACAGAAGAGAAGGGAATGGTTTAGTTTGGAGGGTCATTGCTTTTTATATTGGTCGGTGCAACATCGAAGGCCGAAGGGCCTGTTCTGTGCTGTAATGTTCTATGTTCTATGTTCTATGTATTAGTATACAGTGAAAGTATTATTTCTTGCGTTCTATACAGACAAAACGTATCATTCATAGAAAAGAAAAGTGTAGAATGTAGTGTTACAGTCATAGCTAGGGTGTAGAGGAAGATCAACTTAATGCAAGGTTCCCTGCTGCCATTCAACCTCAGACTTTTATATCTCTTTCCCAATGGAAGAAGGTGGAAGAGAGAATGTCTGGGCTGCATGGGCTCCTTAATTATGCTGGCTACTTAATTATGCGGGTCGAGGTGGGAACATCAAGCTGGCGGCGTGGGCTCGTTGGGCCGAAGGGTCTGTTTCCCGTGCTGTTTTGTTCTTTGTTCTTTGTATTTTTCCGAGGTAGTGGGAAGTGTAGACAGTATCAATGGATGGGAGACTGGTTTGCGATAAAAATCAGCTGTTTGTACCTTTGCCCTGTTTTCTCCCGCAGATCAGGAAATTACTGTCTTCACACATATGGGCAATCAAGGTGGCCCCTAGATTCGTCTTTAAAGATGTGATAAAAAAAACAGCCTAAAGAATCGACCCATAGAATGTTTACAGCACAGGAAGTGGCCACATGGCCCGTCATGTCTGCTTTGGCTGAGAAACACACAGCCCGATCCCACCTTCCAGTGTTTGGTCTACAGCTCTGCAGGTTGCAGCATTTGAAATGCAGATCCAGACATCTTTTTAGTGAGTTGTGGGCTTCTGCCTCTACTAACCTATCAAGCAGAGAGTTCAGGAGCCTCAAAACTTTTCTGTGTGAAAACATTTTCCTCATCGCCTCTCTAACCCTTTTATCAATCACTTTAATCAATGTCCCTAGTCATTGGCCTCTCTGCTAAGGTAGATTTGCCCTTTCTCATCCAAGCAGGGTCTTTATGAATAATTCAGCCAATACAGCAATTGAACCCACATTATTGGTAACACTTCATATCACAAACCAGCCATCCAACCAACTGAGCTAACTGCTTACCTAACCTTCACCTATGAGTACATAGAATTAAAATATAAAATATTCTCCAGCTCTCTCTTCACCCATATCCATTTTGTGGATTATTCTTTTTAAATACTATTTTGCAATTGTCCAAACTCAAACCCTTTTTATTTTGATTTGACCATCTGCCCGTTGCTACATTGATTGTCGTAAGCTCACTTGGCTGGATGGCTGGTTTATGATATGATAATGATGCAATCAGTACAGGTTCAATTCCTACGCTGGCTGAAGTCATTCATGAAGATCCCACCTTATCACTTGCCTGAGGTACAGTGGTCTTTTAGTTAATTCGCCACTAGTCAACTCTCTCAGAAATGTGGACCTGGTTAGTAACATTGGGTAGAACTCATTCCTCACCAAATGAAGTTCATTGCTTCTGATACCCAGAAACCACCAATTCCTTATCAGCTCTTTTTTTAAATTGAAATTTGATTATCCCTGTAAATTTAAGGTAAATGTCTGGAAACCATCATCACCTGTTTAAGAAAAAAACAATGTGAGGTCAATTCTTAACTTTAAATCTTTGGTTCATTTTTTTTCTGTTCATTAAAGGGATGAAAGGATGTGAAGTGAATGTGGGTAGATAGAGTAAATGTCACTGATCAACCATGATCTTGTTAAGTGGGGGCCTATTTCTGTTCCTGTGTACCCTGGTGTCAACCCATTGGATATTATGAAGCCTGTGAGAATGGGAACAGTGACATGCAGGATGATTGAATTAGACAGGAGCCAAAACTCCCAATGTCGGGTTGATTTGCAGAGATTAAATCAATAATGTGTTTATGGTTGTTGGATTTCATTTTGTGCTATGATGAATTATCATTTGTAAAACGTCTGCATGCCATGAGTACATGCTGGCATAAAACTTGAAAAAAAATTATGCCCTACCTTCAAGATAAAGTTAGTGATGGGTGCAGATCACATGGCACAGTTGATATCTGTTTTAGGGTGGCTTTGTGCAGGCCTGTCTGTAGTCACTGCTTTCCCTTGTTGAATATTGGCGTCAGAGGTGAAGCTCCATGCGACAGATTCATTAATGTCAGAGCCTTGCCCTGAGTTTAATCTAGCTCGCCTGGCAAGACCAGTTTGGGTTTGGACCCCACTACTGATTTACACTTTGACCGATTTTCCTTCAATAGGATTTTATATCAGGGATGATGCAAATTAGGGTTTTGACCTGAATCTGAGGTGCTCTTGCTTCATTGAGGGATTTGTATTTGAACCTTACCCTTTCCTGTTGATGCACTGGCTGTTTATTTCGAGCACCATAATTATTTCTGACATGTAGCTACATTCAGTATTGTTCTTGTATCTGTAATAGGGGAGAAGGAGGGAGCAGAAAGGTAAAGAACAGAAAGGAAAGAAATGATAATTTTGAAAATGAAAGAATGAGAGCAGTGAACGAGGTGTCTAGTGCTTATGTCTTACTCCTGTCTCCTTTTCCTCTCTCTATTTTTGTCAAGCTCATTGTGAGAGCTGTGGAGTTAATGTTGTGAAAAAGGTCGGCCTCCCACCCCCATCTGTGGGCTTTGTGTGTGAATCTAATCTAAACAAGCTTCCTTCTGTTCATTACACGTGGTGCAATACAATTTTGAGTACCTCTGTAGCACTCAGAGAATCGTGGACTCATTAAAAATGGATTTTCTCACAACTCACCTTGCGTTAGGAGTTACTTTGTCCTTGTTGCAATACATTGCTTCAATGTTAATAAATCCAATAGGGAATTCAGGAGAAACATCTTTATCTGATTGGGGAAAATAAGGATTACATTATCATTGGGAGTAGTTGAGACAATAAGCGTGACTCGGTGGCACAGTGGTTAGCACTGCCACTTCACAGCGGCATGGACATGGGTTCCATTCCCAGCTTGGGTCACTGTCTGCATGGAGTTTGCACATTTTCCCCTTGTCTGTGCAGGTTTCCTGTCGGTATTCCAATTTCCTCCCACATTCTGAAAGTTGTGCAGGTTAGGTACATTGACAGAACAGGTGCAGACTGTGGTGATTAGGGGAATTTCACAATAAGAACATAGGAACATAAGAACATAAGAAATAGGAGCAGGAGTAGTCCCTACAGCCCCCCGAGCCTGCCCCGCCATTCAATAAGATCATGGCTGATCTGTAGTGGTTCAGTACCACTTTCCTGCTTTCTCCCCATAACCCTTAATTCCCTTGTCAATTAAAAACCTATCCACTCTTGACTTGAACATATTCAGTGAGGAAGCCTCCACCACCTCATCGGGCAGAGAATTCCAAAGATTCACCACCCTTTGCGTGAAGAAACCCCTCCGCAATTCTGATCTGAACCGCACCCCCCAATCTTGAGGCTGTGCCCTCTAGTCCTGCTATCTTTGCTAAGCAGGAAGAGTCTCTCAACCTCTACCCTATCCATCCCCTTCGTTATCTTATATGTCTCTATAAGATCCCCTTCTAAACTCCAAAGAGTACAATCCTAGGCTATTCAGTCTCTCCTAATAATCCAACGCCCTCATCTCCGGTATCAGCCTAGTAAACCTTCTCTGCACCCCCTCCAAGGTCAATATATTCTTCCCCGAATGCGGTGACCAAAACTGCACACAGTACTCCAACTGCAGTCTCACCAGTACCCTATACAGCTGCAAAAGTATCTCCCTACTTTTATATTCTATCCCCCTAGCTATAAAGGCTAACATTGGATTCACCTTCTTAATCACCTGCTGCACCTGCATACTGTGTTTTTGTGATTCGTGCACAAGGACCCCCCGGTCCCTCTGCACCGTCGCATGCTGCAGCTTTTTTCCATTTAAATAGTAATCCTTCTTACCATTATTCCTACCAAAGTGGATAACCTCACACTTGCTAACATTATACTCCTTCTGCCGGGTCCTCACCCACTCACTCAACCTATCCAGATCCCTCTGCAGGCTTTCCACACCTTCCAGGCAATTTGCTTTTCCACTCATCTTCGTGTCATCAGCAAATTTTGTCACCCTGCACTCAGCCCCTTCCTCCAGATCATCTATGTAAATGATAAATAGTTGAGGCCCCAGCACCGAACCTTGGGTCACTCCACTAGTCACCAGCTGTCAATCAGAATAGCACCCATTAATACCTCCTACCCTCTGCTTCCTATTAGACAACCAATCCTCTATCCTGTCTAACACCCTACCCTCAACTCCCTGCACCTTAACCTTCTGCAGCAATCTTTTGTGAGGCACCTTATCAAATGCTTTTTGGAAATCCAAAAACACCACACCCACCGGTTCCCCTCTATCTATCGCACTAATAATTTTGTTGCAGTATTAATGAGAGCCTTACTTGTGACTAATAAATAAAAAAACTTTTTAAAAAACTTGATGTAGATGCATTTGAAAGGAGGTTGGTTAAGTACATACTAGAGAAAGGAATAAGAGAATAAACTGAGAAGTAATGGGAAGAAACTCGTCCAGCAGTTTCCAGTTTGGCTGAATGGCCTGTGTCTCTGCTGTAAATGTTATTTAAGTCTAAATGCATCAGTGTGGTACTGACGGAATACTGCACGGTTGTGTCATCTTTTGGATGACATGTAATATCAAAGCCCCATCTGCTCGCTCTCGTGAGAGTGTAAATGATGCTATTTTTAAAAAGGGCTGGAGTATTTTCCTGGAGATGCGGAAAGGAAGAAAAAAGGGATGAAGGGGGAGGAGGGAAATGTATGGTCCCAGCCAATATTTATTTCTTAATCAACATAATTAAAAACAGACTTGGGTGCAGTTGGATTCTGTAATGTAAAGTGGGCGTTAAAAGTGCTTGTTTTACACCACTCCTGATTTCCTGTTTTTTCAGTGGGAATAGTACTGACTTGGGTGTAAAATGCCGTGCCTTCATCCTGTACCCATTTAGCAAGGCTGCCTAAGACTATTTACACCCTATCTGATCCTTATCACACTGCTTGTGTATGACCTTGGCTATGTGCAAATTAGCTGCCGCATTTCCTGCTTATGCAATATTACTGGCTCTCGTGGTTTTGGAATGTTTCTTAGGCTGTGAAAGGTGTGACATAAATGCAAGTCCTTCTTCTGATTGGATTCAAATTTCTTCCCCTCTATTCTGACTGATGCTCTGATGAAGGTGATTGCTTCCTCCTTTTTCCTTCATTGAGCAGGTCTAAGCCCCTGCTAAAAATATTGTTCTGATTTAAAATTCAGCGAGTGTGACGGCCAGATATTAAATTTTAATGTAACTCTTCCATTCGCGTGAAGTGATTCTTCCAGAATGCACACGGCAGTGAGTCTAGGGGGTCACATTCAGTTCACCTCATTGCTAACGTGATCTCCCCTCACCCCATTTAATTGGGGGTGACACAGGACAGAACAGCTGTGACTCTAAAATTAGAAAACTGAAAGGAGGGCGCAGATCCTGGGAAAACAACCACAACAAAATGAAAAATATAAATGTGGGGAAATGTGGGGTCAGTGTTAGATATATAACATAACACCCCCCCCCCCCAACCCATGGATTGTTTATATAAGAGATCTTCCATACAAAGCTTGGGCTAAACCATAAAGCATGTCCCCATACAGCTGGGATGGACATGGAAGATACACACAATATCAGCTGTACTCCAAAGTGGCCTTTCTGTTGATATGGATCACAAGTCATTAATTGTTTGTGTCTCCTCATAACATGCATCACTGTTAACATTGCTAGAGTCTCTATTGCTGAAATGTAAGATGACAGGCATTTAATAACAGTGTGTGGAGCTACTGCTGTGTGATTTGAATAATACTGTACCTATCAGACCTTCTCATGCAGGCAAGACATGGCCATCAATGGCTTCTGCCAGTAGCTGCAACCCTTTCCAACACTAGACCCAATGCCTCCCCGTTGATTTTTCTTTTTAATAACATTTTATTGATGTCAGAACATATTATGTTTAACCTGCATATATTTGTATAACGTACAGGTTAAACAAAAGCTGGAATTCAGTTCGATATTTATAAAGCCTTTAGGATGACACAATAAACTGAGGGCTCCTTTATCCACACTTCTAATAGTGAAAGATTTCGTGGTACCAATTCGAAAGACAGGGGGCTTTCCTTGACATCCTGAACCAGCATTTATTATTCAACTAACAAGTGCAGAATTGTTTCAGTCCATTATCCTCATTTGTTATGTATGGGATCTTTCTGTGTGCTGTTGAATGCCCAGTGCCTTATGTTTTAACAGTGGCAACATTTCTAAAGTACTTGATTGGTTCTTGGTTTCTATGGGACATCCTAAGTCACAAAAGACACAATATAAATGCAGTGTTTTGTTTGCTTCACAGATGTCATGGAGTTATAGAGATTTATAGCATGGAAACAGACCCTTTGGCCCAACTTGTCCATGCTGCCTTTTTTTTTCAAAAAACCTTAAGCTAATCCCAATTGCCTACATTTGGCCCATATCCTTCTATACCCATCAAATCCATGCAACTATCTAAATGCTTTTTAAAAAATAAAATTGTATCTGCTTCTACTACTACCTCTGGCAGCTTGTTCCAAACACTGAACACCCTCTGTGTGAAAAAATTGCCCTTCTGGACACTTTTGTAACTCTCTCCTCTCATCTTAAACCTATACCCTCTAGTTTTAGACTCCTCTACCTTTGGGAAGATATATTGACTATCTATCTTGTTTATGCCCCTCATTATTTTATAGGTCACCCCTCAGCCTTCTACGCTCCAGAGAAAAAAGTCCCAGTCTATTCAGCCTCCCCTCATAACTTAACCCATCAAGTCCCGGTAGCATCCTAGTAAATCTTTTCTGCACTCTCTCCAGTTTAATAATATCCTTTCTATAATAGGGTGACCAAAATTGCACACAATATTCCAAGTGTGGCCTTTCCAATGTCTTGTACAACTTCAACAAGATGTCCCAACTCCTGACCGATGAAACCAATCATGCCGAATGTCTTCACCACTCTGTCCACCTGTGATTTCACTTTCAAGGAGCCATGAACATGTAACCCCTAGATCTTTTTGTTTTGTAACTCTCCCCAACACTCTACCATGAACCATTAAGCTGTGTGCAGATTTAACTGGCCCCGTGGTACCCCCACAGTATCAAAAGCACACTCAAACACCATAAATTCTTCCATGTTATATACCTTTTGCTGTACCCATAAACTAGGCTACCAAACGTGTCTCATGCTGAAATTACATAGAATTTGCAGCACAGAAACAGGCCATTCAGCCTAACAGATCTATGCTGATGTTTATGCTTGCCATAAATATTCTCCCCACCTATTTCATCTAATCCTATCACCATATCCTTCTATTCCACTCTCTCTGACGTACTTACCAGAATCAATGCATCAATGCTATTGGCTTCAGTTGTTCCTGATGGCAGCAAGTTCCATACTCTATTAAAGAGATTTCCTGCTGGATTTATGAGTGACTACGTTATATTTATGGAGCCCTGTGTCTTGGTTAGCAAACCTATGCTCAGTTCTGTTGGTGTGGTTTCATATCATTTTCCAGATTTTCAATTTCATTTCATTTAGAAATGAACTTTGTTTGTATTTTTGAGACCTCGTTGACCTCAGAATAAAATCAGGTTACACAACTCATTGACTATCTCAAATTACTGACTCAAGCATGATGATCACTTTGGTGAAGTACCGAAATCCATGCAAGAAAACATTTGAAGGTGTGCAATTTTAGCCAATCACGTCGATAATTTCATTTCTTTCAAGTGCTTCCGCCTACATTCTTAATTGATGTCTGACGTGAATATGTAGAAAAGAACTTGCATTTGTATAGCTGTGCATTACAGAGTCAATTAAGTATTTCTGTGTGAAGCATAGTCACTGTAGCAATGTAGGAAATGCAAGAGCAAATTTGCATACAGCAAGCTCCCACAAACAGACAATGTCCAGACGAAGGGTGGGATTTTCCATGCCCCACCACCAACCCAATGGCATGTTTTGCGATGGCAGAAAAAGCCCGTAATGAGCCTGTTGTTCATACCCTCCGCCATGTTTAGGAGTCAGGAGGTAATGATGCAGCTCTATAAGACTCTTGTCAGACCCCACTTGGAGTATTGTGCACAGTTCTGGTCGCCTCACTATAGGAAGGATGTAGAGGCTGTTGAGAGAGTGCAGAGGAGATTTACAAGGATGCTGCCTGGATTGGGAGGCAGGCCTTATGAAGATAGATTGAGGGAGCTGGGACTCTTCTCACTGGAGAGACGTAGGTTGAGAGGCGACCTGATAGAGGTTTATAAAATGTTGAGAGGAATAGATAGGGTGGACTCTCAGAGACTATTTCCCCGAGCTGAAATGGTCACTACGAGAGGACACAGATTTAAGGTGCAGGGAAGCAAATACAAAGGAGATGTCAGGGGTAGGTTTTTCACTCAGAGGGTGGTGAGTGAATGGAACCGACTGCCGTCGGAGGTTGTTGAGGCAAACTCACTGGGGTCTTTTAAAAGACTTCTGGATGAGTATATGGAAAAGAATAGGATAGGGGGTTATAGATAGGTCTGTGGATTGGTAGATGTGATTGGGCGCAACTCATGGGCCGAAGGGCCTGTTTGTGCTGTATTGTTCTATGTTCTATGTTCTATGTTGCAGTCAGCAAGACAATAACCAGAAAATCCCACCTGATGTGTTTTATGAGGATATTTCTATTATGTAAATACTGCCAGGACATCTTCAACATAGTGCAATGAGCCGATAAATGCAGCCTTAATTCAACGTCTGAATTCAACAACCGCTACCTCACGGCTCTAGAGACCCAAGTTTGATTCGGGTGACTTTGTGGAGTTTGCACCTTCTCCCCTATCTGTGTGGGTTTCCTCTGGGTGCTCCGGTTTCCTCCCACATTCCAAAGGTGCACAGGTTAGGTGGACTAGCAATGGAAAATTGCCCCTTAGTATCCCAAGATGTGTAAATTGGGAGTATTAGCAGGATAAATACATGGGGTTTGGGTGGGTGGGCTAGTTCCCAAATGGAATCCCCTCTTTGTAATTTTATACCCCCTCAGCACCTTCTCCCTCTCAATACCCGCCTTCAGGCCAGATTCAAATTCTCTCCATTATTTCTACAAGAATGGTTACAGTGCAGAGGCAGGCCATTCAGGCCATCATTGCTGGCTCTCTGACAGAGTGCCTTGAGGAAACATGGTGGCACACAGTGGTTAGCACTGCTGCCTCACAGTGCCAGGGGCCCGGTTCAATTACTGGCTTAGTTCACTGTCTGTGCAGAGCTTGCATGTTCTCTCCATGTCTGCATGGGTTTTCTCTGGGCACTCTGGTTTCCTTCCATAGTCCAAAGATGTGCAGGTTAGGTGGATTGGCCATGTCAAATTGCCCCTTAATGTCAGGAGGACTAACTAGGGTAAATGCATTTGATTATGTGAATAGGGCTCTTTTGGGATTGTGACCAGTGCAGACTCACTGGGCCAAATGGCCTCCTTCTCCACTGCAGAAGTGCCAATTCTAGTGCCAATCGCTCAACCATTTGCCTGAAATTTCTCGATTATTATCCAGCTGCGTTTTAGATGCCGTTGATTGAATCTTCCTGTACCAGACTCTCCAGCAGTATATTCCACATCCTAACCATTTATTTATTTTTTAATTCATTCATGGGATGTGGGCATTGCTGGCTGGAGCTGCATTTATTGCCACGGGGGGTATTTAAGGTCAACCATGTGGACCTGGAGTCAGATGTAGAGACCAGGTAAGACGACTGATTTCCTTCCCTAAAAGATATCAGTGAACAAGATTTTTTTTTACAACAGTTGACAGTGGTTTCATGGTCATCATTAGACTTTTGATTCCAGATTTATATTGAATTCAAATTTCACCATTTTTGAACCCGGGTCTGCTGAGCAGAATCCTAAGTCTCTGGATTACTAGCTCAGCAACAATACCACTACACCATCACCTCTCTCCCGTTTGCCATTGCCTCTTTTGCTAATTGATTATCCTCATCTTCCCTTGAGTCCTTTTACCAATTACCTTTAAATCTGGGCTCTCTGGTCCTCAATCCTTCCAACAATAGGTTTCTCCCTATTGACTTTGCCTAGACCACTTGTGATTTTGAAGTGATTTGAGCTTTGACAAAGCATCATCCAGACTCAAAATATCAGCTCTATCCTTACTGCACAAATGCTATCAGACTTACTGAGATTTTCCAGCATTTTCTGTTCTTGTTTCGGATTCCAGCATCTGTCTTTATCTCAGGTTAGATGAGGATACAATGTGATCCGGACTGCAGGATATTTGAAGCAAGTAAAACTTTCCAATTGGGCAAATTTGTGAAGGGGGGTGAATTTCGGGGGTACGGGGAATGAGCAGAGAATTGAGGCTAATTGGATAGTTCTTTCAAGGTGCTGGAATGGCATAGTGGGCTGAATAGTCTCCTCTGTGTTGTATGATTCTATGATTTTACAAACGCCAAACCAAGAACCATGTGTGAGAAGGGTGCTGGAGAGATTCCAAGGCCTCCTTAGACTCAGCTCAACATATGTGAACAAAGACAGCAGAAAGGGGGAAGACAGCGACATAGTGATAACATCACTAAGCTGGTAATTCAAGTCATGGGTTCAAATCCCATTATGACAGCTGGTGGAATATAAATTCAATTGATAAACCTGGAATTGAAAACTAGCCTCATCAACGGTGACTATCATTGATTATCTAGAAGGGTTCACTTATGCCCTTTAGGGAAGGAAATCTGCCATCCTTACCTGGTCTGGCCTACACATGACTCCAGATCCACAGCAATGTAGTTGACTCTCAATTGCCTCTGAAATGGCCGAGCAAACCACTCAGTTCAAGGGCAATTAGGGATGGGCAACAAATGCTGGGTTTGCCAGCGATACTCACATCCACGGAAGATTAAAAGAAAATAGACATAGACAAGTGACCCATCATCCCACCTAGAAACTATAATGCCATTCCTTCATTGTCAAAGGGTGAAAATCCTGGAATTCCCTCCCTACCAATGGTGGAGGAAAGACCACCATCACCTTCACTTGGCTTAACTAGATTGGCCTTAAATATCAGACTTTGCCAGTGTTGGTTTCACCTCAAGAATTGAAAGTAAAAAGCTCAGCATGCTGAACTGTTAGAGTATGGCTTGAAGCAGTATGTGTGTGTGGATCAATGTGGAACTTAGATACGCATCAAATACTTTGACCTATGAAGCTGTGGTTATTGAATCATGATCCCAGATTGGAACATCAACTATGGCCTGATAAAAGATTTCTGTTGTGCTTTAATTACCTGTCAAGGCTTCTGCTCTTTTGTCCTGTACACTCTGAAAGACACAATTAGTGGAAGTGGAAAGGGCAGCTTGAGGTGGAAGCAGAGATTAATTTTCCGCCCTACCAACCATGGTTTTATCGTTGTCTCTGTGACCAGAACCACACTCGTTATTCATTCTTCTTCATTCTTCATTTCTCCAGCTGTCTGCAGGTTAACAGCTGCCTCCCTCCCCTCTGTTTCCATGGCGATGGTAGCAGCTTGCCATCCTGGCCTGAATACCAATGACGCAGCCGAGATGAGCACAGCTGTGCTCTTCACTGAAGAATAACCCCTGCTTTTCTTTTCCCTTCGGATTTGAGCGGTTCAAAGTAAATACTGGGCTTCAATTTTAATTAACCGTGTGGAAACTCAAATGTTCAACTCACCCCACATCCCTCCCTGCAGCAGAATAGATTCTAGGCCAAAACCTAACGTCTAGTTGTTTCTTGGAATGATCCCCAATTGACAGAACCTTCATTTCCAAGGAAGTGGTTCCAGGTGGAGGGGCAGCACACTTTGAATTGTGGAGATAGAGCTTTACCACCTCTGTTTCCACCTCCATCCCACCCTCCCAATCCAAGCAACCCAGCCAATACCATCTTTGGAAGGCTGTAGGCAGCTAGAGCATTCAGCTGCTTCAGCATCAACCCCCTCCCTCCCTTCCTCGGCTTATGTTGGGAGCACAGTTGGACAAGTTGTGTGTTGCGTGTGCCCTCTCTCCTCAGTTACTGTCTATCTAAAGTGGGGCTGATACATTCAATCTTTTTTTGGGTCTGTTGGGAGGAGTCTCCCATGATGATAGCTAAGCTGCCAACTTCTCCCATAACTAAATTCCACCCCCATCTCAATGAAGGAGGAACATTCAGTGGGATTGTAAGTGCAATTTAAACGTGGTAGTACAGTGATTAGCACTGCTCCTTCACAATGCTAGGGACCCAGGTTCGATCCCCAGCTTGGGTTACTTCTGTATGAAGTTCGCATACTCTCCCCATGTCTGCATGAGTTTCCTCCAGGTGCTTCGGTTTCCTCCCACATTCTGAAAGACATGCTGGTTAGGTGCATTGCGCTGGACTATGGCGACTAGGGGAATTTACAGTAACTTCATTGTACTATTAACGTAAGCCTTACTTGTGACTAATAAATAAACTCTCAGGAGTGAGGAGATGGCACAATTTATGGCTCTCCCTTACATATCTACAACCAGACTATAATTGCTTTTTCATTCCCTCAGTCAGAGACAAGTTTGCACACTGTACAAAATTATGGGGGATATAGATAAGATAGATAGGAAGAAACATTTCCTCTTAGTTGGGGTCAAGAATCATGCTTATAGATTTAGAGGGGATTTGAGGGAAAATGTTTTCAGCCAGAGGGTGGTGGGAATCTGGAACTCGTTGCTAAGAGGGTGGTAGAGATGGAAACCTTCTTAAATATTGTGAAGTATTTAGGTGAGCTCTTAAAACACCATAACATACAAGGTTGTGGACTAAGAGCTGATGAATGGGATTAGAATAGATAGGTGCTTGATGGCCAGCACAGACACAATGGGCTGAAGGGCCGCCTTCTGTTCTGTAAGACTCTATGACTTTGTGACTATCTTTGATATGGTTAGTTGGATATAAGTCGGATTCTATAGTATCTTGTTGTTTGACCATTGTACAGACAAAATACTGCAGACTCTGGGAATCTGAAATAAAAACCAAAAATGATTGGAAATACTCAACAAGTTCAAGCAGGGGGAGTCCAACTCCAGCAGGATATATTCCAGGAGACATTGGTGGAAATGACATGATGGAAAGCATGTAATGTGGGTGGAGCAGGTCTGGGAATGCTTGAAAACACCACTTCATTCCCAGGGGGCCACTTCCATCCTGAAAATCTCCCCGTCTAAGGATGTTAGCATGAGAAGTATACATTATTCTGATAATTAGCCCTAACCCCTAGTTTTGGGTTGACGAGGGGAAAAGCAGGACCTTCTCTATAAACCCCCAGCTCACACTCACTGTCCAAGACCATTTAAAAGTCTGGTGCCAATTGTCACTCTCTCATGCACAAACACGCACGTTAACACACAGACGTTCTCACACTCGCACAATCCCTCACACGCACTATCACACTCACACACTAACTCTGACCTGACTCTGTTCCTCTACTGAGACTACATTCGTGGCTGGGTGTCCCTGGAGAGGGAGCATGTGGTGTCCATGGGGCCTTGTGTGCTCGTTGGGACCACAGAGACAGGGGTACCTTATTGATCTCTTTAATCACCTTTCGGTTTAATGTTTTAAGTTTCATTTATGATTCGTTTTTGTTTCAGCAGTTCACCTTTGAGGGGCTAGTCCTTTTATTTTGTATCTCAATTTACTTAGTGTAATTGTATTGTTTAACTCAAAAACATTGGAGTGTAGAAGGAGGAAGCTAAGCCAATTGAGTCCAAGGGAATGTATTCCACAATGGTGAAGGTTTGCAATTGGAGCCAGAAAAGGGCAGTGTACAGTCGCATACTTATTCTGCCTGACTCTGTATAAAGATAGTTATTTATTCATTGGCAATGAAGCCTTTTGTTCTTTAGCCTCATCGAGTCACCCTCGATTTATTCCATCTCCTGATAGATGCTAGCAGAGTTTTTGTAGCGTCCTGTGTCCTTGTACCCGACCATGTGTCTGAAGAGAATCTGGCTGGCCTGCGATCTCTTTTTCCTGGATAAGTTGTACATCATGTCTACAGGATTAACGACTTGTTAAACAAGCTAGTGCAGGATTGACACTCTCCCCCATACCCAGAATGAGACCAGAGGCTGAAGAGAAACAGGCAAAATAATGAGGCACCAAGATGAATTATTGAATGAAAAGATACCTGGAGAAGGGAACAGACAGATGAGAAAAGAAATCGGTTTAAAATATGCATAAAATGACTCGACTTGTCAGGGGAATATTAATACAATAACTTCAGTCTCTACAAACAAAAAGCAGAAATCACAGCGATACACTTCAGGAATAGAATTGAACACATTTCTTCTAGACCATAGAACATAGAACATAGAACATTACAGCACAGAACAGGCCCTTCGGCCTTCGATGTTGCGCCGACCAATATAAAAAGCAATGACCCTCCAAACTAAACCATTCCCTTCTCTTCCATATATTTATCAACTAACCTCTTAAACGCCAACAAACTTGGCGCATCTACAACTGCCGCAGGCAGGGCATTCCACTCCCGAACCACCCTTTGGGTAAAGAACCTACCTCTGATATCCTTCCTATAACTATCACCCCTTAATTTAAAGCTGTGTCCCCTCGTGCTAGCTTTCTCCATCCTAGGAAAAAGGCTATCACTGTCCACCCTATCTAAACCTCTAATCATCTTATATGCTTCAATAAGATCCCCTCTTAGCCGCCTCCTTTCTAACGAAAACAACCTCAAATCCTTCAACCTCTCTTCATAGGACCTGCCCTCCATACCAGGGCAACATCCTGGTAAACCTCCTCTGTACCCTCTCCAATGCCTCCACATCTTTCTTATAATGTGGGGACCAGAACTGTACACAATACTCCAAGTGCGCCGCACTAGAGTTTTGTACAGTTGCAACATGACGTTGCGGCTCCGAAATTCAATCCCCCTACCAATAAAAGCTAAGACTCCGTATGCCTTCTTAACAACCTTATTGACTTGACTGCCTACTTTCAGGGATCTATGCACAAATACACCAAGATCCCTCTGTTCATCAACACTATTAAGAATCCTACCATTAGCCCTATACTCTACACATTTATTATTCCCGCCAAAGTGCATTACCTCACACTTTTCCACATTAAACTCCATTTGCCACCTCTCGGCCCAGCTCTGCAACTTGTCCAAGTCTCTCTGAAAACTATAACACCCTCTTCACTATCTACCACTCCACCGACTTTAGTGTCATCTGCAAATTTACTAATCCATCCTTCAATACCCTCATCCAGATCATTTATAAAAATTACAAACAGCAGGGGCCCCAAAACAGACCCCTGAGGTACACCACTTGTCACCGAACTCCACGATGAATATCTCCCATCAACCACCACCCTCTGTCTTCTATCTGCTAGCCAATTCCTAATACAATTAGCTAAATCACCCTCTATCCCATACATCTGCATTTTCTGCAGAAGTCTTCCATGGGCCACCTTATCAAACGCCTTACTAAAGTCCATAAAAGTTCTCTCACTTTTTCCATTCTCTCGAGTGTTTTCCTTTTTTTAGTGAGCAAGTATAGTGCTGAAAAATACAATCTGCAAGCCTGCAGCACAGATCATTTCCTTGTTCCAACACCTCGCCCCATTCTCATCATTGTTATAGTTGGGTTGGCTCTATAATCAATGAGAAAATCCACTTCAAGTCCACAATTGTCATGTTGCATAGCAACGCACCTTGGCAACATTCAGGGACAAGTCATGTAAGGTGCCTTTTTACGTGATTCAGTGAGTTGTGTTAATGGAATGATAATTTTCTGGTTAGGATGCACAGGTGAAGGGCATTGTTTAATTGAGTACGTAGAGCACGGATAAATGAGGACACCATTAACTGGTCCAAGAAATGGACCAGGAGGAGATTGTTAAGACCCAACATCTGCCCATCTTTGTGGCTGTGTTTCTGGTTGGATGTTTTTATAGAAGGAGCATGGGGTGACCACTGGCATGCTTGAGGTCTTCTGTGATTTGTGGGTATCGTGAGGGTTGCAGTGAATCATTGGACCCCAGAATGACATTTTGCTTTATTTTATAATATATAAAAACGTGAAATGCTGGAAAAGCTTAGCAGATCTGGCAGCATCTGTGGAAAGGAAGAGAGATAATTTTGCTTCATGTTTAGATCATTAACTCTCTTTCTCTCTCCACGGACTTTGCCAGACCTGCTAAGCTTTTCCAACATTTCCTGCTTTTATTTCAGATTTCCAGCTTCTGTAATATTTTCCTCTTATTTTGTATTAGTTTCTTAGCTTAAGTTTCCTCAAAATCATGATCCTAACTGAATGTATTCCAGAAATAGATTTTTTTTTGAGATTTCATTGGCCTCCGGGGTTATGGGGAGAAAATGTGCATATGTGTCAAGGTAGAGGATCAACCATGAACATACTGAATGATGCAGCAGGCTGGAAGGGCTGAATGTCCTGCTGCTAGTCTCTGTGTTTCTTACAGTGCCCGTTTAAGGGGCTATCACTTTCATTCATTCAGTTAATTTGATTCATTATCCTGGGTAATTTCACACTTGCTCAGAAGGTATAAATAGGGGACACCATTGATAGGTGCAGACAATGAGCTGGGCCGGGGTAGACAGACCCACTCTCTGTCCCACTTCTCAGCTAAATTCACAGTCAGTTTGGAGAGAAAGCATCCAATGTCCATTTGCTGCCTTCCACAAGCTGGAGTGTTTCCTCAATCCAGAAAATCACATTTTAATCTAACTCATTAAAAATGCACTCAAAATATAAAGAAGGGACACCATTAACAGGTCTTGGCAGTGGGCCATAGAGGGAATTATTAGACCCGGCTATCTACTCGCATTTTGCAATCACACTGTGCCCCTCGGCCTGTTCCTGGAAAGGGAACATGCACTGTTCTCTGGTAAGTTTAAGGTTTTCCGTGACCAGTGGGTGCCATACAAGCTGAAGTGCATAACTTTTTGTTACAGTGCCCCTTTAAGAAATTATTTATTTGTTAATTTGTTTATTTTTAAGTTCTTATTGATTGATTAGAGGGGAGATGAGGAATGATTTTTTTCCTCTCAGAGGGTTTTAGGGCTGTGAAAGTCATTGCCTAATTGCTTGCGTGGGTTTTCTCCGGGTGCTCCGGTTTCCTCCCACATCCCAAAAATGTGCTCTTAGGCTAATTGGCAGAACAAATTCTCCCTAAATTGTCTCAAATTTGGGTTTTTAATCCATAGATCTATAAACATAGACAGGGATCATGGGTAGAGGTGGGAACATCGGGGTAGCGGCGCGGGCTCATTGGGCCGAAGGACCTGTTTCCCATGCTGTTTTGTTCTTTGTTCTTTGATAGTAGGGTCAGAAACCTGCAACTTATTTATGCATCTCAAGTCTTGTAACCTTCAGAGTTGCAGACAAAGTAAATACAATGGGCCTAGTGGCCCTTTTTATGTCATAAACTTTCTCTGAGTCTATGAATGCTGCATCTACATTATTCATTTCAACCCCTCCCTGTGATAGCAAGTTCCAAGTTTTCTCCACATCACTAACATTCAGCAATGCGGAGAATTTGCCCTGTTAGCAATAGTAAACTCTCGATCATAAATATGACATCTATATTATTTATGTCCACCCCTCTCTTTGTAGCATGTTCCACTCTCTGGGCAAAGAAAATGACCTGTGTTTCCTGTTGGATTTATTAATGACTGTTTTATAGTAATGATCGCTTGTTTTGGTTTCACCTGCAACTGGAAATATGTCTCTCAGTCTACCCTCAAACCCATTCATCATTTTAAACTCTTGTTATCAGGTCACTCACCAACCTTCTAGTTTGCAGGGAGTGCAGCCCCAACTTCTTCAATCTTTCCTGATAATCATATTTTCTCAGTTCCCACACCTTACTTGCACATCATTTTTTGCACTTTTTCCAAAGCCCTGATATCCTATTTTTTTCTTTCCATCTCATCCTTCTATTGTTCCCTCTTCTGCTGCTATCATTCTGACTCACTAATGAGTCTCACTACAGCAGGTTAAAGTCCAACAGGTTTATTTGGTAGCAAAAGCCACTAGTTTTTGGAATACTGCCTCTTCATCCTTGACTAGCTTTAGGAGTGCTGCCTGTTCATTCTTGAAGGTGTTGCACTTTGAAAGCTAGTGGCTTTTGCTACCAAATAAATCTGTTGGATTTTACCTCGTGTTGTGAGACTTCTTATTGTGTTTACCCTGGTCCAATGCCAACATCTCCACATCATCATTCTGACTGAACAGGGAATGTAGACTGCACAGCGAGGGAAGAGAGGCTGATTGTTTGCTGGGTGCCAGTCACAGTGTCAAAATTGTGCACCAATGTAATCATGATCAGAGTGCTGGATAATTTCAGCAGGAACCTTACAACATTGCTAACATTCAGCAATGTGAAGAATCTGTCCCTACATTATTCATCTCAACCACTCCCTGTGATAGTATGTTCCATATTCCCCCCATGTAAACCCTCTATCAGAAACATGACATCAGAGATAGGAAATCAGAGATTCATAAAATGTGACCAAACTGGATGATACAAATGAAAATATTAACTTGGACTTAGAACTGGAACACACACACACACACAAGAACATTAACAAGCCTGAAGCAAGATTGGAGATCTGGAGAATTGTTTTTGTCTTGTTTACACAGGATGTGTGGAATGGGCTCCCAGTGAGAGCAGTTAATACCACGTTGATTACCTCCGTTATCAAATGCTGACTTAGTATCAGTTGGGAGCTGGGACTGAGGATCAGATGCAGACCAACAGTGATTGATTGCTGGCTGGAGCATTTCAGATTCTGAGCTTCAAGCATCGTGCAAATGTCAGCAATGAGTAATGCAGCCCTGAAATCACAGACTGCTATGGAGTAGGAGTAGGCCAGTCCTGCATTGGTGCAAGTATTGTGTGTGTGTGTGTGTGTGCGTTGTGTGTGTGTGTGTGCGCATTGTGTGTACGTGTACTTGTGTGTGTGTGTGTGCGTTGTGTGTGTGCATTGTGTGTGTGTGTGTGTGTGTGTGTGCGTGTGTGTGTGTGCGTTGTGTGTGTGTGTGCGTTGTGTGTGGTGTGTGTGCATGTGTGTGTGTGTGTGCGTTGCGTGTGTGCATGTGTGTGTGCATGTGTGTGTGTGTGTGCATGTGTGTGTGTGCGTTGTGTGTGCGTGTGTGTGTGTGTGTGCGTTGTGTGTGTGTGTGTGTGCGTTGTGTGTGTGTGTGCGTTGTGCGTGCGTGCGTGTGTGTGTGTGCGTTTGTGTGTGTGTGTTGCGTTGTGTGTGTGTGTGCGTTGTGTGTGTGTGCGTTGCGTGTGTGTGTGTGTGCATGTGTGTGTGCGTGTGGGTGTGTGTGTGCGTGTGTGTGTGTGCGTGTGTGTGTGTGTGTGCGTTGTGTGTGTGTGTGTGCGTGTGTGTGTTGTGTGTGTGTGTGTGCATGTGTGTGTGTGTGTGCGTTGTGTGTGTGTGTGTGTTGTGTGTGTGTGTGTGTGCATTGTGCGTGCGTGTGAGTGTGTGTGTGTGCGTTGTGTGTGTGTGTGCGTTGTGTGTGTGTGTGTTGTGCGTTTGTGTGTGTGTGTGCGTGCGTGCGTGTGTTGTGTGTGCGTTTTGTGTGTGTATGTGTGCGTTGTGTGTGCATGTGTGCGTGTGCGTTGTGTGTGTGTGTGTGTGCGTTGTGTGTGTGTGCGTGCGTTTTGTGTGTGTGTGTGTGTATGGAGATTGTGAATGTTTATTGAATGTATTATTTTGTGTGAGCTTGATTATATGTATTGTCAAGATGTGTATGTGTGTGTTGTTAACAACAACCAGCTCCACCTCACTGTAGCTCTCCATTACTTTTGCTTATCTGGCATTATTTACTGGTTGGATATCAGGAAGACCGGAACCATTGTCTTTAATTCCCACCATTCCCTCACCACCAATTCCATCCTTCTCCTGACCATTAGCTGAAGCTGTACAAAAACTTGGTGTCCACTTCAATCCCACATGAGAATCTGACCACATGTCTGTTTCTTCACCTTAGTGCCCCTATTTCTACCTCTGTAACTTTGCTTTTCTTCCTTCTAAGTTTCAGCTCTCCTGGTGCTGAAACCTTCATCCATACTATTGCTATCTTTCATTTCAGCTTTTTCATTGCACTTGTGACCACAATACATTCTCCATAAACTTGACGTCATCCAAAGTTTGAGCTGCCCCTGTCCCAACTTTCTCCAGGTCCTGTTCACTCATCATCCCCTTTTTTTTAGAGCAACACAGCACGGGAAACAGGCCCTTCGGCCCAACGAGCCCACGCCGCCATCATAACTATATAGTAGCAATTCCATTATCCTATTTTAGATTTAGGTTATTCCTAATATGGAAGATTCTCACTATAGGGACAATTTGTTTCCCAATCAGCCTAAGAGCGAATTTTTGGGTTGTGGGAGGAAACCGGAGCGCCCGGAGAAAACCCACGCAACCACGGGGAGAACGCGCAAACTCCCGCAGACACCGGCCCAATTCCAAGTGTCTGCACAGCCACATCGATAGTCTCTGAGCTGTCATGGTGCCCTTCAGATGGTCCACATAAAGCACTCATTTACAACATGAAGTACCAGGCAACCCATGAATCAACATCCAAGAGCTGTACTCGCACCACCTGCCGAATGCATGCTCAATGTTGGTCAAGTATGGACCGAATTATCTGTGGAAAAAAGCCGTAGTTAAACAGTCCTACTATATCCCTCTATCTGCATACCGCTCATGTGGCTGTCCAAGAGACCCTTAAACAGCCCCAGCGTGCCTGCTCCCACCACCTTACTCGGCAGTGCATTCCACACCCCCACTACCCTTTGTGTGAAAAACTGCCCTCTAATATTCGTCTTATACATAGCCCCCCTCACCCTATGGCCATGACCCCTCGTCCTATCCATTTCTGAAGGTGGAAAAAGTTTACCTCCATTTACTCTATCTATACCCCTTATAATCTTATACACCTCTATGAGATCCCCTCTAAGCCGACGTCTTTCAAGGGAAAACAACCCCAGTCTATTTAATCGTTCCTCATAAGACAGTCCTTCCATACCAGGCAGCATCCTGGTAAACCTCCTCTGCACTCTCTCCAAGGACTCCACATCCTTCCGATAGTACGGCGACCAGAACTGGACGCAGTATTCCAAGTGAGGCCTAACCAACGTTCTATACAACTGCAACATCAAACTCCTACTCTTGTATTCTATACCCTTTTCTATGAAAGCTAACATACTATACGCCTTCTTTATCACCTTCTCCACCTGTGAGGACACCTTCAGAGACTTGTGAACCTGCACCCCCAAGTCTCTCTGTGTCTCTATGCTCCGTATAGTTTTACCTTTTATCCTATAACTCTCTTCTACATTTTTCCGGCCAAAATGCATCACCTCGCATTTATCCGGATTAAATTCCATTTGCCATCTATCTGCCCAGTCTACCAACCTATGTCCTGTTGTATTGCCTGACACTGCTCCTCTGTACCCGCCAATCCAAGCATCTTGGTGTCATCAGCAAATTTGCTGATCTCACCACCTACCCCTACTTCCAAGTCGTTTATGTAGACCACAAATAGAAGAGGACCTAGTACTGAGCCTTGTGGCACTCCACTAGTGACAGGCTTCCAGCCAGAAAAAGAGCCTTCCACTACTACCCTCTGTCTCCTCCTCCCAAGCCAGTTCTTGACCCATCTACATACCCGACCCTGTATCCCATGCGCCTTCACCTTCTCTATCAGTCTACCATGAGGAACCTTGTCAAACGCCCTTCTGCTCAGCAGTGGTGTGGTTGGCAGTCTTTCAATGCCTTAGTTCTAAAATTCTCATCATTGTTTTCAAAGCCTCCATAACTGTGACATATTTATATCCTATCTGTGTATTGATTGCATGAATTTGTATTGAGTGAGGGGCTCTGTTAGCACAGTTGGCTAGATGGCTGATTCATGATGAGGGGTAACGTTAAAGTGCAGCTTTAATTTCCGAACAGGCTAAGGCTATTCTTAAACCCCCGCCTTCCCAATCTCACCCCTCACCTAAGGTGTGGTGACCCTTGGGTTAAATCACCACCAGTCAGCCCTCCCCCTCAAAGTGACAAACAGCTTATGGTTCTCTAGAGCTATATTGACTTTACTTACTGTGAGTGTATATATGTATTTGCATTTTTCTTTGAGCACACAAGATAACTGTGAGTGTGTAGGACATGTCATTCACATGCCTGACTCCAGACTCCCAAAGCAACTCCTCTACTCAGAACTTGATCACAGTAGGAAATTCCCAGAAAGACAAAGGAACTGCTTTGAAGATGTCTCAAAATATTCTTGAAGAGGTCAAACATCTTTGTCAAATGATGGGAATACATGACCAGAGTAGGGAAGGTTCATCGGTGAAGACTCCAAGCACATTGAGAAATCATGTTGAGATGTTGAGATGTCAGAGTATACAAATCTCCAAACAACTCATCTGCCCAATCCCCTGAGCACTAAGCACCTCTCATGTGGGAGAGACTGTAGACTATGTGTTAGATTGATCACACTTCTCAGAACCCACTGACCCGGAACGCAATCAAATCATCTTGGATCCCAAGGAACTGGCTAAGAAGGAGAGTGTATTGTGTGTGAGTTGTCATGGCGAGTAAAGACGTATCATATTCTTAACTTTCAAGATATGAACCTTTTGCAATGTGTGCCTTTTAAAGTTGTCTCTTCTTTATAAAAATAGCCAACAAGCTGCAAAGCTGGTCACCAAAGGTCAGATCACCTGGTTCGTGTATCCAAAATCTGCCTCGCTGTCTCACAAGCTGAGACTACATTCCAGACTAAGAGATATCACCCATCCTGAAACTATTGAGAGACATTCCTGAATTAATGGTGTTTTCCTGAAATAAAAGGGGGGGGGGAGCATTGTCTGAACCCATCCTCCCCCCTCCCCACCTCAGGATGAATAGTTTCAAACATAAACCTGGGTGTGACTAATCAACCCAAGACCACTCCCATATCTGGCAAATACAGAGCAATTGTGGAGAGTCACATGGTAAGGCAGTAATGTTTGTCACTTTGTAATCTGTGCAGCACAATCTGCAATAGTAGCAAAAATTACTCAAATAAGGAGTCTGCAGCATTGTAAAGTCTCCAAGCTTGCTCCATTTTGGGTCCATCAATACAACAAACTGACTCCTGGTAATGGGACTTCAAGCAACTAACTTTATGACCTGCGTTAATATTTATGTGGCTAGTCCATTCTATTTCTGGTCAATGGTAAGCCCCAAGATATTGATAGTGAGAGATTCAGTGATGATAATGCCATTGAATGTCAAGGGGCAATGGTTAGATTTTCTCTTGTTGGAATCGGTCATTGCCTGCTACTTGTCAGCCCAAGCCAGATCTTGCTGCATTTGAACATGGACTGTTTCAGTATCAGAGGAGTTGTGAATGGTACAGAACATTGTGCAGTCATTCAGCAAACATCCCCACTTTTGACATTTTCATAGAATCTCTGTAGTGCAAAAGGAGGCCATTTGGCTCACCGAGTCTGCACTAAGCTTCGACAAAGCATCTTACCCAGGCCCATGTCTTCATACCCCATGTATTCACCCTTCTAATCCCCCTAACCTACACACCTTAGGACACTAAGGGGCAATTTAGCATGGCTAATTTACCTAACTTCCACATTTTTGGAAGGAAGGTCATTAATGAGGCAGCTGAAGATGGTTGGCCTGGGACACTATCTACGGGCTGAGATGATTGATCTACAACCACTATACCGCCTTCCTTTATGCCAGATATGACTCCAACCAGCTGAGGGTTTTCCCCCCAATTCTCATTGAGTTCAGTTTACCAGGCATCCTGAATGTCACACTCCATCAGCAGATGCCCAGCTTCGTCCTTCTCACTTCAATCCAGCATGGTGGGCCTGTTTTCTCATCCCACAGTAAGTGAAATGACCATTGCTAGCTAATAAATAAATGGCAGGCATGACTGAACAGACAGGGACTCATCATAGAATGATTCTTCTCCGAGACCTGTTGACCATGTTCATCATCTGGAGTATTGGGTGGATTTCTGATGAGCACATAGCCTACTGCTGAAACTGATCTGTGCCTGGAAGATTCTACTGCAAATAGGACAGGATAGTGCACATAATTGAGTTCTGGACATGTTGCTGGCTCCAGATTTCTGCTCTGCCACTGACATGCACTTGCTTTTGAAGGAGGCTTCACTGGATTTTTTTTCGTTGAGCAATATTCAGTTGCCTAAGTGAACTTTCCCCGGGAATCAGAGTTGATATTGAAATTATATAGAATAACTAACACAAAAGAGGCTAATTGGCCCATGATGCCTGGGTTAGCTCTTTCCAGATGCGATCCAATTAGCTCCAGCTCAGGCCTAACCAGTAAAGCTTGAGCTTTTGTACTCTGACCCTGTTATTAAAGCCAAGGATCCCATCTACTTTTTTAACATCCTTCTCAAGATCTCAGTCTTGTGGACATGTGTTCCCCAGGTATCTCTGTACTTTTAAAATTCTACTGCTTAGTTTACAACGTCACACCTCATTCTTCCCGTCAAGATATATCACTTCCCACTTCTGTTCTGATTTTCATCTGTCTGTCCTTTTGACCATTTTGTGTCTATGTCCATTTGTCCATTCTGTACCTGTCTGTCCATTTGTCTATTATGTACCTCTGTATGTCCATTTGTCCATTTTGTATCTTTGTCTGTCCATTTGACCATTCTGTAGCTCTGTCTGTTATTTGTCCATTTGGTATCTTTGTCTGTCCATTTGATTATTCTGTATATCTCTTGTTGCCTGGTATGGAAGGCAGGTCTTATGAAGAGAGGCTGAGGGATTTGAGGTTGTTTTCGTTAGAAAGGAGGCGGCTAAGAGGAGACCTTATCAAAACATATAAGATGATTCGAGGTTTAGATAGGGTGGACAGTGATAGCCTTTTTCCTAGGATGGAGAAAGCTAGCACGAGGGGACATAGCTTTAAATTAAGAGGTGGTGGTTTTAGACAGATGTCAGAGGTAGGTTCTTTACCCAGAGGGTGGTAAGAGTATGGAATGCCCTGCCTGCGTCAGTTGTAGATGCGCCAAGTTTGGTGGCGTTTAAGAGGTTAGTAGATAAGTTTGTGGATGAAAAGAGAATGGTTTAGGTTAGAGGGTCACTGCTTGTTCCTAATTGGTCGGTGCAACATCGAGGGCCGAAGGGCCTGTTCTGCGCTGTAATGTTCTATGTTCTATCTCTGTCTGTTCATTTGTCCATTTGTATCTCTGTGTGTCCATTTGACCATTCAATATCTCTGACTGTCCATTTAAGTATTTGCTATCTATATCCATTTGACCATTCAGTGTCAATGTCTTCCTAAATAAGTATTTTATCCATTTGTTATTTATTATATCATCCACAAATTTTTCAATTATGCCTTATGTACCCAAGTCTATATCATCAACATATATATAAAAAAAGCTAGGTGGAAAATAGAAGGCGGAAGAGGAACTGAATTCTTAATTTGTTTTCAAATAATGATAGGGTAGTCGTAGAGAAGATAGTTCTACCCATGGAGTCCAAAACTAGGTATCATAAAGATAGAATTCAAGTTCCAATTCTATTCTTACACCTGATAGTGCACTAATCATAGAATCATAGATTCACTACAGTGCAGAAGGAGGCCATTTGGTCCATTGAGTCTGACAGAGCATCTTACCGAGTCCCACCATCCCGCCCTATTCCTGTAACGCCACACATTCACCATAGCTAATCTATCCAATCTACACATCTTGGGAATTTTTAGGCACAACTTTGCATGGCCAATCCACCAGCCTGCACATCTTTGGACTGTGGGAAGAAATCAGAGCATCCGGAGGAATCCCTCACAGGGGAAAATTATGCTAACTCGACACAAGCTGTCACCCAAGGCTGGAATTGAGCCTGGGTCCCTAGCATAATGAGGCAGCAGTGCAAACCACTATGCCACAGATTTTCATCTGTTTCCATGGCTAGTAATTCCCATAACAAGTTGTTAGGCTGCTGCCAGTGGGATTATTGCTTGAGGGGCTCAAGTGTGACTGACCAGGAGTCTCTCCCGCCCTTACTGCCAGCCATTTGCATGTTTGGAAGGATTTGCAAGTTGACACTCAACCTGTTTGGCCGCATGACGACCATGTTTCTTGATCATGGAAACTCAGAGCTTCTAACTCAGAGGCAGGGACGTTACCCACTGCATCACAAGAGCATAAATATAGAATAACCACTATTGAATCCAATAGGGAATTCAGGAGGAGTTGTTTATTCTCAAAAAGTAGTTAGAAAGTGAAACACACTACCACCAGGAATAATTGAGATGACTAACATAAATGCACAAGAGAATAGTGCAGAAATTGATGGATATTCAGTGAAAAAGACTGGCATGACCACTCCCATTGGCAGGACAGACCATCAGAGGTGGGACACAGTGGTATAAAATCAGGTGGGATTGATCTTTGCAATCTTCAACCTGGACACAGATACCCATGAAGTCTTATAACATCAGATCAAACGTGGGCAAGAAAACCTGCTGATTACAACCTATCCCTCCTTCACTCCCTATCCTACAACACTGAACACCACCCCCACCCCTCACCCCACATCCCCTCTCAGCAAATGAATTAATACTCTGTTGGGCTAAATGTTACCAAAAAATAAAAGTGTGTTGTTTCGGGCGAGAAAACCGATGTGTTTCTTGCAGATTCTATCACACTCTGCCAAAAAAAACCATCATAGGGGCTAATGTGTGCTGTCATACAGGGGAAGGGCAAAGCCCAGCTGCTCTGAGATCAGGCGCCAACTTTAAAAGGCACCATAATCAGATATGCAATAAACTTCTCCTACCTGATCACTGAGTCCTCACTGCCTTCTCTCCCCACCCGCGATCAGAGAGAGCATCCTCCCTCACTTCTCCCCCCATGATTATTGGCTCCTTCTCTGCCCGTGGCCTTTCTCTGCTACTCCCCTGCCCCCAGAATCATTAGCTTCTTCTTCTTTTCCCCCACCTTCTGTGATCTTCAACCCCTATTACTCCCCTCCCCCCAAATGACCATCGATAAGTTCCCCTGCTAGTCAGACTCCTCTGAGCTCTTGGCCCATATTATTGCCAGTACCACCCAGTGCCAAGGGTAAATGCCAGGGGCACTGCCAGGCCATGTGTCTTGTCTCTCGAGGGCTGTACTTACGTTTGCACACGCCAGGTTCACGTCCTTTATATTCCACTCCGACATGATGTCACCTTGGCACGGTTTGAAGATACGGTGAATGGTCAAGATATGGTGGAGGAGGTAAGTTATAATAGTGAAATACATGCAAAAACATGCAAAGCAGGTTCACACCCATTATGGGTGTAAACCTAATACTTCACCAGTGAGGGCTGGGGAAGATCCAAAGTCGCTTTCTCGCTAGTGAGAACTGCGATTCCCGGGTCTTGAGCCCTCTCTGGCAACCTCGTAGATAGCAAATGTGGGCTCAAAATTTCACCCCTTATTTTTAAACAGTGACCCAGGTAAGTGTAGCACTTACAAGAGACATGGCCAGGAGGTGCCCAGACTAGATTCTCCCACAAGTGGAAACATCCTCTCCAAATCCATCCTGTCAATACCCTCAGGATCTTAAACTCTTCTAAATTCTAGTGGATGCAAGCCTAACCTCTCCAACCTTTCCTCATAAGACAGCCCACCCATTCCTAGTGTTAATCTGGTAAACCTTCTCCGAACTTGAAGGTGGCAAATGGAATTCAATATGGATAAGTGTGAGGTGATTCACTTTGGTAGGAATAACAGGCATATGAAATATAGGGCTAATGGAAGGACCCTTAATAGTGTTGTCGAGCAGAGGGATCTTGGGGTACAAGTACGTAGCTCTTTGAAAGTTAGCACCCAGATTGATAAAGTTGTTAAGAAGGCATACGGTGTGTTAGCTTTTATTGGTAGAGGGATTGAATTTAGGAGCCGTGAGGCTATGTTACAACTGTACAAAACTCTGGTGCGGCCGCACTTGGAGTATTGCGTACAGTTCTGGTCGCCGCATTATAAGAAAGATGTGGAAGCATTGGAAAGGGTGCAGAGGAGGTTTACCAGGATGTTGCCTGGTATGGTGGGAAGGCCTTATGAGGAAAGGCTGAGGGACCTGAGGTTATTTTCATTAGAGAGAAGAAGGTTACGCGGTGACCTAATTGAGGCGTATAAGATGATCAAGGGATTGGATAGGGTGGATAGTGAGAGCCTTTTTCCTCGGATGGTGATGACCAACACGAGGGGACATAACTTTAAATTAAGAGGTGGTAGTTATAGGACGGATGTCAGAGGCAGGTTCTTTACACAGAGGGTGGTGAGAGCGTGGAATGCCCTTCCTGCAGCAGTTGTGGACTCGCCTACTTTGGGGGCATTCAAATGTTCGGTGGATAGGCATATGGATGATATTGGAATAGTTTAGGTTAGAGGGTCCACTGGCCGGCGCAACATCGAGGGCAGAAGGGCCTGTACTGCGCTGTAATGTTCTATGTTCTGTGTTCTGTGAACAGCTGAATGGAAGCAGCCTAAATGTAAACAATAGTAGACATCAGAATTAATGAAGTAAAGGGAGGACATTGATGGCAAGGAAATAACTAATTATAGAACAGGAGTCTTTAAATAAATGTTCAACATATAGTGAAAGGAAATCCTACTGAAAAGGAGTTAATATGCTCCATACAACAATGCATGCAGTGTCCAGAATAAAGCTGGGAAGCGGGGGGCAATCATGCATTGGAGTTAAACATATAATAGGAATTGTTGACGCATAGCTATGGAAAATCAGACTCTAAATTAAACATTGTAGGAACATGGGGAATAGGAGTAAGAGTAGGCCATTCAGCCCATCAAACCTGCTCTGCTATTCAAACAGAATATGGTTAATCATCCGCCTCTACACCATTTTGCTTCTTTTATTCCCATATCCCTTGATGTCACTAGGTTGCTCACAGTGTGTAGCATATTTAGAAAAGCTAAAGAGGGAAACTGGGGAATTGTACTCATTAGGAATAAACAGTAGAAAAAATGGATACATCGATTAGTTAGACAGAAATAGAATAGGATAGACATGGAAGATAATAACAGGTTAATCACACTAATAGTGTTGTCAACAGACAGCCTAATTGTGGAAGAAAGGTGGAGGATAAAATATGCAAACAAATTAAGGAATTGTGTAAAAGAATAATAATTATGGGGGTTGCCAACTGCCCAAATATTAATTGGTCAAAAGGGGTATAAAAGGTGATCACCTTCTTTAAGACCCTCATTGTCGAGGATGACTTGCTTCCGTTTCATGGAGGAAGGTTCTGGGGTGGCTGAATGGTCCAATCCTGGAGCCACAGACTCTGCCACAAGTAGGGCAGTTGGTGTTTGATGAGGTGGGTGTGTGGAACGCTCTAGATATTTACACATGGCCTTCAAATGCTCCACTTGGTGATGCTGAAGGTGGTTGACAGCTTCGCAAAATGCTTCTTCTCCATTTTGTGTGTCCTCGGGCAAGCGATTCCCAAGTGTCAGTGGGGATGTTGCACTTATTTTGGAAGTCTTTCAGAGCGTCCTTGTAGCATTTCCTCTGGCCTCTTAGTGATTGCTTGCACAGAATAGAGAACTTCTATTCTGACCAGTGCCTCAATGCTGAGGATATTGGCATGAGAGAGAATACTCTCATTTGTACCATCTATCCTACCAGTAGATTTGTGGGACGACCCTCCTACATGCATCAGAAACATGGACAATATGTAGCAGATATCCAAAATCCCTGGAGAGATATCACCAATGTAAAGCTGATAAGGGAATGGATTTTCCCAGCGTGTGTCAGAATTCTTTCTAACCCAATATATATATAAGGTCCAATAAAAGAAGATTTGCTATTAGAGCTACCAGGACTATGAACCAGATAAGAGAAGTAAAAGTGAGGGAACACCTTGGAAATGGTCATTGTACTGTAATATGTTTTAAAATTATGATAGAAAATATTAAAAATAGTTGGAGAAAAGATGATTTTGAGAGCTGAGAATGTAAATTGTGAAAATAAAATGGGGAACAACATTGGCAAACAATGACGTAGAATGACAAGGCAAAACATTTAAAACTGTATTCAATGGAATACATAAAAATATTTTCTACTAAGAAATGAAAAACTAAACAATTGCAAGACTCCATAGATAAACAAAGACAAAAAGGCGATAACTGCGAGTTATGAAAGAACATTAATGATGGGATTTTCTGCCATTCTCGCTCCAAGACCAGAAAATCCCACCAAGGTCAATGGACCTTTGAATGGTTCTGTCCCACCCACTACGATCCCTATGGCAGGTGGGATGGAAGAGTTCTGCCCTAAGTGTATAGACAGCAGAAGAATGGAGAAATAGGCAGCACAGCCAAGAAGGGCAAAAAGGCCTGTTTCTGTGCTGTAATTTTCTAAGGGAAAGTAGAAGACTACAGAGAAGTCAAAAAACAATTTGCAAGTCAAAGGGGAACTATGAAATTAAATTATCAAGGAACATAAAGCAACATTGTAAAATATTTAACAAGCACATTAATTGTTGCCAATATCTAGTTAATGGTTCACACATTTTACAATATAATTTTTAGTTTTATGAAAGAAAATTTAACTGCAGAAAATGGGATAAAAGTAATTAAAACAAGCTTGGATCCTATTACACTTAAATGGTTGTGGCCATGTAGCCTGAAGTGGTGAACAATTATAAAAGGTAATTAAAATGCTGGACTTTAGACTCAAGTTTAGAGAACACCTGAAAGAAAAGACAGTTCAAAATGTTGTCCATGTTTGTTTAATTAAGTCAGAATAGAATAGAGCTATAAAACATCTCTTAGGCTTACTAAGTTAAAGAGCTGAAGACATGATTTCTGTAATCTTCACATTAAGGACAATGTAAATGTATTCAATGAATGTATTCAAGAGGCGACTGGATATAGCACTTGGGGTGAATGGGATCAAAGATTATGAGGAATAAGCAGGATTAGGCTATTGAGTTGGATGATCAGCCATGATCATAATAAATGGCAGAGCAGGTTCGAAGGGCCAAACAGCCTCCTCCTGTTCTTGTCTTCTTTGTTTCTATGTTGACAATGGGGGGAAAATGTTTTTGTCTTGGATGGTAGAGCTAATTTAATTTAAAAAACATTCAGTAAACCCTGAAAGTATGTAAAAACTATTTACTTCATCAGCTCAAAAAAAAATTGCAAACAAGCGATAACTAACTTTAAAAAAGTGCATCAGAGGACAACCTCGAGCGGGCCATCTTGTTATGGAGATGGGTGGAGCTTAAGGTAGTCTTTGGTTTCAATTTACTTGGGTGTTCTTGCTGAGAGTTTATTGTTGCTTGGAACTGGCATGTGCAGTTTACAGCTCACAGACAGAAGATAGTCAAATTAAACAATAGTTGCTGGGGCTACGCTCATAAACTAGCTTCATCATTCACCATGTGATATATGCAAGTGAGGCTTAATTTCAGTTTTCCTCTCATGAGAGTATGGAAGAGAGAAGATTTGCCTAGCTTGACACTATTGGGAGTAGTAGTCCTTACAATGCCTGTTTGCAAAAGAAAATAATCAGTTGAATTAGCTGGGAGGCATTGAAAAATGACCAGAACAAGGGACTGAAGCATCCTCAGTCAAAAGGTGGTAAATTAAAGTTTTATCTTTGAGAATAGCTGAAGCTGAGGAAAATTCTTCTAAGGACCACACTTAATTTGATGTGAGTGGGAAAATCTGCAGTGGTTCTCACAGAGTCTTGTGGCAAATAAAAATAATCTGTAGACTTAGTTTGAAAGTGTTGAAATGTAACCAGAACAAGGGATTGAGACCTCCATGGACAAGTGATATGAGTGCAAGTTTTATCTTTGAGAGTAGCTGGAGCTGAGGAGAATTCTCAGGGGAATTGTGGCATATTTATAGGTGGATCCTACAGAAGTACATTGATGTGTCTTACAAGGGAATTCTTGGGGGAAGTAAGAACTAAATGTGAGTTTATAAGGCACAGTTAATAGCTATAATGTTAACTTAATCATTTTTGTTTTCAATTCTTTTCTAATGTTTTTTTTAATGAGGTCCTTGGCATAGTTTTAATGGTTAAAACAAGGTATTTGGGTTTGATTTTAAAAGTTAACAGTCCTAACAGGATTATAACACAATGAATAGGACCATTCAAATAAAGCCAGGATAACCACAAACTTATGATAGAGAGATGATAGAAATATTTTACACAGTATTTACGAGGGAGAAAGAATAGTATACATGACATTGATGGATAAGAAAAGTGCATTTAAAATTAAAAAAGGTGTCGCATTTTACAAACTGAACAGGCTTAAAAAGGATAAAATCCCTAGTTCAGATGGGTGTATCTGTGAGCCATCATTTCTGATTAGCATGAGAAAGTGATGGCCCACAGGAATTAGAATTTAATGCATACTTAGCGGTTCTTGAAAACTGCACTTAAGTAATGGCTGGAGATACTTTGCGTCTGCATCGAAAGAGTCCTCACAGTCCCCAGCACAATCCAACTCCAATGGATTTGAGGAAGCCATGACCTCATTTGTATAACACTAGCTGTCATAAACCAGTGGGATGTTGAAGAGTCAAGAGTGGGGAAGAAGGAATTGTTATGGGAAGGTGGGGGCAGGATGGGGAGATGGGGGGCTGGATGAGGGAGAGAGGGGATATAAGTGGAGATGGATGGTATGGGGATGGTGGGTGAAGAAGGGTATGGCCTTGGGAAAATGGGGTGGAAAGGGATGCGAGATCACGGGTAGGGGAGATAGGGTGTGGAATGGACAGAGGTCAGAGGCTGGAAGAGAAGGGGTGGGCTGGCAGGGAAGTTGGGGTGTTGGAGAGATATGGGGTGGGTTGGCAAGGGAGTTATAGGGATGGGAGTAGGGAGTGGGGCAGCAAGAGGGTCAGGGGGTAGGGGATGTAGGAGTGGGATGAAGGAGGGGTGGGGGAAGTAGGAGGATGCAATGGTGGGGAGGATGTGCATGCCGGGCATGTGAGAGTATCAGTCTGGTGTTTACAATAGTTACTCTGAAGTTAGAAAGGTTTTAATTGTTCTAAGTTTTTCAGAATGACAATTAGTGTTATCCTGTCAGAACGATCCAAAATTTACGATTTAAATTATATTATCGAATGATTCAAATGAAGTTTGTGCTTCTGGATAAATGCTGTGCAGACTCTTACTTGTAAAGTTCTGAGAGTGATTGCCTCAAATATTTTTGGGCTACCCCCCGCCCAATCCGACACAGGGGAGCTTGGAAGCCACAGCCTATTGTTCTAAAAGAATCTGGGAAAGAGATATTACTGCTCATATTTAATAATTCCTTTTCGAAAAAAAGGGAATGTAATGGTGCAACACATCTGATCATTTCATTTCAGACAGTAGTTCGAACGTGTTCACTTTAATATTGATGGTAAGAAATATATTGGAATCCACGCTACAAGAAAAATAGAAGAATATCTAAAAATGTGAAATACAATAATGAATAGCCAGCAAGGAATTCAAACAAGAACACACTACTTGAGCAACTTCGTGGAATTTAGAACATAGAACATAGAACATTACAGCACAGAACAGGCCCTTCAGCCTTCGATGTTGCGCCGACCAATATAAAAAGCAATGCCCCTCCAAACTAAACCATTCCCTTCTCTTCCACATACTTATCAACTAACCTCTTAAACGCCACCAAACTTGGCGCATCTACAACTGCTGCAGGCAGGGCATTCCACTCCCGAACCACCCTTTGGGTAAAGACCTACCTCTGATATCCGTCCTATAACTATTACCCCTTAATTTAAAGCTGTGTCCCCTCGTGCTAGCTTTCTCCATCCTAGGAAAAAGGCTATCACTGTCGACCCTATCTAAACCTCTAATCATCTTATATGCTTCAATAAGATCCCCTCTTAGCCGCCTCCTTTCTAACGAAAACAACCTCAAATCCTTCAACCTCTCTTCATAGGACCTGCCCTCCATACCAGGCAACATCCTGGTAAACCTCCTCTGGACCCTCTCCAATGCCTCCACATCTTTCTTATAATGTGGGGACCAGAACTGCACACAATACTCCAAGTGCGGCCGCACTAGAGTTTGTACAGTTGCAACATGACGTTGCGGCTCCGAAATTCAATCCCCCTATCAATAAAAGCTAAGACTCCATATGCCTTCTTAACAAACCTTATCGACTTGACTGCCTACTTTCAGGGATCTATGCACAAATACACCAAGATCCCTCTGTTCATCAACACTATTAAGAATCCTACCATTAGCCCTATACTCTACACATTTATTATTCTTGCCAAAGTGCATTACCTCACACTTTTCCACATTAAACTCCATTTGCCACCTCTCAGCCCAGCTCTGCAACTTGTCTAAGTCACTCTGCGAACTATAACACCCCTCTTCACGATCTACCACTCCACCGACTTTAGTGTCATCCGCAAATTTACTAATCCATCCTTCAATACCCTCATCCAGATCATTTATAAAAATTACAAACAGCAGGGGCCCCAAAACAGACCCCTGAGGTACACCACTTGTCACCGAACTCCATGATGAATATCTCCCATCAAACACCACCCTCTGTCTTCTATCTGCTAGCCAATTCCTAATCCAATTAGCTAAATCACCCTCTATCCCATACATCTGCATTTTCTGCAGAAGTCTTCCATGGGCCAACTTATCAAACGCCTTTATTGAGAAGGTAACAGAGAGAATTGACGCTAGTAAAGGGATAGATGTAATACATAGAACATAGAACATAGAACATAGAACAATACAGCACAGAACAGGCCCTTCGGCCTTCGATGTTGTGCCGACCAAAATAAAAAGCAATGCCCCTCCTAACTAAACCATTCCCTTCTCAGCCATATACTTATCAACTAACCTCTTAAACGCCACCAAACTTGGCGCATCTACAACAGCTGCAGGCAGGGCATTCCACTCCCTAATCACTCTTTGAGTAAAGAACCTACCTCTGATATCCGTCCTATAACTCATACCCCTTAATTTAAAGCTGTGTCCCCTCGTGCTAGCTTTCTCCATCCTAGGAAAAAGGCTATCACTGTCCACCCTATCTAAACCTCTAATCATCTTATATGTTTCAATAAGGTCCCCTCTTAGCCGCCTCCTTTCTAACGAAAACAACCTCAAATCCTTCAACCTCTCTTCATAGGACCTGCCCTCCATACCAGGCAACATCCTGGTAAACCTCCTCTGTACCCTCTCCAATGCCTCCACATCTTTCTTATAATGTGGCGACCAGAACTGCACACAATACTCCAAGTGCGGCCGCACTAGAGTTTTGTACAGCTGCAACATGATGCTGCGGCTCCTAAATTCAATCCCCCTACCAATAAAAGCTAAGACTCCATAAGCCTTCTTAACAACTTTATCCACTTGACTGCCTACTTTCAGGGATCTATTGACACATACACCAAGATCCTTCTGTTCCTCAACACTATTAAGAGCCCTACCATTAGCCCTATACTCTACACATTTATTGTTCCTGCCAAGTGCATTACCTCACACTTTTCCACATTAAACTCCATTTGCCACCTCTCGGCCCAGCTCTGCAACTTGTCCAAGTCACTCTGTAAACTAAAACACCCCTCTTCACTATCTACCACACCACCAACTTTAGTATCATCTGCACATTTACTGATCCATCCCTCAATACCCTCATCCAGATCATTTATAAAAATTACCAACAGCAGGGGCCCCAAAACAGACCCCTGAGGCACACCACTCGTCACCGAACTCCACGATGAATATCTCCCATCAACCACCACCCTCTGTCTTCTATCTGCAAGCCAATTTCTAATCCAATTAGCTAAATCACCCTCTATTCCACACATCTGCATTTTCTGTAGAAGTCTTCCATGGGCCACATTATCAAAAGCCTTACTAAAGTCCATATATACTACATCAACCGCCTTACCCCCATCCACCTCTCTGGTCACTTTCTCAAAAAACTCAATGAGGTTAGTAAGGCATGACCTACCCTTCACGAAACCATGCTGACTATCCCCAATCAATTCATTTCTCTCTAAATAACTATAAATCCTATCCCTAATAATTCTCTCCAATACCTTGCCCACCACAGAAGTAAGACTCACTGGCCTATAATTCCCAGGAAGGTCTCTCTTCCCCTTCTTAAACAATGGGACCACATTCGCCATCCTCCAGTCCTCCGGAACCACACCCGTAACCAACTTCTTCCCTTGGTATGGATATTTCCCTCAACTGGTCCACAACTCCCTCAGAGACAGGAGCTGTTAACAAGTCCCTCTCCTTCGTGAATACCAACACAAAGTATTCATTCAGGATCCTCGCCATTCCCTCGGGCTCTAAGCACAGTTCCCCTTCTCCGTCCCTAGAGGTCCGATTTTTCCTCTAACCACCCTTTTATTCTTAACAAAGAATTAAAAAGCCAGTCCACCGGCCACACCCTATCCCAGTGGCCATCCAGTCCACCGGCCACACCCTATCCCAGTGGCCATCCAGTCCACCGGCCACACCCTATCCCAGTGGCCATCCAGTCCACCGGCCACACCCTATCCCAACATCTGGATTTTCGAAAGGCCTTTGATCATCAACTAATAAATAAGATCAGAGTATGTGGAAATAGGAGACAAGTGACAAAATGGATTGCAAGCAGGCTTTCAAACAAAAAGCAGAGTGGGAGTAAAGGACAATTATTCAGAGTGACAGAAGATGGGAAATGATATTCCATATGGACCAATGCTGGGAGCACTGCTCTTCACAATTTGCATGAATGACTATGATTTGACTTGATTTATTATTGTCACATGCATTAACATGCAGTGAAAAGTACTGGTTCTTGTGCACTATATAGACAAGGCATACTGTTCTTAGAGAAGGAAATGAGAGAGTGCAGAATGTAGTGTTACAGTCAAAGCTAGGGTGTAGAGAAAGCTCAACTTAATGAAAATTAGGTCCATTCGAAAGTCTAATGGCAGAGTGAAGAAGTGTTCTTGAGTTGTTTGGCACATGACCTCAGACTTTTGTATCTTCTTCCTGACTGAAGTAGGCGGAGGAGAGAATTTTGGGTGTGTGGCGTCCTTAATTTTGCTGGATGTGTTGCCGAGGCAGTGGGAAGTGTAGACAGAGTCAATGAATCGGAGGCTGGTTTGAGTGATGGATTGGGCTACATTCACGACTCTATAGTTTCTTGCAACCTTGGGCAGAGCAAGAGCCAAAACAAGCTATAATACAGCCAGAGAAAATGCTTTCTATGTTGCATCTGTAAAAGTTGATGGGAGTCATAGCTGACATGCTAAATTTCCTTAGTCTTCTGAGAAAGGAGAGATGTTGGTGAGCTTTCTTAACTATACTATCGGCATGGGGGGACCAGAACAGGTAGTTGGTGATCTAGACACCTAAAAACTTGAAGTTTTCTACTTTGTCCTTGTTGATGTAGACAGGCACATGTTCTCTATGCTTCCTGAAGTTGATGACAATCTCCTTTATTTTGTTGACATTGAAGGACAAATTATTGTTGCCACACCAGTTCACCAGATTCTCTAATTCCTGTACTCTGTCTCATCATTTGATTGAGATCCAACCTACTGTGGTGATGTTGTCAGAAAAATTGAAAATTGAGTTGGAGGAGAATTTGGCACACAGTCATAAGTGTATGTGTAGTATAGTAGGGGGCTGAAAAAATAGTTTTGTGGGGCTCTGGTGTTCAGGATGATCGTGAAGAAGGTGTTGTTGCCTATTCTTACTGATTATAGTCTGCAGGTTAGGAAGTTTAGGATCCAGTCACAGAGGAAGGAGTCGAGGCCCGGAGTTTGGAGATGAGTTTCATAGGAATAATGGTGTTGAAGGCTGAGCTGTAGTTGTTAAATATGAATCTGACATAGGTGTCTTTGTTATCTAAGTGTTTTAAGATTGAGAGCGGGACCAGGGTGATAGTGTCTGCTGTGGACTTGTTGCAGTGCTAGATGAATTGTAGTGGATCCAGGCAGTGGAATTGATTTGTTCCTTTCGAAGCATTTCATAATGTCAGAACCACCGGAGTATAGTCATTAAGGCACTGGTAATTTGCTATATGCAGTATATCTGGATCCGGAATCAAGGACACAATTGCCCAATTTTCAGATGACACTAAATTGTAGGAGGGATAGTCAATGCTGGGGAGAACTGCAGCAATCACAGGAAGATATTATTTCTAAAGTGATGAAATTGAGAAGACGGGAAGTTATGCCAATACTGCATCAATACTTGGCTAAAGCACACTTTTTTATTCTTTCATGGATGCGAATGTTGCTGCCGAAGGTAAGGGGCTTAATAGGGAAGAGGGACAGTGCAAGGAGTGAGGGGAGAGTCACGATGACACGCAGATGTGGAAAGGAGGTGGATGAGGATGATGAACAACGGAAGGCAGAAGGAAGGTCGAGGGGAAGGAAACTGTATCCCGAAAAGCCTTCATGAAGGAGATTCACAAAGATTCCAGATATATTGCATAGAGATCCAAGTGAGGCATGGGTACCTCACAGGTGATGGGGTAGAGAGTCAGGGATTCCAGGAACAGAGTTGAAGATGCTAGCCTCCTGCCTTTGGACTGCTGACGTCCTGCCCAGTCTAGTGAAGGCACGTTGTCTAGAGAGAGTGGGACTGTGCTGAACCTGGTAGTGCTTGCCTCTTGGAACCCTTCCACTGAGAGCGGACAGATGAAACAGCTACCGGCCTGACAGGAGATTCAGAGGAGAGCTCACTTTGTGTTATTATTGAGGACCTAAGGACTGGATTCTGCCATTCTGGCCAGCAGAGAAGACACCACTGGAGCTGTCCACCGCTGTGCATACTCTCCGAGTTTGTGTCTTTATATTCCCTGTTTGTGAACAGAACTCCCACTCACCTGATGAAGGGGCAACACTCTGAAAGCTAGTGACTTTTGCTACCAAATGAACCTGTTGGACTTTAACCTGGTGTTGTGAAACTTCTTACTTTGCATACTCTCAAAAACAGAGAATTCCACCCAATGTATTTTGATTTGACCAATAGTTATTTAAATTTCCTTGGGCTGGGCCATTTTTTTTGCAGGCATTTTTCAGCGAATCTTTTCTCAATCTGGGAGTCTGTCTTATAGCTTTTGAAAAGAACAGATCTGCAAAAGGCATGTATTGTATTCCTTTGTCACCTTGCACTTGTCCATACAAAGGATAGGAGAAACCTGCAATTCTCTCTCTCACACACTGGGTGCTTGGAATTAACATTACAAGGCTGCAATTGATAGCTTTGTTGAGTAAGGATATCAAGCAGAATGGTGGATAATTAGAATTGATCAACCACAATCTAAATGGTGGAGAAGTTAAAGGTCAGAATGGCCTTGTCCTGTTTGTATAATGCTTCCTATTATCAAAATCAAGCAATGAAGCATAGAGTCCTTATAGTGTAGAAAAAGGCCATTTGGCCCATTGAGTCTGCACTGACCACAGTCCCAGCAAGGCCTTGTTCCCATAACCCCACATATTTACCCTGCTAATCCTCTGATACTAAGAGGCATTTTAGCAAGGACAATCAATCTAACCTGCACACCTTGGACTGTGGGAGGAAACCAGAGCACCCAGAGGAAACCCATGTAGACACAGGAAGAATGTGCAAACTCCACACAGACAATTACCCAAGGCTGGAATTGAACCCAGGTCCCTGGCACTGTGAGGCAGCAGTGCTAACCACTTCATCATTGGGCCGCTCATCTGGCACTGAATACATTGAAGTGGGTCCTTTCTTCATTCATTCCCAAGGCACAATACAAATTATCTAGCTAAATGAAGCTGCTCTCTCTCAACCAGATTTAAACCATGGGAAGTATTTATTTGATAACAGGGGGACTCAGGAAAACGAAGGCTAGTGGAGAATTGTATTCTTAATACATCTACATCAAAAACTCACAGAGTATTAACCTGCTCTCATTAGGCTAACCACTCATCCAAGATCGTGGTTTAAAGCTATCAGTAGCCTTTAGTGACCAAGTCCCAATGTGGTCATTAGAATCATAGAGTCCCTACAGTGCAGAAAGAGGCCATTCAGCACATCAAGTCTGCATCGACCCTGCAACAGAGCATTCCACCCAAGCTCACCCCTCTGCACTATCCTCATAACCCTGATCATTTACCGTGGCCAATTCACCTGACGGACACGTCCTGGGACAATAAGGGGCAATTTAGCATGGCTGATTCATCTAATATGTGCATCTTAGGGGTGTGGAAAGAAACCGGAGTACTTGCAGGAAATCCACACGGACACGGGAGGTAGTGCAAACTCCACACAGGCAGACAGCCACCCTGAGGCTGGAATTGAATCTGTGTCCCAAGAGATCTAAGGCAGCAGTATTAACCACTGTGTCACTGTGCCCCTCTTCACATTCAGGTCTGAGCCAATCCCCTCAGCAGTGCCAAGATTCTCCTATTCTCCGAATCAGTCTTTATTTTTTTACCGAAGGTGCAAAAAAGTTTTAAAATTAAAAAAACATATGGATGCTGCCACCTTCACTGGCAAAATCTGCTGCTATATTCAGCCAATGGGAGAAGCAGTGAAGGGTAACCCAATCTCCCAAGAGAATGTAGAGAATAATAGGCGTGAATGGCCCATCAGCAGACAAGCTGAAATTATCGGGTAAGCTGTGACAAATGAAGATGTGGGATGAGGATTGGGGGGGTGTGGGGTGGGGGGGAGGTGCATAGGAGAGAGACAAAGTTGAGATAAAGGGGCAAAGGAAAGCAAAATTTTGCACACCCTCCCTACGTCTCCCCCCGACCACCCTCACATCTCGCATGAATGTGAAATAGCTTGCGATGATATTGTGTTGCAAATAGCATTCATGAATATTTAAAATCTAATGCTCCTCAATATTTTGTTGCCCACTGCATTTTTTAAGTATCAGACATGAAAAAGATGGGAAGTGTTTTACAGCAGTACAAAGGCAGAAGAAAAGGCCTGGGCATTGAAGGCATTGGCTGAATATAGCAGCAGATTTTGCCAGTGAAGGTGGCAGCATCTGTATGTTTTTTTAATTTTAAAACTTTCTTGCACCTTCAGTAAAAAAATAAAAACTGATTCGGAGAATAGGAACGTTTCCAGTTCTAGCCCTGAGCGACTTCCTGTTAGCAGAATGACTGTTCTGCCACATGACACTCTTGGCCTACACAGCTCCTTGGGCATAGAGAGCCTTCCCTTTGCTTCTCTGACTGGCCTTCTTGCTGCAGGGTGACCACTAATTGGCCATCTGATACTGGATTGGATGTGCAGAGATGGGGAGAACTAAAGCGAATGGACCCCACTCAGTTTCCATTCTACCTCTCCCATCCTAACAAATCGTATCAAATCCAACCTTTGAGATGCAGAGAAGACCTGATAAGATGCTATATAGGCTGCAGCCGCTCTACTTAACCTTCAGTAATATTAGGAACTGATGAGTGGAATTGACTGATGGTTGCTTTGCCCCATGCATTAGGACACAGTACAATAGATCAGCCATTCTTTGTACAAATGCTAAGTATTGCACTCGCATCAATATCCCGCTCTCCCTCTTTTGTTCTTCATCACTGGCTGAGAAAGCAATTAAGAGCTTTGACACTGACAACCTTCAGCTGAGTAATGACCCTCTTCCGCTGATTATTATCTGTCCCTAATAGTAGGGATGGAGAAGCCACGCCGAAAGGTTTCTGTGTAAAAGTAGAGCCTGTAAGTATTGAAAAGCCCAGGGAAACAACCAAGGTCCACAGTGAAGGATATTTTCCAGCCAGCAAACAGGAGCCAAGAACACAAAGGTCAGTTAGGGAGTAGCGATTGGGTTTAAGAACCTGTATCAATCAGTGGCATGTTATCTGTTTCCCTGCTTTCCCTGTTTCCCTGTTTTATGGGAATGGTGTATTTGGAGTTTTCAACAAACAGATTGAATAGCTGAAACTCTTCCACCTCATCCGCCATGGAATCAGCACAGGCAAGAGTCTGACAATGGAAATCTCTATTAGCTTTGGGTGGGAATTTCCGGTCTTGTCCGAGTGAGACTGTAAGATCCTGTCCATTTTGTTTATTTTAGACATGTATTACCAGCATCAAACACTCCAAGTACAGGTACAGCACAGGGTTAGATACAGAGTAAAACTCCCTCAACACTGTCCCCATCAAACACTTCCAGATGGCTACAGTATGGGGTTAGATACAGAGTAAAACTCTCTGTACACTGTCCCCGTCGAATACTTTCAGGACGGGTACAGTACAGAGTTAGGTACAGAATAAAACTTTCTGTACACTGTCCCCATCAAATACTTCCAGGATGTGGGGTTAGATACAGAGTAAAACTGTCTCATCAAACACCCCCAGGATAGGCTACAACATGAGGTTAGATATAGAGTAAAGCTTCCGCTACACTGTCCCCATCAAACACTGTAAGAAGTCTGACAATACCAGGTTTAGGTCCAATGGATTTATTTGACAGTAAACTCAGAAGCTTTCAAGGCTGTCCTCTTCATCATTCACCTGATGAAGAGGACAACCTCAAAAGCTTCTGAGTTTACTGTCAAATAAATCAGTTGGACCTAAACCTGGTGTTGTCAGACTTCTTACTGTGTTTATCCTAGTCCAACGCCAGCATCTCTACATCATGCCCATCAAACACTCCCAGGACAGGTACAGCACAGGGTTAAGTATAGAGTAAAACTCTCTGTACACTGTCCCTATCAAACAATCCCAGGACAGTACAGCACAGGGTTAGATATGGAGTAAAGCTTCCTATATACTGTCCCCATCAAACACTCCAGGAACAGGGCACAACATGAGGTTAAATACAGAGTAAAGCTCCCTTCACACTGTCTCCATGAAGCAAGCTGGTTAGTGGTCCTTACTCTGGGGATTATCATGGGGCAGTGCCAGGGTACTGCCCAGATATGACCCTCACCCCTCCCTGGGGGGCTGTACTTCTCTGTGTGCCTCTGTTCTGAGTTCTGTTCATCAATTTCCTGTTTTTAAAAACCTAACAGGGTTTTCACCTTGCAATGACAGGAACATCACAAGGTCAAATATTATCATACATAATATGCCACTTAATGGGATCATGACTGAACTTCATCTTAACTTCTTCTACCAACTTTGGTTCCATAAACCATAATGCCCTCACCTAACAGAAATGTATCAATCTCAGTTTTGTTATTTTTAATTCAGCTCAACTTCTTATGAAATGAAACATTTCAGATCTCCTTCACATGAAGTGGTGCTTCTTGACATTGATAGTGACATACAGTTTTGGTCTCCTTATCTGAGAAGGAGTGCAGCAAAAGTTTATCAGACTGATTCCTGGGATGGCAGGGCTGAGGAGAGATTGAAATTGAGTCAGTTAGGAACATATTTGCTGCAGTTTAGAAGAATGGAAGGGGAATTTCATAGAAATCTGTACAATTCTATTAGGAATAGAGAGGGTAGATGCTGGAAGGATGTGCTGGATGGTAGGGAAGTCCAGGACCAGGGGCCACAATCTGAAGATACAAGGATAAACCTTTTAGGACTGAAATGAGGAGAAATTTCTTCAGAGAATGATGACCACCATAATGGAATTCACTACCATGGAAAACGGTTGAGGACAAAGCTGTGTATGTTTTCAAGAAGCAGTTTGATATAGTTCTTATGGCTAAAGGGATCAAAAGATATGTGTAGAAAACGGGAAGAGGTTACTGTGTTGGATGATCAACCATGAAGCAGGCTCGAAGGGTTAAACGTCTATTCCTGCTCCTATTTTCTATGTTTCTATCCCTGAACAGCCTAGCTGTCATTTTAAAATGATGTCCTCTTGATTCTTGATTCCCCAACCAGAAGAAATTATTTACTTGCACCCATCATATCAAATAATTTAATCTTCACCTTCTGGATTAAATCACCACTTACTCTGAGGGAATACATACCAATCTTCGAAACCTGACCTCATAATTTAACCCTTTTGGTGCTGATACTACTCCAGTGAATGTGCCTAGGAACCGGTATATTCTTATTGAGGCCAGTGTCCAGAACTGAACACAAATGTAATGTAACAGCAGCTTTATGTAACTACAGGGGAGCTTCCCCTATTGGTGTTCTGGATGTATTTGAGATAAATGCTGTGTTTGGAATTTTTCCCTTTGTTTGTTAGGGTTGATTGATTTCTTGCACTTAACCCCCATAATCTCTGTGCTGATCCACAGTTTTGAGGACCCAAAGTGGAATGAAGACCAGCAGTCTGGAGTTACTCTTAGGCAGTCAGATGCTGCAGTGGAAGAGGGCCTGAAGCACATTCTGTGGAAGGATTAGCTAGCTGCACTGCATAACCCATTTCATTCGTACTTTGTGAGCTGGTGATAGCAGATGGAGCAAGAAAAAGAAATTAAATATAAAAACCATCAAACCAGAACCAGCGCCTAGATAGTTCTCACAGCAAATTAATCTCAGAGCATGTCTTCTGTGGCAAAAATGTGATTAAAAGCAAGGTAAAGCTCCAACTACAGATTCCTGCCTTCCTTAATGTTGCAGAAAATTAACACTGCATTTTGAAGAGCAATTTTCTTTCCCTTTGTCAGAAAAATTATTTTAAACTCCATCTCCACCTGGCGCAGAAACATTCGATAGATCGTATTGGGAAATGGTCCAATGATTGAATATATCTTCCATTTCCACAGGCTTCCGTCTCACTCACCCATCACCCCCTGTGCCTTGCTGACTTACATTAGCTCCTTTTCCAATCAAATCCTACCCTGGTTTTGTGAAGGGTAGGTCGTGCATTACTAACCTCATTGAGTTTTTTGAAAAAGTGACTAAAGAGGTGGATGGGGGTAAGGCGGTTGATGTGGTATATATGGACTTTAGTAAGGCGTTTGATAAGGTGGCCCATGGAAGACTTCTGCAGAAAATGCAGATGTATGGGATAGAGGGTGATTTAGCTAATTGGGTTAGGAATTGGCTAGCAGATAGAAGACAGAGGGTGGTGGTTGATGGGAGATATTCATCGTGGAGTTCGGTGACAAGTGGTGTACCTCAGGGGTCTGTTTTGGGGCCCCTGCTGTTTGTAATTTTTATAAATGATCTGGATGAGGGTATTGAAGGATGGATTAGTAAATTTGCAGATGACACTAAAGTCGGTGGAGTGGTAGATAGTGAAGAGGGGTGTTATAGTTTGCAGAGGGACTTAGACAAGTTGCAGAGCTGGGCCGAGAGGTGGCAAATGGAGTTTAATGTGGAAAAGTGTGAGGTAATGCACTATGGCAGAAATAATAAATGTGTAGAGTATAGGGCAAATGGTAGGATTCTTAGTAGTCTAGATGAACAGAGGGATCTTGGTGTGTATGTGCATAGATCCCTGAAAGTAGGCAGTCAAGTCGAGAAGGTTGTTAAGAAGGCATATGGAGTCTTAGCTTTTATTGGTAGGGGGATTGAATTTCGGAGCCGCAACGTCATGTTGCAACTGTACAAAACTCTAGTGCGGCCGCACTTGGAGTATTGTGTGCAGTTCTGGTCCCCACATTATAAGAAAGATGTGGAGGCATTGGAGAGGGTACAGAGGAGGTTTACCAGGATGTTGCCTGGTATGGAGGGCAGGTCTTATGAAGAGAGGCTGAGGGATTTGAGGTTGTTTTCGTTAGAAAGAAGGCGGCTAAGAGGAGACCTTATTGAAACATATAAGATGATTAGAGGTTTAGATAGGGTGGACAGTGATAGCCTTTTTCCTAGGATGGATAAAGCTAGCACGAGGGGACACAGCTTTAAATTAAGGGGTGATAGTTATAGGACGGATATCAGAGGTAGGTTCTTTACCCAAAGGGTGGTTCGGGAGTGGAATGCCCTGCCTGCAGCAGTTGTAGATGCGCCAAGTTTGGTGGCGTTTAAGAGGTTAGTTGATAAGTATATGGAAGAGAAGGGAATGGTTTAGTTTGGAGGGGCATTGCTTTTTATATTGGTCGGCGCAACATCGAAGGCCGAAGGCCCTGTTCTGTGCTGTAGTGTTCTATGTTCTAAATTAAATTTCTCATTCTTAGTGTCAAATCTCTGAATGATCTTTCCACTCCCTCTCTCTTCAAAACAATTCCAAACTCTCTGCTGTTCAATTTCTGGCCCATTATGCATTTCCCTGATTCCTTGTGCCTTTGGAAACCTAGGCCTCAGGCTCCAGGACTTTATTTCTAAACCTCTTTGCTTTTTCAACTCCCTGCCTACGTTTGAAGACTTGCCCCAAAATGTGCCCTAGGTAGCAAGGTTTTAACCTCAGAGTCACCTCATATCTCCACCACTGTCCCAGCATCTGTTCCTTGTGACGTATACCCACGTAACAATAGTATGATAATGCAAGTGGTTATTGCCTCAGAATCTTCACTTTTTTTGCTTAGTCAGTTAATGTCAGTGTGGACAGCACCTTTACAGTTGGGAATCAAAATCCTGTGGCAAGTAACTCACCTCCTGAACCACCCCTACTACCCCCTACCCCCCACCCCCTCCACCTCCTCAAAGCCTACCCACCATCTACAAGGCACAAGTCAGAAATATGATGTGTGATGACTTCAGTCAGGCCAATGAGGTTGGCTTGCCAGAGTAGGAACTACCTACTGGGTCCTACTGGGCTGTATTATCAACCCTATTAATCACCTTTTGATTTAATATTTTAAGTTTGCTTTTGACTTTGTTTTTTTGTTCGGGCTGTTTCCTCTCCTTTTGGGGAGCTGCCATTTTCATTTATCCCGTGGTTGATTTGATTTGGTTTAATTTGTTGCTACCAAATGAAGTACCTGATGAATCCTGATTGATGGTTAAATCAGGGAGCCTCATTCTCCCTATTTAAAGCAGGTGTGTCAGACTCACTGCCTGCATTCAGCAGGGAGCAACTGGAGAGCTGGTTGTGTACAGATGTATGGTGTAAATAAAGTAACTTGGCGATGGGACTTTCACCTTTGTGGAGTTATTACGATGGAATATCCTCCAGTTGCCTGCACAACACTCAAGAAAATCGACATCATCCAGGATAAAGCAGCCTGCTGATTGCTACTCTTTTTACAAACATTCAATCTCTACACTACTGACGCAAAGTGGCAGCTTTGTGTACCACTCACCCAGCACCTTTCAAACCCACAGCCACGAGAAGGACAAGAGCAGCAGATACATAGAACATAGAACATTACAGCGCAGAGCAGGCCCTTCGGCCTTCGATGTTGCGCCGACCAATTAAGAAAAAGCAATGACCCTCTAACCTAAATCATTCCCTTTTCATCCATAAACTTATCTACTAACCTCTTAAACGCCCCCAAACTTGGCGCATCTACAACTGCAGCAGGCAGGGCATTCCATACCCTTACCACCCTCTGGGTAAAGACCCTACCTCTGACATCCGTCCTATAACTACCACCCCTTAATTTAAAGCTATATCCCCTCGTGCTAGCTTTCTGCATCCTAGGAAAAAGGCTATCACTGTCCACCCTATCTAAACCTCTAATCATCTTGTATCTTTCAATAAGGTCTCCTTTTAGCCGCCTTCTTTTAACGAAAACAACCTCAAATCCCTCAGCCTCTCTTCATAAGACCTGCCCTCCATACCAGGCAACATCCTGGTAAACCTCCTCTGTACCCTCTCCAATGCCTCCACATCTTCTTATAATGTGGGGACCAGAACTGTACACAATACTCCAAGTGCGGCCGCACTAGAGTTTTGTACAGTTGCAATATGATGTTGCGGCTCTGAAATTCAATCCCCCTACCAATAAAAGCTAAGACTCCGTATGCCTTCTTAACAACCTTATCGACTTGATTGCCAACTTTCAGGGATCTATGCACATATACACCAAGATCCCTCTGTTCATCAACACTATTAAGAGTTCTACCATTAGCCCTATACTCTACACATTTGTTATTCCTGTCAAAGTGAATTACCTCACACTTTTCCATTAAACTCCATTTGCCACCTCTCGGCCCAGCTCTGCAACTTGTCCAAGTCTCTGTGCAAACTAGAACACCCCTCTTCACTATCTACCACTCCTCCGACTTTGGTGTCATCCGCAAATTTACTAATCCATCCTTCAATACCCTCATCCAGATCATTTATAAAAATTACAAACAGCAGGGGCCCCAAAACAGATCCCTGAGGTACACCACTTGTAACCGAACTCCATGATGAATAATTTCCATCAACCACCACCCTCTGTTTTCTATCAGCTAGCCAATTCCTAATCCAATTAGCTAAATCACCCTGAATCCCATACATCTGCATTTTCTGCAGAAACCTTCCATGAGGAACCTTATCGAACGCCTTACTAAAGTCCATATATACCACGTCAACTGCCTTACTCCCATCCACCTCTTTGGTCACTTTTTCAAAAAACTCAATAAGGTTAGTAAGGCACGACCTACCCTTCACAAAACCATGCTGACTATCCCCAATCAATTCATTTCTCTCTAAATAACTATAAATCCTATCCCTAATAATTCTTTCCAATACTTTGCCCACAACAGAAGTAAGACTCACCAGCCTATAATTCCCCGGAAAGTCTCTCTTCCCGTTCTTGAACAATGGGACCACATTCGCTATTCTCCAGTCTTCCGGCACTATACCTGTAACCAACAATGACCTGAAGATCAGAGCCAGAGGTTCTGCAATCGCCTCTCTCGCCTCCCAGAGAATCCTAGGGTAAATCCCGTCCAGCCAAGGGGACTTATCTGTCTTCAAACCCTCAAGAATATCTAGCACATCCTCCTTATCTACTTCAGTACTTTACAGTTTACAACCCTGTATCCCAGTGTTCTCGACAACTACATTTACATGGGAACATTATCACCTGGAAGTTGTCAGCCAAACCATTCGCCAGCCTGTCTTGGAAATATATCGCCATTCCTTTACTGTCACTGGATCAAAATCCTAGAACCCCCTCCCTACCAGCTTTGTGGCTGCACTTACACCAAATAGTTTGCAATATTTCAAAAAGGCAGGTCTCCACTACCTTCTCAAGCGTCACTGGGGATGGGCAATAAACACCTAGTCAGCAGCAGCCACATCCCATAAAAATGAATTTTAAAAGAGTAGAGATCTTCAAAATTCTAAAAGATTTTGCTAGAGAGGATATGAAGAGAATGTTTTCTACTGTGAGAAGTAGCAAAACTAGAGGCCATGAATGTAAACTAGTGAGCAAGAAATCCAATTGGGAACTCAGAAGAATGTTCAGATTGTTGTGAATGTGGAACAGGCATTGGTTGAGACCAATGGTATCAACGTATTTGAGGATAAGCATTTAGCATATAAATATGCATTTGATAAGGAAACGGAAGTTAATGCTAATAAACGAGGAAGGATGAATGCAGTGGAACAAACACTAGTGTAGTCTAGTGTGCCCTATTTCTGTACTGTAACTCCAGGTGATTTCATGTAAAATGATGTTAACAAAACTACCCTTTATCATGCCAAAGCCTGTGTACAAAGGTTCAGTTTGGAACATACTTTAGTTCCAAATGAATCTAATTTTGGATTAGTGTTAGTGCACAGTTGGGAAAAGGCTCATTCACAATGCGAAATGATAAACTGATCAGGAATTGGATGTGCATTCTTCCACTGGATCAACTCAAAGCCCCTGACTGGCTCGTGTTGCACAACTCAAATATGACTGATACATACATGTTCTCCAATTGCTTGACTGTTGTTCCGTCTATGACAAACACCCAGGTGGTTGTTTAACACAACCAATGTTTTATCTAATTAGTTTGTTCAAAGCACCAAATTCAAACAATCAGATTACCATCTAAATTCACCCCAAAAAGTAAAACAGGTCATATGCTCTTTATTCGAGATGATCTTCTTTGCTGATGGCACTATTCTGGTTGCTCCAAATTTGCCTCTCTCCATCTGAAAGAATACTCAGTAAGCATCTTGCATGCCATCCAACATGGAGCCTCACTCGTCTTCAGTTCAATTCTCAATGCTTTCCGCTGCTTCCCCTATAGAACATAGAACATAGAACACTACAGCACAGAACAGGCCCTTCGGCCTTCAATGTTGCGCCGACCAATATAAAAAGCAATGCCCCTCCAAACTAAGCCATTCCCTTCTCTTCCATATACTTATCAACTAACCTCTTAAACGCCACCAAACTTGGCGCATCTACAACTGCTGCAGGCAGGGCATTCCACTCCCTAATCACTCTTTGGGTAAAGAGCACCTTTGTCCTTATCTTCAAATCTCTCCAAGGCTGCAATCAACACACTTCCTCCATCTCCAGATTCCAGTTCATCAAAGGCTTAAACAGATAGCTGAAGTCTTTTAGATGACTTTCCTCATCGATCTTTCAAATAAGCAACACATAAAGAGTTTATGGAAAGGAGCAGGCACAGTGTCCATCGCAAGTGGAATCTTTTCTCAGAATTAAATAGGTATCTTATTCTTGCATTCACATTTTGCCTAGGTCAATAACACAACTAACTAGAATGTCAAAAACGCCCCAAATTTATTGACCTTTGAGAAACCAATTCATGAGATACCTTATTTGAATAACAGACAACCTGGATTACATTGGATATGCAGCACAGGAACAGGCTATTCTGCCCAAACAGTCCATGCTGGTGTTTCAGCTCCAATCTCCTCCCATCTTTCCTCATGTAAATCTATCATTATAACTCTGTCTTCCCGTCCCCCTCATATTCTAGTCTAGTTTCTCCGTTATTGTACCTATGTTGGTCACTTTTGTCTACTCTGATGATGCAGAGTTCTGGTGTAGAGATGCCGGCGTTGGATGGGTAAACACGGTAAGAAGTCTGACAACACCAGGTTTTAGTCCAATCGATTTATATGATAGTAAACTCACAAGCTTTCGAGGCTCTGCTCTTCATCATTCACATCATTCACCTGACGAAGAGCAGAGTCTTGAAAGCTTGTGAGTTTACTATCAAATAAATCGGTTGGACTAAAATCTGGTGTTGTCAGACTTCTTACAATGTAGAGTTCCACATTCTTTCCATCGTTTGTGTAAAGAAGCTTCTTCAGGTTTTGGATTTCTTGGTGATTATCTTATAATGCTACCCTGATTATACTCTCCCCCACAGGACGAAACATTCTCCCTGTATCCATTCTGTCAAAAACTTCTCCAAATTTTAAAGGCCTCTATTACCTCCCCCTCGGCCCACTTTTTCTCAAGAGGAAACAGAAACTTCCTTCAACCCTTTCCTGAGAATCTCAGCAAATGAGGAATGACCAGCATTTATTATCTCTCACTGGTTGCTTTGAGAAGGTTTTAGTTTTATTTCCTTCAATTTCTGAAGTCTGTCTGCTGACATTGCCCCATAACGAGGTTAGGCTGGGAATTCAGGATTTCAACACAGTGATGATGAAGATGTGGCAGTATTTGCCCCTGTTGGGATTGGGTGTAACACGAAGAAGAACTTGGAGGTGATGATGTTCAAATAACCTTCAAACAATCAAGTGACTACTAGTGGCATCCTCTGAAGGCTGGCTGTGCTATGCTATCCTGACTATGGTTTAATAGGCTGATGTACATTAATTGTTTGTGACATATTGTTGCAGACTCAAGGGGCCAAAGAGTCTTTTCTGCATTGTACGACTTTATGTGTTGGGTATGTTTGTTGACTGCTCTCCTGATTTCTCAGCACATAGTGTGTTCAATCAACTTGGACAAAAATACTTCTGCTTTTGTCACATTGCTCCAATGTTGTTGTTTGATTTAGACAGAAGCAGACACTTACTGAAGTAAAGAAACACATGTAAAAGCTGTTAGGATATTGTAATGTGCAGGAGGATAGGGAGTGCCCGGATTGTGGATACACTGAAATAAAGAAGGAACCACTAATGGTAAAAACACAATGCATTTGATCAATAATTTATATGGCAACTTTCACATCTTCAGGGCATCCCAGAGTGCCTTGTCAGTCCTATCAGAGCTTTTTGAGAAAAAGTATCTATCTGTCACTTTGAAAAGAGAAGGATTCAAGAATTGAAAGAACTTGTGTTTCCATAGCATCTTCTCACACTGTCAGGGCAGCCTGAGATTTCCCACAGCCAGTGCTATGCTTCTGAGGTGTAGTCACTACTGTAATGTCCACAAAAGGGGCAGGCAGAATTTCCACAGATAGAGACAACTGACCAGATAATCTGCTTCATGTGGTGTCGCTTGAGGGATGAATGTTGGCCAAAGCAGCAGGAATTCTCCTGTTCTTTGCATAGCGCCATTGGATCTTTCACACCCACCTGAGAAGGCAGATGGGATCCTGGTTTCACATCACATCCAGAAGCGACACCTTTGACTATCAGCCTAGATTGTGCTGTGCCAGGTGGGTTTGAATCGTAACATTCTGATTCATTGGCAAAGGCTAGCACTAAGCAAATTGGCCTGGTGTTAGAAATCTGAAGCAGTTTACTTACTGTTCGTCAGAACTATCTCTCGGAATTATTCAAATAAAATTCTGATAGGTTCATCCACATCTGACACAGCCACTCCATAGCTCAAATAAAAACAATATAGTGCGCATGCTGGAAATCTTCAATAAAAACATAAAATGCAGGTCTGGCATGAGTCTGCAGAGAGATAGAGAGAGAGACAAATGATTGCTCATCATCTGACTGAAGATTGAAGTATTTAACTCTGTTGGATTGATGATGCAGAGGTCCAGGGACCCATGGCAGATGGTAAATTCAATACAAATCAGGAACCATTGTTGATTGTTGTAAAACCCCATTTTTTTCGCTAATGTCCCTTAAGGGAGGAAATCTGCCATCCTTACTTGGTCCAGCCTACATGTAACTCCAGACCCACAGAAATGTGGATGAGTCTTAAAAAAAGCCTTCTGAAGTAGTCTAGCAATTCAAGGGCAATTAGGCTTGGGCAATAAACACTGGCCCAGCCAGTGGCATCCCGTGAATAAATTTTAGCAAAAACTCCTTGGATAATTCCTCAGAAGTCGTCCATACCCACAAGCAACAAGATCTGCATTGGTATCTGTATCTTGGCAAAGTAAATAAATGGCAAGTCACCTTCATGCCACATTAGTGTCAGACCATCTTCAGCAAGACACAGTGACAGCTGATGGGGCAATGGCGCAATGATATCACATCTGACTTGGGATCAGAAGGTTCTAAGTAAAGTCCTGGCTAGCTCGGTGTGCAGAAGTTTGCAAACGCCAGGGACAGTATTAACACTACTGCCTCACAGCACCAGAGACCCAGGTTCAATTCTCACCTTGAGTCACTGATTGTGCTGCGTGTCAGTGTTTTGCTTGTGTCTGTGGGGTTTCTCTGGGTGCTCCAGTTTCCTCCCACAGTGCAAAAGACATCCTAGTTAGGTGCATTGACTATGCTAAATTCAACCTCAGTGTATTCAAACAGGGGTTGGAATGTGGCAACCAGGGGATTTTCATAGTAACTTCATTGCAGTATTACTATAAGCTAACTTGTGACACTAATAATTAATCTTTAAAAACTTTAAACATTGAATTTTCCACTGGGATTGGAAAATGTGGAGAGTCAGCCACCAATCTCAACAGCAGGACCAAAAGATCCCACCAAGTCTAACTAGCCTTGACATTCAGTGGGGATTATCATCATCAATATTCTCTGCCTGTCCCGGGAAGAATATTGTGCACTTCTTCAAATAGTGCCACAAAATCTTTTACTTTGATCTGGACAGCCAGAGGCCGCGCTGATTTAACTTCTCATCTGAAAAAACAGCGGCAACAGATAGGCCTGCGGAGAGAATTAAATGAGGGCAAGACTTGAGAGTGCTGCTGCTGTGGATGGGTGATACAGAACTGGCAGGAGGGAATCAACAAAATAACCTTAGCAATACATGTGTGTAATTTGTATGTATATATATATATATATATGTAATATATAGGCACTACATGCACTGTAAGCTGTCCCTTTTTGTTCGTGGGTGTGCCAACAATAGAACATAGAACATAGAACATTACAGCACAGAACAGGCCCTTCGGCCTTCGATGTTGTGCCGACCAAAATAAAAAGCAATGCCCCTCCAAACTAAACCATTCCCTTCTCTTCCATATACTTATCAATTAACCTCTTAAACGCCACCAAACTTGGCGCATCTACAACAGCTGCAGGCAGGGCATTCCACTCCCTAATCACTCTTTGAGTAAAGAACCTACCTCTGATATCCGTCCTATAACTCATACCCCTTAATTTAAAGCTGTGTCCCCTCGTGCTAGCTTTCTCCATCCTAGGAAAAAGGCTATCACTGTCCACCCTATCTAAACCTCTAATCATCTTATATGTTTCGATAAGGTCTCCTCTTAGCCGCCTCCTTTCTAACGAAAACAACCTCAAATCCCTCAGCCTCTCTTCATAAGACCTGCCCTCCATACCAGGCAACATCCTGGTAAACCTCCTCTGTACCCTCTCCAATGCCTCCACATCTTTCTTATAATGTGGGGACCAGAACTGCACACAATACTCCAAGTGCGGCCGCACTAGAGTTTTGTACAGTTGCAACATGATGCTGCGGCTCCTAAATTCAATCCCCCTACCAATAAAAGCTAAGACTCCATATGCCTTCTTAACAACTTTATCCACTTGACTGCCTACTTTCAGGGATCTATTGACACATACACCAAGATCCTTCTGTTCCTCAACACTATTAAGAGCCCTACCATTAGCCCTATACTCTACACATTTATTGTTCCTGCCAAAGTGCATTACCTCACACTTTTCCACATTAAACTCCATTTGCCACCTCTCGGCCCAGCTCTGCAACTTGTCCAAGTCTCTCTGCAAACTATAACACCCCTCTTCACTATCTACCACTCCACCGACTTTAGTGTCATCTGCAAATTTACTAATCCATCCTTCAATACCCTCATCCAGATCATTTATAAAAATTACAAACAGCAGGGGCCCCAAAACAGACCCCTGAGGTACACCACTTGTCACCGAACTCCACGATGAATATCTCCCATCAACCACCACCCTCTGTCTTCTATCTGCCAGCCAATTCCTAATCCAATTAGCTAAATCACCCTCTATTCCACACATCTGCATTTTCTGTAGAAGTCTTCCATGGGCCACCTTATCAAAAGCCTTACTAAAGTCCATATATACTACATCAACCGCCTTACCCCCATCCACCTCTCTGGTCACTTTCTCAAAAAACTCAATGAGGTTAGTAAGGCATGACCTACCCTTCACGAAACCATGCTGACTATCCCCAATCAATTCATTTCTCTCTAAATAACTATAAATCCTATCCCTAATAATTCTCTCCAATACCTTGCCCACAACAGAAGTAAGACTCACTGGCCTATAATTCCCTGGAAGGTCTCTCTTCCCCTTCTTAAACAATGGGACCACATTCGCTATCCTCCAGTCCTCCGGAACCACACCCGTAACCAACGAGGACCTGAAGATCAGAGCCAGAGGCTCTGCAATCTCCTCTCTTGCCTCCCAGAGAATCCTAGGGTAAATCCCGTCCGGCCCAGGGGACTTATCCAACTTCAAACCCTCGAGAATTTCTAACACATCCTCCCTATCTACTACAATACTTCCCAATTTGCAACCCTGTACCTCAGTGCTCTCCATAGCTACATTTCCAGCACTCTGCGTGAATACCGAAGAGAAATATTTATTCAGTGCCTCACCAATCTCTTCAGGCTCCACGCACAACTTCCCACTGCTGTCTATGACTGGCCCTAATCTTGCCCTAACCAATCTTCTATTCTTAACATATCGAAAGAAAGCTTTAGGATTCTCCTTAATCCTATCAGCCAACATCTTCTCGTGTCCCCTCTTAGCTCTCCTCAATTCACTTTTTACCTCCTTCCTGGCTAATCTATAGCTATCCATTGCACTAACTGAGCCTTCAAGCCTCATCCTGACATAAGCCTCCTTTTTCTTCTTAACCAGCAAATCAACTTTTTCGTACACCAAGGCTCTCTTACTCGACCATTTCCTCCCTGCCTGACAGGGACATACTTATCAAGGACTCGCAGCAGCTGCTCCTTGAATAAGCACCACATTCCAGATGTTCCCAGTCCCTGTAGTTCCCTAGTCCAATCTATGCACCCTAATTCTCTCCTGATGGCCTCATAATTACCCTTCCCCCAGCTATAACTACTGCCCCCAGCTTCATGCCTATCCCTGTCCATCACTAAGGTGAACGTAACCGAATTGTGGTCACTATCACCAAAATGTTCACTAACTTCCAAGCCTAACACCAATAATTTCTTTAGGCCTTGCCATGTGTCATCAAGGTGCTGGGGGGTTGCGGGGTGAGGACAGCTCAATTCCCCTGCTATGTCAGATGCTCTCTTAATAACCATGGCAAGTGGGAAGGATTTGAAATGGGCAGGAAGGAAGTCACTGGCATTGAAACCTGTCTTGTTCTGCTTGGGCCTCAATAGACAAAGGAATGGAAATTAATTTGTGAAGTAACTAAAGATCTGTTTTTTAATAGGAATAATCATTTACAGAGACTGAAAATAAAGCCTCGCCACTTTAAGTCCTTTAATTACACATACCAACAAAAGTGAAACTATTCATAATATAACATCATAAATGAATTATTTAGCATCGGCCATTATAAAGTCAGGCTATCCCTCTGGGAGTGATGTATTCAATAGGAGGTACATCAACAACAGGAGTAAATTTCAGAAATCAGACTTCATAAAATCCCTAAGTGAAGAAAGAGGCCACTTGGTCCATCGAGTCTGCACTAAATCCCTGACAGAGCATTTTACTCAGGCTCAATCTCGGTCCTATTTCCTTAATTCCATGCATTTATTTCTCTAATCTCCCTGAAGATCTTAGGACAATAAAAGTCAGTTCAGCATGGTCAGTCCACCTAATCTGCACATCTTTAGAGTGTGCGAGGAAAACGGAGCAGCCAGGGGAAACCCTTGCAGACAAGGAGAGAACATGCAAACTTTGCAAAGACAGTCACCCAGGGCCAGAATTGAATCCGAGTCTCCAGCTTGTAAAAGTACGTCAGTGCAGATCACTTCCCCAGTTCCCACTGGAACCCTTCCTCAGGCTGACTTGTTTCCATACAGTTTTCAACCACAACATCACTGTGGTCATACTCAGAACGGATTGCCCCACTGACTCTTAATGCGATTCAGTTCTCCTTACGTGAAATTCTTCTTCAGTACTTTACCTTGAATTTTGACTTCATACAAGCCCATGCTGATCACAACAACATCTGGGACCCAACTTTGACCCAAAAATACAGCAGAATCCATGCACCCAAGACCCTCTACCCTCAGGGGCCTTGACTAACACCCTCCACCACCTTTTCCTTTACCTCCCAACCCACCATTTCTCTCATGTGTACACCAAACCCCTACCTGACAAATAAAACAATCCGCCCCACACAAATACCCCCCTCATCCCTCTTCCACCACTTTACACAAGAAAAGACTAACATGAATATAAGAGAGGAAAAACTCCAGGGACAATAAGACAACAAGCCACAATATTGGTTGTGGATGGCTCTTTTTCTGCATGGAGGTCGGTCACCAGTGGAGTGCCCCAGGGATCTGTTCTAGGACCCTTGCTGTTTGTCATTTTCATAAATGACCTGGATGAGGAAGTGGAGGGATGGGTGAGTAAGTTCGCCGATGACACGAAGGTCGGTGGTGTTGTGGATGGTCTGGAGGGATGTCAGAAGTTGCAGCATGACATCGACAGGATGCAAGACTGGGCGGAGAAGTGGCAGATGGACTTCAACGCGGATAAATGTGTTGTGGTCCATTTTGGCAGATCCAACGGGATGAATGAGTACACTATCAAAGGTAGGAGTCTTAGCTGTGTGGAAGAGCAGAGGGATCTTGGGGTCCGGGTCCATAAGACTCTCAAATCGGCCTCCCAGGTGGAGGATGTGGTTAAGAAAGCTTACGGTGTACTGGCCTTCATTCATCGAGGGATTGAGTTCAGGAGTCAGGAGGTAATGCTGCAGCTTTATAGGACCCTTGTCAGACCACACTTGGAGTACTGTGCGCAGTTCTGGTCGCCTCACTATAGGAAGGACGTGGAAGCTATTGAAAGGGTGCAGAGGAGATTTACAAGGATGTTGCCTGGATTGGGAGGCATGCCTTATGAAGACAGGTTGAGGGAGCTGGGACTGTTCTCCCTGGAGAGACGAAGGTTGAGAGGCGACCTGATAGAGGTTTACAAGATGTTGAGAGGAATAGATAGGGTGGACTCTCAGAGACTATTTCCCAGGGCTGAAATGGTCGCGACGAGAGGGCACAGATTTAAGGTGCAGGGAAGCAAGTACAGAGGGGATGCTAGGGGAAAGTTTTTCACTCAGAGGGTGGTGAGTGAATGGAATCGGCTGCCGTCGGTGGTGGTCGAGGCGAACTCGCTGGGGTCTTTAAAAGACTTCTGGATGAGTATATGGGATCCAATGGGATTGGGGGTTATAGATAGGTCTATGGCTGGGTAGGTTTTGATGTGTTCGGCACAACTTGTGGGCCGAAGGGCCTGTTTGTGCTGTAGTGTTCTATGTTCTATGTTCTAATATAAGGGCAGGGCACTACAAGGGGCAACAAGGGTTGGTGTGAGCTGAATAAAAAGTGGCAAAGCCAGAGAAAAAGAGGACATGTCCTCTTTCCAAAAACCATAGTGTGTACTAGATCATTCCCATTCCATTGGATGTTCTCATGAATTCTGATGTTCCTTTTGTCTCCATCTTCCCTGCCAAATCTGGAACACCTGGCTCAAATATGCCTGCCCATCAGCAATTCGCAAGAGGTGCTCCAGCAGTCACGTGGGGCATTGTTCTATGGGCAATAAAAAAATGAGGTAATTTGTTATGTGGAGATGCTGGTGGTTGCTTTTTCATGGCTGCTTTAGAAGTTTGCACAGCCCTCTCTGCCATTTGGTTCGATGAGTGGTTTTACAGGATGAGATATATGTGCTTGATGCCATTTGACTACATGAATTACTGGAACTTCTCACTGATAAATACTGCTCCATTATCCAAACCCAACACCTGTGGTAAACCATGAGTGGCAAAGCTTTGTCTTAACTTCTCCACTGTTGCAAAAGAACTTGTAAACTTTATTTCACAGTTGTCTATAGGCATAACACACAGATTCACTAAACTCACACTTCCCCTGGAGATGGGATCCCTTACGTCAATAACAATCTTCACAGTCCTTGGTTTGTACACTGAATCTTATGTACCTCTGGACTTTTACTGATTCAGCAGTCCTTTTTTCATTAAACTCTGCGTGTCTGTCCCTGGCACTACAACCATTAGCAAGTTCTCCAAACATAGTGGACCTTGCCAGCTTGCGCACTGAAGTTCCATTGCACTTTTCATAGTAAGAGTAATTTCTAATACTTTCTTTGGGGTTATTTCTTCTTCTGCCAACAGTATCTTCTGTATTATTCAACCCACAGATTAGCTGGTCTCTCAACATCTCATGAAGAGCGGGCCCAAATTCACAATGTTCACCCATTTGCCTCAATCTCATCGCAAAAGTTGCTATTGCTAATAAATCAAATTTACATCTCTGCACAAACACCAAAGGCTTTGGCTGATTATAGTAACTCAGGCAGCCCGACAGGAAAGGAGCATAATTTATTTACAGAACACAAAGTAAAACCACAATGTGAAGTACACACACTAGTCTCAGCCTGGGACTACAGTTCAGCAAACCCAGTCTTGAGCCTGCCTCATGAAAGACTCGGATATTGACTTCGAACTGGGCGGGCATGTTACCAGAGAAACTCATACTCAATGAGCTCCAAGGGAGATTAAATGGACCTCATAGGTGTTACTAACAGCATCCCCCACCCCAGTCAGGCTAAGCCTAGTCTGAAGGCATTGGCCCATCAATAGCTCAAGAGCTACTCCCATCATCATATGCAACATTGATAAAAAGGAAACTTGTGACCTTTGTTTCCACAGAACCTATGATTAGTTTCATGGCACTTTTGAATGTCTGGATTGCAGGCTGAGCTGGGCCATTTGAGAATGGTTGGTAGGGACATGTGTTACTCTGTTCATACTCATGAAGGTTTGAAACTCCCCAAAAGTAAATGGGTGTCCCATTGTTTGTTGCAAGAACTTCAGGTATATGATCTGTGCTATAAGAATGGCAGAGTTTCTCTGTGGTATTGTAAGTGGTGGTAGAGGCCATCAGTATATATCAATCCATTTTGAATGGACATCAGTGAGAATTATCATAGAATCCTTACAGTGCAGAAGCCATCAAGTCTGCACTGACAACAAACCCAATCAGACCGTATCCTCTGCTAATCCCCGGGACACTATTGGACAATTTATCATGGCCAATCCAATCAACTCACATGTCTTGGGACTGTGGGAGAAAACCAGAGCACCTGGAGGAAACCCACGCAACATGGCGAGAATGTGTAAACTCCACACAGACACTGACCCAAACTGGGAATGAACGTGGTTTCCTGGCACTGTGAGGCAGCAGTGCTAACCACTGTGCCAGCATTCTGCCCATAAGGATTTCCCCAGTCATCTCCTGAGTGCAGCAAGGTGGGTCCTCTGAGTTTTCTGGCTGTTCCAGCCAGCAGGATCTTCCACTCCAGCTGATGGCAAATCTTGCCATGGATTTCCCAGCGGCAAGGGGCCCCTGCTGTTTGTAATTTTTATAAATGATCTGGATGAGGGTATTGAGGGATGGATTAGTAAATTTGCAGATGACACTAAAGTCGGTGGAGTGGTAGATAGTGAAGAGGGGTGTTATAGTTTGCAGAGAGACTTGGACAAGTTGCAGAGCTGGGCCGAGAGGTGGCAAATGGAGTTTAATGTGGAAAAGTGTGAGGTAATGCACTATGGCAGGAACAATAAATGTGTAGAGTATAGGGCTAATGGTAGGGCTCTTAATAGTGTTGAGGAACAGAAGGATCTTGGTGTATGTGTCAATAGATCCCTGAAAGTAGGCAGTCAAGTGGATAAAGTTGTTAAGAAGGCATATGGAGTCTTAGCTTTTATTGGTAGGGGTATTGAATTTAGGAGCCGCAGCATCATGTTGCAACTGTACAAAACTCTAGTGCGGCCGCACTTGGAGTATTGTGTGCAGTTCTGGTCGCCACATTATAAGAAAGATGTGGAGGCATTGGAGAGGGTACAGAGGAGGTTTACTAGGATGTTGCCTGGTATGGAGGGCAGGTCCTATGAAGAGAGGTTGAAGGATTTGAGGTTGTTTTCGTTAGAAAGGAGGCGGCTAAGAGGGGATCTTATTGAAGCATATAAGATGATTAGAGGTTTAGATAGGGTGGACAGTGATAGCCTTTTTCCTAGGATGGAGAAAGCTAGCACGAGGGGACACAGCTTTAAATTAAGGGGTATGAGTTATAGGACGGATATCAGAGGTAGGTTCTTTACTCAAAGAGTGATTAGGGAGTGGAATGCCCTGCCTGCAGCTGTTGTAGATGCGCCAAGTTTGGTGGCGTTTAAGAGGTTAATTGATAAGTATATGGAAGAGAAGGGAATGGTTTAGTTTGGAGGGGCATTGCTTTTTATTTTGGTCGGCACAACATCGAAGGCCGAAGGGCCTGTTCTGTGCTGTAATGTTCTATGTTCTATGTAAGGGAATCCCTATTGACATGGTGGGGTCAGAAGATCCCGTCACTGGTGGAACATTGTGCTGGAGGATTGGAAAATCAGATCCTTTATCCTCCCTGCATTGTGTGTTATTGAGGAATCTAAGAAAAAGACCATCATTTATTGAGTGACTTCCATGACCTCCAAGAATTTAACAGCCAAAGAAACACTTTAGAATTGCAGTTGCTGTTGTAATGTCAGAACAGTGTCCGCAGATCATTCACATTCACACAAAATATTAGGTCAATCATGAAATTTATTGATTTGTCAAAGTAATTCCAGGGATGAGAGATTTTAGCCACAAGGTTGGAGTTAGAGAAGCTAGGGTTGTATTCAGTATAAAGGAGATTGAGGGGAGATTAGATTGAAGTGTATAAGATTAGGATGGATTTAGATAAGGAAGAGAAAAAAAAACTAATCTCATTGGCAAGGACCAGTGGACACAGAGTTAAGGTTTTGAGAAAGAGGGATTGGGGTGGAGGGGCGATGTGAGAAAGAGTTTTATGTGCACAGAGTGATAATGACCTCGGACCCGCTGCCTATGAGGGAGTTGAAAGCAGAAATGCCCAATGACTTCAAAAAAGAAATTGGCTGAACGCTCAAGGGAAATAAACTTGCTGAGCTTAGGGAAGAGAGAAATGAAGAAGGATGTGTTTTTATAGAGCACCTTTCATGGGTACCAGATGTTTCAAAGTGTGTTAGATCTAAAGAAGTACTTTTTGAAGTGTGGACACTGCTGTAATGTAGTCAATTTGCACACAGCAAGATCCCATGAACCGCATTTCGTCAATGACCCAGATCACCTGCTTTTCAGATGCTGATTGAGGGATAAATATTGGCCTAGACAGTGGGGAGAAAGTACCTGCTCTTCTTTGGAATAGTCCCATGGGATCTTTCATCCACCCGAGAAGGCATCATTTGACACCTCATCCGAAAGACAGCACTTCCGACAGTGTAGTACTCCTTCAGTAGTGCACGAGAATGGCAGTTTTTGTTTTTGTGCTCAAGTGTTGTAGTGGGGCTTGTATGCAGAGCCTTATGACCCAGAGGGTTGCTGAGCCATGGCAGGAAACAAGAATTGGACTGACTGGTTTGCACTACAGAGAGCTAGCATTGACTTAAAGGGCCGAATGGCTCTCCTGTGCCTTAATGATAATAACGACTGTTTAACACTGAAAAAATAATAATGTTTCAGGAGTAATTATTGCTCAGGACATCAGTAGACTCCCTGCTCAGCTTAGAATAGTGGTTTAGGACTTTTTGTGAAAGAACAGATGGAGTTTAACATGCTATCTGTCAGACAGTATCTCTAAGAGGGCAGTGCCGGACCATGCTGACACCTTCAGCCCCTTCATGCCCTTTTGCTGCTATATGATTATTCAGGGATTCAGGACCTTAAAAATGGAGCAGAAGCTCAGAGCCGGCGAGAGCAGTGGGGGATATGGGTTGCATTACTAATGGCTTTTATTGGAGACCGCACCTTTGAGGCGAAACTGCACAGTGGCCTTAGCATTTTTTCAAGTAACATTTCTAGCCATTTATTAAGTAAAGTGCTAACTACTGTAGCGATCATGTTATAGTGCGGCCTTCTGATAGTAACATTCAAGTCGGCTATGTCAGATTCCTATTATTGACTACAGCTCAGCCTTCAACACTATTATGCCTACAAAACTCATCTCCGAACTCCGTGGACAAGGCCTCGGATCCTCTCTTTGTGGATCCTGAATTTCCTAACCAACAAACCACAATCAATAAGGATTGGCAACAACACTTATTCTATGATCATCCTTAACACTGGTGCCCCAATAGGCTGTGTTGTTAGCCCCTACTATACTCCTTATACACATATGATTTTGTGGCCACTCTGTCTGTACAAGAAACAATACTTTTCACTGTGTTTGGACAGTGATAGCCTTTTTCCTAGGATGGAGAAAGCTAGCACGAGGGGACACAGCTTTAAATTAAGGGGTATGAGTTATAGGACGGATATCAGAGGTAGGTTCTTTACTCAAAGAGTGATTAGGGAGTGGAATGCCCTGCCTGCAGCTGTTGTAGATGCGCCAAGTTTGGTGGCGTTTAAGAGGTTAATTGATAAGTATATGGATGAGAAGGGAATGGTTTAGTTTGGAGGGGCATTGCTTTTTATATTGGTCGGCACAACATCGAAGGCCAAAGGGCCTGTTCTGTGCTGTAATGTTCTATGTTCTATGTTCTATGTATGCTAATACATGTGCCAATAGTAAATCAAATCAAAATCAAATAAGGTGGCACTCTGAGCATCTTGATCACCAAGGAAGGGAAAAGTATGGAAGGGGAAGAAACAATGAATATGAGTCTGAAAGGGTTCAAAAAGAAAACAGGTTCTGCTGACTATGCATGTATTACCTTAAACATAGAAAATTAAGAGATTTGATTTGATTTGATTTATTGTTGTCAGATATGTTAGCATACAGTGAAAAAAATTATTTATTGTGCACTATACAAACAGAGCATACTGTTCATAGAGAAGGAACTGAGAAAGTGCAATATATAGTATTACAGTAATAGCTAAGGTGTAGAGAAAGATCAACTTAGTGCAAGGTAGATCCATTCAAAAGCCTGACGGCAGCAGGGAAGAAGCTGTTCTTGAGTCAGTTTAACTCAGACTTTTGTATCTTTTTCCTGATGAAAGAAGGTGGAAGAGGAATGTCTGGGGAGCATGGATCCTTAATTATGCCCCTTTGTCGAGGCAGTGGGAAGTGTAGACAGAGTCAATGGATGGGAGGCTGGTTGACATGATAGATTAAACTACATTCACACCTTTTGTAGATTCTTACCATCTTAAGCAGAGCAGGAGCCATAATTGGGGTTTTTTAGATGATTTAATAGGGTAGAGGGAGAGATATTCATTCCTCTGGTGGGAGAATTTGAAACATGGGAGCCTATAAAACTCATGTTTTACCCAAGTATTGTTTCTTGTACACGATATAGACAGAGCGGCCACATAATCATATGTGTATAAGGAGTATAGTAGGAGCTAAGAACACAGCCTATTGGGGCACCAGTGTTAAGAATGATCATAGAATAAGTGTTGTTACCAATCCTTATTGATTGTGGTTTGTGGGTTAGGAAATTCAGGATCCACAAAGGGAGGATCCGAGGCCCTGTCCACGGAGTTCGGCTGTGTAGTTTCCTCCTCCCTATTCTCAACTTGCTGTGTACGTTTGCCTCGGCACCAAGTCGCTCAGGGCAATAAACTCTCTGGAGAGGAATTTCCAAACAGGAGGCATGGCATCCCACTGTCCTGCTCTGCTTTCTCTGAACTTGCTACCCCTTTAGGTTGCTGCCAATGGATCACACAGAACAATCTCTCAGAGAAGGAGTTTCTGAGAGAGAGAGAGAGAGAGACAAGGTACTCAACTTCAATGCCACAGATATACTGTCACAAGGTAACAAATATCTATCAATTCATGTGTGTGTATGTGTGTGTGTATGTATAATTGTATATGTGTCTAATTGTATGTGTCTAATTGTGTGTGTATCAAATGTGCATGTGTAATTGTGTGTGTCAATGCATATGTATGTGTCTAATTGTCATGTGTGTATATGTCTGTGTAATTGTGTGTGTATGTCTAATTGCACAAATGTCTTAATTGTTTATGCCTCTAATAATTCCATGGAGGTGAAGGCCCCATCACCAAAAGTTCCTTTATTTACAAGACATACTATTACCACAGAGTGCTCCCTCTATGTTTTGTGCTTCAGGAAGCAGAGAGAATGACACACCTGCTTTAAATAGGGAGCATGAGGCTCTCTAATTGGGCCATCAATTAGGACTCAATTAGGAAGTTCATACTATAGCAGGCCAACCTCATTTGCCCTGACTGAAGTCACCAGAGTTTAATTTTGTGTGTGTGTGTGTGTGTGTGTGTGTGTAATTGTTGTATGTGTCTAATTGTGTATGTGTGTGTAATTGTGTGTAGTGTATCTAATTGTGTGTCTGTGTATAATTGTGTATGTGTGTGTTGAACTGTGTGTGCGTATCTCTATATGTATGTATGTTTATGTGTGTATGTCTAATTGTGTGTGTGTATGTATGCGCATATGTATCTAATTGTGTTTGTATATAATTGTGTGTATGTATCTAATTGTATGCATGTGTGTTATACATGTGCTTGTCTGCACGTGTACACTCCACATGCTATAACAACCTACTGATATTCAGTACCTAGGTTCACATGTGTAGAATGGACATACAGATAGAATGGTCAGGACACACAAAAAAATCCTGTTCCAAGAAACCCTGTTTCACATTCCAGTGTCCGTCTTCAAAACTCACATGGCCAGTAACATCTTTACCCCTAGATGGCACTCCAGACACGATGAGCAACCCCTCCCGGGCAGTGATAGGCACTCGTTGATGGTCATTGGCAGTGGGTAGGCATGTGTCATGTGCTGTTATTTTTCCTTTATTGTGCAAGGCCAGCATTTGTTGCCCATTTGTAATTGCCCTTGAACTGAGCGGCTTGCTAAGCCATTTCTGAGGGCAGTTGAGAGTCAACTACATTACTGTAGGTCTATAATCTGGCCAGGCCAGGTAAGGACAGCAGATTTCCTTCCCTAAAGGACATGAATGAACCAGATGGGTTTTTACACATATTGACAATAACATAGGTTTTATGGCTAGCATTTAATTCCATTTTTTAATTAATTGAATTTAAGTTCCACCAGCTGCCATGGTGGGATTTGAACACATATTCTCAGCCTGGGTCTGTGGATTATTAGGTCAGTGACATAACCTTTCCACCATCAAAGCACACTCAACCTGTAGACTGCTATCTCTGGGCTAGGCGCACAGTGGTCAAAGGAAGCTAGCGTACAACTCTCTTTCGTCAATGTTTGGCGGTCTGGCTTTGTTTATTTATTGAGGAATGAGGCAGTGAGCTCTAGGCCTAGTTGAGAGAAAAGAACGAGTGGACTATTTAAACCACTTCAATCACATGCTGCTGAAGGACAATTACTGAAGTGGAGCAGAGTCATCGATCTCAGCTGGAATAGATTATTAAACAGTGACAGCCCCGGCCAGACTGAACAATTCCACTCCAGCGCTCGATTTTAATGGGTAAATGAATCTTGCTCCATCATTGTGACTTAACTATTAATAATAGGGATAAAATTTACAGGGTAAGATGTAGCCCTAACAAAGACAAAATTTGCCAGGAGACCCAGTTCAGGTTCACTGCATCTCAAATACTCACGCTGAGTCAGCTGGTTGGCGGTTCGAACCCTATTCCAGGGACCTGAGAATTACATGGAGATTGACACTGCGGTGCAGTGTACTGAAGGAGTGTTGTACAATTTGATTTGATTGGATTTGATTTGATTTATTTGATTTGATTTATTATTGTCACATGTAATATAGTGAAAAGTGTTGTTTCGTGCATGCTAAAGAAACAAAGCATATTACTCACGGAGAAGGAGAGGACAAAGTGCAGAATGTAGTGTTACAGTCATAACTAGATTGTTGAGTCAGATCAACTTAGTACACAGTATGTTCATTCAAAAGTCTGACAGCAGTAGGGAAGAAGCTGTTCTTGAGTCGGTTGGTACGTGACCTCAGACTTTTGTATCTTCTTCCCAATGGAAGAAGGTGGGAGAAAGTATATCCGTGGTGCGTGGGGTCCTTAATTATGCTGGCTGCTTTGCCAAGGCAGCAGGAAGTGTAGACAGAGTCAATGGATGGGAGGCTGGTTTGCTTGGTGAGCTGAGCTACATTCACGATCCTTTGTCGTTTCTTGCACATAGTTGGCTTTGTACAATGTGAGGTATTAAACCGAAGCCTAATCTTTCCAATTAGAAGGGAATATCCTACAGTACTATTTGAAACAGAACAGGAGGTGCAGTGTTTAATATTTATCCCTCAATCACTAAAACCGATAATCTGGGGTTTCACATTCCTGTTTGTGGGATCTTGCTGTGTGATTGAGCTGCTGTGTTTTAAAAGGGCTTTATTGGCTGTGCAGTGCTTCGGAATTTCCTGAGATTGTATGGCACTATAGAAATGAAGTCTTTTCTTACTCAGCATCCACAGGGATGTGTGAGGGAGGAATCAGGTTCGAGGTTTGAACTGAAAGAGTGCAAGGAGAGCTTCCATTGAGTTTGAGAGGTCTAGGCAGTAAGATTTGAGAGTGTGCTGCACACAGTAAGTTTGGTCAATACCTCCAGTTCCCTCCCATGTCAAGCTGATGGGCTGCGCAAGTAATAGCTCGATTCAGGTGTAAATTCAAACTTACACTGCCTGCTCCCCATCCCCTCACTGTGTTAGAATCAGAGCTCTTCAATATGCACTTTGCACTCCAACTCTGCATGTTTTCACACCTCACTCAGGCCACATTCCTCATACCACAATCTTCAAATGAATTCTTAACATCTCCTCAGTATTTCCCCAACATCTTTCATCTTCTGTCTTGGTTTCCAAAAAGAAGTCATATTGGACTTGGAACAGTAACTCTGCTTCACTCTCTCCATAGATGCTGCCAGACTTGCTGAATTTTGACAAGTCATTCCATTTTCATAGGAACATAAGAATTAGGAGCAAGAGTAGGAATAGGCCATTTGGTCCCTCGAGCCTGCTTCGCCATTCAATAAGATCATGGCTGATCTTTTCATGGACTCAGTTTGCAATCCTTCATCTGCTAGTCCCTTCTCCTGCACCCCGTTGGAGCTCCTGAACCAGTCAGCCTCAGCTTTCATTCCTTTCAGTTTGAGAGGTACCTCGTGAAAAGGCTGAAGCTGAACCAATCTGGTTTAATTCAGTTTGTGCAGTGATGCAGTGCTGTTATTCTCCACTTGGGAGCTGCTGAGAGCCTTCTGCGTGTTAGCGCTGCCTGCCTGCACAATCTCATTTCATGCCTGTGTTTTCAGCACGGATTGGAAAATGAGGACTCATGCAGGGTGTGAGAGAGATAGTGGAGGAGGGGGACAGATGGAGGAGATGGGTGGGGTGGGGTGCGGTGAGCAGGGGTGAACAGTCTGCCTTATGCTGCTCCACCTGGCTTCTTCACTTTGTTATTTCTCTCTCCTGGGTGGCAATGAGCCATGAAGGACAGCCGTACCTCGCCCTGCCCCCGCATCTGGCACCGTCACCAGCCCCCTGAGGACTCAATGTCTTTCACACCATTCTAAACTGCTGCCACTTCTCTTTTGGAAAAGACTACCTATCATTGGGATATTTTGCCCATCGTCCTGGGTGACCAGTGAACGTTATGGCCAGCCTGCTCGCTGAACCACCACCTGGTACAACTGAAGGGGTTGCTGGGGCATATCAGAGTACAGGTAAGGGTCAATCATATTAGTATGGGACCGAAGCACACATAAACCAAACTGTTTAAAGAGATTAATGGACCAGCCCAACAAGTTCAAAGTGAATTTAAGTTCTCAGACTGCTTCTCATTGAGCTCATTTTCTGAACTATTAGCCTAATCATGGGGAGATGGTCACAGTTAGAAATGTGCCCACCCCAACCCAACACTGTCATCTCCACATCATGGGAAGATGGTGGTACAGCAGTAATGCCACTAGGCTAGTAATCCAGCAGATGCACCAGAGATGTGGGTTCAAATCTCACCATAGCAGCTGGTGGAATTTAAATTTAATGAACAAATCTGGAATACAAATTAGTCCCAATGATTGCGACCATGACAACTATCATTGATTTGTTATGAAAACACATTTAGGTCACTAACATCCTCTGGGAAGGAAATCTGTCATCTTTGCCCTGTCTGGCCTACATGTGATTGCCCTCTGAAATGGGATAGGTAACAAATGCTGGCAATACCCACATCTCAAAATATTTTTTTTTGAGATGTGAAGGCTCACTGTCCAGGCCACATGGGTAAGGTACTGTAAGTCCAATAACAGCAAAGATGAAAGAATGAATCTAAAGCTGTGTCAAAATCTTGCCACCTTTGATGTCGATGGATTCTCATGGTCAGTGCCATGGGTTTCCTAGCGACGAGGAGTGAATTCAGTGGAAAATCCCGTTAACAACAGTGGGACCATAAGATCCCACTGCCAGCAAGCAGCATGCTGCCTCCAGCCATGGCAAAATGTGCTGTGGAGGGAGATGTAAATCCCACCCGTAATCTTATACCTCAGGCAGGTTTATTAAGACGACTCAGTAGCTTAACAGATTCTTTAATTCATTCCCCACGCCACAGTTTGAGATGATCCAATGCTTAGCATGGCCGTTTAAGGGGGGATGTTTCCTGAGGGCCGCATTATTGATGAGGATCCTATGGATCGTCTGGGTGGGGAGCTGAGCCAATCAGCATGTACCACGTGTTGAGGAGGGGCTAGCAGTTGCAGCCAGGGAGTTGTGTGGAGCAGTTGCATTGTAATTTAATCTGACTTTGCTTGTACGTATTTTACTTGGCAATAAAGCCTATTGTTGATTTAAGCCACGTCAAATCGCCCTTGATTTATTATACTTAACAGCCATCTTTAACAATGCATTTAGCTTAATAATGTAATCGGCAAACAGTGCAATTACTTGTACATTGTTTCTGTTTTCTCATAGTTTTCACATTTGCTTTGTACGCATTCAAAACCAGGCCGAAAATTTTTACTAACCTGGCAGGGGCAAAATCATGATCAGCAGGCAGGGCTGCGCTTCTTAGCCTTTTGACTAAATTAAGCATAAGTTTAAGCCCAAGCAAAGCCTTTTCTTGTCAATTTGGACCTTGCATGCCTGTCTTGCGGGGAGCGTGAATTGGATTCAATTTGAATCTGATTTTTGAAGTAAGTAAGGAGGTGGATTGGGGTCTGTCCGCTCCATCCTGCATATTGCCTTTGTCACTTTAAGAACAACAGTGATGTACAGTCTTCCTGAACTGTGGGGAGGGCAGCTGAATTAGTGATCCAGAGACCCAGAGTTCAAATCCCACCATGGCAGACAGTGGAATTTGAATTCAGTTAAAATCTGGAAGTACAAATCTGATAATAACCATGAAATCATTGTCATAGAAACCAATTTGACTCGCTAGTACTTCTGGTCTCCAGTGGGCTAGTGGTAGTGCTCACTGAGCTGATAAGCCATAAAGCTACAGCAATGCTCTGGGGTTTCAGGTTTGAATCTTGCCACGATCAATGGTTACATTTGAATTCTAAAATAAGCTTTTCTGAACCACTGCAGTCTTTGTGCTGTAGATACATCCACAATGGTGTTAGGGAGGGAGATCCAGGAACATGACCACAGTGACAATAAATTAATATCAATATGTTATAAGAAACGGTGTGTGGAAGGGAGCCTGAAACTGATACTGTTCCTACGTGTCGAGGAACACTCTTCTAGATTGTAGAGATCACAGGTTTGGAAGGTGCCATTACAGGAGCCGTGGTGAATTGCCGCAGTGCATGTTGTAGAATGTACACACAACAGCATCGATATTGGGGCTAATGGCTAATGGTAGGGCTCTTAATAGTGTTGAGGAACAGAAGGATCTTGGTGTATGTGTCAATAGATCCCTGAAAGAAGGCAGTCAAGTGGATAAAGTTGTTAAGAAGGCATATGGAGTCTTAGCTTTTATTGGTAGGGGGATTGAATTTAGGAGCCGCAGCATCATGTTGCAGCTGTACAAAACTCTAGTGCGGCCGCACTTGGAGTATTGTGTGCAGTTCTGGTCGCCACATTATAAGAAAGATGTGGAGGCATTGGAGAGGGTACAGAGGAGGTTTACCAGGATGTTGCCTGGTATGGAGGGCAGGTCCTATGAAGAGAGGTTGAAGGATTTGAGGTTGTTTTCGTTAGAAAGGAGGCGGCTAAGGGGGGATCTTATTGAAGCATATAAGATAATTAGAGGTTTGGATAGGGTGGACAGTGATAGCCTTTTTCCTAGGATGGAGAAAGCTAGCACGAGGGGACACAACTTTAAATTAAGGGGTATGAGTTATAGGACGGATATCAGAGGTAGGTTCTTTACTCAAAGAGTGATTAGGGAGTGGAATGCCCTGCCTGCAGCTGTTGTAGATGCGCCAAGTTTGGTGGCGTTTAAGAGGTTAGTTGATAAGTATATGGATGAGAAGGGAATGGTTTAGTTAGGAGGGGCATTGCTTGTTATTTTGGTCGGCACAACATCGAAGGCCGAAGGGCCTGTTCTGTGCTGTATTGTTCTATGTTCTATGATATGTTCTTGATAGAGGGAGTGGAAATTGGACAATATCCTGAGGTGAGGCCTACCCCTGTGTTCTCACCACAGACTCAATTTCCTTCCTTTGTCCACTTCAAACTTTGCTAGGGCATTTATTACTTCCCAGCTACACCTCCCAATTTCCTTTGCCCTACAGATAAATCTCTATTTGTATCTACAATGTGTCAATCTATTGGGCCTGATTTTTGCATGTTGGAAGACTCTGTAAATCTTTAAAATGGGGGGTGCACTCATATTTCTGGTCAAAACTATTTTGGGTGGTAGAAAGAGGCCACACAGACATGAATCAAAAATCTAATGGTCTATTTGAAATTGGTTGAGATCTGAAACATACTGTACTTTGGCAAAGAGTCTTAATTCATAGTGTGGGAGTCACAAACTAATGGAATAGACATAAACACACTTGAAGTGTGTGTGAGTTGTATATAACTGCCATGATCCGAATTATTTTTTAAAACATCCATACCTTATATTCAAAACTAAATGAATACAGCTGTCAATGGGAGTTTTAAAAAATCTTCTGTTGGACTGCTTTCGTTGACAGCATAGGTTAGAAAAATATGGTTTTTGGTTGTGCAGTTTCATTTGGGCTCTTGTTTCAACATTTCCCAAGGGCCGTCAATATGTCACTATGAATGCATGGCTGGATTTCAAAAACTGATTGTCTTCACAGAGGATTCTGAGTTTACAATTTGCAACTTAAAGAGCCTATCAAAGGATTCACATTATTTGCTGTACGGTTCTTATATTATTTTCACAAGAGATTACACACTTGAAGAGATTTAAAAACTTTGAATTATCTTTTATGAATGGTAGCTATTGTACATGTAGGTCTGCTAGATGTATTAGATGGTAGAACTTTGTTTTCATCTCTACAAAGCTCCTGAGGTCTGTGAGTGGATATGGAGATGGCATGAAGGGAATGAGGATGAGTGGAGGACATGGAATATTGTAGTGGGTGAAAATTAGCGGGCCTAACACAAGCAATTGGAACAAAATCCCAGAAAACCAAGACAGTCTTCTAACCATCCTATATTGTTCTTTCCCATCCATGACCATCTACAGGGTTGTCAGGTATTTCTTCATCCTGCACCCCAGTCCCTTGTGCAAAGATTGTGTGTTGGGGGTTTACTGAGACATGCATGGTGAGTTAGGAAATTTCCTAACTCAAGCTACACATCTTGGTAGCCAAACTTTGTCCCTGTACTTGTATCTTCAGCCACTTTTTTTCACTCTTTCACTGACTTTTGAATTTCTGCAAGGAGAGAAAGGGCCCCAAGTTAGTCAAAATGGCATCAAAGCCCTGATTCTGGTATTTATGACCTCCAGTCCAGCACCTACCATTTTTACTACAATATGCGTAATGGGGTGGGTTGTACTTCACACAACTCATGGTTCATGGAGGGAGATGAATGTTGAAGAGTGCAGCTACATTCAAATACATTAAATTAATGTTAGTGGAATGTCCAAAACATGAGTTGTGGCCTTTAGACCTCTTGGGAAAAGGAGAGATAGAATAATCTTTTGGATAGTTTCAGGTACGACTTTAGGAAAGATAAGTGTCCTTTGTAAGAGAGGTAAGATGTCTTTTTGGATTTGTAAGAGTAGACAAAAATGTGCATAAAAAGTAGATACGCTTTGTGGAACTGACAAGTTTTCAAGACATTCTGCCCTTTAAATGAAAAGCAAACCTTTTTTAACAATCAGCTCCTATAATTTCACTCTGTCTATAAACCTAAGAAATCTTATTATGGGAATTGTGCTGCATAACTGATTCCCCAAGCTGTTATTATACGAGCAAGGTGCCTGTCAGTTCACACTTTGATGGTTCCAAGGTTTTGATGTGATGCTATGAATACAAATGATTGATTTATAACAGATTAAGTACTTGAATGAAATTTTCTTTTATAAAGGAAAATAAAGGAAATTAAATGTATTTAATGTTTTTTTGTGAATGCAGTTTTTTTTATTTAATAAAATCTGTAGTAGATTCTTAGAACTTTTTTTATTTTAATCTTACAATGGTTCCTTAAGGCTGGTCACAGTGGCTAGTAGGTGAGTTGACAAATGTTGGGAGGGTGGTTTGAAGGGCTATGGGAGTCAGGCAGAAAGGCATAAATTGATATGGAGCATAAGAGGAGCCATGGAAGGTGCATAGGGATGCTGAATGGTATGTGAAGACAAGGATGGTGAACATGTGGGAAATGTGAAGCACATGACGGCTTTAAGGCTATTTTTTATTTTATTCTTGCAAGAGCCAGAACCCAGTCCACCTCTGCACCTAGCAATTCCTGCAGGTGCCTGTGAACGTTTTCAGGGGATAGAGGGCAAGACATCATTCTGCTCACTTCACCAGAACAAAGATCCTGCCTCCACAGGCATGTACTCCTGATGAGAGTGAGAATTCTTATATCTCCTTTTTCCACTGTATCTCTCTTTCAATCCTCTTTGAATTTATTTCCCTGTCTTCCCCTCTAACTTTATCTCTTTCACTGTTTCTCCCTCTCTGTCTCCCTGTCTCTTCTCTCTCTCTCTTTCCGCTCTACGTAAGTTTCCTCCAATCTCCTCCCACTCACATTCTCTCTCTTCTTCCCTATTCCTGTTCAAATAAAAACATATTAGGAATGGTCAAAACCTCACATAGGTCTAAGTATAATTAATAAAAGGTTCACCATTTAGATGGATACGCTTGGGTATGTTTCGCTGTTCACCATGCACCCTGTTATGTGCAGCATTTCATGGTCTGGTTTTACTAAATTAAAAGAGATGAGAAAATATTTTATTTTCTCTTTAAGAAGATTGGGGCAGCTAAATGACAGAGCACAGAATTCTCCTCTCCCACCATAGAACATAGAACATTACACCGCAGTACAGGCCCTTCGGCCCTCGATGTTGCGCCGGCCAGTGGACCCTCTAACCTAAACTATTCCAATATCATCCATATGCCTATCCACCGAACATTTGAATGCCCCCAAAGTAGGCGAGTTCACAACTGCTGCAGGTAGGGCATTCCACGCTCTCACCACCCTCTGTGTAAAGAACCTGCCTCTGACATCCGTCCTATAACTACCACGTCTTAATTTAAAGTTATGTCCCCTCGTGTTGGTCATCACCATCCGAGGAAACAGGCTCTCACTATCCACCCTATCCAATCCCTTGATCATCTTATACGCCTCAATTAGGTCACCGCGTAACCTTCTTCTCTCTAATGAAAATAACCTCAGGTCCCTCAGCTTTTCCTCATAAGGCCTTCCCACCATACCAGGCAACATCCTGGTAAACCTCCCCTGCACCCTTTCCAATGCTTCCACATCTTTCTTATAATGCGGCGACCAGAACTGTACGCAATACTCCAAGTGCGGTCGCACCAGAGTTTTGTACAGTTGTAACATAACCTCACGGCTCCTAAATTCAATCCCTCTACAATAAAAGCTAACACACCGTACGCCTTCTTAACAACTTTATCAACCTGGGTGCCAACTTTCAAAGAGCTATGTACTTGTACCCCAAGATCCCTCTGCTCGACAACACTATTAAGGGTCCTTCCATTAGCCCTATATTTCATATGCCTGTTATTCCTACCAAAGTGACTCACCTCACACTTATCCATATTGAATTCCATTTGCCACCTCACGGCCCAGCTCTGCAACCTATCTATGTCCCTCTGCAAACTGTAACATCCATCCTCGCTGTCTACAACTCCCCCCACTTTGGTATCGTCAGCAATTTACTAATCCAACCCTCTACACCCTCATCTAGGTCATTTATAAAAATGACAAACAGCAGTAGCCCTAAAACAGATCCTTGAGGTACACCACTTGTAACTGCACTCCAGGTTGAATATTTCCCATCAACCACTACCCTCTGTCTTCTATCCGCTAGCCAATTCCTAATCCAAACTGCTAAATCACCTTCAATCCCATGCATCTGCACTTTCTGCAGTAGCCTACCATGGGGAACCCTATCAAACGCTTTGCTAAAATCCATATACACTACATCAACTGCCTTACCCTTATCTACCTCTTTGGTCACCTCCTCAAAAAACTCAATAAGGTTTGTGAGGCACGACCTACCCTTCACAAAACCGTGCTGACTATCCCTAATCAATTTATTTCTCCCTAGATGCTTATAAATCCTATCCCTTATAATTCTTTCCAAGACCTTGCCCACAACAGAAGTCAGGCTCACCGGTCTATAATTTCCAGGATGGTCCCTACTCCCTTTTTTGAACAAAGGGACAACATTTGCCATCCTCCAGTCTTCCGGCACTCTACCTGTAGCTAACGACGACATGAAGATCAAAGCCAAAGGCTCTGCAATCTCCTCTCTAGCCTCCCAGAGAATCCTGGGGTAAATCCCATCTGGCCCAGGGGACTTATCAATTTTCATACCCTCAAGATTTGCTAACACCTCCTCCTTATGAACCTCAATCCTGCCCAGTCTACAACCTAGTATCGCAGTATTTTCCCCGACAACATTGTCTTTCTCCTGCGTGAATACTGACGAAAAATACTCATTCAGTGTCTCTCCTATCCCCTCAGGCTCCATGCACAACTTCCCACTGCTATCTCTGACTGGCCCTAATCTTGCCCTAACCAATCTTTTATTATTTATATACCTGTAAAAAGCTTTAGGATTCTCCTTAATCCTATCCGCCAAAGTCTTCTCGAGTCCTCTTCTAGCTCTTCTCAACTCCCTCTTTAGCTCCTTCCTGGCTGATTTATAGCTCTCCATTGCCCTAACTGAGCCTTCACGTCTCATCATTATATAAGCCTCCTTCTTCCTCTTCACCAGAGATTCAACTTCCCTAGTACACCATGGTTCCGTCACTCGACCACTTCCTCCCTGCCTGGCAGGTACATATTCATTAATGACATGCAGAAGCTGTTCCTTAAATATGCTCCACATATCAGATGTCCCCAGCCCCTGCAATTTCCTGCTCCACCCTATGCATCCTAAATCTCTCCTAATAGCCTCATAATCACCAGCATCAGAACTCTAATCACCCTGGTCAAAGAGCAATCTCTTCATATGTACTCTTGTATGAGCAAGAGGACCAATCATCTCTGGTCCTCCATGGTGTATCTGGAAAGGGTGGGGATGCCATGTCCAGGCAGAGGCCAAGTGAAAAGCTTAACTGTGGCCTGCTGGCTTTGAGATGGAGGGAAAATCTGTAAAAGACATGCCCACCAAATGTATCACTTCGATTTGTGCTCACATTCAGAGGTGTTAATGATTCAGGTGGCAGGCAAGCCAGCTTGGGTAATGGAGGTAAGGAGATGGAGGGCTATCGCTGGTTGGTATAGGGCCATGAGGAGAAATCTGAAGCCTAAGCATCAAAAGGCAGTGGGGCCTCTGTAAGATCAAAAGGCTGTTATATGCGTCACTGCAATGGCAAGCATCAGCCCGGCCATGGATGTTTCGGCGGAGATGATCGTATCTGATGTGCAAATGGCAATGTTGAAGACACCCCCACGTGTCCCAGTCTGAGCTGCGGTTGCAAGGATTCTGGAGGAGTAATGCAGAGATTCTGGCCTACAGTTTCAGTCCAGGGCCCCTTAAAGATGGTGCCAGGACCTTCAGTCCCATGAAATAACAGGAGGAATGGCGACTCATACTCACCCCACCACAAGATTAATTCATCAGCTGGAAATCAGAAGATCCCTCCTGACCACCTACCCTGCTGTCCAGCAGGAATCACACTGGTCACTAACCCTGCTGCCCAGTGGGAATCACAGAGGAATCACCTTCACCCCTGCGCCAGAGGCGATGGCCACTTAGCCTGCTGCCCAGTGGGAATCAGACTGACCACTTACCCTGCTGCCCAGTAGGAATCAGACTGACCACTTACCCTGCTGCCCAGTAGGAATCAGACTGACCACTCACCCTGCTGCCCAGTGGGAATCTGACTGACCACTCACCCTGCTGCCCAGTGGGAATCAGACTGACCACTCACCCTGCTGCCCAGTGGGAATCTGACTGACCACTCACCCTGCTGCCCAGTAGGAATCAGACTGGCCACTTAGCCTGCTGCCCGGGAATCAGACTGACACTACCTGCTGCCCAGTGGAAATCAGACTGACCACTTACCCTGCTGCCCAGTAGGAATCAGACTGACCACTTACCCTGCTGCCCAGTAGGAATCAGACTGACCACTCACCCTGCTGCCCAGTGGGAATCTGACTGACCACTCACCCTGCTGCCCAGTGGGAATCTGACTGACCACTCACCCTGCTGCCCAGTGGGAATCTGACTGACCACTCACCCTGCTGCCCAGTGGAAATCAGACTGACCACCTCCCCTGCTGTCCAGTGGGAATCAGACTGACCACTTACCCTGCTGCCCAGTGGGAATCAGACTGACCACTTACCCTGCTGCCCAGTGGGAATCAGACTGCACCACTCACCCTGCTGCCCAGTGGGAATCAGACTGACCACTCACCCTGCTGCCCAGTAGGAATCAGACTGACCACTTACCCTGCTGCCCAGTGGGAATCAGACTGACCACTCACCCTGCTGCCCAGTGGGAATCAGACTGACCACTCACCCTGCTGCCCAGTGGGAATCAGACTGACCACTCACCCTGCTGCCCAGTGGGAATCTGACTGACCACTCACCCTGCTGCCCAGTGGAAATCAGACTGACCACCTCCCCTGCTGTCCAGTGGGAATCACTCTGACCACATATCCTGCTGCCCAGCGGGAATCAGACTGACCACTTACCCTGCTGCCCAGTGGGAATCAGACTGACCACTTACCCTGCTGCCCGGTAGGAATCAGACTGACCACTCACCCTGCTGCCCAGTGGAAATCAGACTGACCACCTCCCCTGCTGCCCAGTGGGAATCAGACTGGCCATTTACCCTGCTGCCCAGTAGGAATCAGACTGACCACCCCTACCCTGCTGCCCAGCGGGAATCAGACTGACCACTTACCCCCTGCTGCCCAGTAGGAATCAGACTGACCACCCCTACCCTGCTGCCCAGCAGGAATCACACTGACCATCTATCTTCCTGCCCAGTGGGAATCACACTGGTCACCTGTCCTGCTGTCCAGCAGGAATCACACTGACCACTGACCCTGCTGTCCAATGGGATCCACACTGACCACCTTCCCTACTGTCCAGTGGGACTTACACTGACCACCTACCCTGTTGCCCAGTGAGATTCACTCAGACCATCTACCCTGCTGTCCAGCGGGAATCATTGTGACCTTCCCACTCCCACTGCATCTGAAAAATTCTGCCCAGGAAGAACATTCAAAGAGAGGTGGTGCTATAGTAGTCCAGATATCCAGGATAATGCTTTGGGGACATGGGTTCAAATCCCAGCATGGCAGATGGTAAAATTTGAATGCTATTTTTTGAAAATCTGGAATAAAAGTTTAATGATTTCACATGACAGAAATGTTGTAAAAAAAACATCCGGTTCACAAATGCCCTTGAAATGACCGAGCACTGCAGCAGCCCCTGTCCATGGTTCAGTAACTGGCAGCGTTGTTATCCAGAGCTGAGTGGAAGTCAATGCAGGAGGCACCCTGGGGTGCCCCAGGAAGTGGGCAAAAAAGCTGGCTCAACCAGCGATGCCCACATTCCCTGAAAGAATATTTAAAAATCCCTGGGGAAACAATGTGTACATGGCCAAGGGAGATCAGGAATTGGTGGAGAAGAGCGAGCCTTATCTCCCACACCTTACAAAGGTGCAAGACAATCAGTAAGAGGATAATCAGTGGGGATGGGAGGGGTGGAAATTTCCAATTGCCTGGTGGGTGGGACTGGGAAATCTTTGATGTTTGAAGTCACTGACCTTCCCAATAGAACAGAATGTGTTTCAATTTATGACAGTTTTTACTGACAGACCAGAACACTGCACTTGCCTGAGGAAGACACGGGAGTGTTGAAAGCTCGCTTTTTTACTATCAAATAAATCGGTTGGATTAATAATTGGTGTTGCTAAATTCTTACTGAGTTTTTACTGAGTCAGAGGAAGCAAGGTTGAGGCGCGGGGGGGGGGGGGGGGGGGGGGGGGGGGGGGGGAGCGGGTGGAGGAGTTGGGGAAGCAGAAACAGGGAGGTCTGTGATAGGGTGGATATCAGATTAATAGATTTGGGTTGAGCAACGGGCTAAATGGTCTCCACTGCGTTCCCGTATTGCAATGGCACGGTGATTGGTGGTGTTCTGAATGGGAATCTGGAATGGGCTGAATGGCCTTTAAACTCATGGTCACCCTGTAACCTGCTAAAAAAGAGTTGGTATATTCCAACTAAGGATCTGCTCCTGAATGGTAATCCATCTCCTCTCTGTCAGGTACTGTTTGCTTCCAGAATTTTCCCCTGAGGATTTGAAATGTCCATCAATTATTTTTGTTCACTTCGGTGTGATGGTTAGTCAAAGCAATGAATGTGGATGGATGATGTGATGGTGACGCTGATGTGGCAGTGGCGGGGGGTGGGGGGGGGGGGGATATAGAATGGCAAGTTGTTCTTCAAGTCTCATTTCTTAAACTCTGAATCAAAGTTAAGCATAAAATCCAAGTGCTGTGATCCCATATTCAAAACTGAGGGGAAACAAATATCAAGCATCCATTCTGCTACTTAAGCAGAAGTCTGCTCTTTGACTGAGAAATTGAGAAGGCCAGTTAAGGCCTACACCCCAGGATACCGGTGACAGGCACAAGGCAGCTTGAGCATTCCCCATCATCAGTGGCCATCCCTTCAGTTGGCCCCACAGGGAGGCAATGCTCTAGTGGTATTATTGCTAGAAACTCTGGAATTAATCCAGAAACTTTTTTTATTTATTAGTGTCACAAGTAGGTTTACATTAACAGTGCAATGATATTACTGTGAAAGTACTCTAGACACTACACTCCGACATCTGTTCGGATATATTGAGGGAAAATTTAGATTGGCCAGTTTACCTAACCAGCACGCCTTTCAGACTGTGGGAGAAAACCGGAGCAAACCCATGCAGACACAGGGAGAATGTGCAGATGCCGCACAGACAGTGAGCCAAACCATGAAAATGTCAGTTGTTGGTGTTGTTCAAGTAGGGCATGCCAATGTCACCTTCTCAGGTAAACTAGTGATGGGCAATAAGAACATAAGAAATCAGAGCAGGAATAAGCCATTCAGTCCTTCCAGCCTACTCTGCCATTCAATGAGATCATGGCTGATCTTCTACCTCAATGTCATTGGTCAGAATCCCCACTCACCTGATGAAGCAGCAGAGTCCCGAAAGCTAGTAGTGTTTGCTACCAAATAAACTTGTTGGACTTTAACCTGGTGTTGTGAGACTTCTTACTATATATAATCTTTCCTCACAGGACAATACCCCCATTATAGGAGTTAATGTAGTGATGTACTCTTTCTAATGGCAAGAATATATTTCATTGGGTAAGGAGACCGAAACTGCACACACAACTCCAGGTGCAGTTCCACTAAAGCTCTATATAGAACATAGAACATTACAGCGCAGAACAGGCCCTTTGGCCCTCGATGTTGCGCCGACCAATTAGGAACAAGCAGTGACCCTCTAACCTAAACCATTTCCTTTTCATCCATAAACCTATCCTCTGACCTCTTAAACGCCCCCAAAGTTGGCGCATCTACAACTGATGCAGGCAAGGCATTCCATACCCTTACCACCCTCTGGGTAAAGAACCTACCTCTGATATCTGTCCTAAAACCACCACCCCTTAATTTAAAGCTATGTCCCCTCATGCTAGCTTTCTCCATCCTAGGAAAAAGGCTATCACTGTCCACCCTATCTAAACCTCTAATCATCTTATATGTTTCAATAAGGTCTCCTCCTAGCCGCCTCCTTTCTAACGAAAACAACCTCAAATCCCTCAGCCTCTCTTCATAAGACCTGCCCTCCATACCAGGAAACATCCTGGTAAACCTCCTCTGTACCCTCTCCAATGCCTCCACATCTTTCTTATAATGTGGGGACCAGAACTGTACACAATACTCCAAATGCGGCCGCACTAGAGTTTTGTACAGTTGCAACATGACGTTGCGGCTCCGAAATTCAATCCCCCTACCAATAAAAGCTAAGACTCCGTATGCCTTCTTAACAACCTTATCGACTTGATCGCCAACTTTCAGGGATCTATGCACACATATACCAAGATCCCTCTGTTCATCAACACTATTAAGAATCCTACCATTAGCCCTATACTCTACACATTTATTATTCCTGCCATAGTGCATTACATCACACTTTTCCACATTAAACTCCATTTGCCACCTCTCGGCCCAGCTCTGCAACTTGTCCAAGTCTCTGTGCAAACTATAACACACCTCTTCACTATCTACCACTCCACTGACTTTAGTGTCATCTGCAAATTTACTAATCCATCCTTCAATACCCTCATCCAGATCATTTATAAAAATTACAAACAGCAGGGGCCCCAAAACAGACCCCTGAGGCACACCACTCGTCACCGAACTCCACGATGAATATCTCCCATCAACCAACACCCTCTGTCTTCTATCTGCTAGCCAATTCCTAACCCAATTAGCTAAATCACCCTCTATCCCATACATCTGCATTTTCTGCAGAAGTCTTCCATGGGCCACCTTATCAAACGCTTACTAAAGTCCATATATACCACATCAACCGCCTTACCCCCATCCACCTCCTTAGTCACTTTTTCAAAAAACTCGATGAGGTTAGTAAGGCACGACCTACCCTTCACAAAACCATGCTGACTATCCCCAATCAATTCATTTCTCTCTAAATAAATATAAATCCTATCCCTAATAATTCTCTCCAATACTTTGCCCACAACAGAAGTAAGACTCACTGGCCTATAATTCCCTGGAAGGTCTCTCTTCCCCTTCTTGAACAACGGGACCACATCCGCTATCCTCCAGTCCTCCAGAACCACACCCGTAACCAACGACGACCTGAAGATCAGAGCCAGAGGCTCTGCAATCTCCTCTCTCGCCTCCCAGAGAATCCTAGGGTAAATCCCGTCCAGCCCAGGGGACTTATCTAACTTCAAAAGTTAGATATATAATTGCAATTATATATCTTTACTCCTCTACTCAAATCCTCTGTTAATAAAGACCAGCATGCCAACTGCTTTCTTAATGGCTTGCTAACTGATGACTTTGCCAGAAACATCTTGATTAATAAAGGAAAAAGCAGAAGGGAGGTGGTCAAGGGTTGCACAGTTTTGAAATAGGCTTAGAAGCAATGTCGAGGATTTATTCCAGCCCAGAGAGGATGGAAGGAGGTCTTCTGGCGCAGTAGTTATATCCCTACCTCTGGGTCAGAGGCTCCAGGTTCAAGTCAGGATTTGATGGCCACAAAAGATGCATTCATAATGTGGCCAAAGGTGCATTCATAATGAGCTTGTAAGTCCTTCCAATAGGCCTGATGCAAGACAGTAAGAGTCATACTGCAAAAGAAAACAGCAAATCACTGCAGTACTTTGCCAAATAACATCATGGAGGATTCAAATGAAAGTTCATGGTCTGCAATGCCCCCTTAGGGTGGTACCTGGAGGAGGAGGAAGGAAGGATTGGACTAAATAGTAGACAGAGATTTCCCATGATCTGACTGAATGGTGGGTAGAGATTTGTCATGATTGAACTGAATGGCAGAGCAAGCTCTAGGCATTGGCATCCTCTTTGTAATGCCTGGCTTAGAAAATAACGGTATCATAAATTTGAAAGAGAAATATATTCCTCCACAACTTCCACAATACCCCCAGCCCTGTAACTGCCCCTTTTTAGCAGGTGAAATAGTGCCTTTCATCCTTCACAACATCTACTAAGTTCCAGCTGCTGTATATTCCGTCATGAGAGCACTGACTTTTAAGAGCAGAGAAACACTCTCTCATTCTGGGCAGGTTCACTTCATAACTGTGGGGATTGATCTGAAGATGCCTCCTTGAGTTTCAAAGTTGTTTTTAATTGCATTCAAAAATTATGTGCATAATCATACAGCTGATAAAATGTTTTAGCTAGTTCAGATGCTAATGGATGAGCTAATGGGTGCTCTTAAACTGCTTATTGGGTGGTGTCCAGAATAACCTTATGAACATGTCTTTCTTGATTTAGTAGTATTTCTGTAATTTGGATGGTGATGTTTTTGAATTTTTCTCAGAGATTTGAGCTCATAATCTAAGCTGACACTCCCAGCACAGTACCCTGTTCAATTTCCCGATATCTCTCGTCATAAAGCCAATGTTTCATTGGATTTTGATTCAAATATTATGGTACAGAGAGAGGCCATTTGGCTTGTCATGCATGCTCTGAAAAAAAGCTACTAATTAATTTCATGTCCCTAGTGTTTCTCTACAATTTTTCCCTTGAAGGAACTTTGAAAAGTTAGTATCGAGTCTACTTGCACTATTCTGTTCAGCAGTGAATTCCAGATCATAACATCTTGATAGAAAATAAAGAAAATACACCTTATCTCCCTTTATGCCAATTATTTTAAATCTGTCTTTTCCAGTTACTGATTCTACTCCCAGTGGAAACAATTTCTCCCTAGCAACTCTGTCAAAACCTCTCATAATTTTGTACACTCTATTAAGCCTCCCTTTAATCTTCTCATCCCTAAGGAGAACAATCCCCCTTCTCCAGTTTCCCCTCATAACTTAAGCCCCTCATTCCTGTCACAATTCTAGTAAATCTTTCCTGCACCCTCTCTTTAATGAGTTGCACAGAATTCAGCAAAGTCCAACAGTAATTTATAAAGGCTAAGCTTAACTTTCTTATGGATTATTAAGTTGAGTTGCTGGTTTTAATGCCCTGTAAAATTGAACTTCCAAATCTCTCTGTTCTTCCCCACCATTTAGCTTTCCCATTTCCAGCTATAATTATTTTACTTTTTCTCAGAACAAATATGAACTACCATACACTTTCTCGTCTTGAATTCCATCTGCTACTTTTCTTTGAACCTACTGTATCATCTTATGATATCCTCAGTGAAGTTTTCTTTATCTGTGATAATTATTTGATTATTGTTGCAGAACTGGACACCACTTGCTCTCTGCAGCTATCTACATTATTCATGAAAGAAGTAATTGGAGGCAATAATAGAACTGAACCCAAGGCATACCCCCAATCACTTCCCATCTCTCTGAGAAACTCTGTGTAATCTGTTAGGGGTTTAAAACAAAAAGAAAAAGATGTGTACACGTGTAGATTCGAAGTAACAACAACAGGTTTATTAAAAGAGATGTTCTCTGCATAGATTGGAAAATAAAATTAAGCCTGTGAAACATCTTGAAGATATGACCATCAAATCATGTGGCTGGCTCTTAAAGCAATCTTGCAATCACTTAAATATGTAACACTCCCTGACCTCCTAATCATACTTCATCCAATTCTTTCCCCTTCCTTCAAATCCCTCAGCCTCCACAACCATCTCCTGTGTTTGACTTTGTTAAAGATCATGCACATAATTTCCACTGCATTCCTGCCTTCCACCATGTGTGTCACCTCTGCAGATAACTCAGTCAAGCTTGGTAAGGACAATATTCCTTTCTGAAATCCATGCTGGCTACTGTTAGGATAATGTTGGTTACTGAATAGTATGATGTAAAGAAGTCTCTGTTGTCTTCTATAGGTTAGCTGTAAGTCTTTATTAATGAGTAGAACTATTTATACATGCATTGTAAAAAGTAAAGGTTCAGAACTATCTCCGTGCTTTTCAATACACGTCTCTGTTCAACACTATGCTGACACTGAGTATGGATCATGTGCTCTTTTACATCACTATATGTGTCAGACTCTTACACACACAACTACTTCAGATTATTTGCCCTTTATGTGGAGATTTAGTAATTTCATTTTAGTTGAAGACTCCGAATTTCCCTACCACTGATGTTAAGGTAACTGGCCTGAAATTACCTACAATAACTTAGCCTCTCTTTTTCAAAATGAATACCACACTGGTCATTCTTCAGTCTTCAGACACACATTCAACTCTCTTTAAAAATATAATTTCTGGGTTTTCTGCTATTTCCTCCCCATTTTGCTTAACATCCTCTCGATTCTAGGCATGTCATCCTTTTTTAGATTAATGAATGTTTCAAACTCTGTTCTTTTTACATGTGCTATCCATCATCTCAATTTGAAACAAATTACCTCTTCCCCAGCACCCCTCTCTCTTCATCCTTCATTGGCTTCCTTAACTTTATTCATTTACCAAAAGACTTTTTGATCTCCGACTTCCCAACTCTCCCCTCATGCTGTCTATTTTAGAATGGTTTTATAACCCTTGCCTGATTAATATAATTTTTCCATTTGTTTCATTTTCCTATGAGGTACCAGTTGCAGTGTTAGCGTGCTCGAAGACCATCCCATCTGTAGACATTCTCCTGCTTCAGAATTAGTCCAAAGTACAATCTAACCACTGTGTCAAGTTATTCATTGATGTAGCTCATTTACTTCTTTCTAAATAGCCTAATGTATCATGCAGGGAGCAACGTTTAGTGTTTATCCTGCTCTTTAACTTAGTACGTGATATTGTTTGCCCAATATCCAACCTATGCTTTGATATGTCAGTGGAACTGCCTGAACTGTTAACCCTTCTCTGTCAGTGTCATCTTTTCAACCCGAGATTATGTGGGCTCATTGATTATTGATGATGGGTGAAGCACAACATTTGCAGATAACACCAAGATTATTGGCACAGTAGACAGTGAAGAAAGTTATCTCCAATTGCAACGGGATCTTGATCAATTGGGCCAGTGGGCTGACAAATGGCAGATGGAGTTTAATTTAGACAAACACGAAGTGATGCATTTTGGTAGATTGAACCAGGGCAGGACTTACTCAGTTAAGAGTAGGACACTGGGGAGTGTTACAGAACAGAGATCTAGCAGTACATATTCACAGCTCCTTGCAAGAGGAGTCACCAATGGAGAAAGTGGTGAAGAAGGCTTTCGGCATGTTTGGTTTCATCAGTCAGAACATTGAATACAGGAGTTGGGACGTCTTGTTGAAGCTGTACAAGACATTGGTAAAGCCACACTTGGAATACTGTGTGCAATTCTGATCACCCTATTGTAGAAAGGATATTATTAAACTAGAAAGAGTGCAGAAAAGATTTACTAGGATGCTATTGGGACTTGATGGATTGAGTTATAAGAAGAGGATGAATAGACTGGGACTTCTTTTTCTGGAGCGCAGGAGGCTGAGGGGTGATCTTATAGAGGTCTTTAAATTAATGAGGGGAGTAGTCAAGGTAGATGGTCAATATTTTTTCCCAAAGGTTGGGGAATCTAAAACTAGAGGACATAGGTTTGAAGTGAAAGGAAAGAGATACAAAAATGTTCAGGGGGCAATTTTTTCACACAGAGGGTGGTGAGTGTCTGGAATAAGCTGCCAGAGGTAGTAGTAGAGGCGGGTACAATTTTATCTTTTAAAAATATTTAGATAGTTACATGGGTATAATGGGTATAGAGGGATATGGGCCAAATGCGGGCAATTGCAATTAGCTTAGGGGTTTAAAAAAAAGGACGGCATGGACAAGTTGGGCCAAAAGATCTGTTTCCATCCTGTAAACCTCTAATATTATGGTCTATGACTCTAATAACATGGAGATGCTGGCTTTGGACTGGGTAAACACAATAAGAAGTCTCACAACACCAGATTAAAGTCCAGCAGGTTTATTTGGTAGCAAAAGTCACTAGCTTTCGGAGGGCCTTTTCTTCATCAGGTTAGTGGGACTTCTGTTCACAAACAGAGCATATAAAGACATAAACTCAATTTACAAATTGCAGTGGTTTTTGCTACCAAATAAACCTGTTGGACTTTAACCTCGTGTTACTCTAATAATGTGCCAGACCTTCTGAATATCTGTCCTTGCCCGGAGATTGGGTTAACATTTAACAAAATGCCCAAGAAGCAATGAGTGAAACATGTCTGCTCATGGTTTTTATCTATTGGCAATACTCCATAAGATCTCATTTCAACTTTTCAAAGGAATAGAGAATTATAGAAGTTATCATTTAACCATCTAGCACCAGGTAATCAGCACATAAATCGTAGTCATCAAATATATTTACAACCGACAACTTTTCACCAAGCTCCAAGTGGACAAAATAGCAAGGCGATTGCAATTTTAAGAACAAATCCTTTTGTGGATGTATTTAATTAATACAATGCCTTGTTTCATTAAGTTTCTTGTAACTCAAATGGATGAAAAGTGTTTCACCAATATTCAAATTGATTTTTTCGAAGGAGGTTCCTTATGTCAGATTTAAGTGGAAAATGTTTTTAACATCTTAGTAAATTTAAAATGAACTGTTGGTCTTGGAATTACCAAACTAATGACGCTGCATTATCTTATCTAAATGCTCATTCTCTCTAGTCCATAATCAACGAAGCATCCAATATTGTCTTGAAATAAGCTTGGAACAAAGATTGGATCCTCAGATCAGGCTTTATGCTCCCTGAATACTGTGTTTGGACTCATGTGGTGTCTCATTGATCCCCTTCCCACGAAGCCTGTGATGCTTCATTGACCCATTCCCCACTGACCCTCTGGTGTCTCATTGATCCCCTTTCCACTTATCTGGTAATGTCTCATTGATCCCCTTCCCACTGACCTGTGGTGTCTCATTGATCCCTTTCCCTACTGACCCTGTGATATCCCAATGATCCACTTCCTCACTGACCCTGTGATGTCCCACTCTAAAGTCTGGCACGGACATGCTTCTCCTGCTGACCTTGTGATATCCTACTGGCATCTATTCTGTCTTACTGATGTACTCTTTTGCAGTCTGACATTGACCCATAGCCTACAGTTTGATAATCCTGTAAACCCTCTGAGGGTCTTCAGTCTCACCTTGCACTATTCATGAGTAGCATGTCCCATTTTTGTTTTAGATCCCTTTCAAATGTGCATGAATTATAATTTAATTACTCATGTTATACCTTGTGCTCTGAAAGTTGTAATACAGGGGTTTCCCTTTTTCATTTATTTGTAATGGCCAGAAGGAAAGCAATGATATCTGTTAAGCTGGCACTTTCCTCGTAAAGCTGTACTGGCTGTTACTTATTGAGCTACTAATGTATTGAGCTTTTTCTCCAGATACTCCTCAGTGCAGTTTTCATTATTTCACTGACCATCGATGGGACTCTGCCTTTGTCCCTGGCTCCAATTTATCATTCTGTGTTTCAGATATTGGTGCAGATGAACTAATTTTACCTGAGAATCAGTCAAAGGGTTTTGCAATCACATGTAGAGCCAGTGGGTGTAATGTATGCAGTGGGGTTACTGCTTTCACTGGATAGTTGAGTGGGAGTTATCCCCACATGCAGACTGGAACATTTACCTCCATCCTCCATGCACTTCTTCAGCTCTGTAAGTGTTTCATAGCCAGTGAAGTAGTTCCGGATTTTAGCTACTTATAATGTGGAAATCAATTTGCACACAGCAAAGTGTGATAGTGATCTATTTTATGAAATCGGCTGAGGGACAAATGTTCCACAAGTGCCCTCGGGAGAAATCTCCTGCTCAGAATTGTGCCCAAAGGTGAAAATTGTGATCTGACATTAGATCAGAGAGATCTGACAGTGCGGCATTTCCTCATTACCCCATTGAAGAGTCAATCTAGGGTGGTTCTCATGTCTTTAGAGTGGAACTGGAGCCCCCTCACCTCCTGACTCTGAGGCACAAGTGATTCGGATACAGTTAGCACCTGATCTGAGCTGGGACTTTCATTTACAAATTGCGCGAGTAGATTAGGATGCTGGAGCTCATAGTAGCCAGCAGAACTTACCCAAAACTTCCATACTTCATTTGAGGTTCTGCACTGATAAGATGTCATCCATCTGGGACTTGATGTGTTTTGTCTGAAGGCTTGTGTGTGCATGAGAGAACCTCCACTCATCTTCCTGAAAGCTGCCTGCAGAGTCTCTCTGAAGCCATCTTTCACTGGAAATGAAGACAGATGAGATTAGTGAGCACTATTTCAAAAGCACAAGATAAAGCCTTGACTGTCCTTCACAACGTAGCTCAGGGAACATCAGTGTAACCAGCATTTGTTTCACATTTAAATCTAGAACTGAAAATAACTTCACTCAAATATCACTCTTCCATTGAATTTATCACTCAGATAGAATAATTAAATATTTTTGGAGCAAAATCCTTATATTTTGCAGTAAAACCTACATCTTGGCAACCCTTCGATAACTGTTCCTTTTGACACTTAGTCAACAGAAACTGTGCAGGTCTGTTGATAAATGCACTGAACATCTTTTCAGCTCCTCATCCTGTGGAATGAATGTTACGACTCAGTACCATCAGCACAATGGGCTTATGCCAATTGTTTATATTCCACACAAATCTCTTCCCATCTCGCTAACAACATATTGCCACAACAAGTAGGAACATTGCACAATAAGTCCAGCAAAGAACTCACCTCTGACTATTATAATTCTTCTTTCAGATTTACCTTTGATTGTGGGCTTTTGCTGGGAAGGATGGTGATTATTGCCAGTCTCAGTTGTCTTCCCCCCACAAGAGGGCACTACTGTGTTTCCTTCTTGAGTCAGTGCAGGATGGTGTAGCCACAAAGGCCTACCTCTTACTCATGTTTTCTTAAATGACTAAAGACCTTGCTAGACTAAGTCATGAGTGATATGCGCAATCTTCTTGGAGATCCTCTCTACTTTGAGCCAGTGGTTTGCAGTGTCCTGATGAAGGAGTAGTGCTCTGAAAGCTTGTGATTCCAAATCCAGCCAGATGTTGGGCTTTAACTTGGTGTTGTGAGACTTCTTACTCAGTCCAATGCCGTCATCTCCACATCAAGTATAATGAGAAATGGACTCACAGTATAATAAGAAATTGACTCATACGCAGTATAATAAGAAATTGACACACACATAGGGTGGAATTTTACCAGTATGTCTGCCCAAGTTTACATGATCCCCCCCTGAGGCCAACAGGAATGTTGCTGTCTGAGCTGAGCCCGCCCCTGGAATCGGGGCTGGCACGCTGGTGAAATTCTGGCCATAGTATCCATGAGAAATAGACATGCACAGTATAACGAGAAATAGAGCAGAATTTTATGTCAATGTCCAGCTAGCGTGAAGATGGGAGAGTTACAGATACATTTTTTGGGTTTCTTGCAAGCATAGTGCATCATAAAATGAGCTACAAACAGTGCACAGGGCTTCATTCACCAACCAGCAGTAGAGGGAGCTATTGCTTATAGAGTGTACAAATGTACAATAGCAACAGCAGAGGCCTGACAGAGAGAGAGAGAGATTGTCAGGCCTCTGCTGCTGCAACCACCCTGAACACAGTTCCCCCACTACAATTGCGGGGGCCCGCAGCTATCCGATGGGTGGGATGAACCAATAAAATTCCACCCATAGAGCCTTTCTCACTCATAACAGTTTAATGAGAAATCGACTCACCAAGAATAATTGGAATTATAAATGCATATACACACAGTCCTGTACCAGGATATGGAAAAGACAGTGACATAATTGTTTGAACTGAACTCTACAGACTTTTATCAGTGTCTTGAGAGGAATAGAGTAAATGTTCAGGTGAAAAATAGGAGGGATAAATATTCCCTTCACATTCTGTGATAAGAATGAATAGCTTTGGCCAGCTAACACATATCATCTTGTTGCTTTTGCTTTCATATACAATCATGCTCTAATTGCATAGTGATTTAGACAGTTTTCTCCTGTAATGTCTCCTGCTCTGGAGCAAGCTGTTATTTGATATTTAATTATATCATCTAAGTCAGAAGAGTTTCCAACTATGCTGAAATAATCTTTCAGTTCCCAGCCCCGAGTACAACTGTTACCATTATTCTGTGCCCTGTGTCGATATTAATTTTATTGTGCAGTGGAGTTTCTTCCCTATTTCAAGTAGAGGCAGCAGAATATAAGCTGCACCATCAGCAGGAGACACTTATCTTTGCAGTGTTGAATGAAAAAGTTCTTTTCATGTGCAGGAAATAGGAAGCTGCCATTCTAATAAATCTATGTGGCGCTCACATAGGAATATGAGGGCAGGGTGACATAGAACAGTGAGGGGACCTTGGTGAGCATAGTGTGACAGGCCAGGGCAGGAAGTGTAAACAAAAAACATGCAACCCAGAGCAAATCCAGAGTTGTAAACTTCTACAATAAAAACAAAGCTAAATGCACTTTATTTGAATGCATTTACAAGATAGATGAGTTGATAGTACAAGTTGCAACATATGAGTATGATGTTTCAGCTCTTTCAGAAACGTGACCTGGATTGGGTACTCATCATTCCAGGGTATACAATATTCCGAAAGAACAGACCAAAGGGAAAAAGGTGGGATAGCATTGTTAATCAAGGAAAGTTTCAGAGTTTTGTGTCATGATACAAAAGTGGGTAGTAATGTAGAATTGGTTTGGATTGAAATCATAAATAGCAGAAGAAGGAAGATGAGAGTGGGAATAGTCTGTACCCACTCCAAAATGTGACCTCTCAATAAGTCAGAGCATAAATGGATAAATATTAAAGGCATGTTTGAAGGTAACTGCAATTATGATGGGAGATTTTAATTTGCATTTGATTGAACAAACCAAACCGGCATCGGCAGCATAGAATAAGATTCTATCTAGTATATCAGGGATAATAATTTACAGCGGTACATTTGATTTGATTTGATTCCATTTGATTCGATTTTTACATTGTGGAAGCTATCTTATTATGAGGGAAGCAGAGGCAGCTGTTGACAAAAGTTATAGGGAGATAGTTACTCTAAAAGTGGTATATGGGTAACTGCTAGAAAGGGTAAGAAGAAGTCAGAGCAGCGATTCCCGGAGCCTGTTCCTCTCCAAAATAAGTACTCTGTTGGGGCAACTGGGGCAAGCCATGGGGTTCAGGTCTCAGGAGTAGAGCCTGTCCTTGATGCTAAGGTGGGAAGGGGGAAGAATTAGTGATTGGGGATTCCACAGTTAAGGGGACAGATAGGAGAGTCTGTGGGAATGAGCGAGACTCGCGGTTGGTGTGTTGCCTCCCAGGTGCCAGGGTCTGTGATGTCTCGGATCGAGTGTTCGAGATCCTTAAGGGGGAGGGGGACCAGCCTCAAGTCGTGGTTCACATAGGTACCCATGACATGGTAGGAACAGGCACAGGGATATAAAACAGAAATTCAGTGAGTTAGGGTGGAAGCTTAGGGCTAAAACAAACAAAGTGGTTGTCTCTGGTTTGTTACCTGTTCTGCGGGATAGCATGGAGAAGAATAGAGGGAGAGAACATTTGAACTCATGGCTAAAGGGATGTTGCAAGAGGGAAGGGGTCAGATACTTGGACAATTGAGGTTCATTCTGGGGTAGGTGGGACCTCTACAAGAGGGGTGGTCTACACCTAAACCAGAGGGGTACTAATATCTTGGGGGGAAAATTTGCCAATGCAATTCGGGGGGGTTTAAACTGATTCAGAGGGGGGATGGGAACCTGAACTGTAGCCCCAATGTACAGGAAGATGAGAATAGGGAGGTCATGGATAAGGTTTCTAGGTCACGGCAGTGTACAAAGAACAAAGGACAAAGAACAAAACAGCACAGGAAACAGGCCATTCGGCCCAACAAGCCCGCGCCACCACCTCGGTGTTCCCACCTCTACCTGTGATCCCTGTCTATGTTTATAGATCTATGGATTAAAAACCAAATTTGAGACAATTTAGGGAGAATTTGTTTTGCCAGTTAGCCTAAGAGCACATCTTTGGGATGTGGGAGGAAACCTGAGCACCCAGAGAAAACCCACAGAAGCATTGGGAGAATGCACAAACTCCCACAGATACAGGCCCAAATCCATGTATCTGCACAGCACAGTGATATTGGCAGGCGGGAGGGTGGTTTGAAATGTGTATACTTTAATGCGAGGAGCATACACAATAAAATGGATGAACTTGCAGCTTGGATTTGATGCCTGGGACTTCAATGTTGTGGCCATTTCAGAGACATGGATAGAGCAGGGACAGGAATGGTTGTTGCAGGTTCTGGGGTTCAGATGTTTCAGTCAGAGCAGAGAAGATGGTAGAAGAGGGGGAGACGTAGCATTGTTAGTCAAGGACTGTATTACGGTGGCAGAAAGGACATTTGATGTGAACCTGTCTGTTGAGGTAGTATGGGCTGAGATTAGAAATAGGAAAGGACAGGTCACCCTGTTGGGAGTTTTTTGTAGACCTCCAAAAAATGCCAGAGATGTAGAGGAAAGGATTACAAAGATGATCCTGGATAGGAGTGAAAGTAACAGGGTAGTTGTTATAGAACATAGAACATAGAACATTACAGCGCAGAACAGGCCCTTCGGCCTTCGATGTTGCACCAACCAATTAGGAAAAAGCAATAACCCTCTAACCTAAACCATTCTCTTTTCGTCCATAAACTTATCTACTAACCTCTTAAATGCCACCAAACTTGGCACATCTACAACTGCCGCAGGCAGGGCATTCCATACCCTTACCACCCCCTGGGTAAAGAACCTACCTCTGATATCCGTCCTATAACTACCACCCCTTAATTTAAAGCTGTGTCCTCTCGTGCTAGCTTTCTCCATCCTAGGAAAAAGGCTATCACTGTCCACCCTATCTAAACCTCTAATCATCTTATATGTTTCGATTAGGTCCCCTCTTAGCCGCCTCCTTTCTAACGAAAAACAACCTCAAATCCCTCAGCCTCTCTTCATAAGACCTGCCCTCCATACAGGCAACATCCTGGTAAACCTCCTCTGTACCCTCTCCAATGCCTCCACATCTTTCTTATAATGTGGGGACCAGAACTGCACACAATACTCCAAGTGCGGCCGCACTTGAGTTTTGTACAGTTGCAACATGATGTTGCGGCTCCGAAATTCAATCCCCCTACCAATAAAAGCTAAGACTCCATATGCCTTCTTAACAACCTTATCGACTTGATTGCCAACTTTCAGGGATCTATGCACATATACACAAGATCCCTCTGTTCATCAACACTATTAAGAATCCTACCATTAGCCCTATACTCTACACATTTGTTATTCCTGCCAAAGTGAATTACCTCACACTTTTCCACATTAAACTCCATTTGCCACCTCTCGGCCCAGCTCTGCAACTTGTCAAGTCTCTCTGCAAACTATAACACCCCTCTTCACTATCTACCACTCCACCGACTTTAGTGTCATCTGCAAATTTACTAATGCATCCTTCAATACCCTCATCCAGATCATTTATAAAAATTACAAACAGCAGGGGCCCCAAAACAGACCCCTGAGGTACACCACTTGTAACTGAACTCCACGATGAATAACTTCCATCAACCACCACCCTCTGTCTTCTATCGGCTAGCCAATTCCTAACCCAATTAGCTAAATCACCCTGAATCCCATACATTATGGGGGACTTTACAAATATTGATTGGAAAAACGATAGTTCAAGCATGTTAGAGGGGTCAGTTTTGTCCAATGTGTGCAGGAAGGTGGATAGGCCAACAAGAGGTGAGGCTACATTGGATTTGGTACTGGGTAATGAATCAGATCCAGGTGTTAGACTTGGAGGTAGATGAGCACTTTGGTGATAGTGACCACAATTTGATTATGTTTACCTGAGTGATGGAAAGGGATAGGCATATATCAAAGGGCAGAAGTTATAGCTTGGGGAAAGGTAATTATGAGGCTATTAGGCAAGATTTAGGATACATAGGTTGGAGTAGGAAACTGCAGGGGTTGGGAACATCTGAAATGTGGAACTTATTCAAGGAACAGCTACTGAGAGTCCTTGATAAATATGTACCTGTCAGGCAGGGGGGAAGTGGTTGAGCAAGAAAACCGTGGTGTACTAAGAAAGTTGAATCTCTGGATGAGGAAGAAGGAAGCTTATGTAAAGATGAGACGTGAAGGCTCAGTTAGGGCACTGGAGAGTTATAAATTAGCCAGGAGGGAGCTAAACAGAAAGTTAAGAAGAGCTAGAAGAGGACATGAGAAGACTTTGGCGGATAGGATCAAGGAGAACCCTAAAGCTTTCTATAGATAAGTCAAGAACAAAAGATTAGTTAGGGCAAGATTAGGGCCAGTCAGAGACTGCAGTGAGAAGTTGTGCGTGGAACCTGAAGAGATAGAACATAGAACATAGAACATTACAGCACAGAACAGGCCCTTCGGCCTTCGATGTTGCGCCGACCAATATAAAAAGCAATGCCCCTCCCAACTAAACCATTCCCTTCTCTTCCATATACTTATCAACTAACCTCTTAAACGCCACCAAACTTGGCGCATCTACAACCGCTGCAGGCAGGGCATTCCACTCCCGACACCCTTTGGGTAAAGAACCTCCCTCTGATATCCGTCCTATAACTATCACCCCTTAATTTAAAGCTGTGTCCCCTCGTGCTAGCTTTTTCCATCCTAGGCAAAAGGCTATCACTGTCCACCCTATCTAAACCTCTAATCATCTTATATGTTTCGATTAGGTCCCCTCTTAGCCGCCTCCTTTCTAACGAAAACAACCTCAAATCCCTCAGCCTCTCTTCATACGACCTGCCCTCCATACCAGGCACCATCCTGGTAAACCTCCTCTGTACCCTCTCCAATGCCTCCACATCTTTCTTATAATGCGGGGACCAGAACTGCACACAATACTCCCAGTGCGGCCGCACTAGAGTTTTGTACAGTTGCAACATGACGTTGCGGCTCCGAAATTCAATCCCCCTACCAATAAAAGCTAAGACTCCATATGCCTTCTTAACAACCTTATCGACTTGACTGCCTACTTTCAGGGATCTATGCACAAATACACCAAGATCCCTCTTTTCATCAACACTATTAAGAATCCTACCATTAGCCCTATACTCTACACATTTATTATTCCTGCCAAAGTGCATTACCTCACACTTTTCCACATTAAACTCCATTTGCCCCCTCTCGGCCCAGCCCTGCAACTTGTCCAAGTCACTCTGTAAACTAAAACACCCCTCTTCACTATCTACCACACCACCAACTTTAGTATCATCTGCAAATTTACTGATCCATCCCTCAATACCCTCATCCAGATCATTTATAAAAATTACAAACAGCAGGGCCCCAAAACAGACCCCTGAGGTACACCACTTGTCACCGAACTCCACGATGAATATCTCCCATCAACCACCACCCTCTGTCTTCTCTCTGCTAGCCAATTCCTAATCCAATTAGCTAAATCACCCTCTATCCCATACATCTGCATTTTCTGCAGAAGTCTTCCATGGGCCACCTTATCAAACGCCTTACTGAAGATAGGACAGGCACTGAATGAATATTTCTTGTCAGTATTCACGCAAGATAAAGTTAGTATAGTTGAGGAGAAAACTGAGATACAGAGTTGTAGACTAGCCGGGATTGAGGTACATAAGGAGGAGGTATTAGCAATTCTTGAGAGTATGAAAATAGATAAGTCCCCTGGGCCGGATGGGATTTACTCTAAGATTCTCTGGAGGGTAGGGAACAGATTGCAGAGCTTTTGGCTTTCATCTTCATGTCGTCATTGGCTACAGGTGTCACGCCGGAAGATTGGCGAATAGCCAATGTTGTCCCCTTGTTTAAGAATGGGAGTAGAGACGTCCTGGGAATTATAGACGCTGACCCTTATTTCTGTTGTGGGCACAGTTTTAGAAACAACTATAATTATCTAGAAAGAAATAAATTGATTAGGGATAGTCAGCATGGTTTTGTGAAGCATAGATCGTGCCTCACAAACCTTATCGAGTTTTTTGAAAAGGTGACCAAAGAGGTGGATAAGGGTAAGGCAGTTGATGTGGTATATATGGATTTTAGTAAAGCATTTGATAAGGTTCCCCATGGTAGGCTACTTCAGAAAATGCAGATGCATGGGATTAAGAGAGATTTAGCAATTTGGATTAGGAATTGGCGAGCAGATATAAGAGAGAAGGTGGTGGTTGATGAAAAATATTCAACCTAGAGTTCAGTTACAAATGGTGTACCTCAGGCATCTCTTTTGGGGCCTCTGCTGTTTGTCATTTTTATAAATGACCTGGATGAGAGTGTAGAAGGATGGGTTAGTAAATTTGCTGACGACACCAAAGTCGGTGGAGTTGTAGACAGTGAGGATGGATGTTACAGTTTACAGAGGGACATAGATAAGCTGCAGAGCTGGGCCAAGACATGGCAAATGGAGTTTCATATGGAAAAGTGGGGATGATTCACTTTGGTAAAAGTAACAGGAGTACAAAATATAGGGCTAATGGTAGGACTCTTAATAGTGTTGATGAGCAGAGAGATCTCGGTGTACATGTGCGTAGCTCCCTGAAAGTTGGCACCCAGGTTGATAAGTTTGTTAAGAAGGTGTACAGTGTGTTAGCTTCTATTAGTAGAGGGATTGAATTTCGGAGCTGTGAGGTCATGTTGCAACTGTACAAAACTCTGGTGCGGCTGTGCTTGGAGTATTGCGTACAGTTTTGGTCACTGCATTATAAGAAAGATTGGAGGTATTGGAAAGGGTGCAGAGGAGGTTTACCAGAATGTTGCCTGGTATGGTAGGAAGGTCTTATGAGAAAAGGTTGAGGGACTTGAGGTTATTTTAATTAGAGAGAAGAAGGTTAAGAGGTGACCTAATTGAGGCATACAAGATGATCAGAGGGTTAGATAGTGTGGACAGTGAGAGCTTTTTTCCTCGAATGGTGATGGCTAACACAAGGAGACATAGCTTTAAATTAAGGAGCGGTAGTTATAGGACAGATGTCAGAGGTAGGTTCTTTACTCAGAGGGTAGTAAGAGCGTAGAGCGTCCTACTTGCAGCAGTTGTGGACTCGCCAACTTTGAGGGCATTCAACTGGTCAGTGGATAGGTATATGGATAACATTGGAATAGTTTAGGTTAGAGGGTCATTAGATTGGTTCCACTGGTCGGCGCAACATCGAGGGCCAAAGGGCCTGTACTGCGCTGTAATGTTCTATGTTCTATCTGGGAATGAGTTATTGTAGGTTTGGTTTTGTGTAATGAAGATGGATTAACAAGGGATCTTGTGGTTATGGACCTTCTAGGGGGTAATGACCACAATATGTTACAATTCCAGATACAATTTTAGGGTGAATGCCAGAGATCCATGACCAGTGTCTCCAACTTAAATAAGGACATTTATTATGAATACAGACAAAGCCTATCACTGATAGAGAAAGAAACGCGAGAGTACAGAATTTTGTGTTACAGTCATAGCTATGGTATAGAGGATGATTAACTTAATGCAAGGTCCATTCAAAAGTCTGATGGCAGCAAGGAAGAAGCTGGTGTTGAGTCAGACTTTTGCATTTTTTCCTGATGAAAGAAGGTGGAGGAATGAATGTCCGGGGCGTGTCAAGTTCTTAATTATGCTGCCTGCTTTACTGAGACAGAGTCAATGGATGGGTGGCTGGTTTGCATGATGAATTGGGCTACGTTCACGACCTTTTGTAATTTTTTGTGGTCTTGGGCAGATCAGGATCCAAACCAAGCTGTGATACAACCAGAAAGAATGCTTTCTATGGTGCATCTAGAAAAGTTGGTGAGAGTTATAGCTGACATGACAAATTTCCTTAGTCCTCTGAGAAAATAGAGGTGTTGGTGGGCTTTCTTAACTACACCCAGCATGAGGGGACCAGGACAGGTTGTAGGTGATCTGGACACGTAAAGATCTGAAGCTTTCGACCCTTTCTCCTGCATCCCCATTGAAGTGGACAAGAGCATGTTCTCTTTTATGCTTCCTGAAGTCAGTGACAATTTTTTTCTTTTTGTTGACATTGAGAGAGAGATTATTGTCATTGCACCAGTTCACAGATTCTCTACCTCATTCCTGTACTCTGTCTCATCATTGTTTGGAGACCAGACTCTACTATGGTGGTGTCATCAGCAAACTTGAAAATTGAGTTGGAGTGGAATTTGGCCATACAGTCGTTGGTGTATAAGGAGGGGTCTGAAAACACTGCCTTGTAGGTGTTGAGGATGATCGTGAAGGAGGTGTTAGTGCCCATCCTTACTGATTGTGGTCTGTGGGTTAAGAAGTTCAGGATCCAATCCAATCCAAGGCGTTTGATAAGGTCCCACATGCAAGCCTTCTGGAGAAGGTGAGAGGGCATGGGATCCAAGGGGCTTTGGCCTCGTGGATCCAGAACTAGCTTGCCGGCAGAAGGCAGAGAGTGGTCGTGGATGGGTCTTGTTCTGCATGGAGGTCGGTAACCAGTGGAGTGCCCCAGGGATCTGTTCTGGGACCCCTACTGTTTGTCATTTTCATAAATGACCTGGATGAGGAAGTGGAGGGATGGGTTAGCAAGTTCGCCGATGATACAAAGATCAGTGGTGCTGTGGATGGTCTGGAGGGATGCCAAAAGTTGCAGCGGGACATAGACAGGATGCAAGACTGGGCAGAGAAGTGGCAGATGGACTTCAATGCAGATAAATGTGTAGTGGTCCGTTTTGGCAGGAATAATGGGATGAAGGAGTACAATATAAGGGGTAGGAGTCTTAGCTGTGTTGTAGAGCAGAAGGATCTCGGGGTCCGGGTCCATAGGACTCTTAAATCGGCCTCGCAGTGGAGGAAGTGGTCAAGAAGGCATATGGTGTACTGGCCTTCATTAATCGAGGAATAGAGTTTAGGAGTCAGGAGGTAATGATGCAGCTCTAGAAGACTCTTGTCAGACCCCAGTTGGAGTATTGTGCGCAGTTCTGGTCGCCTCATTATAGGAAGGATGTAGAGGCAATTGAGAGAGTGCAGAGGAGATTTACAAGGATGCTGCCTGGATTGGGAGGCAGGCCTTGTGAAGATAGGTTGAGGGAGCTGGGACTCTTCTCACTGGAGAGACGTAGGTTGAGAGGCGACCTGATAGAGGTTTATAAAATGTTGAGAGGAATAGATAGGGTGGATTCTCAGCCTATTTCCCCGAGCTGAAATGGTCACTACGAGAGGACACAGATTTAAGGTGCAGGGAAGCAAATACAAAGGAGATGTCAGGGATAGGTTTTTCACTCAGAGGGTGGTGAGTGAATGGAACTGACTGCCGTCGGAGGTTGTTGAAGCAAACTCACTGGGGTCTTTTAAGAGACTTCTGGATGAGTATATGGAAAAGAATAGGATAGGGGGTTATAGATAGGTCTGTGGATTGGTAGATGTGATCGACGCAACTCGTGGGCCGAAGGGCCTGTTTATGCTGTATTGTTCTATGTTCTCTAATTATAATGGCATGACAGAGGAGTTGTTTAAGGTGAACTGGGTAAACAAGCTGCAGATGCATCTGTCCTTGATGGTATCGGTAAGAGTGACCACCACACAGTCCTTGTGGAGACGATGTTCTGCCTTCACATTGAGAATAACCTCCATGGTGTTGTGTGGCACTATCACCATACTAAATGGGGCAGACTTCAAACTGAGCAACTCAAGATTGGGCATCCAAGAGGCGCAGTGAGCCATTAACAACAGCGGAATTATACTCCAACACAATCTGCAACCTCATGGCATATCCCCCATTCAACCATTACCATCAATCCAGGGGATCAACCCTGGTTCAATGAAGAGTGTGCCAGGCATACCTAAAAATGACATGTCAACCTGATGAAGTTACCAAGCAAGACTATTTGCATGCCAAATGGCAAAAATCAGCAAGTGATAGACAGAGCCAAGCGATCCCACAACCAACAGATCAGATCTAAGCTCTGCAATCCTTCCACATCCAGTTGGGAATGATGGTGGACAACTCACTGGATGAGAAGGCTCCACAAATATCCCCATCCTCAATGATGGAGGAGCCCAGCACTTCAGTGTAAGAGGTAAGGCTGAATTATTCGCAGCAATCTTCAGCCAGAAGCACTGAGTAGATGATCCACCTTGGCCTCCTCCAGTTGTTCCTAGTATCTCAGATGTTAATCTCCAGTCAATTTGCTTCACTCTATGTGATATCAAGAAACGATTCAGGCACTGGATACTACAAAGGCAATGGGCCTTGATAACATTATGGCAATACTACTGAAGACTTGTGCTCCAGAACTTACCACTCCCCTAGCCAAGTTCTTCCAGTACAGTTAAAACACTGGCATCTACCCAACAATGTGGAAAATTGCCTTGGTACGTCCTCTACACACAAAGTTGGACAAATCCAACCTGCCTAATTCCCGCTTAGTTGGTCTACTTACGATCATCAGTAAAGTGATGCAAGGGATCATCAACAATATTATCATGCAGTATCTGCTCAGCAACAACCTGCTCAGTGACACCCAGTTTGGGTTTTGCCATGGTCACTCAGCTCCTGACCTCATTACAGCCTTGGTTCAAACATGGACAAAAGAGCTGAATTCCAGAGGTGAGATGAGAGTGACAGCCTTTGACATTGAGGCTGCATTTGCCCAAATTTGGCATCAAGGGGACCTAGCAAAACTGAATCAATGGGTATCAGGAGGCAAATTCTCCACTGATTGGAGTCATTCCTGGTACGTAGGAAGATGGTTGGGGAGGGTCAGTCATCTCAGCTCCTGGACATCTCTGCTGGACTTCCTCAGGATAGTGTCCTGGGCCCAACATCTTCAGTTGCTTCATCAATAATCTTCCCTTCATCATAAGGCCAGAAGTTCACCAATGATTGTACGATGTCCAGCTATATTCGCAACTCCTCAGATACTGAAGCAGTCCATATTCAAATGCAACAAGATCTGGACAATATCCAGGCTTGAGCTGGTAAATAACATTCATGCTACATAAATGCCAGACAATGACCATCACCAATAACCACCAATGCTGTAATCATCACCAAATCCCCCACTGTTAACATCCTTGGGGTTACCATTGACCAGAAACTCAACTGGATCCACTATGTAAACACAGAGGCTACAAAAGCAGGTGAAAGGGAAGGAATACTGTGGCGAGTAACTCACTTCCTGATTCCCCAGAGCCTGTCCACCAATTACAAGGCACAAGTCAGGAGTGTGATGGAATGCTCCTCACTTGCCTGGATGGGTGCAGCTTCAGCAACGCTCAAGAAGCCTGACATCATCCAGGACAAAGTAGCTCGCTTGATTGGCAACATATCTACAAACGTTCAATCTCTTGTACTATCTACAAGTTGCATCGCAGTAATTTATCAAAGATGCTTAGACAACACTTTTCCAACCTATGCCCAGCTCCACCTATAAGGACAAGGACAGCAAAAAAATTGGAACACCACCACCTACAAGATCCCCTCCAAGACATTCACCATCCTGACTTGGAAATATGTCACCATTCCTTCACTGTCATTGGGTCAAAATCCTGGAATTCGCTCTCTAATGGCATTGTGGGTCAACTCACAACACATAGAACATAGAACATAGAACAATACAGCACAGAACAGGCCCTTCGGCCTTCGATGTTGTGCCGACCAAAATAACAAGCAATGCCCCTCCTAACTAAACCATTCCCTTCTCTTCCATATACTTATCAACTAACCTCTTAAACGCCACCAAACTTGGCGCATCTACAACTGCTGCAGGCAGGGGCATTCCACTCCCGAACCACCCTTTGGGTAAAGAACCTACCTCTGATATCCGTCCTATAACTATCACCCCTTAATTTAAAGCTGTGTCCCCTCGTGCTAGCTTTCTCCATCCTAGGAAAAGGCTATCACTGTCCACCCTATCTAAACCTCTAATCATCTTATATGCTTCAATAAGATCCCCTCTTAGCCGCCTCCTTTCTAACGAAAACAACCTCAAATCCTTCAACCTCTCTTCATAGGACCTGCCCTCCATACCAGGCAACATCCTAGTAAACCTCCTCTGTACCCTCTCCAATGCCCCACATCTTTCTTATAATGTGGCGACCAGAACTGCACACAATACTCCAAGTGCGGCCGCACTAGAGTTTTGTACAGCTGCAACATGATTCTGCGGCTCCTAAATTCAATCCCCCTACCAATAAAAGCTAAGACTCCATAAGCCTTCTTAACAACTTTATCCACTTGACTGCCTACTTTCAGGGATCTATTGACACATACACCAAGATCCTTCTGTTCCTCAACACTATTAAGAGCCCTACCATTAGCCCTATACTCTACACATTTATTGTTCCTGCCAAGTGCATTACCTCACACTTTTCCACATTAAACTCCATTTGCCACCTCTCGGCCCAGCTCTGCAACTTGTCCAAGTCACTCTGTAAACTAAAACACCCCTCTTCACTATCTACCACACCACCAACTTTAGTATCATCTGCAAATTTACTGATCCATCCCTCAATACCCTCATCCAGATCATTTATAAAATTTACAAACAGCAGGGGCCCCAAAACAGACCCCTGAGGCACACCACTCGTCACCGAACTCCACGATGAATATCTCCCATCAACCACCACCCTCTGTCTTCTATCTGCCAGCCAATTTCTAATCCAATTACTAAATCACCCTCTATTCCACACATCTGCATTTTCTGTAGAAGTCTTCCATGGGCCACCTTATCAAAAGCCTTACTAAAGTCCATATATACTACATCAACCGCCTTACCCCCATCCACCTCTCTGGTCACCACATGGACTGCAGCAATTCAAGAAGACAGCTCACCACCACCTTCTCAAGGGCATCTAGGGATGGGCAGTAAATGCTGGCCAGCCAGCGATGCCCAAGTCTCATGAATGAATAAAGTAAAAAATTCAGGTCAGTAAATGAGCAGTGACAGATATTCAAACAGCCTTTATCCCAATCAAAAAAGAGGGATTCCTCAAGAAAGGGGCAAAAATCCATGATCAAGGATATTGTTAAATTGAAAAGCAGGATATACAAAGTGGCAAGGGATAGTGGTAGACCAGAGAACAGTATTTAGGATTGAGCAGCAAAAGACAAAAAAGCTTGTAAGAAAGGAGTAAATTAATTTTGAGAGAAAACTTGCATGCAGCGTAAAAACAAACAGTAAGGAGCGATCTTACCAGAGAAATTTTCAGTGCCGAACAAGCATGAATATGGGAATCACGCTTTCCTTTGGGTGAATTAAAAATAGAATCTTACCTCAAACTGTGACAGAAGTGAATCAGGAACTGTTTCCTGCCAACTTACCAAAAGCCCACAGATTGCAGCAGAAGGCCCCATTGCACATGCTCAGATCTTCCATGCAATACCACAGAATGTGGAGATCTGTCTGTCTCTGCTTCCTGCAGCTACCACTGACCATCACAGCTGATCGCCCTTCCCCCACTTTTGCAGGGCTGTACACTCTCCCCGTTCCCTCCGGCACTAGCACTCTTCTTCACGCCCCACCCCTCCACACAGGCTAGCCAATTGCCATTTGTAGAATTCGCAGTGTCATCATCCCCAAATGCAGTTGCAGAGTTCACTGCATTTTCCCTCAATAGGCCTGTCCCTTCAGGTACCACCCCTTGCAGTTGGCCCTTCCCCCTTGGTGCCCAGAGGGCACTTTTATTGAACCAGGATCTCAGTGCCAAGGTGCGCTGTGGGCAGTGCCATATGCCAGGCTGGTACTGCCTAGATACCAGACTGGCATTGTCCAAGAGCACCCCCCCCCACCCCGCTCAGTCCTCAACCTCCTGGGGCAATTTCAATAGCCTCCGGACCTACTGGGGAGGCCATCATGATAGGTCCCTGTTGATAGGAACGAGACATGATCCTTATTGATGAGGACCTTCACCGGCAAAGTGGCAGAGGCAAGTGAACCTGGATGATTATCCAGACAGACGAAAAGCTTTCCATCGCACTCCTGACTTGTACTTTGTAGATGGTGGACAAGCTTTGGGGAGTGAGGACATGCTGTGTGTTAGCTTAAACCTACGTGTGTGAACCATCTTTTCTTTTTGAGTAAAATCCACAACTCCCAACATAGTTAGGACATTACAAATCTAACCAAATCCTGCCTCATTGGAATTGCCAGTAAACAGTAAAGTGTCAGTTTGAACTGTTCACCATCTGTTGGCTGAGTCATTTACCTCTGCATGTTCTTCTTATCGATATTCAAGTAGCACCTAGAAATGTACATGTCATAATTGACTGAATAATCATGCTATTTATATTGCTAAATGAAGGAGGAGATTGACTTTGCTTAGCAAAGGTTCAAGTGTCAAGTGTCCCGCCAAGATTAAGCACAAAAGTTAATCACTGTAGTGTTGGATTAGCTAGTGCTTTTGCACCAAGGTGTAAAACAGGTGCTGGGCAGCAAGTACAGAGGAGATGTTAGGGGCAAGTTTTTCACTCAGAGGGTGGTGAGTGAATGAAATTGGCTGCCGTCAGTGGTGGTGGAGATGAACTCACTGGGGTCTTTTAAAAGACTTCTGGATGAGTACATGGGACTAAATGGGATTGGGAGTTACAGATAGTTCTAAGGCCTGGTAGGTATGGGTATGATCGATGCAACTTGTGGGCCGAAGGGCTTATTTGTGTTGTAGTGTTCTATGTTCTATCTGCCCCAAGTGCAAGGCCTCAGTTCCTCTTTCTGAAGCATGCACTCCCCCTGGGTTATCTCCAATCTCACCTCTTCCCACCCCACTTCCGCAAGAGCGGAGAATTTGGCTCAGCCAAAGCTCCACTCACTGCCGTGGGAGCGGAGAATTTCACCCGTGGTGAGGTTGGAGAATTCCAGCAAAGGTCTAGGGTAGAAGACAAAAGAGGTTAAATGAAGAAAAAGGTAATGGTGCAAAACAAAAAGAGATGGTGGTGGAACAAGTATTAAAAACAAAAGATGCAACAGGAGAAAGTGTAATTAGGGAAAGTTATAACAGCTGAAAAAATAAGAGACAGAGACAATGGTGAAAACTCTACCACCTCGCCCACCCAGAACCGGTGCAGATGAGGGTCTGACAATGGAAATCTTTGTTGACCTCAGGCAGAAATTTCCAGTCTCGCCTGCACTGTGGTAGGATTTTCCTGCTCCCTTTTCCCTTGGCATGTTTCCCAGTGGAAGAAGCTGCTTGCCATTGGCTGTCAGGGGAACCTTGCAGTCCTGCCAATGTCTCCGACGTTTTGCATGGCTTTCTCATTCAACCGCCAGAGAAACCCGCCATAGGGAGTTGGCCTCAGCGCACTGCAAGATCTCGCCAGTATGGAGGTCGGGAAAATCCTGCCCTTTGATCTGAAATTGTTCAACACAATGTGTACTGAAAGCTGTGAAGTGTCTAATCGAAAGATGGATGGGCAGTTCCTTGAGCTTCCTGAGGTGAAATGACTCTTTCTTTACATGTTGGGTTATAAAGGAAACTTAACACAGTCCAGAGAGGGAGTGGCCTTCACTCCAGGCCAAACCAGGACAAAGAGCATCAGCCCCAGAGGTGCCTAAATAATAGTTTTCCTCGCTGGTGAGATGGAGCCATCCTTTGTGCCTCAATCTGTTACATTTAAGCTTCTATTGCCCTAGAACCCATCATTTTCTGAAATTCGTTCTTAAAAGTCCTAAAGTACCTGAAGGAGTGCTTGGCGTGTCATAACATTCAAGGCTATGGGCCAGGTGCTGATAAATGGTATTAGGTTACATGGCTCTCATGTGTCGGTGCAGACTCAGTGGGCTGAAGGGCCTCTTCTGTGCTATATGATTCAGTGATTCTGGCATAATATTTGAATGTTAGGCACTGTTGTAGGAAATGAAGTTTATATGCAGAAAACCGTCAGAATCAGCAATCTAACAATGACCAATCTTAATCTACTTTAGTGATGTTGATCAAGGGATCAATATGGACCAAGACAATAGGGAGAACATTCTGGAAGCACCTGACAGAGATGTGGATTACTATTTAGGAACACATCAGAATGCGTCAACTTTTCTTCACCGGGTTACAAGTGAACATGAATGTAAAGGCCATTCAGCCCTCTCCAGATCTCCCACTATGGGCTGAGAGTGTTTCTGGCTGGGCTGGCATTTATTGCCCATCCTTAACTGCCCTCCATTCCAGAGGGCATTTAAGAGTCAACCACGTTGCTGTGACTCTGGAGTCACATGTAGGCCAGACCAGTAAAGACAGCAGATTTCCTTCCCTAAAGTGTCATCATCCCCAAATGCAGTTGCAGAGTTCACTGCATTTTCCCCCGATAGGTCTGTCCCTTCAGGTACCACCCCTTCCAGTTGGCCCTTCCCACCCTAAAAAAAATGTCTAACAAGGGGCATACACACGATGGTTCGTGAGAGGACTGCTCTTGGACCTTTTTCGAGAGTATCCTACTGCTTCACATCATTAGTGTATACTTGACTTGGACCATTTGATAGGCAACACGACAGCGCAGTGACCTATCGCTGTGCTGCGCAGATACATGGATTTGGGCCTGTGTCTGTGGGAGTTTGCGTATTCTCCCCGTGCTTGCGTGGGTTTTCTCCGGGAGCTCCGGTTTCCTCCCACATCCCAAAGATGTGCTCTTAGGCTAATTGGCAAAACAAATTCTCCCTAGGCAGTCAAGTCGAGAAGGTTGTTAAGAAAGCATATGGAGTCTTAGCTTTTATTGGTACGGGGATTGAATTTCGGAGCCGCAACGTCATGTTGCAACTGTACAAAACTCTAGTGCGGCCGCACTTGGAGTATTGTGTGCAGTTCTGGTCCCCACATTATAAGAAAGATGTGGAGGCATTGGAGAGGGTACAGAGTAGGTTTACCAGGATGTTGCCTGGTATGGAGGGCAGGTCTTATGAAGAGAGGCTGAGGGATTTGAGGTTGTTTTTATTAGAAAGGAGGCGGCTAAGAGGGAACCTAATCGAAACACATAAGATGATTAGAGGTTTAGATAGGGTGGACAGTGATAGCCTTTTTCCTAGGATGGAGAAAGCTAGCACGAGGGGAAACAGCTTTAAATTAAGGGGTGATAGTTATAGGACGGATATCAGAGGTAGGTTCTTTACCCAAAGGGTGGTTCGGGAGTGGAATGCCCTGCCTGCAGCAGTTGTAGATGCGCCAAGTTTGGTGGCGTTTAAGAGGTTAGTTGATAAGTATATAGAACATAGAACATTACAGCACAGAACAGGCCCTTCGGCCTTCAATGTTGCGCCAGGAATGGTTTAGTTTGGAGGGGCATTGCTTTTTATATTGGTCGGCGCAACATCGAAGGCCGAAGGGCCTGTTCTGTGCTGTAATGTTCTATGTTCTAAATTGTCTCAAATTTGGTTTTTAATCCATAGATCTATAAACATGGACAGGGATCGCGTGTGGAAGTGGGAACATCGAGGTGGCAGCGCGGGCTCGTTGGGCCAAAGGGCCTGTTTCCCATGCTGTTTTTGTTCTTTGTTCTTTGTTCTAAAGGACATTAATGAACCAAATGGGGTTTTCAAACAATCGACAACATTTTCATGGCCATCACTAGACTTTTAATTCTAGAATTTTATTGAATTCAAATTTAACATCTGCCATGGCAGGATTTGAACCCAATTCCCTTATCTTGCTGTTGCTCTCTGGACTTTGATTTGATTTGATTTATTATTGTCACATGTATTAGTGCACAGTGAAAAGTATTGCCTCTTGTGTGCTATATAAAGCATACCATTCATAGAGTACATCAGGAAGAAGGAAAGGAGAGAGTACAGAATGTAGTGTTATAATCATAGTTAGGATGTAGAGAAAGATCGACTTAATGTGGGGTCTGATGGCAGCAGGGAAGAAGCTGTTTTGAGTCGGTTGGTACCTGATCTCAGACTTTTGTATCTTTTTCCCAACTGAAGAAGGTGGAGAAGAGTATGTCCGGGGTGTTTGCAGTCCTTAAGTATGCTGGTTGCTTTTCAAAGACAGCAGGAAGTGTCATTGGAATCAATGGATGGGAGGCTAGGTTGAGTGACGGACTGGGCTTCATTGAAGACCTTTTTTAATTTCTTGTGGTCTTGCAGAGAGCAAGAACCATACCAAACTGTGATACAACCCGAAAGAATGTTTTCTATGGTGCATCTGTAAAAATTGGCTACAGTCGTAGCTGATATGCCAAATTCCCTTAGTCTCCTGAGAAAATAGAGACATTGATGGGCTTTCTTAACTAAAGCATCTGCATGGAAAGATGAGGACAGGTTGTTGATAACTAGGATGCCTAAAAACCTGAAACTCTCAACCATTTCTACTTCGTTCCCATTGATGTAGATTATTATTCCAGTGACACTACCAGTACATCACTGCCTCCCCTGTGTGCTCTGTCAAGATACAAGGGGCCTTGCTAAAACAGCCTCCTCTCCCCAATGTCTGAATATCCTCTTACTGATCATCTTGCAACTTTGTAAGGAGTGGGCGATAAGGCTCTCTCTTTTCTCACCATTCCCTTATCTCACTAGACCACGTACACATTGTCCCCCAAGGAACCTGGACCTGCAGCAATGTTCCTTATGTAGGGAGCACCGTCTCCTACAGCATCTCCTTCACAGCACAACTAAGATAGGGAATTCAGTGGACAGGATAGAGAGGGGGGAGGGGAGGGGATGAAGTGTTGGGAGCTAATCCAAACTGTCAGGCTGACACTTATTCTCCACCCGAGAGGAATGAGTTACAGAGGAGGGAAAGGAAATATCGGCAGATGCCTTCATCACCTGAGGCGGTAGCATTAGTTCATTCAATGGGCATGGTTGGAAATACACATACACACCAAAAAAAATGAAAGACTTGTACTTATATGGCATCTCATACAGCCTTAATATGTCCTAATACAATTCACAGTAAAATATATTTTAAAGAGTACTTATTATTATCCAATTTACACATTGTAAGCTCCAAGAACAATAATAAGATAAATGACCAGATTTTAATAATGTTGGTTAATATTGCCAGGACATCAGATATATCAGATATTTCCCTCCAGCTCTTTCTTGAAAGTGCCGCAGGATCTTCACATTCACCTGAGTTGGAAGATTGATATTTCCGAGACAACAGCTTTGTCTCCACGATAGTGCCAACTTTGATTCAGAACTCCAGTCACTGGAGCGGGGCTTGAATCCAAAACCTCAAATTCAGGGACAAGAAAGTGAGCAACTGAACCATGGCTGATGGTCAACGAAGAAATGGGTTTAAACAATCATAGAATCCTGCAATGGAGAAGGAGGCCATTTAGAACATAGAACATAGCACATAGAACATTACAGCACAGAACAGGCCCTTCAGCCCTCGATGTTGCGCCGACCAATATAAAAAGCAATGCCCCTCCAAACTAAACCATTCCCTTCTCTTCATATACTTATCAACTAACCTCTTAAACGCCACCAAACTTGGCGCATCTACAACTGCTGCAGGCAGGGCATTCCACTCCCGAACCACCCTTTGGGTAAAGAACCTGCCTCTGATATCCGTCCTATAACTATCACCCCTTAATTTAAAGCTGTGTCCCCTCGTGCTAGCTTTTTCCATCCTAGGAAAACGGCTATCACTGTCCACCCTATCTAAACCTCTAATCATCTTATATGTTTCGATAAGGTCCCCTCTTAACCGCCTCCTTTCTAACGAAAACAACCTCAAATCCCTCAGCCTCTCTTCATAAGACCTGCCCTCCATACCAGGCAACATCCTGGTAAACCTCTCTGTACCCTCTCCAATGCCTCCACATCTTTCTTATAATGCGGGGACCAGAACTGCACACAATACTCCAAGTGCGGCCGCCCTAGAGTTTTGTACAGTTGCAACATGACGTTGCGGCTCCGAAATTCAATCCCCCTACCAATAAAAGCCAAGACTCCATATGCCTTCTTAACAACCTTCTCAACTTGACTGCCTACTTTCAGGGATCTATGCACGTACACACCAAGATCCCTCTGTTCATCAACACTACTAAGAATCCTACCATTAGCCCTATACTCTACACATTTATTATTCCTGCCATAGTGCATTACCTCACACTTTTCCACCTTAAACTCCATTTGCCACCTCTCGGCCCAGCTCTGCAACTTGTCCAAGTCCCTCTGCAAACTATAACACCCCTCTTCACTATCTACCACTCCACCGACTTTAGTGTCATCTGCAAATTTACTAATCCATCCTTCAATACCCTCATCCAGATCATTTATAAAATTACAAACAGCAGGGGCTCCAAAACAGACCCCTGAGGTACACCACTTGTCACCGAACTCCACGATGAATATCTCCCATCAACCACCACCCTCTGTCTTCTAGCTGCTAGCCAATTCCTAACCCAATTAGCTAAATCACCCTCTATCCCATACATCTGCATTTTCTGCATAAGTCTTCCATGGGCCACCTTATCAAACGCCTTACTAAAGTCCATATATACCACATCAACCTCCTTACCCCCATCCACCTCTTTGGTCACTTTTTCAAAAAACTCAATGAGGTTAGTAAGGCACGACCTACCCTTCACAAAACCATGCTGACTATCCCCCATCAATTCATTTCTCTCTAAATAACTATAAATCCTATCCCTAATAATTCTCTCCAATACCTTGCCCACAACAGCAGTAAGACTCACTGGCCTATAATTCCCTGGAAGGTCTCTCTTCCCCTTCTTAAACAATGGGACCACATTCGCTATCCTCCAGTCCTCCGGAACCACACCCGTAACCAACGACGACCTGAAGATCCGAGCCAGAGGCTCTGCAATCTCCTCTCTTGCCTCCCAGAGAATCCTAGGGTAAATCCCGTCCGGCCCAGGGGACTTATCCCACTTCAAACCCTCGAGAATTTCTAACACATCCTCCCTATCTACTACAATACTTCCCAATTTGCAACCCTGTACCTCAGTGTTCTCCATAGCTACATTTCCAGCACTCTGCGCGAATACCGAAGAGAAATATTTATTCAGTGCCTCACCAATCTCTTCAGGCTCCACGCACAACTTCCCACTGCTGTCTATGACTTGCCCTAATCTTGCCCTAACCAATCTTCTATTCTTAACATATCGAAAGAAAGCTTTAGGATTCTCCTTAATCCTATCAGCCAACATCTTCTCGTGTCCCCTCTTAGCTCTCCTCAATTCACTTTTTACCTCCTCCCTGGCTAATCTATAGCTATCCATTGCACTATCTGAGCCTTCAAGCCTCATCCTTACATAAGCCTCCTTTTTCTTCTTAACCAGCAAATCAACTTTTTTCGTACACCAAGGCTCTCTTACTCGTCCATTTCCTCCCTGCCTGACAGGGACATACTTATCAAGGACTCGCAGCAGCTGCTCCTTGAATAAGCCCCACATTCCAGATGTTCCCAGTCCCTGTAGTTCCCTAGTCCAATCTATGCACCCTAATTCTCTCCTGATGGCCTCATAATTACCCTTCCCCCAGATATAACTACTGCCCCCAGCTTCATACCTATCCCTATCCATCACTAAGGTGAACGTAACCGAATTGTGGTCACTATCACCAAAATGTTCACCAACCTCCAAGCCTAACACCTGGTCTGGCTCATTGCCCAGCACCAAATCCAATTTAGCCTCACCTCTAGTTGGCCTATCTACATACTGAGTCAAAAAACCTTCCTGCACACTTTGTACGAAAACTGACCCCTCTAACGAGCTAGATCTATAGCTATTCCAATCAATATTAGTAAAGTTAAAGTCCCCCATAACAATTACCCTATTACTTTCACTCCTGACCAGAATTGACTTTGGCCCATTGAGTCTGCACCAATGACAATCCCACCTCGACCCTATCCCCATAACTCCATGAATTACTCTAGCTAGTCCCCTTGACACTAAGACCAGTTTATCATGGCCAATCATCTACCTAACCCTCACATCTTTGGACTCTGGGAGCATCCGGAGGAAACCCATACGAACACAATGAGAATATGCAAACTCTAGTCAGACAGTGACCCAAGGTGGGAGTCAAACCTGGGTCCCTGGCACTGTGAGGCAGCAGTGCTAATCACTGTGCCACCCTAGTGAGTGGGCTCGGTAAACAGAGTGTGAGAAGGGACAGACAGAGAGTGAGGGAGCCCAAGTTAATGGTTCAATGTTGGGAAGCAGAGTTAGCCTCAGGTACTTGGCGGACATGAGTGTGCTGCTTCTGGAGGGAACAATAGAAACAACATGCTAGAACATTCTAGAGTTCTTCAGACTCTACTCATGACAGCCTGTCTAAAAGCAGATTAACTCAGGGGATTCCTAAGAAATCCTTTCATGCCGCCTGAACCTCAGACCCCAGTGTGAAGTTCTATAGAATAGTCCGCACTTACAAACATTATTCAGTGCTGACAGACTCCGAGAAGACAAAATGGTCTCGTATTTGATCTGCACTACGCATCCAAACCTTGATTAGGTATCCATGGTCCATAACCTACAAGCATTCTCACCAACCTCAGCATTTCTCCCTTCTCTCTTCCTCTATATCTTCCTCCTCTTACCCATTCCTTCTCCATACTTTCCCCTTCCTCCCCATTTTCCTTCTTTTCTTCTTCCCTCACTCTTTCTTTTTCCCCTCCTTTCATCCATGTTTCTTCATTTACCCCGATCCTCTTTCATCTCCTCCACCCTTTCTTTATTTCATTTTTTTCCCTCTTGTCTCCCTCTTCCTCCACTCCTGTCCCTCCCTCACTCCTCCCTCCCCTCTCCTTCCTTCCCCATTCCTCCTCTTTCCAATATTCCACTCACTTCCCCTCCTGTCTCCTCACTTCACATTCCTTCTCTCCTTCTTTTATCCTCCTGTTTCCTCCATTTCCTGTTCACCTCTTCTTTCCCCCTCCCTTCCCCTGTGGCTAGCACTGTTGCCTCACTGCGCCAGGGATTCGGGTTAAATTTCAGACTCGGGCCACTGTCTGTGTGGAGCTTGGATGTTCTCGCTATGTCTGTGTGGGATTCCCTCTGGCGCTCTGGTTTCTTCCCACAGTCCTGAAACATACGGGTTAGGTGGATTGGCCATGGTACATTTTCCCATAGCGTCAGGGGAATTAGCATGGTAAATATGTGTAGTTATCGGGATAGGGCCTGGTTGGGGCTGTTGTCAGTGCTGGCTCAATGGGCAGAATGGCTTTCTTCTTTGATTCCTCTCCTAACCCTCCATTAACCCACTCTCCCAAGGCTTCCTGTAGTTACAGGTATTTGTAGGCCCCTGTAAGCAGTAGTGACATAGTATTATTAGCCTTGGTTGGACTCCAGCAACAGGCCAGTAATGAAATGCAAGTCTGGCAGGACAGATAAACACTTAAGAGATAAACATTTTTAACAGTAAGAAGAGGGGCCATTAATCTGCAGCAGTGTGAGAAATGAGACACATGTTTGGACTGTAAAACCTGCACTTAGGTGAAAACTGATGCCCAGAGCTTAAAGTTATTTCTTTAGTTAGATTGTGAACTCCTCATTTAACTTAATTACACCAAATCTCTCGGACCTGTTCCCAAGTATTTAGGCTTTGTACTGATTTAATTTGAGACTCTAATGTGCCTCATTCCTTTAGGTCAGAGTCTGACAGGGACTATCATTTCATGTTTATATATTTTATTTACTCTTGTAAAATGTCCCAAGGTGCTGTACAGGAACAAATATCAGAAAACATTGAGCTAAGGAGACATTAACGCAGGTGACTAAATCTCTGATCAAACAAGCCGATATTTTTAGCAGTGTCTTAAAGTAGGAGAGAGAGAGAGAGAGCGATACATACAGAAGATAGAGAGAGAGAGAGAGGCATACAGGAGGAGAGAAAAGGGGTACGGGGAGAGAGTGAAGTGTACAGAAAAGAGAGAGGGAATGTACAGGAGTGGAGAGAGAGAGAGAGATGTACAGGAAGGGAAAGAGAGAGAGGCGCACAGGAAAAAGAGAGAGGTGTACAGGAGGAGAGAGAAAGAGGTATACAGGATAAGAACGTATAGGAGAGAGAGATAGAGGCATACAGGGGGAGAGAGAGAGAGCTGTACAGAAGGAGCAAGACAGACATGCTCTGAGAGTACAGGAGAGAGAGAAATGTACAGGAGGAGAGACAGCATACACGAGGAGAGAGATGTATGGGAGGAGAGAAGGAGAGTGACGTATAGGAGGAGAGAGAGAGTGTACAGGAGAGAGAGAAGCGTACAGAGGAGAGAGTGAGGCATACCGGAAGAGAGAGAGAGAGATGTATAAGAGAAAAGAGAGGGTATACAGGAGAGAGTATGTACAGGAAAGAGAGAGGGAGAAGTATACAGTAGAAGAGAGCAAGAGACATGTATAGGAGGAAGAAAAACCTACAGAAGAAAGAAAGAGGCATACAGAAGGAGAGAGAGAGGCACACAGGAGAAAAGAAAAAAAGATACAAGAGGAGAAAGGGAGAGAAAGCAAGGCAAACAGGAGAGAGAAGCATGCAGGAGGAGAGAGAGAAGCACAGAAGAAGAGAAAGAGCATACAGGAGGAAAGAGTGAAAGGAAGAAAGACAAACAGGAAAAGCAGAGAGGAGGAGAGAGAGAGAGAGCCATACACAATGAGAAATAGGCGTGCCGGAGGAGTGATTTCAGTATGGAATTCCAGAATTTCAGGCTAATGGCCATAAGCACAGGCAATAATTGCAGGGCATTGAAAATGCCAGAGAACAAAGATGGAGAATTGCCGAGAGTGGGAGCATGATGTAGAGATGCCAGCACTAGACTGGGTAAACACAGTAAGCAGTCTCACAATGCCAGGTTAAAGTCCAACAGGTTTATTTGATAGTAATCGCATAAGCTTTTGGAAATGCTGTTCCTTTGTCAGGTATGTGGTAAGTTCTGATCAGAAAAGGGCATATAAAGTCACACCCAGTTAAAACTTGATGTCTGTGTCAATATGCGCAATCTTCTTGGAGATCCGGCAGTTTACAGCGTCGATGGTAGTCATGATATAGAGATGCCATGACTGTGTGTGCCTTTATATGCCCTTCTCTGATCAGGACTTTCCACACACCTGACTAAGGAACAGCATTTCCGAAAGCTTGTGGGATTACTGTCAAATAAACTGATTGGACTTTAACCTGGTGTTGTTAGACTTCTTAGAATGGGAGCAGCCATGGGAGAGGTTAACGTAAGGGTGAGCCTATTAAAATCAACGTAGTTTTAAACTGGGAATCAATGTAGGTCTGCAAACGCAGGAGTGATGGGAGTTGGGTGGATTTAGGGTATGGACGGCAGAATTCTGGATAGTTTCGGGATTATGGAGGGAGGCCAGCGATCGTTGAGCTAGTGAGGTCAGTACTCGAGGATGAGAACTTCAAGATCATTGAGGCACGAGCACAGGAATCAGATATACATAAATTATTTTGTTCACCAGCTCTCTGCCAATATCCTTCATTACCTTCCGTCAAACACAGAATTAGTTAAGTCAGATCATTCAAGGTTTGTAACCTAGGGACTTCAAGTTAAGTGTATGATTTACCCACAATACTTAGCCAGCATCATGGCAACCAACGAGGCCTTAACTTTCACAATTGATTCTCAAGAGTGTATGGAAAAGGAAGGAAGGCGATATTGTGGGAAAAATCCATCATTACAAAGTAGTTGGGGGGATCATTTTAACCCCATGGAGTAGGTATGTATCAGATCACAATGAAGCATAAAATTAAGTAAAGCATAAACTCTGTTTTTTAAATAATTATTGTGAGGAGTAGTAATGCTGTGGGAAGAGAGAACTTTCCATTTCAGACAGTCTTTCCTTTTCTGTATCAATCATGCTTATTCCATCATCGGCACATTCTGAAATTGTGCTAACACTGTAATGTTAAAGACCCAAGTTTGCTCCAAACCAGATTTAGAATTCCCAAAATCATTTTTGAAAACTTATAGAATCCTCCAGTGCACAAAGAGGCCTTTTGGCCCATCGAATCTGCACCGACCACAATCCCACCCAGGCTACCCCCCCCATATCTCTACATATTATTACCCGCTAATCCCTCTAGCCTATGCATCTTAGGACACTAAGGAATAATTTTAGCATGGCCAATCAACCTAACCCACACATTTTTGGACTGTGGGAGGAAACCAGAGCTCCTGGAGAAAACCCTTGCAGTCACCAGGAGAATGTGCAAACTCCAGACAGACTCGAGCCAGGAATTGAACCCAGGTCCCTGAACTTGTGAAGCAGCAGTGCTAACCACTGTGCTGCTATGCCACCCATCTTCACTTGTTGTGAATATGGATTAAACTGCTATGGTTGGTATTTATTGTCTAACCTTAATGGGCCCAACATAGTGGTGATGGACCTAGTACCAAAATTTTATTTTTATGCATTCATGGGATGTGGGCCAGTTACAGATAGTTCTATGGCCTGGTAGGTATAGATATGATCAGCACAACTTGTGGGACGAAGGGCCTGTTTGTTGGCCAGTATTTATTGCCTATTAGTGAACTAGGTGGGTTTTTACAACAATCAATAATGGTTCCATTAGACTTTTAATTCCAGATTTAGAATTCAAATTTCACCATTTGCTATTGTGAAATTCAAACCTGGGTCTCTGGATTACTAGTCCAGTGTCAATGCTGCCACACCACCATGGTCCTTATGCCTGTGGTTCGCTCAGAGTGGGGGGTAAGGATTTGCAGCATAATGAAGGAATGGGGTGTGACTTGAAGTAGTTCTCCCATGATAGGGCCTACAAATCCTACAAATGAAAGAGGCTTTCACCTCACTTGTCTGGACTGGATTTAAACCCAGAGCTCAGAAGTGAAAGGCTAGCGTCAAGCTCAGTTTAGCATCCGGTTTCTTCAACCGTTTTTATTTTTCTCTTGTTTCTCTTCTGCCCCACTTGTGGTTAGAACATAGAACATAGAACACTACATCACAAACAGGCCCTTCGTCCCACAAGTTGTGCTGATCATATCTATACCTACCAGGCCATAGAACTATCTGTAACTCCCAATCCCATTTAATCCCATGTACTCATCCAGCGAGCTCGCCTCTACCACCACTGATGGCAGCCGATTCCATTCACTCACCACCCTCTGAGTGAAAAACCTACCTCTAACATCTCCTCTGTACTTGCCCCCAGCAACTTAAACTATGTCCTCTCGTAGCGACCATTTCAGCCCTGGAAAATAGCGTCCGAGAATTAACATCTTGTAAACCTCTATCAGGTCGCCTCTCAACCTTCGTCTCTCCAGGGAGAAGAGACCTAGTTCTCTCAACCTATCTTCATAAGGCATGCCCCCCAATCCAGGCAACATCCTTGTAAATCTCCTCTGCACTCTTCCTATAGCTTCTACATCCTTCCTATAGTGAGGCGACCAGAACTGCGCACAATACTCCAAGTGAGGTCTGACAAGGGTCTTATAAAGTTGCAGATTACCTCCTGACTCCTAAACTCAATCCCTCTATTAATGAAGGCCAGTACACCATATGCCTTCTTGATCACATCCTCCACCTCATTAATCCTGGGTGGCATCCTGCATAAGATGCTTTGATAGAGAGCCAGTGCAAACTCGATGGACCAAACAGCCTCCTTCTGTAGGGATTGTATAGTTCTATTATTTTAACTACTTTTCTCTTCTCCCTCATCTTCTCCATTTTGTGTCACTCACTCAAAACCTTTCTGCTACTTGATCGAATTAATCTCCCATTCATTTTAAATTTGCTCATGCCCTGCACCAAAAGCTGTGATCCATGTGGAGTAGTGGATGTACCAACTGAGGCAGTGAAAAGACCTTCCATGTGACTTTGAGAGGAGCAGACTCTGATTATACAGTGAGTGCTCTATCAAGGGGAGGATGTTGTCATACCACAAGCCCTCTATTCATTTCTTATCTCGTTTGAGTTGCAGCAGATTGGTTTGGCAAATGAATTCGCTTTGCAGCTGCTATCTTATACTCTGCCTGTTCCAACTGAAAGAACTCAATGATCTATGTAGTAGCAAATTCTGCATAAGGCAATGAAGTCTCATTGTACCCTCACCTCCCCAAGCCTTGTGCCAGATCCTAGCTGGCAGTATGCAGCCAGTCTTGAGAGAGTGAGAAATAAGAAGCCTTCAGAACACACCAAGTCCTTTCATTTCTGCTGTTAAAATTTCATTAGCAACTTGTGTTTTCCTCGGAGAGATACAAACCTTTCATCAAGGACTGCTTTCCTCTGAGATAATCAAGTCCTGCTCTCTGTAAGAACCCTGCATTTAAAGGCATACTGCACGTCAGCTTAGCTCAGTTGGTAACACTCTTATCTCTTACATGTGTAGATGGCACTTTAAAGAAGTAAAAAGGGCACTGGTTAGTGAAGATCAGGCTTAAATTGAGGCCCTTTCTGCTTTAAATAGAGGTTAAAGATCCCACAGCAATATACGAAGGCAACAGTTACCTGGTGTCTTGGCACCATTCCTCCCCTCAGGGTACAATGCCGTAAGCAGATGAGCTAGTCCTCTGAATTGTTCCCCAAGGAATCTTGCTGTTCCTTTCCTTCACTGGCACCACCTCAGCATGCTGGAATGCTGACATTTCCCATTTATCATGAAGCCAGGGTTGCAAGGGAACGGGGGGCTGTGGGGTGGAGGGAGGGGCATCACCATCACACGAGGCCCCACCCACACCTTCAATACTTCATGAGAAAGAGACATCACCACCTTCTCAATGGGGCATCTGAAGGGACAGGCAATAGGTTCCAGACTTGCCAGTGATGCCCCTAATCCTGAGAGCAGATATTCAAAACCAAGTCCACTATCTGTGTCCACCTGGTGGAAGACTTTTTGCTCCACATAACTCAATATGTGCGAAAAAGATTTGTGAGAAAGGAAGTTTTCCTTGGAAAAAGGGACAGGACTGAGAAATATGATCCCCAAGAAAACAGAATCCCTTGGGATAACAATGAAATTTGGTTCTTTGGCCCCAGGGATTACTTGCCATATTAATGAAGCTTTTTTTTAATTGCACCTCAAATTTCTTTCTCTTGTACTTTTACTCAGCTGTGAGATTTAGTTTCTCAAGATCAACAAAGCACTAACTAGGACCTTCAAACCTCAAGGAGTCTTGTAATGCTCCAATCCGCATGTTTCTTGTTATTGTACAGACTCAAGCCCTAAAATCAGTTTTTTAAATATAAATCTTTGAAGGTGGACAGGTCAAGAAGGTTAATATTCATAAGGGAATCCAGTTTTTATAAATAGAGGCAAAGTACAAAGATCTGTGAGTAATGTTAAACCTTTTTAATACTTGGGCTCGGTATTGTGTCCATTCCTTGCTATTTCCCAGAGTTTCAGCAGTTTGTCTGCAAAGTGCCAGTGGGTAAAGTGGAGAATCCCGTGGAGAAGTCACTCTTTGCCCAGATGGGAACTGGCTGAGTTACTACACAAGATGCCTAAACCTTGGGCAGGATTTTACAATCCCTCCCGCTGTTGGAATTCGCCATTCCCGCTGAGGCCAATGGATTTTGAATGGCCGGCCATATTTTACTGTCCTGGCCCCAGAATCTCCCATCGAGTTTTGAATCTCCTTGAGTGGCCCCTCGGCTGGTAGCCGGAAGTGAGATTCAAATGCTGGCTGGAATGGGACACGAAAGCATAAATCCATTTCAGTGCTGCAGTGAGAGAGTGCTGCACTGTCAGAGATGCCCCTTAGTTAAACCGTTTTAAGGGAGAGCAGGGAGAGTTCTCATTGATGCTCTGACCAATACTAATCCATCAGCCAATGCCAATGACTGTGCTTGGGATCTTGCTGTACACAAATTGGTTCCTACAGGTTTGCTTGTGTGACAACAGTTCAAATGGTAAAAAGTTATGTAATTACGAATTCCTTCTTTTCTGTAATTAAGAAACAGGAAATGCTGAATAAATTCAGCGTGGCTGTGGAGAGAGAAATGTTAACGTTTTGAATCCCTGTATCTTCTACAGAACTTCTTTCCAATGTTGTAAGTTCCCCCATTATGCAACAATATTAGACCACAAGATTTAGGACAGAATTTGGTCATTTGGTCTATCGAATCTGCTCCGCCATTCAATCATGGTTGATGGCACAGTGGTCAACACTGCTGCCTCACAGTGCCAAAGACCCACATTTGATTCCCGGCCTTGGGTCACTGTCTGTGTGGAGAATACACATTCTGTCTGTATCTGCATGGGTTTCCTCCGGGTGCTCTGGTTTCTGTGCAGATTAGACTGATTGGCCTTGCTAAATTGACCCTAGTGACGGGGGACTAGCTAGGGTAGGTTGCATGAGGTTGTGGGGATGGGGCCTGGGTGAGATTGTGGTCGGTATGGACTGATGGATCGAGTGGCCTCCTTCTGCCTATAGGATTCTATGATTCTATAAGTTTCTCAATCCTGTACTCTCACCTTTTCCCCGTAATCTTTGATCCCCTTACCAATCAAGAACCTATCTACCTCTAACTTAAATACACTCAATGACCTGGCCTCCAGAGCCTCAATGAATTCTATAGATTCACCACCCATTAGCTGAAGAAATTACTCTTCATTTCAATTCTAAAGGGTTGTCCTTTTATTCTGAGGCTGCTCCCTTCTCCGATTAGTGGAAACATCTTCTTTATTAGCTCAGATTCTGGTCCCTGTGGTACCCAGTGAAATCATTCCTCAATATTTCAGCTGATAGACAAATCACCAATAAATGTACCTACACCTCAGAGACTGCAGCGGGTCACAAAGACTGCTCACCACCATCTACCTTCTCAAGGGGTAACTAGGGATAGGCAATAAATGCTGGTCTAACCAGCAATGTCCATATCCTGTAAATGGATTTTAAAAAATCATTTAGTTCAGATGAATGGACATTAGCCAAATACACTAACTCCTCCCACCCAGCCTCCCATCTCCACAGAAAGCAGCTGAGCTCCACTGCTCAAATCTATCCCCTCACCCTGCCCCGATTCCCAGCCTCCACTCCAACCCTAATCCCTCCCAGTCCTCTCCCCCAACAACCCCTCACCCCCTGCTCCCCCTACCCCTTTCCCGCCCATTACCCTACCTCTCTCCCCCCATTCCTCCCCCTGTCCCTCTTACCTTCCTGTAAGCCCTGTCTTTATCACAGAAAGAACTGCTTACAAATCACAGTAGTGAATCTATTACTATCACCACTTCTATTGCCGTTTTGGTAATACCCTCCAGCTTCTTTTTCCAGCTCTGAGGATTGTCTGCATCTTCATTAATGCTGCCCTCCCCTCAGCAGAACCTATTTAACATTGCACTCGCTGCATTACTCCACTCGCTGACCATTCTTTCTGCCTGCAGCTCCCCTATCAGTTCCCCAGCAGGTGCTAACCTCAGTCAGTCCCTTCACTCTGACTGAAAACTTAACTGACAGAAAGAGCTGAAGGAATCTGTTGAGTTCCACAGAGATGGTGCTGAGCCCTCGGTAGTTGTCAGGAAACATTTGGCAAACTGTGCTTTGGCTGATAATTTAGTCCAGTTCTGTATTCTGTGTGCAATGGCATGGCGGTTATGTGATGGGGCTGGTAACTCTGTAGACCTGGAATAGATAGCAAGGGAATGTTACCTTCCTCCATTCCTCCCCTTCCCCCATTCCTCACCCTTCCCCCATTCCTCACCCTTCCCCCATTCCTCACCCTTCCCCCATTCCTCACCCTTCCCCCATTCCTCCTCCTTCCCATTCCTCCCATTCCCAATTCCTCCCACTCCCCATTTCTCCCCCACCTCCAGTCCCCTTACTCGCCCTCCCCTGTCCTTCCTGTCCCCCCATTCTTCACCCCTCCCCCTTCTTCACCCCTCCCCCATTCTTCACCCCTCCCCCATTCTTCACCATTCCTCACCCAGTCTCCCATTTTTCACTCCCCATTTTTCCTCATTCTTCTCCCTCTTTCCATCCTCCTCCCCCCCATCTCCTCCCTACCTCCCGGCACCTCCCTGCACCTCCTCCCTCTCCATATTCCTCCCCGCACTTCCCCCCTCCCCCCTCCCCTCTCTCTTCCCCCCACTCCCCCCTCCTCCCCTTTCCTGCTCTCCTCCCCATTTCTTCCCCCTTTCCCTATTCCTTCCCCTTCCCCCTTTCTCTATTTCCACCACCCCCCCATTTCTCCCCTTCCCCTATTTCTTCCTCCTTCCCCCATTCTTCCCTCTTGTCGATTCCTTTCCTTCCCCTTCCCCATTCCTTCCCTTCCTCCATTTCTTCCCCCTTCCTTCCCCCTTCTCCCATTCTTCCTCCCCCTCTTCCCATTCCTTCCCCCTCCCCCCAGTTCCTCCTCTCTTCCCCGTTCTACTACCACCTCCCCCCCGCCGCCTTCCCAATGTTTCCAGTCTTTCTGCTGCTTGTGTTAATGACACCTGATGTGAGTGAAGTTGTGAACAGTCCCCAAGAGCTAAAAGCTCGCCAGGTGCACCCACTTAGATACAGTAAGAAAACTGGATATTCACATTTCCCACTGGTGGGGGGTGGTTAATTTTCGTGAAGTAACTTAATTCCAGCAAGGTGACCTTTGCACGAACATGCATGAGATGTTAATGCAAGCAATAAGGACTTCAGGAACTTCAATCCACCTTTAAAATCCCGAGAACAGAATTCTAACACTTCATCCCCAACGTCAGGAAATGATTATTGGCCTCCCGCTAATAAATTAAGGTCACGTCCCCCCCCACCCACCTGCTGCTGGCGGGAAGGGGTGATTCCATCTATTGGGCATGGATTTTCCAGGCATGCCCATTCTAAGGGCAGAAATTCTCACACAATATTAATGGACCTTTAAATGGTCCATGATATATTTTGCTCCCCCCCAACCCCCCTACCCACCTGCAACATTTCCCATGGGACTGGAAAATTGACCCAAGTGTTCCCACTGACTGAGGGCACAGATTTAAAATATTTGGCAAAAACCCTAGGAGCAGACGGAACAATTTTCTTTCCACAGCAGGATGTTGTTATCGGGAATGCTCTGCCTGAAAAAGCAGGTGCAATAAAAACTTACAAAAGGGAATTCGATATCGACTTTAAAGGAGATAGGGAAATAGCAGGGGAATTGGACTAATTGGAAACCTCCTTCAAAGAGCAAATGCAGGCATAATGAGCCAAAAGGCCTCCTCTTGTGAATTCTATACTGCTACCTTCGCCTGATTCAAAATTAAAGGCAATCTTCCCAAGGGCAAAAAGCAAAGTATTGCAGGTGCTGGAAATCTGAAATCCTCTCAGTATCTGTTGGAGAGAGAGAGAGAGAGAATTAACATTTCAGATCCATGACTTTACTCAGGGGCAAGTATGCATGGGCAAAACAAATGCCAGTTCTACTGTACCGATACCCACAAGGTGAAATGATCAGGATTCATTAATGACTTGTCAAATGTTTGTCCTTCCCTCGGCCAACACCAGCTTTTTATTTCCCTTTCAAAAGTGTCCTACATCCAAAAGTCGATGCAGAGATGCTATCAACAAAACTCATCTCAAACTCCACCAAGAGCAGGTAATTGTAAATTGATAGAGTCTGTAACCTTGTACCTCGTTCCCTTTAGCTGCTGTCTCATGACTGATTGTCAATGAACACGAGAGAACATTGGAATTATTAATCCCATGCTGTTTAGGATTGTAGCGCTGTGCCTAATTCCCCTAAAGAACTATCCTTTCGCCTGTACGTTCCTGCTGTTGAAGTGCCTAGCACCCCAGCCTCACTCTCTGCATTTCCCCCGACCACCCAATGGAAATTGGTTTAAAGTGAAAACGATTAGAATATAATATACCTGAATAGTGAGGACATAACACTGTTGTCTCAGCTCTCAGTGGTTATTCATCTCAGCCCTGTGTTGGATCAATCTGCAAGTTCTCTGCCGTTTTAGCTCCCCCACAGTGTAACAACTTGTTTACAACTTGATCGGAAGCAGCCAGTGCTCAGGAGAAAAATTATCATTTCATTTCATCCAGACGGCCGTGCATTATCATGCCTCAGCTGGTTGACAAGCCAGCTGCACTCTTAAACCGTGCTAAACCACTACTAGAAGTCCTGAAACAGCACACTCGCACTGAGCAATGTCCATGGGGGACTCAAGCACAGACCTGCCACCCAGCATGGTTACACTTTGGTGTGTGTAACAGTGTAAAAACTCTTTGGAATAAGGGAGTTTATATGGATCTTCACTGTAATGATGTCAACCAGGCCCATAAGGGATATGAGCTCCTTGATTGAGGTAATGATTGCCTGCCCAATTAGCAAGTTTCACCTCGATGTATATTGTTTCAGAGCTATTGACCCTAGGACTCTGGCTTTGTACCAGAAGCACTCTTTGGAATGGAATTGAATTTGTAAATAAAGAGAGTCTGGTAAAGGAGCACCAGCCTCTGAGGAGATATTTCAATAACCTAAACAGAAGTGTAGAAGTGTTGGCAGGTGGTATAGATAGAGTTGTAGGGACAGTAGAATCTAGATCAGGGATAACTGCAGTATGACTGAGAGTTCAGTTGTACCAATTGAAACGAACTTTAAGATGTACCTCTAATGTACAAATTAAATTTTAAGAAATCCAACCCAAATAGTGGGTGATAAACAAAGTAAAATGTTAATAGAACAAATGGGTAGTGTCCAAGGACCGATCATCTTCAGCTTCTTCATCAATGACCTTTTCTTCCATCATAGGGTCAGAATTGGGTGATATTCAGCAACATTCATAACTCCTTAGATACTGAAGCAATCTATTCCCATCTACAGGAAGACCTGGGCATCACTTGGGTTGATGAGTGGTGAATAACATTTGCCTATACCAGTGTCAGGCAGTAATCATCTCCAACTTGAGAGAATCTAACTATCTCCCCATGGCATTCAATAGTATTAACATTGCTGAATCCCTCACTATCAACATGGGTGGGGCTAGGGAGGGGGTGGGGTGGTCACCATTTACCAAATATTTAACTGGATCAGCCATATAGAAAATTCTAGAAAATTTGCAAAGGCTATGCAGGGGGGTTTAAACTGATTCAGAGCGGGGGTGGGATCCTGAGTCGTTTGGATGTTAAGAGGGACGAGAATAGGGGGGTCATTGATGAGAACTGTAAAGCACAGCAGCGTACGGGTGGAGTAGGGCATGGTTTGAAATGCGTATACTTTAATGCAAGAAGTATTCGCGATAAGGTGGAGGAACTTGCAGCTTGGACCAGTACCTGGAACTTCGATGTTGTGGCCATTTCAGAGACTTGGGTAGAGCAGGGACAGGAATGGATGTTGCAGGTTCCGGGGTACAAATGCTTTAGTCGGAGTAGAGAAGGTGGTAGAAGGGGGGGAGGAGTGGCATTATTGGTCAAAGACTGTATCACGGTGATAGAAAAGAAGTTTGATGAGGACTTGTCTGTTGAGGTAGTATGGGCTGAGATTAGAAACAGGAGAGGAGAGGTCACCCTGTTGGGAGGCTTTTATAGACCTCCTAAAAGTTCTAGAGAGGTAGAGGAAAGGATTGCAAAGTCGATCCTGGACAGGAGTGAAAGTAATAGAGTAATTGTTATGGGGGACTTTAACTTTACTAATATTGATTGGAATAGCTATAGCTCTGGCACGTTAGAGGGGTCAGTTTTTGTACAAAGTGTACAAAGTTTTTTGACTCAGTATGTGGATAGGCCAACTAGAGGTGAGGCTACATTGGATTTGGTGCTGGGCAATGAGCCAGACCAGGTGTTAGGCTTGGAAGTTGTTGAACATTTTGGTGATAGTGACCACAATTCGGTTACGTTCACCTTAGTGATGGATAGGGATAGGCATGAAGATGGGGGCAGTAGTTATAGCTGGGGGAATGGTAATTATGAGGCCATAAGGAGGGAATTAGGGTGCATAGGTTGGACTAGGAAACTACAGGGACTGGGAACATCTGAAATGTGGAGCTTATTCAAGGAGCAGCTACTGCGAGTCCTTGATAAGTATGTCCCTGTCAGGCAAGGAGGAAATGGTCGAGTAAGGGAACCATGGTGTACTAAAAAAGTTAATTCGCTGGTTAAAAGGAAAAAGGAGGCTTATGTCAGGATGAGGCTTGAAGGCTCAGTTAGTGCACTGGATAGCTATAGATTAGCCAGGAGGGAGCTAAAGAGTGAGTTGAGGAGAGCTAAAAGGGGACATGAGAAGACTTTGGCTGATAGGATCAAGGAGAATCCTAAAGCTTTCTTTAGATATGTTAAGAATAGAAGATTGGTTAGGGCAAGATTAGGGCCAGTCAGAGACAGCAGTGGGAAGTTGTGCGTGGAGCCTGAAGAGATTGGAGAGGCACTGAACAAATATTTTTCTTCGGTATTCACGCAGGGAGATGTAAATGTAGTTGTGGAGAACACTGGGATACAGGGTTGCAAACTGGAAAGTATTGAAGTAGATAGGGAGGATGTGCTAGATATTCTTGAGGGTTTGAAGTTAGATAAGTCCCCTGGGCCGGACGGGATTTACCCTAGGATTCTCTGGGAGGTGAGAGAGGCGATTGCAGAGCCTCTGGCTCTGATCTTCAGGTCGTCGTTGGTTACGGGTATAGTGCTGGAAGACTGGAGGATAGCGAATGTGGTCCCATTGTTCAAGAAGGGGAAGAGAGACTTTCTGGGGAATTATAGGCCGGTGAGTCTTACTTCTGTTGTGGGCAAAGTATTGGAGAGAATTATTAGGGATAGGATTTATAGTTATTTAGAGAGAAATGAATTGATTGGGGATAGTCAGCATGGTTTTGTGAAGGGTAGGTCGTGCCTTACTAACCTTATTGAGTTTTTTGAAAAAGTGACCAAAGAGGTGGATGGGGGTAAGGCAGTTGATGTGGTATATATGGACTTTAGTAAGGCGTTCAATAAGGTGGCCCATGGAAGGCTTCTGCAGAAAATGCAGATGTATGGTATTGAGGGTGATTTAGCTAATTGGATTAGGAATTGGCTAGCAGATAGAAGACAGAGGGTGGTGGTTGATGGAAGATATTCATCGTGGAGTTCGGTGACAAGTGGTGTACCTCAGGGATCTGTTTTGGGGCCCCTGCTGTTTGTAATTTTTATAAATGATCTGGATGAGGGTATTGAAGGATGGATTAGTAAATTTGCGGATGACACCAAAGTCGGAGGAGTGGTAGATAGTGAAGAGGGGTGTTATAGTTTGCAGAGAGACTTGGACAAGTTGCAGAGCTAGGCTGAGAGGTGGCAAATGGAGTTTAATGTGGAAAAGTGTGAGGTAATGCACTTTGGCAGGAATAATAAATGTGTAGAGTATAGGGCTAATGGTAGGACTCTTAATAGTGTTGATGAACAGAGGGATCTTGGTGTATGTGTGCATAGATCCCTGAAAGTAGGCAGTCAAGTCGATAAGGTTGTTAAGAAGGCATATGGAGTCTTAGCTTTTATTGGTAGGGGGATTGAATTTCGGAGCCGCAACGTCATGTTGCAACTGTACAAAACTCTAGTGCGGCCGCACTTGGAGTATTGTGTGCAGTTCTGGTCCCCACATTATAAGAAAGATGTGGAGGCATTGGAGAGGGTACAGAGGAGGTTTACCAGGATGTTGCCTGGTATGGAGGGCAGGTCTTATGAAGAGAGGCTGAGGGATTTGAGGTTGTTTTCGTTAGAAAGGAGGCGGCTAAGAGGAGACCTTATTGAAACATATAAGATGATTAGAGGTTTAGATAGGGTGGACAATGATAGCCTTTTTCCTAGGATGGAGAAAGCTAGCACGAGGGGACATAGCTTTAAATTAAGGGGTGGTGGTTACAGGACAGATGTCACAGGTAGGTTCTTTACCCAGAGGGTGGTAAGGGTATGGAATGCCCTGCCTGCGCCAGTTGTAGATGCGCCAAGTTTGGTGGCGTTTAAGAGGTTAGTAGATAAGTTTATGGATGAAAGAGGAATGGTTTAGGTTAGGGGGTCATTGCTTTTTCCTAATTGGTCGGCGCAACATCGAAGGCCGAAGGGCCTGTTCTGCGCTGTAATGTTCTATGTTCTATGTTCTATACAGGTGCTGTGGCTACAAGAGCAAGTCAGAGCGTGAAAATTCTGTGAGCAGTAGCTCACTTCCTGACTCCCCAAAGCTGTGCACCAGCTATGTTAGGACTGTGATTGAATACTCTCCACTTGCCTGGATAAGTGCACTCTAATAACACTCAAGAAGTTCAACTTCATCCAGACAAGTAGCCCATCTGCCACCTTCAGCATTCATTCTCTCTACCACAATGCACAGTAGCAGCAATGTGGACCATTTACAAGTTGCATCACAACAACATACCAAGGCTCCTTTGATAACATCTTTCAAACCTACAACCTCTACTACCTAGAAAGACAAGACCAACAGGTGCTTGGGTATACCGGGACCTGAAAGTATCCATCTAAATAATACCTGATCCCTGCTTAGAAATATGTCACCATTTCTGGCAAAATATTTAGGGATAAGAGGAGGAGAAATTTCTTCACACAGAGAGATGAGAATCTTTGAAATTCTCTACTCCAGATGTTTGATTTGATTTATTATTGTCACATGTTAACATAGTGAAAAGTATTACTTCTTGTGCTATACAGATAAAACATACCATTCATAGAGAAGGAAATGAGAGAGTGCAGAATGTAGTGTTACAGTCATAGCTAGGTTATAAAAAAAAAATCAACTTAATGCAAGGTAGGTCCATTCAAAAGTCTGATGGCAGCAGGGAAGAAGCTGTTCTTGAGTCGGTTGGTACGTTTCCTCAGACTGTTGTATCTTTTTCCTGATGGAAGAAAGTGGAAGAAAGAATGTCTGGAGTGTGTAATTACACTGCCTGTCTTTCTGAGGCAGTGGGAAGTGTAGACAGGGTCAATGGATGGGAAGCTGGTTTGTGTGACGGACTGGGCTACTTTCACGACTTTTTGTAGTTTCTGGCAGTCTTGGCAGATCAAGAGCCATACCAAACTGTGATACAATCAGAAAGAATGCTTCCTATAGTGCATCTATAAAAGTTGGTGACAGTCGTAGCTGACATGCCAGATTTCCTTAGTCTTCTGAGAAAGCAGTGGCATTGGTGGACTTTCTTAACTATATTGTCAGCATGGGAAGACCAGGACAGATGGCTGCTGATTTGGACACCTAAAACCTTGAGACTCTTAACCCTTTCCACTTTGTTCCCATTGATATAGACAAGAGCACATTCTCCTCTATACTTCCTGAAGTCGATGAGAATCTCCTTTGTTTTGTTGATATTGAGGGAAAGATTATTGTTACTGCACCAGTTCACCAGTTTTTCTGTCTCATTCCTGTACTCTCTCATCATTGTTGGAGATGCAACCCACTACAGTGATGTCGTCAGCAAATTTGAAAATCAAGTTGGAGGGGGATTTGGCCACACAGTCATAGGTGTATAAGCAGTGTAGTAGGAGGCTGAAAACACAGCCCTGTGGGACACTGGTGTTGAGAATGATCATGGAGGAGCTGTCGTTGCCTATTCTTACTGATTGTGGTCTGTGAGTTAGGAAATTCAGGATCCAGTCAAAAGAAAACAAAGAACAAAGAACAAAACAGCACGGGAAACAGGCCCTTCGGCCCAACGAGCCCACACAGCCACCTCAATGTTCCCACTTCTACTCGTGATCCCTGTCTATGTTTATAGATCTATGCGTTGAAACCAAATTTGAGACTATTTAGGGAGAATTTGTTCTGCCAGTTAGCCTAAGAGCACATCTTTGGGATGTGGGAGGAAACCGGAGCGCCCGGAGAAAACCCACGCAAGCACGGGGAGAATGCGCAAACTCCCACAGACACAGGCCCAAATCCATGCATCTGCACAGCACAGCGATAGTCACTGAGCTGTCATGTTGCCCATCAAATGGTCCAGGTCAAGCGTACACTAACGACGTGAAGCGCTAGGATACTCTAGAAAAAAAATCCAAGAGCAGCCCTCTCACGACCCATTGTGTGTATGCCCCTCGTTAGACAACAAGGTGGATCAAAGCACCTGCAGGATAAAACAAATACATCAATATCATCGACAATTTGCACACTTCCCAGGGAACTCCCAACGCTTATGATGCCTATTTTAAATCAGTTTTCTATATCCCTCCATTCCCATTCTGTTCATGTGCCCATCTAAGTATCTCTTAAAAATCTCCAGAGTGCCTGCCTCCACCACTTTACTTGGCAACGCATTCCATACCCCCACCACCCTCTGTGTGAAAAAACTCCCTCTAGCATCCAAATTATACCTTACCCCCCTCACACTAAGCCTGTGCCCCCTCGTGCTATTTGAGACGATCCTAGGGAAAACAGTTTACTGCTTACTCTATCTATACTCCTCATAATCTTGTACACCTCTATTAGATCTCCTCTAAGTCTACGTCTTTCTAAAGAAAACAGCCCCAATTTGCCTAACCTCTCCTCATAACTCAGACCTTCCATACCAGGTAGCATCCTGGTAAACCTCCTCTGCACTCTGTCCAGAGTCTCCACGTCCTTCCAGAACTCCACTGAATGCAGTATTCCAAATGAGGTCTAACCAACGTTTTATACAACTGCAACATTAAAGGCCAGCTCTTGTACTCTATACCCTTTCCTATAAAGGCTAACACACTATATGCTTTCTTCATAACCTTCTCCACCTGTTCTGCCACTTTCAAAGACTTGTCCACTTGCACCCCCAGGTCTCTCTGCATTTCTATACTCTTAATAGGTCTACTCTTTATCATATACCTCCCCCCTACATTCTTCCTCCCGAAATGTATCACCTCACATTTATCAGGATTGAATTCCATCTGCCATCTCTCTGCCCAAGCTACCAGCCTATCTATGTCCTGCTGCATCGCCTGACAATGCTCCTCAGTATCCGCAAGTCCAGCCATCTTTGTATCGTCTGCAAACTTGCTGGTCACTCCACTTACTCGCTCTTCCAAGTCATTTATATATATTACAAATAGAAGAGGTCCCATTACTGAGCCCTGCGGCACACCACTAGTGACCGACCTCTGTCTCCTGTTACCAAGCCAGTTATTTATCCATCTAGCTACCTGTCCAGTCACAAAGAAAGAAGCCAAGACTCAGGCCACAGAGTTTGGAGATGAGTTTCATAGGAACAATAGTGTTGAAAACTGAGTTGTAGTCAATAAATAGGAGTTATAGAGTTATGGATGTTCTTGTTGAGAGGGTGTTGGTTACAGAATGGTATATCATAAAGAATTCTCCCAGTAGGTTAACTGTTATTCTTTATTAACAACTAGAACAATTTACACATATATAGTAAAAGGTAGAAACTTGGAGCTGCCTCTGCACTGAGGTCTCTGTTCAACACCACATTGATTCTGGGTTTGAATCATGTGCCTTCCCAGAAAAGAAACAGTAAACTGAGAAAATGAAATACTGGGCCGAATTGCTTTTCCCTTCTGGGTTCTTATATCACGCTGTGGGTGGGACTGTACTCAGTCCCACATTAACCACACATGCGCCAGATCCTTATAGTACAGCTCCATCACTGAATACATATAAGTCTGCGATTGCCCATTTTTTATCTCTTAGCAAGTTGAGTGATTTGGGGAGTGAGAAGGAAAGTGGAGCTGAAGACCATGATCAGCCGGGATCATATATCCTATTCCTGTTCCTATTTTTTCATCATTGCTTGGTCAAAGCCCTGACATTCTCTATCCAACAACAGCACTATCAGTATACTTCACCACATTGACTGTAGCACCTTCAAGGGCAGCTCATAATGGGCAATAAATGCTGGCCTTGCTGATGACACGTACATCCTGGGTACAAATAAAAAAGAGAAACGGTAAGGTATATTGGAGCTGTGCTTGCATCCCTGCAAGAAAGCTGACAAACAAGATTTGTGATCTGGAAAGTTTTTTAGGAGTTGATAGATTGCATGTCATTAGCATCAGAGAGACATGATAGAATGATCCCAATGAATGGGATACATATCTGGATTGAAATGAATTGCTTAGCTGAGACCATATCAGGAGAAAAGCAGATAGTATAGTAATATATATAGACTACCGTGTTGAGGCACAAGTGAGAGAGGATATACAAAAGGAAAAAGCAGACAGTCACTTGGGGTAGAATGAATGGAGCTGATATAGGTAAACTATTGATGGAACTATGTAATGGACCCACAGCCCTGCGTCACAGCCCGCTGCACTTATCTACACAATGTAGGAAGCAACTAGCAGAGAAAATTAACTTCCCAGAGATGGTTTGGGGCTTGAATATCTTTTCTGGTGAAACCAGACAGATTGCTAGTCATAATAGAAGACTACAATTTGCAAAAGAGGACAGAAAACATCTTGGATTCTGTCTTTTGTGAGAGCATTGGGGAAATCACTAGAGTGATTCCAGGGCTGAGGAACTTCAGTTGTGAAGATAGATTGGAGAAGTTGAGACTGTTTTCCTTCAAGAAGGGAAGATTTAAAAGAGATTTTATAGAGGTGTTGAAAATTATGAGGGGTGTGGAAAGAGTGGATAGGGAGAAAATGTTCCTGCTCATGAAAGGATCAAGAAGCCTTGGACACAGACATAAAGAAATTGCCAAAAACATGAGAAAAGTTTTTTCATTTAATGAGTGGTTAAGATCTGCAATGCTGTGACTGAGATTGTGGTGGAAGAAGGTCCAATTTGAAGCATTCAAAAGGGAATTAGACTGTTATCTGAAAAGGAAGAATGTGCAAGGTTATGGGGAGAAGGCAAGAGAATGGTATTCAGCGAATGGCTCATTTGGAGAGCCAGTGCAAACACGATGGACTGAATAGCCTCCTATGATTTGACTGAGTTACTGCAATGATCATAATGGTGGGTAGGCTTTAGGTACCAACAATCATCTATTATCATATTGACAAGTAAATAAGAGGTTATTAAAACAGATAGTTATCAAATTTTGACATTATGCCCTAAAGCATTTGTCAGATTGGTCCTGGTCAGTTTGAATGTGGCTGGGAGATTGGAGCGACGATGGGGCTCCTCCCCAGAAATCATTCTGAATACAATGTGCCAATGTGTCCATCTAGCAAAGGTACTGAGGTTACAGGTATTCCTACTTGGTTAAACCAAACCAAGAAACTCAGAAAGGAGGGAAAACATATTTAAGGTCTTGAAGTCAAATGACACAGGAATACGATGAAATTGATATCTGTGGTCATGTTTGGGGTGCATAAAGGACATTAACTTTCATAAAAACATACAAACATATGAATTAGGAACAGGAGTAGACCACTCAGCCCCTCTAGATGCCCAGCCATTCGGGAAGATAATGGAGGATCTGATTGTGGCCTCAACTCCACTTACCTCCCGATAAACTTTGACTTCTTTGTTGGTCAACATTCTATCCAGCTGAAAATATTCAATGATCCAGCCTCCAGGACTCTGTAGAGAACAGCGTTCCAAAGATTCAGGACTCTTTGACAGAAAACATTTCTTCCCTCAATGGAAGACCTCTTATTTTTAAACTGTGTCCCCTAATCTAGTCTCTGCCATAAGGAGACACATCCATGCAGCATTCATCTTCCTTAAACAGCACCTTCCAAACCAGCAACTTCTGCCATCTAAATGGACAAGAGAAGCAGATACTTGGGAACATCACCACCTGCAAATTCCCCTCCAAGTCATTCACCATCCTGACTTGGAAGGACAACACAGTTCCTTCAGTGTTGTTGGGTCAAAGTCCTGGGACTCCCTCCCTAACAGCACTGTAGGTGTATCTACACCATATGGAAGACAACAGTTTAAGGTGGCTACTCCACACCACCTTCTCAAGGGCAATTAGGGATGGGCAACAAATGTTGGCCTAGGCCTGTTACCCACATCCCATGAATTAAGTTAATAAAAACTCTGGCTGGGATTCTCCCAAAAAAATTTCTAAGTCCCCGATCTGTGAAAATGGGAGTAACTGCTGTTAGTTTTTTTATTGCGAGTTTCAGAATGAATCTCCCACATTCTGAGCACTGGAGAGAACCCTAACAAGATTCACACTAAAAATCAGTGGGCAGGGCCTATTCCTGCTGGAGAGGCGGCAGCATAGCGCTGAGTGGGCCATTGCGCGTGTGCTGATCTTTCAGTACCAGATCAGCGCATGCGCAATAGACCCATACTGCTGGCCTTCTGATCGCTGGCCAGCCCCGTGACCCCGCATTGCTGATCCTCTGATCTGCCACCCCACCTTGATCACTGGCTCCCTGAACCTGTATGGACAACCCCTAATATTACCGCCCCTCCCCCTCATCCCCACCACCCCAGCCAGTCTCGATGGCAGTTGTCCTTCCCTCTACCCACAATCCTTTTGCAGAGTAGCAGCAGGAGCCCCCAGCCCTACCGATTGCCCTGGATAGGCCAGCACCCCCTCTGGTCTTGACACTCCTTGGCACTGCCTGAAGCCCAGTGGGCAGTGCCAAGGCACCCCTCAGGCATTGTCAGTTGGCCTCTTGGGCAGTGCCGGGGGCATCTCCCCTTTTCCCCCAACTCCTGGAAGGGAGGGGGGTGCCTCAGTGGCCTCTGCCCCTTCAGTGGGATCTGAATGCCTGTTCCCTGTTCGTGGGGAACAATGGTAAACTCTGTTGGAGTGAATCATTCCTGGCGGGATGTGCCAGTGGGCCTGGAGACTTCAGTCCTGAGCTCATTAATCGGACGTAAATACTGGTTTAAATGTTGAACTCAGCTCAGAGCTGGAAATTGACACAGAGCTGATGATGCTGCACATCTTTGCTTGGGAGATGCCTGGAGGCCATGGCGTCGAGCGGGGAGCCCACCAAATGATCTTCGCTAAAGTCTCCCAGCCCATTGCGCTGCTGGAGCAATCAGCGGGTTGAAAGAACCGCACCTTGTCAAGTCTCCTAAGAAAATTTTGTTTCAAAAAAAAAATCACCTCTTCTAAACTCCACTGTATACAGGCCCAACCAGTCCAACCATTCTTTGCAGAATAACATCCCCCGCCTACCATCGCCCGCATTACCCCAACTCCATCCTAGGTGAGCAAATCTTCCCTCTAACGGTTCTAATGCACTTAAATCCTTCTTAAATAAGGAGACCAAAAACTCTAGCAAACTTGGAGGAGAAAAATTTCCAATTCAGGAGAGCGAAGGATATCAATAAAAAAAAATTAGCTTTAATTTAAAGAAAAATGCAGGAATTGGGTGGTTCGAGTGAGGGTGGGACAACTGATGTTACACAGATACTAAATCTTTACTTCAGTTTTTGTTTTAACAAAGGTGGAAGCTGGTAACTTATTTGACCTGAAAGCCACCTGGGGAGTTGTGGTAGAATGACCCCTTTAAGGGGGTGATTCCTGAGGGCCTTGTAGTCAGGCCAGACCGTAGGGAGAGTCAGCATAGGGAGCCAAACCAATTGGGAGCAAGGGCACACGTCCAGGGACCGGGACGAACCTCGGTAGGAGCCGAGTGACTAGAGAGTGTTGTTTTGCCTGACTGTTGCTTATATACATAAATATACACATATATAATATTTTTGGTAATAAACCTTTCTCAATTTGTCACAAGGAGTCACCCTCAAGTTGTTACAAAAGTGTGGTAGAGGTTAGTTGTGACATTTGCACACAGTCCCAGCAGCATGGTCTGCCAAACAGCTGTACAAGCACGAGCCAAGTGGAAGAATCTCCATGCCAACAAAGATGATCCGTAAGGAAATCAGGGAGGAAATTATAGCAAATTTGGCAAAACAAAAATCATCCAGAAATCTCTAAGTACTGAAGTGGTGCCTGAGGACTGGAGAAAAACAGATGGTACTCTTATTTTTAAGAAAAGACAGCAAAAATGCAGACCAGTGCATTAGATGCCCATTTTCCGTGCAGTTGTAAATAGCAATATGAAAGATCTTGGAACATCTGGATTGAAATAAATGATTAAAAATAGTGATTTTCAGGGAATATCACCACTGTGTCTCCCCTGGGGACAGTTTTCCATATGCTTTTGTTTGACATCATAATATCTTGTTGAAAAAAGAGAATGTCGCCAAATGTTTTCATCTTGCACTTATCAGGACAAACACAAGACTGCCAAAGTTGTTTGCTTCTCTAATGTTTTGACATTATAGTGTGTATGTATTTACAGTGACCTAGTAACCACTATTCAGAGAGTGGCAAAATGTAAGGGGTGTTGGGAGAGAAATAAATGAGTGGTGGGACATGCAGAGGCACATGCACTTTACCAGCAGTACCAGCACTTGGGTAGCATGTACATAGCACAGACAACAGAAATTGTCAGCTTGCCAAGTTTTCAAATTATTTCCCTCCAACTGCCCTTTCAAATGGTCATTTTATTCCCCTTCTTAATATTTTATACCCAAGGGACAAAAAGTTTCAAAGAGAATGTGTTGGAGCACGGATGTGTTGCTTCAATTATACAGGGCCTTGGTGAGGCCATACCTAGTATATTGTTTGCAGTTTTGGTCTTCTTTCCTGAGAAAGGATGTTCTTGCTCTTGAGGGAGTGCAGTGAAGATTTACAGGCTGATTCTGAGGATGCCGGGACTTGGTGTACGAGGAGAGATTGATTAAATTAGGATTGTTTTCTTTGGCGTTCAGATGAATGAAGGAAGGATCTCATAGAGACTTATAAAGTTCTAACAGGGTAGATGCAGGAAGGATGTTTCCGATGATGGAGGGAGTCCAAAACCAGGGGTCACAGTCTGAGGATTCGGGGTAGACCATTTAGGATGGAGTTGAGGAGACATTTCTTCATCCTAAGAGTGGTGAGCCTGTGGAATTCATTAATGATGCCAAAATTTTGAATGTATTGAAGATGAGGCTAGATAATGTACGTGGGATCAAAGGTTATGGGGAGAAAGCAGGATTAGGCTACTGAGCTGGATGATCAGCCATGATCATGGTGAATGGCAGAATAGGCTCGAAGGGCCAAATGGCCTCCTCCTGCTCCTATCTGCTATGTTTCTATGTCTAAAAGTCACACCAGTCTGAAACAATTGGATTTCACAAAGAGAAAGTGGGGGTTGTACCAGTGACAAGACTTTCATTTAGCATTCTGCACACTTTCCAATACAGTTACAGCCATGTCAGTATTTTCTGAAGTGTTATAATGTAGGAAAATCAGCAGCCACTTTGTGCACAGCAAGCTCTCACAAGCAGCAATGCGATAATGACCAGATCATCAGTTTTGTGGTTTGACTGAGGGCAGAACTCTTCTCTGAAATAGTCATATGGAATATTTTCCATCAGCCTTATACAACAGACAAAACCTCTGTTTAACATCCCATTAAAGAAACAGTGCAACATTCCCTCAGTGCTGCACTGAAGTGCCAGCCTAGATTTTTGTGCCCTTACCTCAGGAACCTATAACTGTTTGAGTTAGAGATGAGGGTATTCCCAGCTAAGCCATGGTTGACATTGAGAGTAAATCGAGAGTCAAGTGAGAGCAATGTGATGGAGACAGCCATGGTATGCCAGATGCAGAAATGAATGCTGGCTGTTGGAAGTCTGAAAGTGTCCCTGTGATTGACCTGTGGTGACAACATTTTCTGGAAATACATGGAAAGCACTAAGGTTTAAAGAGAAATGTGTGGTGAGAGATGGAGTAATTCAAACTGGCTTTGTCTGGGATCAAGCTATTTCAGTGGAAAAAATCCTGTGAGATAGCAAGGTCATGAGTGAGCATGAATATTTGGTTGGAGAGTTTCTATCGAAGGAAATGTTAAGAGATGATAGATAAACTGTGAGCATGAGAAATTGAGGTAAAAGTTCAAGTCACTCTAAATCAGAAGATGCTTGGTGCAGAGCCTGAGGGAAGACAATAACATAGAGTGAAACACTGGCAAGGTGCTTGGGTAGGCTGTGGAGAAGGAATATTTGAAATGAGATTCAAAGAGTATAGAGGCAAGGTGAATGCTACAAGGAGGAAACGAAGCCAGAGGATTGGAAATCTGCCTAAGGTATTCTTTGTTGTAATTGAGTGGCAAGATATACCCACACAGGGAGAATCCAGTAAGCAGAAAGATATCACCAGCCACAAGGCAATAGGTAGACAGATAGTTGAGGGATAGACAGATAGATAGATAGACAGTGAGGTAGACAGATAGACAGACAATGAGGCAGAGACAGCCAGATAGATAGAGACCCAGACAGACAGAGAGAAGATAATGAGATAGAAAGACAGATAGTCAGTGAGACAGACAGATAGACAATGAGACTGATAGATAGACAGACAGACAGTGAGATAGAGAGGTAGACGGATCGACAGACAGTTAGGTACATGAACAGACAAACAATGAGGTAGACATATATATATATATATATATATCAATCCCAAAACTGATACAACTTAAAATGGGTCTAGTGAAAATGAGATATGAAGCAATAAAGGCTAAAAGTACTGCTATAGAATGAGTACAGAGGCTGTGGAGTTTGAAACATGTGTACCTATCTCGACCACTATATAATGAGTGTCTATTGGAGATGTTATTGCACCATTTCTTTTCATGCCCGTGGGTTTGAGAAGCCGGTTGTCTGTGTACATTCCTATCAGTGAATGCTTTCAGCCCCAGCCCTGCCTGCTAATTAGATTCAGATCGAGTCTCAGCTCTGAATTTACTTCCTGCCTGAGGAAACAAAATGTGAGACCAACAATTTCTATTTGTGGCTAATTTATACATTTCTATAACAATGGTATTGCCATTGTCTAAAAAAATGTTCATTTCTAATCATGATCTGCACCTCATGTCTGTGCTTGAAATCTTCTTGTCTTTCCGTGCAAAATCCTGCTGCCTTTTGCCCGGGATGCTCCAAGTCCCACTCATTCATCACCCCTGCCCTCACTGAACTAAACCAGCTCCCATTCTAGCAACACCTCTACTTTCAAATTCTCTTACATGTTTCCAAATGCCTCTATTCCTCATCTCTCCCTATTTTGTAACCAGCTCTACAATCCTTTGGGATTTCCTAGCTAACATCTTTACTTCTCCCTGCTCCTTTAAGAATCTCCTTAAAAGTCACCTCATTTAGTTGTTCCTTTTGAGTTGTCTATGTTGACAAGTGAGCTTTATTGGCAAATGAGCCCAGTGGGGACATGAGGAAACATTTTGTTTGACACAGCAGGTTGTTGTAATCTAGGAAGCACTGAAATGTTAGTGAAAGCAGATTCAACAGCAACATCCCAAAAGGGATTAGATGAGTTCTTGAAGGGAAAATATTTGCAGGAAACTGGGAAAAGAGCAAGGGAGTGAAATTGATTGGATAGCTTTCCCAAAGAGCCAGTACGGACACTTTGTGGAACAGACCAAATGGTCTTGCTCTCTGCTTTCCACCAGGTGGAACGGTGGCTTCTGGGTGAGATGGTGTAACAGTGGTTATCACTGCTGCCCCACAGTGCCAGGGACCTAGGTTTGATTCCCGGCTTGGTTATATAGTGTCTGTGTGGGTTTCTCCAAATGCTTCGGTTTTCTCGCACAGTCTGAAAAACATACTGGTTAAGTGTTAAATTCTGCCTCAGTGTACCTGAACAGGCACCAGAATGTGGCGACTAGGGGATTTTCACAGCAACTTCTACTTGTGACACTAAGTGGAGTCATAGGTGGATAGAATGATGATGAAGGTATTCAGCATGCTTGGTTTCATCGGTCAGAACATTGAATACAGGAGTTGGGACATCTTGTTGAAGTTGTACAATTGGTAAGACACATTTGGAATATTGTGTGCAATTCTGGATTTCCTATTACAGAAAGAAAACTATTAATCTAGAAAGAATGTAGAAAAGATTTACTAGGATGCTACCACAACTTGATGCATTGAGTTATAAGAAGAGACTGAACAGACTGGGACTTTTTTCTTTGAAGCGTAGGAGGTTGAGGGGTGACCTTATAGAGGACTATAAAATAATGAGAGGCATAGACAAGTTAGTTAGTCAATACCTTTTCCCAAAGCTGAAGGATCTAAAACTAGAGAGTAGAAGTTTAAGGTGAGAGAGAAAAGATACAAAAGTGTCCATAGGGGCATTTTTTTCACACAGAGGATGGCAAGTGCCTGGAACAAGCTACCAGAGATAGTATAGAGGGGGGTACAATTTTATCTTTTAAAAAGCATTTAGATTGTTGCATGGGTACGATGGGTATAGAGGGATATGGGCCAAGTGCGGGTAATTGGGATTAGCTTAGAGGTTTTCAAAAAAAAAAGGGCGACATGGACAGTTGGACTGTAAACCTGTATAACTCGATGACTAGCAACATAAACTTTAAACTTCATTTTATGATTCTATGAGTTAATATCCTGTCTCAAGAATGTTCCTCTTTTGAGGGAATTTCCTTCAAGTGATGGCAGAGAGTTGCAAAATATTTTTCCCCACTTGGATTTCCCACCTTACTCATGTATTTGCTGATGCAGAATCAGAATGAGGCAGAACAGACAGTGTCTGGGGTCAGGCTTGTTAGGCAGCACTGCTTGAGATTCAGAATCTCCTGTATATACCCGGGCATTGGAGTTTAGTGCCCAAGAAGGTTCATTGATTTACTGAGCACAGACTTCTGTTCTCTGTGGGATAAGTACAGGAGTTGCTGAAGCTCCACTCAATCTGGGATGCTCTGTATTCTATTAACATCCTCTCAGATAGGGTTTGGATGGCACTGCACTTTGTTGCCATCTGCTGCACTTTCCCAAATAGCCTTGACATATCCTTGTTATACTCCCTGCATATTTTATTCCAGAGAATGAAGATGATATGGAGCCAATCTTTACTCTGTCTTACATTTATTTGCAGAGGAGAACATTTCCTAATTCAAGCATCATTTCACTCAATGTCCATCTATATGCACTAAAATAAAATCATAATTAATGTCCTCCACCAGCATATAATTTGTATACAATTAATATTGCCAACATTTGCTTTCTCATTGTAGAACCCTAATATCATAACCTGATGGTTGAGTACCCCATTCTCTGAATTCCTCATAAGCTGTGATTCACCCAGTGTCAATAGCTAGTCTGAACATTCTGTCCCCGGGTTAATATTGCAATGCTGCTATGTGTTGGTGAATGTGACAGAGCAGGCTACTGTCTGCCGGATGTGTCAACTACTGAAGGTTCTGCACTTAGTTCTTCCTCTCTCACTCTGCAGCATGTTCCCTGTTTCCGCTTGTGGGGAGTTAAGAACAAGTTATACAACCATGACACAAGGGATGCTGTTGAGAATCTCCTTATGGCGCAGGCCTCAGCACCATTTCTGGTCTTTGACAAATCTGGGGTACAGGTCATGCCCATATCTCTATCTCTCAGTGCACCCACCCAAGGAATTCCACTTTAGCTCCTACTGCTCCACCTTCTGTCCTTTCCAGAAATTGAACACAATTCCTCCCTGCATGGGCAGGGAATGTTTGTTCCAGTCAGTCAGGTGCTGTTGAATTTTACGGCTGTTTGGGAATTTGCTTGACTTCTCCACACTGACGCTGATGTGGACATGTTTACAAGACACTGAGAGAGTTTACCAATGCTCCAACCCGCACAGTGCGTTTTCCAGCAGTAGAGGCGGCTGGTCATTGGCCGCAGGCAGGATCTTTTGGTCTAACTGACTCACCCGTTCTGCTGTCGGAGGAACCCACTACAGAGGTCACCTTTGGTGGGACAGAAAATAACACTGGCAGAAAGGACTGGAAAATCCCATCTGCTGCATCCACCTTTATTTGGAGATGTTGGTGCAGAACCTTGCCCTGTGTTGGCAATCATGAAGACACGGGAGTGTTGAAAGCTCGCTATTTTACTGTCAAATAAATCGGTTGGATTAATAATTGGTGTTGCTAAATTCTTACTGAGTTCTTACCACTCCAATCCAACGCCGGCATCTTTACATCTTGGCAATCATATGGCACTTCAACTGACGATTCCACTCTGGTGTTGCTCTGTGCAAATTTTCAATCCTTGGCAACTTTACCTTGATCTCCAGGAAGCCATACACAGTTTGAAATTACAGCACGTTGGCACTGCTTTAAGACAGTCTAGCTTTAAGAGCAATCTAACTTTAAGATTGTACAGTTTTAAGAACACTCTCACTTTCAGAGTAGTCCAGCATTAAGAGTTGCACTTCTACTTTCAGAAAAGCTCATGCACCAAGCACTCTGCCTCTCCCCCAACGAATTATCTAACCCCCTTTTAATAAGTGGGTCAGGAAGAGCTTTTACCTGGGAATCAGTTGAATTTTGGTCGCTAGGATTTTGAAAGTCTGTGTTTGTGTTCAATTACCGCTGAGCTTGGCCTGAGTGGCACAAGGCAGAATCAAATCCTGGGCTCTGCCAAAATCTCAAAGCGAGGTGCCATTTTGTGACACATTCGGGAGTAAAATCAGGAAGCATTTAATCACAGGGAGTGGAAATCTGGAATTCTCTCCCCCTAAAGACTATGGACAACTGAGGGACAATTGGAGATAGATTTCATGTGGCATAAGTATCAAGAGATGGTGATGAAAGGTGAGTAAAAAGATTTAGGGACAATCAACAAAAATCTAATTGAATGGTGGAATAAGTTTGAGGACTGAATGGCCTACTCTGATGCCTATATTCCATGTATCTATCATCCCAGATGAATAGGCAATGTTATGATTGTCTTTCACAGATTCAGCTATCACTTCCAGTTATCCACACCTTCTCATCCCTTCCCCCACCCCTCCTCCTGCTTCATATCAGAGACTATTTTGAGACAGGCAAGCTGCACATTGATCTGACTTTCCCTGGACTGATGAAAGATGGAAGAGCCGCATTACTAGACATCAAAATAAATGACACTGTGAAAACGAGCTCCTGGAGAACATTCACCTTCCCCATTGATTTACGACATCAAAAATTTAATTCCACTGTGTACCTGACACAAGCTGATTCCTCAAATTCAATCTGCAGCCCTTTTTTGCCGACTGTTTTATACTGCTTGTCAGCTGAATATTGTATGTCAAGCAGAGGAGTAATCACTTAATGAAGAAATCAGACTAGGCTTGATCAATGGGGCATTGGTGTGATCGGACTGTCTGATATCAGCATCGGTTTGAGGTCAGTAAACATTCGATAATTCTCTTCACGAATACCCTTATATCTCTCTCTCTCTCAAAACATCATTTTTTTTAACTGAGGTGAGAGGAATTGTTTATTTGTGAGTCATGAGGATGAAATTGAGTTTGACCAGCTAATGACCACTTACAGAGAACAGGAGACAATGGGAAGTTAGGAACATTTCAGCCCCTCGAGCCAAATACTTTCATTCAACTCCAGCCAGGCTGATCTCTACCTTTTATCATTTGCCGTTGACACTAACACCCCAACTAGAAGGAATGGTCTTTCTTTATTCAGACCTTTCCTATCATTAAAACTCTTATCTAAATTTCTTCTCAGCGTAAACCAGAGCAGTAGTTTACTGATAAGTATTTCTCTCTATTGTTTTCATCTCTGAATTCCAACTCTCTTCCTGCACCTAGTGATTCTCTAAGGAAGACTTTCATCTGTTTCCATTGCTTGTCATTCCCAGAACAGGTTGATAGTCTGTCTCCAGGTGCTTATAGCTTGAGGGGCACCACTCCACATCAAGCATGGCTGACCAAAAATCTTTCTCACATCAGCTATTGGTGTGTTTGGAAAGATTTGCAGATAGATACTCAACCTGTTTGACTGCGAATGAAGGTACATAGTTTCCTTGGCCATCAAGTCCTGTTTGGGAATCGAATCCAGAGTTTCTGACTCAGAGGTAAAAAGGCTACCCACTGCGCTACAAGGCCTCCTATCTCTGGATTCATCATGTTCAATGGACACGGTGCACTCTCTACACTTTCTATAATGAGAGCAGGGGAGAGGTTAGATATGTGAGTGGTCCAGAATAACATCAACAGCACAGCTTTGAATCCCATTCAGGCTGAGGTAGGCTTGGCACCTGCCACACATTCCTTGTTCTGTCCCATGCTTGATGTGGAGTGGTGCCCCTCAAGCTATGGAACCAAATGTCTCTCTCGAATGGAGAGAGATGCCTACAGCTCATTGTAGATTCTGGATATTTACCAACCCACCAAGATTAAAAATCTAAAACCTAGTGTTCTGCACACATGTTGTCTAACCATGTTTTGAAATGTATCACTTTTTTAGCTTTGACACAATGCTTTTCTTTGAGAAACCCAACATGCTATTGACCTTTCAATGGTTTCCTTTTCACTTTCAGAGAATTGGTACGTGATTTAAAAAAATATATTCTTTCTTGAGATGTGGGTGTCACTGGAAAGATTTGTTGCCCATTCCTAACTACTCTTGAACTGGGTGAATGGCACCCATCTGAGGTTTACTATTGTTGCTGGATCCCCGGTTTCAGGTAGCGGGAGAGCGGCCTCAGGGTTGAGGTATGGGGAAGGAAAAGAGTTCAGCAGCAAAAGTAGTGAAGAGGGGGTAGGGGGACGGAGGGAGGTGGTCCTTAATCTGAGTCCCTCGAAAAACCCTTTAAACAAGGGACGCCGGCTCCTTTCCCTGAGTCCACCATTCCCCTCCACCCTCCCGGAGAACCTGTAGGCAAACATGCTAGGCTTTGCCTGTTCCCCCCAAGGACAAACACAAATGCCTGCCATTGGATATCAATACTGGGGGCAGAATGAGGCCTTAAGTTAGCATCAGTTACCCAGTTAAAGGTCTCAGTGGGCAGTGGGAGGGCGAAGGCTGTGGTTCAGTGTGCAGCACCCTCACCACCTTAGGAGTCTAGTTGCTCTCCCAGGCTTGGGTCACAAAATTGGCACTCCAGTGTGGTACTGAGGGAATGCTGCACTGTCAGAGGTGCTATCTTTCAAATGAGACATTAAACTGACTTGCCTACTCAGCAAGGGTGTGGGTGATTTTCTGGCACTAATGTGAAGAAGAGTCTGACATCCTAGCTGATATTTAACAATCACATGATCTGAGCACTATTACACTGATGGTTGTGGGATCTTGCTGTGTGCATTTCTCACATCACACTTCATTGGCAGCAATGATTTTGAGACACCCGCTGATGATAAAACACACTCTACAAATGCAAGTCTTCCTATTTCTTCTAGTCCAGTAACATAAACATCACCATTGCTTAATGGTCAAAGCTTCTAGCTGGTTTCCCATGGATATGTCTCGATGACAGTCTCTGTATCTGAACTCACATAGTACGTTAAGTGTAATAGTAATATCAGCACGATACTTCATTTCATTCCTCATTTGGTATTCAGCATTTAATTAACGTCAGGGCCCTAATTAAGCTATGCTGGATTGTACTCAAGGGAGATCTGTGCTATTCCGCCCTCACCTCCACTTTCCTGATTTGATGTAAGATGGTTCACAATAGCGAGAGGTGTACAAAGCAATGTCAACACATAGTGACTGGGGGAAGAAGAGATTGGCTTGTGCCCAGATCACCAACAACCTGTCCTGGTCCCTCCATGCCAACACTATAGTTAAGAAAGCCCACCAACACCTCTCCTTTGTCAGAAGACTAAGGACATTTGGCATGTCAGCTATAACTCTCACCAACTTTTATAGATGCATCATAGAAAGGATTCTTTTTGGTTGTATCATAACTTGGTATAACTCCTGCTCTGCCTAAGACTGCAAGAAACTACAAAAGGTCATGAATGTAGCGCAATCCATTATGCAAACTAATCTCCTTCCATTGATTCTGTCTACACTTCCCACTGCGTTGGCAAAGCAGCCAGTATAATTAAGGACCACATGCACATGGACATTCTCTCTTTCGCCTCCATTCAACAGGAAAAAGATACACATACCAACCAATTCAAGAACAGCTTCTTTCCTGCTGCTGTCAGACTTTTAAATGGACTTACCTTGCATTGAGTTCGTCTTTCTCTAAACCCTAGCTACGACTGTAATACTACATTCTGCACTTTCTCTTTTCCTTCTCTGTGTATGGTATGCTTTGTCTGTGCGCAAGAAACAATACTTCCCACTGTATGCTGGTAAATGTGGCAATAATAAATCAAATTTTAAAAAAATCAAAATCAATTCCCCAGGGTTGAATAGCCTGCTGACACTCACTCATGAAGCATGATCCCTTGGTGATTAAGAGTGGAAGGGTCTTCAGCAACTGAGGGGGCCTATAGCAGAAGTCCAGCACAAGGTTAGTGCCTTTTTAAAGCGACAAGACAGAAAGACAACCATAACTTTCATTTAGATAGCAACGTTAACATAGAAAAAAGTTCTAAGATCCTGCACAAAGGCAGCATCAGAAGAAATGTAACTTTCAAAGTAACATCAAAGAAAACATCAGAAAATGTAACTGAAATCTTAGTCCACAATAGGTTTCCAGAAGAATCTTGGATTTCTTTAAAATAAGAGATGTCAAGCTCAACAGAGCACGGCCCATGGCCAGCAGGGTGATTCTGATCCACAAAGTTCAGTCCATGGTTGCAGTTTCTGGCTGGACCACTCTGGTGGAACTCATCCTCTGGAGGTCGAATAAGAAAAGACCTAGTTATTGAAACATTGCTTTTTTTTTAAAGTTTATTTATTAGTGCCACAAGTAAGGCTTACATTAATACTGCTATTAAGTTACTGTGAAATCCCCCAAGTCTCCACACTCCAGAAGCCTGTTTGGGTCAATGCGACCAACCAGCGCATCTTTTAGAATGTGAGAGGAAACTGGAGAGAATGTGCAAACTCCACACAGGCAGTGACCCAAGTCGGAATCAAACTCAGGTTCCTGGTGCTGTGAAGCAGCAGTGCTAACCACTGTGCCATCGTGCCACTACTGGCTGTAGTGTTTTATAGATTTGTTCCCTTTCCCCCATTGGGTCTTATGTGAAGCTCCAATGTGTGCTTGTGCTATTTTAAAAAGCTAATCACCTCATTGCCAAGTTCTGGAATACCCTCCCCAGATTCCTTCATTGTGATCAAATGTATTCCTGGCAGTTTCAGACGGTTTGTCCCTGTGCTCCAGTCAGCCAACACACCAATCCTTGTGGCGTACTGCTTTCTTATACTAACTGGAAAAGAAAAAGACTCATTAACCATTTGGATGATGGTTTACCATCAGTCAAATAGTCTTTTTTCCCATTTTCAATATTTTTGTAGCTGGTGAAGAGAAACGTTCAAAGAAAATAATATAAAAAAACAAATTTTTTAATGTCCTGATGATTTCTTTCTCCAGGGTCGCACACATCAGTGTCCTGGAGATTGATCTTCAATTCCTGGAGATTGCAGGCCAATCCTGGAGGGTTGGTAACCCTACTATCTGCCTCTCCATCTCACACCTTTGTTCTTTGAAGTGCTGCATAAAATCTACCGTTTGACCAAGCTTTTGGTCACCTAATCCAGTGTCACTTTACGTGGCTCCGAATTACATTTTGTAATGCTCCTATGGGGTGATTTTGGATAGTTCATTGTATTAAAGATATCCTCTAATTATTAGTTGTTACTCATGTGCCCATTCACCTCATACTAGCCAGAGGGCCAATGGGAAATCTTGGCTTTCATATAAGACAATAAGAACTAGGATCAGAATAGGCCATCTGGCCCCTCAAGCCTGCTTTACCATTTGATAAGATCATGGCTGATCTCTTTGTGGACTCAGTTCCACTTACTCACCTGCTCACCATAGCCATTAATTCCTTTTGTTCAAAACTTTACCTATCCTTGCCTTAAAAACATTCAATGAAGTAGTCTCAACTGCTTCACTGGACAGGGAATTCCACAGATTCACAACCCTTTGGGAGAAGAAGTTCCTCCTCAATTTAGTCCTAAATCTGTTTCCCCTTATTTTGAGGCCATGCCACCTCGTTCTAGTTTCACCCACCAATAGAAACAATCTCCCTGCTTTACAACCCTTCTGCACAATGGCAGCTGAATAAGTAATGTCTGCCCTACGCCTCCCCTCTGACAACTGTTAAAGTGATAACTTTCCAGAGATAACCAGGGAAATGGCTGTCAGGACTGCATCATTGGAGAATAGCTCTCTTGACTCTGAATCGGAAGATTATAGCTCTGATTGTGACTGGCTGTGTGCTGTGAATAGTTCTCCTTTAGAAGGCCTGTTCAGGTGAAAGTTCTAGATTCTGGGGCACTATTTGAAGAAAGGTCTGTGTAGTGTTAAAACCAGTCAGCGGCTCTCCCTGAACTCATTGGACTGTCTCTCAATGTCAAGGGTGACTTGCTTCCACACTGAAAGTGTGTTCTCAGGTGACTGAGTCCGATGCACTATCACTAGTCTCTGTCAGAGGTGGGCAGAAGGTGGTTGGCATGGCAAGTAGGTGGGATGCCCGGATTAACGGCACTTCTTTCGCTGTTGATGTTTGGCTTCAGCTGGCTCTCAGCAATAAAACTCGAGGTATTCAGCTCCTTCCCAGATGTTTTTCCTGCACCTCAGGCAGTTTTGGTCCAAGCATTTCCAGGTGTCAGTGAGGATACTACATTTTTCCAAGGAGACATTGAGGATGTCCCTGAAGTATGTTCTCTGCCCTCCTGGGATTCACTTGCCATGCCGAAGCTCTGAGTAGAGCGCTTGTTTTGGGAGTCTCGTGTCAGGCGTGTGGATGATGCAGCTTATCCAGCAAGCTGATTGAGCTTGGTCAATGTTTCAATGCTGGCGATGTTGGCCTGAGCGAGAACACCAACAATGGGGCATCTATCCTGCCCATGGATTTGCAGGATCTGGCAGAAGTAGAATTTTTCCAGGACTGTGAGGTGCCTCCTGTAAGTCATCCCACCTCTCTGAACCATTTAGGAGGGTAGATACCGCCAATACTCTGTAAACCATGAGCTCTCTTCCCCATCCTCAGATCACCGTAGAAAACGTTGGCACACCAAGGTGGTGGTGAACCATATCATTGATGTCTGTTCTTATTGACATTAAGCTCCCAAGCTATGGAAAAGACTCTATGTTGTTCAAGGTCTCATTGTGGATTTTGATAACTCACTGGATGGGGTGATTTGGACCTTTGTCTTACAGATGTTTAGTGCAAGGCCCATGTTCTCAGACGCTGTTTTGAAGGTTCTGACAATGGCGCTGTGCTTGACCTTCCAAGAGAGCACAGGCAAAAGCAGCTTCTGCATACCCTAGTTCAATGAGAGAGGATAAATCAACCTTGGATCCGGCTTGCAGATGGCAAAGGTTGAACAGATTCCTGTTTGTTATGCAGTTTAGCTCCATTCCAGTGGGAAGCCTGAGGAAGGTGAGATGAAGCATTGCAGCAAGAAAGCTGGAGAAAAACATTGGTGCAGTGCATAGCTTTGCTTGACCCCTGTCTGAGTGTGAATTGAGTCTGTGTTTGATCTTTTAGTCAGGATCATGGATTGCATGTCATTGTGGAGCAGGTGGAGAATGGTGACAAAGTTTTGGGGACGGTGAAACAGAGGCTTCATAATCACTCACGGTTGACAGTGTCGAAGGCCTTTGGGAGGTCAAAGAAGCCATTTACAAAGGTTGCTGCTGTTCCTTGCATTTCTCCACTAGTTGCTGTTCGGTGAAGATCATGTTCATTGAGCCTCTTAGAGCATGGAATTCACATTGGGAGGAGCTCTTCAACCACAGGGAGAAGATGACCTTGTGATAGATAACTTTCCCTTTGCTCCCATTGTGACTGGTTGTGTGCTGTGAATGGTTCCCATTTGAAAGATCAGTTCAGATGAATGTTTTGGATCCTGGGGCACTCTTTAGGAAAAGGTGTGTGTGAATGTTAGAATCCTGCGGTTTGGAACTCTCCCTAAAAAACAAGCAGATTAACTGGATATTCATCTGCATTGTGGCATGTACTGCATCAACTGTAGCTTAGCGGTAGCTAAGAGCCAGAAAGTTATAGATTCAGGCCGCACTCCAAAGACCTGGGCATATAACCCAGGCTGACACTCCAGTGCAGTACTGAAGGAATGCTGCACTCCCAGACTTGCTATCTTTTGGAATGACCCATCAGCCTTCTAAGTGGACATAAAACATCCCCAAGAACTATTTCATAAAAGACCTGAAGAACAGCCCAATATCTCCCCCCATGCTTCCACCACCCCACCTCCCACAATCTACCTCTGCCCCACCTGGCCAATATTTATACTTCAACACCTGATCTGCCCATATGACTTATTGTTTGTGAGAGCTTGCTGTGTGCAAATTGGCAGCTGTGTTTCCTACGTCGCATTAGTGCCCACATATCATTGGCTGTAAATCACTTTGAGATGCATTGAGACTAGGTAAGGCGCTATGGCAACACAAGTTTCATCTAGGTGTGCTCCATCTTGTGTGTAAAATGGCTGCCTCATTTTTCAGTACCTCTGGCACTTGAAAATTATTTCACTTGTTTGTAAAGCACTTTGTATTCTTTCTGGGAACAGAGACAAACATAGAACATAGAACATTACAGCGCAGAACAGGCCCTTCGGCCTTCGATGTTACGCCGACCAATTAAGAAAAAGCAATGACCCTCTAACCTAAACCTTTCCCTTTTCATTCATAAACTTATCTACTAACCTCTTAAACACCACCAAACTTGGCGCATCTACAAAGGAGGATATAATCATGTCGTATGATCAACCTTCAAGTTTAACCTGCTACTTTTGACTGAGAGGCAAGCACTTAACCCCATCAGAGCTGCAAGTTGTATTTTGGAGGTGGATTTGGTTGGTGTATGGGCTCTGACAGAGTCCAGAGATCACAGCTGTTTTTCCCAAAGCAATAGAAGCTCCTGGGAAATATTGCCATCTAGAACATACTAGCAAACACTTGAGCAGGTTAGTCATGGGCAGAGGGCTGAGGATAGTATCATCGTATGCAGACAAAGCTCACTTTCTAAACATCCATGGACTTGCCAAACTCAATTAGGTTGAACATATCAGCAGGTTAGCATGCAGGTACAGTAAGCAATTAGGAAGGTAAATGCCATATTGGTCTATATTGTAAGGGAATTGGAGTACAAGAATAAATAAATCTTACTACAATTATGCAGACCACATCTGCAACGCTTTGTGTGTTTTAGTCCCCGTATTTAACAAAGGATACATTTGCATTGAAGGCACTTCAGCAAAGGTTCACTGGATTAGATTCTGGGTTGAGTGGATTGTCCTATGATGAGTTGATTGGGCCTGTATTTGTTGGAGTTTAGAAGGCTGAGGGGGGATCTTATGGAGACTTACAAGATAATGAAGGGGCTAGATAGGGTGGAGGTAGAGAGATTCTTTCTGCTTAGAAAGGAAACCAGAAATAGAGGGCACAGCATCAAAATAAGGGAGGTGCAGTTTAGAACAGAGTTGAGGAGGAAGTTCTCCTCTTAGAGGGTGGTGAATCTCTGGAATTCTCTTCCCAGTGAAGTGGCAGAGGCTACCTCATTGAATATATTTAAGTCACGGGTAGATAGATTTCTGATAGATAAGGGAATTAAGGGTTATGGGGAGCAGGTGGGTAAGTGGAAGTGATCCACTTCAGATCAGCCATGATCTTATTGAATGGTGGGGCAGGCTCGAAGGGCTAGATGGCCTACTCCTGCTCCTATTTCTTATGTTCTTACGTTCTTATGACAGATTGAGTAAATTGTGTTTATTTTCTCTTGAATTATGAAGAATGAGGGAAAATTTCATTGAAACCTAAAAAATTCCAAAGGGGTTTCCATTGATCAGGAAATCTAAAACACAAGGACACAGTCTCAGGATAACGGCCTGATCATTTAGGATTGAGATGAGGAGAAATTTCTTCACTCAAACAGTTGTGCAAGTTTTGAATTTTCTATCACAGACTTTTGTGGCCCCTCATTGTTGAATATATTTAAGGCTGGGACAGATAAATTTTTGATCTCTCGGTAAACTATGGGACATGGGGAGTGGGCGAGAGAAACGAGTTGAAGCCCAAGATCAGCCAGGATGATATTGAATGATGGAGCAGGCTTGAGTGGCGGAGTGGTCTACCCTGCTCCTTTTTTCTTGTGTTCACTTCCGACGGTCCTGCCACCCCATTCCTACCATTGGCTATTAGACATGTCTGTTCTTAAAGTTCCCCACCCTCCCAACCAACTGGAGAAGGAAGGAACTTCATTCTCTGATTGGCTGATTCTAGTTTTCAGTCAAAAGATCTTTATCCGGCCTCCAATTTTTTTATAACTATCAAACAAACATCTCCAAAGATAATAAAAATGCACACAATTTATTTTAATTTTCTTGCAAGATTATCGTCTGCTATGTTTAGGAGATTAATTTTTAATTCTTGGAGAGTTGGCAAACATAGGTGGACTATAAACAGCAAATGAGCATACAGAATAAGAACAGAAATATCCCATTCAGCCCCTCGAGCCTGCTCTACCATTCAATAAAACCATGGCTAATCTATTTCTAATTCAAGTTCCACATTCCCTTTTCTCCTGGTAAGCTTTCATTCTCTACCCCCACTTTCAAAATATTCAGTGCTCCGCCTCCTGAGGCAGAGTATCGAAGTCACACAACCCTGTAAGACAAAAAAAATCCTCCTCATCTGTCTCAAAAGGGTGACCCTTAATTTTCAAACAGTGCCCACTCTGAACTCGCCCACTAGAGGAGACATCATTTCCCCATTCACCTTGTCAAGACCATTCATGATTTTATACTTCCAAATCACCCCTCACTCTTCTAAAGGTCAGTGGAAACAGGCCAAGTCTGTCTAACATTTTCCTCATAAAACAATTTGCTCATTCCAGGTGTCAATCCAGTAAATGTAATGAGGTTAAGGTGAACTGGTTACTCCTCCACCTCCATGTGACAGCCTCTCTGTCAGGGCTGTGCTGCCTCGACTGAGTGACACTGAGCACATCAGAGCACGTCTCTGTGGGAGCAGACAGAAAAATGACTCCAGCAGTTCTTTTGTGACAGCAAATCATAGCACTGGGAAAAAGGACACTTTACAAGTAAAGTTTAATGATCCCTGCTTTCTCTCTCCTCCGCTGCAGATCTGCGCCGGATGACGGCTGGATTCATGGGAATGGCGGTCGCTATCATCCTGTTTGGCTGGATAATCGGGATTCTGGGCTGCTGTTGGGATCGCGGCCTCATGCAGTATGTGGCTGGCTTGCTCTTCCTGATGGGAGGTAAGGTGGTGTGCCTGGATCTTCCTAGTCAGGTGCTAGACGGGACTATCAGGAATCCAAGTCAAGGTTACACACCAAATACTGCAGATGCTTGAAATAACCGCAGAAAGAATATGGGATACAAAAAGAATGCGGGATACAGAGAGAATGCGGGATACAGAGAGAATGTGGGATACAGAGAGAATGTGCATGACTTTCTAGTCCTACGTGTTTTCTGGCAGCTCGCCATTGACTACTGACGGTTTCTTCCAGTCCCACCAATAACACCAGTGGCTTGTGTGACTTGCCCATTCCGCCACCAGAGAACACGCCATAAAGAGGGGATGGGGGTCGTTGATCATCTTCAACCTGACAGGAAAATCCTGCCGATAGGAAGGATTGGAACCTTCCACCTAATGTGTCTTCTTTTGGGGAAGAACATACTGGAGGCCATCAATTTAAGACAGTCATCAAGAAATCCAGTGGGCAATTTAAGGGAACCTCTTTACCCAAAGGGTGGTGTGAATGTGAAATTTGCTATCACGGTGCATGATCAAAGTGTTCAGTATAGATGCAATTCAGGAGAAGGTAGATAAGCAGATGAGGGGAAAAGGACTAGCCAATTTAAATGTGGAAAGATGGGAGGAACTGTAGTGGAGCATAAACTCTGGCATGGATTGGTGGGGCTGAATGGCCTGTGTCTGTGCCAGAAATCCAATATATCAATGAATGGAGAAGCAGGGTTGATGTTTCAGGTCAATAAAAGGGTATCAGAAAGGATGGGGGTGTTTATTTTGTTTAAGCTGGAGATGCTAGAGACTGGTAACTTCCAGGCTATGAAAGAAGGTCTACAGAACAGATTCAAGAAAAGAGGGAAACAGAGAGCAAGAAACCACAGGCTTGTTAGTCTAACACCCGTTGCAGGGAAATTGTTACGAACAACTATCAAAGAGTTTATAGCAGAAAATCAAAATTGGATTCAGCAGAGTCAATATGGTTTTGTGGAAGGGAAATCATGTTTGACATATTTATCTTTGAGGAAGTAACAAACAAAATGGATAAAGGGGAATCTGTAGATGTGGAGTACTTTAGATATCAGGAGGATGTTTCAGGTTGTTACCAGGAGGATTTTTTTTTGTGTTTTTTTTCCGGAGGGGAGGGAATTATAGCTAGGGGACACAGTTTAAAAATAAGAGGTCTTCCTTTTTAAATGGACAAGAGGAGAAATCATTTCTCTCAGAGTCACTAATCTGTGGAATTCTCTTCCACTGAAAGCAGTGGAGGCTGGGGCATTTTATTTGTTCAGGGCAGTTAGACAGATTTCTGATCAAAAAGATAGCCAAAGGTTATGAGGGTCACCAAGAAATTACGACTGGGACCACAACCAGATCTTATCAATGCTGGAGTAGGCTTGAATGGCTGAATGATCTACACCCAAGTCCTATCTTCCTATGTAACTAAGTTGAAGTATCTGGAGAGAAGACAGGAATAAATGGGTAGGTAAGACTTCTTAAGGCCCACCTTAATGGGGGTGGGAGGGGGTGGAGAATGGTGAGATTTATTGGGTTCATTTTCCTGCTCTCACCCTTGCTATTCCCCCTACATATTCAGTCATCTCATGGTAAAATGTCAGATAACTTTGTGGACTAATAACCCACAAAGAACAGCTAAAAATCCCCTTCCCCTAAAGATGAGCTTCCTGCAGAAAACACTGCTTTACTGGAGAAATGTGCACGAGGGAACTCTCTAAACGCCAGCCTCCTGATTCTCAGCTAGGTTCTGCTTAGCTTTGTTTGATCACATGGAGAGAAATTAATGGGTTGAGAAACTTATGGTAAAAGTGTTCTTCCACTTTACACACACAAGCCGTAAATAGGGAGAACTGATTTCCAGTTCCGGTAACAAGCCACTGATGTGAGTGCTGGGGATGCACGCAATTCACCAGTAAGTCCGATAAGGTTAGCAGTTCTAGGAAAGGTGGATCACAGATCACATGCCAAATCCAATTTCAGCAAAAAGCACAGCTCAGACTATTAAATCCCATCCTCCACATCCCAATCCCAGCACCCATCTACTCATCCCACTCTCTACATGCCAATGCCAGCACCCATCTACCCACCCCACTCTCTACATCCCAATCCCAGCACCCATTTACCCACCCCACTCTCTACATCCCAATCCCAGCACCCATCTATCCACCCCACTCTCCACATCCCAAGCCCAGCACCCATCTACCCACCCCACTCTCCACATCCCAATCCCAGCACCCATCTATCCACCCCACTCTCCACATCCCAATCCCAGCACCCATTTACCCACCCCACTCTCTACATCCCAATCCCAGCACCCATCTATCCACCCCACTCTCCACATCCCAATCCCAGCACCCATTTACCCACCCCACTCTCCACATCCCAATCCCAGCACCCATTTACCCACCCCACTCTCTACATGCTCTTCATCGTGGAGTTCGGTGACGAGTGGTGTGCTTCATCGTGGAGTTCGGTGACGAGTGGTGTGCCTCAGGGGTCTGTTTTGGGGCCCCTGCTGTTTGTAATTTTTATAAATGATCTGGATGAGGGTATTGAGGGATGGATCAGTAAATTTGCAGATGATACTAAAGTCGGTGGAGTGGTAGATAGTGAAGAGGGGTGTTTTAGTTTACAGAGTGACTTGGACAAGTTGCAGAGCTGGGCCGAGAGGTGGCAAATGGAGTTTAATGTGGAAAAGTGTGAGGTAATGCACTTTGGCAGGAACAATAAATGTGTAGAGTATAGGGCTAATGGTAGGGCTCTTAATAGTGTTGAGGAACAGAAGGATCTTGGTGTATGTGTCAATAGATCCCTGAAAGTAGGGCCAGTCAAGTGGATAAAGTTGTTAAGAAGGCATATGGAGTCTTAGCTTTTATTGGTAGGGGGATTGAATTTAGGAGCCGCAGCATCATGTTGCAACTGTACAAAACTCTAGTGCGGCCGCACTTGGAGTATTGTGTGCAGTTCTGGTCGCCACATTATAAGAAAGATGTGGAGGCATTGGAGAGGGTACAGAGGAGGTTTACCAGGATGTTGCCTGGTATGGAGGGCAGGTCCTATGAAGAGAGGTTGAAGGATTTGAGGTTGTTTTCGTTAGAAAGGAGGCGGCTAAGAGGGGATCTTATTGAAGCATATAAGATGATTAGAGGTTTAGATAGGGTGGACAGTGATAGCCTTTTTCCTAGGATGGAGAAGCTAGCACGAGGGGACACAGCTTTAAATTAAGGGGTATGAGTTATAGGACGGATATCAGAGGTAGGTTCTTTACTCAAAGAGTGATTAGGAGTGGAATGCCCTGCCTGCAGCTGTTGTAGATGCGCCAAGTTTGGTGGCGTTTAAGAGGTTAATTGATAAGTATATGGAAGAGAAGGGAATGGTTTAGTTTGGAGGGGCATTGCTTTTTATTTTGGGTCGGCACAACATCGAAGGCCAAAGGGCCTGTTCTGTGCTGTAATGTTCTATGTTCTATGTTCTATGTTCTATGCCAATCCCAGCACCCATCTACCCACCCACTCTCTAAATTGTTTTTTGTTTTTTTTTTTTCCAATCCCAGCACCCATCTACCCACCCCACTCTCTAATCCCAATCCCAGCACCCATCTCCACCCCACTCTCCACATCCCAATCCCAGCACTCATCTACCCACCCCACTCTCCACATCCCAATCCCAGCACCCATCTACCCACCCCACTCTCTACATCCCAATCCCAGCACTCATCTACCCACCCCACTCTCCACATCCCAATCCCAGCACCCATCTACCCACCCCACTCTCCACATCCCAATCCCAGCACCCATCTGCTCACCCCACTCTCCACATCCCAATCCCAGCACTCATCTACCCACCCCACTCTCCACATCCCAATCCCAGCACCCATTTACCCACCCCACTCTCTACATGCCAATCCCAGCACTCATCTACCCACCCTACTCTCTACATCCCAATCCCAGCACCCATCTACCCCCCACCTCTAATCCCAATCCCAGCACTCATCTACCACCCCCCACTCTCCACATCCCAATCCCAGCACTCATCTACCCAGACCACTCTCCCATCCCAATCCCAGCACCCGTCTACCCACCCCACTCTCTACATCCCAATCCCAGCCTCATCTACCCACCCCACTCTCCACATCCCAATCACAGCACTCATCTACCCCCCCACTCTCTACATGCCAATCCCACTCATCTACCACCCTACTCTCTACATCCCAATCCCGCACCCATTCTAACCACCCCACTCTCTAATCCCAATCCCAGCACTCATCTACCCACCCCACTCTCTACATCCCAATCCCAGCACCCATCTACCCACCCCACTCTCTACATACAATCCCAGCACCCATCTACCCACCCCACTCTCTACATCCCAATCCCACACCCATCTATCCACCCCCTCTCCACATACCAATCCAGCACCATCTACCCACCCCACTCTCTACACCCAATCCCACACCATCTATCCACCCCACTCTCTACATCCCAATCCCAGCACCCATCTACCCACCCCACTCTCTACATCCAATCCCAGCACTCATCTACCCACCCCCTCTCTACATGCCATCCCACACCCATCTACCCACCCCACTCTCCACATCCCAATCCCAGCACCCATCTATCCACCCCACTCTCTACATCCCAATCCCAGCACCCATCTACCCACCCCACTCTCTACATCCCAATCCCAGCACTCATCTACCCACCCCACTCTCTACATCCCAATCCCAGCACCCATCTACCCACCCCACTCTCTACATCCCAATCCCAGCACTCATCTCCCCACCCCACTCTCCACATGCCAATCCCAGCACTCATCTACCCACCCCTCTCTCCACTTGCCAATCCCAGCACCCATCTACCCATCCCACTCTCCATATCCCAATCCCAGCACCCATCTACCCACCCCACTCTCCACATGCCAATCCTACCATTTGACGTCAATCGCATGGGTTTAAGTACCAAGCCCTCATATCTATACATCAGTCACTGTGCCAACATTCCGATTTCTCATATTCAGCTGTACCCAGAAGCTAATAGGAGTTTACAGATGACTAACAAAACTGATCCGTCATGCCAGCAGCGGGAATTATATGGAATTGTTGTATGTTACGGGAAATGTACAAAAGAGATCATTCAGAGTCCATCTTACTGCACAATACTTTCAGATACCTGGACACATAGGCTTGGTGAGTAATGACTCAACTAACTCCTGTTGGACACTTTAAGCTCCCTATTCGGCACGTTCTATCCCACATGCAGTGCCAATGATACATACTTGATTGCTTTTTAATGTTCCTTTTACAATCTGTATGAGGTGAGAAGGTCATTAAGATAGTGACACTGGCTGAAGCCACAGGGCTCGTATATCACAATCTTCAGAAATCATTTTCTTTTTCACTGTGAGATTATGGTTAAATTTATTACCCATTTTCCAGGTATTTGCCTCTTAACAGTTGATGATATCAATATTTAGAAAGATCAGAATAGGAAATAAATGCTTTCCTGCAATGAATTGTAATCATCACAGTGCTGGGGAAGTGGACTCAGTACTCAGACCATGAAGCTGGGGTGAATATAGAGTGGTCAAGGCACTGGGTGATGCTGCTCCTGTTACAGGCAGACGAAGCAGGGTTTATTTGAAAGATCTATTCAATCTTTCAGCAAAACTTCCAAAATCCCGACAGATTCAATATTCCAAAAATAGTGCCCCGATCCTTCAGATTTTATTAATCTTCAGCTTTTGAAGCAAACAGTCTCCAGCTTAACGGCCGAGGCATTTCTGCATAAACATGTCAAGTCTTTCAATCCCCCTGTCCATTTTTGAATAATCCTCTTATCTCATTAATTACTGGAATTCTAATTAAATGCGTTCCTCTGTGTATCTGGTCTATTTTCCTCAATGGATTATTCCCATCTAATTAAATTGATTGATCGATACGTCAAAAAATCCAGAAAAAGAATTGTTAACATACATGAATTCAGAGACATAACCAAAAGACCTTGAAAGAGGCCAATCATTGAATGTAAATCTGTACATACATTCTAACCATCAATCCCACATCACACTCGTATTGCTTTGTTTGAAATTCATCCTGTCAAGTTGAAAAGTTGAGGGAGATTCCTGCTGAATACTGAATGAATTATCTAGTTCTCCCAGGTACTGTTTCCAATCTGACATGCCACTGTCCCACTTAATCGCAGTGACGTTTTGCTGCCAGCACAAAGATCAATATTGATTCCAGGACAATTATTGAATATTACTGTGCATCTTGCACCCAGATAGCCTAGTTGACTACAGAGGAGCTTCCTTTCCCAGATAGAGCAAATGGGCAATGAGTCGACAACATGAGACAAGGTCCTGAGTGGCCTGGGCGATGTAGGGAGGAAGACATGGCTCTTGTTGGTTGAATAATGGAGAATCAGGGGACACTAATTCAAGGTGCTTTTTATAAACTATTTTATGAAGATGTGGTCATCATTGGCTAGACAAACACTTATTGCCCATCCCTAATTGCCCTTGAGAAGATAATGGTGAGCTGCCTTCTTGAACAGCTGAACATAGAACATAGAACATTACAGCACAGAACAGGCCCTTCAGCCTTCGATGTTGCGCCGACCAATATAAAAAGCAATGCCACTCCAAACTAAACCATTCCCTTCTCTTCCATATACTTATCAACTAAGCTCTTAAACGCCACCAAACGTGGCGCATCTACAACTGCTGCAGGCAGGGCATTCCACTCCCGAACCACCCTTTGGGTAAAGAACCTGCCTCTGATATCCGTCCTATAACTATCACCCCTTAATTTAAAGCTGTGTCCCCTCGTGCTAGCTTTCTCCATCCTAGGAAAAAGGCTATCACTGTCCACCCTATCTAAACCTCTAATCATCTTATATGTTTCGATCAGGTCCCCTCTTAGCCTCCTCCTTTCTAACGAAAACAACCTCAAATCCCTCAGCCTCTCCTCATAAGACCTGCCCTCCATACCAGGCAACATCCTGGTAAACCTCCTCTGTACCCTCTCCAATGCCTCCACATCTTTCTTATAATGTGGGGACCAGAACTGCACACAATACTCCAAGTGCGGCCGCACTAGAGTTTTGTACAGTTGCAACATGACGTTGCGGCTCCGAAATTCAATCCCTCTACCAATAAAAGCCAAGACTCCATATGCCTTCCTAACAACCTTCTCGACCTGACTGCCTACTTTCAGGGATCTATGCACATACACACCAAGATCCCTCTGTTCATCTAGACTACTAAGAATCCTACCATTTGCCCTATACTCTACACATTTATTATTTCTGCCATAGTGCATTACCTCACACTTTTCCACATTAAACTCCATTTGCCACCTCTCGGCCCAGCTCTGCAACTTGTCCAAGTCCCTCTGCAAACTATAACACCCCTCTTCACTATCTACCACTCCACTGACTTTAGTGTCATCTGCAAATTTACTAATCCATCCTTCAATACCCTCATCCAGATCATTTATAAAAATTACAAACAGCAGGGGCCCCAAAACAGACCCCTGAGGCACACCACTCGTCACCGAACTCCACGATGAATATCTCCCATCAACCACCACCCTCTGTCTTCTATCTGCCAGCCAATTTCTAATCCAATTAGCTAAATCACCCTCTATTCCACACATCTGCATTTTCTGTAGAAGTCTTCCATGGGCCACCTTATCAAAAGCCTTACTAAAGTCCATATATACTACATCAACCGCCTTACCCCCATCCACCTCTCTGGTCACTTTCTCAAAAAACTCAATGAGGTTAGTAAGGCATGACCTACCCTTCACGAAACCATGCTGACTATCCCCAATCAATTCATTTCTCTCTAAATAACTATAAATCCTATCCCTAATAATTCTCTCCAATACCTTGCCCACCACAGAAGTAAGACTCACTGGCCTATAATTCCCAGGAAGGTCTCTCTTCCCCTTCTTAAACAATGGGACCACATTCGCCATCCTCCAGTCCTCCGGAACCACACCCGTAACCAACGAGGACCTGAAGATCAGAGCCAGAGGCTCTGCAATCTCCTCTCTTGCCTCCCAGAGAATCCTAGGGTAAATCCCGTCCGGCCCAGGGGACTTATCCAACTTCAAACCCTCGAGAATTTCTAACACATCCTCCCTATCTACTACAATACTCCCCAATTTGCAACCCTGTACCTCAGTGCTCTCCACAGCTACATTTCCAGCACTCTGCGTGAATACCGAAGAGAAATATTTATTCAGTGCCTCGCCAATCTCTTCAGGCTCCACGCACAACTTCCCACTGCTATCTATGACTGGCCCTAATCTTGCCCTAACCAATCTTCTATTCTTAACATATCGAAAGAAAGCTTTAGGATTCTCCTTAATCCTATCAGCCAACATCTTCTCGTGTCCCCTCTTAGCTCTCCTCAATTCACTTTTTACCTCCTTCCTAGCTAATCTATAGCTATCCATTGCACTACCTGAGCCTTCAAGCCTCATCCTGACATAAGCCTCCTTTTTCTTCTTAACCAGCAAATCAACTCTTTTCGTACACCAAGGCTCTCTTACTCGTCCATTTCCTCCCTGCCTGACAGGGACATACTTATCCAGGACTCTCAGCAGCTGCTCCTTGAATAAGCACCACATTCCAGATGTTCCCAGTCCCTGTAGTTCCCTAGTCCAATCTATGCACCCTAATTCTCTCCTGATGGCCTCATAATTACCCTTCCCCCAGCTATAACTACAGCCCCCAGCTTCATGCCTATCCCTGTCCATCACTAAGGTGAACGTAACCGAATTGTGGTCACTATCACCAAAATGTTCACTAACTTCCAAGCCTAACACCTGGTCTGGCTCATTGCCCAGCACCAAATCCAATGTAGCCTCACCTCTAGTTGGCCTATCTACATACTGAGTCAAAAAACCTTCCTGCACACTCTGTACGAAAACTGACCCCTCTAACGAGCTAGAGCTATAGCTATTCCAATCAATATTAGCAAAGTTAAAGTCCCCCATCACAATTACCCTACTACTTTCACTCCTAATCAGAATTGACTTCGCAATCCTTTCCTCAACCTCTCTAGAACTATTAGGAGGTCTGTAAAAGACTCCCAACAGGGTGACCTCTCCTCTCCTGTTTCTAATCTCAGCCCATACTACCTCAACAGACAAGTCCTCATCAAACTTCTTTTCGATCACCGTGATACAGTCTTTGACCAGTAACGCCACTCCTCCCCCCCTTCTACCCCCTTCTCTACTCCGACTAAAGCATTTGTACCCCGGAACCTGCAACATCCATTCCTGTCCCTGCTCTACCCAAGTCTCTGAAATGGCCACAACATCGAAGTTCCAGGTACTGGTCCAAGCTGCAAGTTCCTCCCCCTTATTGCGAATACTCCTTGCATTAAAGTATACGCATCTCAAACCATGCCCTACCCCACCCGTACGCCGCTGTGTTTTACAACTCTCCTCTATAACCCCCTTACTCTCATCCCTCTCAGCACCCCAACTACTTAGGATCCCACCCCCCCCCCGAATCAGTTTAAAGCCCCCATCATAGCCTTAGCAAATTTTCCCCCCAAGATATTAGTCCCCCTCTGGTTCAGGTGTAGACCATCTCTCTTGAAGAGGTCCCACCTATCCCAGAATGAGTCCCAATTGTTAAGGAACCTGAACCCCTCCCTCCTGCACCATCCACGCAGCCATGAGTTCAAACTATCCCTTTCTCTGTTCATCTCTAAACTATCCCTTGGCACAGGCAAGAGTCCAGAGATAACCACTCTGCCTGTTATGGACCTAAGCTTCCACCCTAACTCCATAAATTTCTGTTTAATATCCCCTTCCCTTGTCCTACCTACATCATGTGTCCCCACATGAACTATGACTTGGGGCTGACTCCCCTCACCCTTAAGAATCTTAAAAACCCGATCTGCAACATCCTGGACCCCAGCCCCTGGGAGGCAACACACCAGCCCTGAGTCCTTTTATTACTATTTACCCTCCTATCTGTCCCTCTAACTATGGAGTCTCCTATAACTAGGCCTAATCTCTTATTCCCCCCACCCACCTGAGCATTCTCAGCAGTCTCACCCCCAGAGACCTGCTCCCTTTGGTCAGCTCCAGTTGATTCTTCCTCAACTGTAGCCTCCAAGACAGAAAATTTATTTTGGAGGGGAACAGCCCCAGGGGATTGTCTCCCCGATTGCTTCTTACCCCTCCTCCTAATAGTTACCCAATTATCACTTATAGGAGTTACAATCTCTTTGTTACTCCTGCCTATATCCTCCTCAACCTCTCGAATTACTCTGAGCTCCTCTAATTCCATCTCCTTAACACGATCCTCAAGGAGCTGCAAATGTGCACACTTCCTGCAGGTATAATCAGCAGGAACACTACTGGTGTCCCTCACCTCATACATACCGCAGGAGGTGCAATGTACTACCTGCACTGCCATCACTGTTACTTTAATTTGCAGGGAGAAAAAAAAACTACACACACACTATTATTATTAGGTTAGAGGAGGGGGGAGGGTGGGATACTCTACCTGTGTAGAGTATCGGGTTACCTCTCTGGACCAATTTATAGAGTCAGAGAGAAAAACTACAACTACCGGCAGCCCCTAGTGACGACTTCCGGTTACAAGTTAGTTTAAAATAAACGGCAAAAACTACTCCCGCTCGCTGTTTTAAACAAAGAGAAAAGTTAAAAAGCTACTTATCAATCGAACTTCTCGCTCTCCCAAATCGCTGCCTCTCCGTGCTGCTCCAATGGAACAATGAGGCCGATACCCAGAGGTTAGTACTTATATAGCTTAAAAACTACAACTACCGGCAGCCTCCTAGTGACGACTTCCGGTTACAAGTTAGTTTAAATAAAAACGGCAAAAACTACTCCCGCTCGCTGTTTTAAACAAAGAGAAAAGTTAAAAAGCTACTTAACAATCGAACTTCTCGCTCTCCCAAATCGCTGCCTCTCCGTGCTGCTCCAATGGAACAATGAGGCCGATACCCAGAAGTTAGTACTTATATAGCTTAAAAACTACAACTACCGGCAGCCTCCTAGTGACGACTTCCGGTTACAAGTTAGTTGATGCACTATCATTTCTTGGAGTGTGCTAGATGCAGATTCAATTGAAAAGAGAATTGGATAAATAAATCAGGTCTCGGTGGAAAAGACAGAAGAATGGAACTAGATGTGACACAATGAGCCAAATGCTCCCTGATTCTATGAATCAATGACAGGCCTTCCGGCAGCACTGGGAATTGAAGCTCCTACAGTTGATTATTGACCCTTTCCAGAGATTGGCAGAGCGGTCAGGAATACAGAATTAATCAGATTGACCTAGACATGTGGGAACAAATCCTGTACTGTAGCCCTGGCAACTCACCACCACCTATTCAGGGGCAACGAGGGATGGGCAATAAATGCTGGCAAGCCAGCCATGCCCATATCTGACAAATTACTAAAAGAAAAATTTCCTTCCCTAAAAGGTATTAGTGTACCAAATGGGTTTTTATGACAATCGGTAATAGTTTCATGATCAGTTACCAAGGATAGCTTCCAGAAATGCCCCGATGGTAGAAAGTAGATAATTGTAGTTGGCCCACCTACCTTTATTGAAAATGATTGGGTGTGAGGCGAGGATTACGATGCCACCTATAACTAACCAGTCAGTCAGAGCTTTCATGTGTGATGTGGATACTGTTTGTCAGGTGGGAGTGAGAGAAGTGGGTAGAAGTACGGGGAGTGGAGGTGGGAGGGGGGGGTGAACAGAGTGAGGAATCATAGAATAATTCAGTGAAGAGGAGGCTCTTCTGCCCATTGAGTCTGCACCGACATATTAGAAACGCCTGAACTCCCATCTAATCCTATTTGCCAGCACTTGGCTCATAGCTCTGAAAATTATGATGTGCCCAGTGCTCAAGCAAGTACTTTTTAAAGGTTGTGAGGCAGCCCACCTCTACCAGCCTCCCAGACAGCACATTCCAGAACCGTCACCACCTTCAGGGTAAACAGGCTTTTCCTCACATCCACCCTAAACCCCCTGCACCTCACCTTGAACCTATGTTCCTTGCTGACTGACCTTCCATATAAGGGGAACAACTACTCCTTACCCACTCTGTCCATGTCTCTCATAATCTTGTACATCTGACGTCACCTAACGAAGGAACAGCGTTCCGAAAACTAGAGGCATCTACTACCAAATAAACCTGTTGGACTTTAACCTGGTGTTGTGAGACTTCTTATTGTGGTTACCCCAGTCCAATGCTGGCATCTCCACATCATGACTTCATGATCATGTCACTAAAGCAACCTTCTGTCATCACCCTCTGTCTCCTACAACTAAGCCAATTTTGAATCCACTTTATTAAATTACCCTGTACCCCATGTGCATTTGTCTTTTTTATAAATCTCCCATGTGGAATCTTGTCAAGGACTTTATTAAAATCCATGTAAACTACTCTGACTGCACTACCCTCATCTACACACCTGGTCACCTCCTCAAAAAATTCAATCAGATTTGTTAGGCGTGACCTCCCTCTGATGAAGCCATGCTGACTATCCTTGATCAAGGGCTTCCTCATTAAGTGAAGATAAATATTCTCATTCAGAAGTTTCTCCAGTAGTTTCCCAACCATTGATGTGGAACTCAGGGCTCTGTAATTCCCTGGCTTAATTTGACAAACCTTCTGAAATTGTGGAACCGCATTAGTTGTTTACCAGTCTCTGGCAGTCCTGTCCCTCCCATCCCTCCCCCACCCTCTTCCATAGCCAGAGAGGAATTGAAAATTTGGGTCAGAGTCCCTACAATCTTTTCCCTTGCCTCCCATAGCAGCCTAGGACACAAATCATCCAGACTGGAAATTTGTCTATTTTTAAGTCTGCCAACATCTCCAGTATCTATGTCAATTTGCTCAAGAACCTCACAGTCTCTCCAAGAATTCCAAATCAAAGAAGAAGAAGAACAACAACAAAACAGCATGGGAAACAGGCCCATCGGTCCAACAAGCCCGCACCGCCACCTCGATATTCCCACTTCTACCCGTGATCCCTGTCTATGTTTTTAGGCCTTTACGCTCATTCTCTTGGGTGAAGACGGATGTGAAATATTCATTCAACATCTATCCCTTGGCCCTCTAATGGGCTTTACTCTTTCCTTGGTTATCCTCTTCCCATTGTATACTTAGAGGAGAGATTTTGGGATTTTTTTTCTACTTCTGTCAACCAGAGCTTTCCAATATTCCCTCTTTGCTCTCCTAATTGCTTTCTTAAGCTACATCCGGCACTTTCTGTGCCTCATTAATGCCTTCACTGATTTGCTCCCCTTGTACGTTTTAAAAGTCTTTCTTTTCCTTCTCATTGTATCCTGAATATCTCAGGTCATCCATGGTTCTCTGAGCTTGTTACTCCTTCCTATTATCTAATGGGAACATGCTGGGCTTGTAGCTTCCTCACTTCGTTTTTGAATGCTCTCCACTGCTCTTCTGTACATTTTCTGAAGAGAAAAACATCAGTAAATTAAATGATGTTAAATCTCATCCCAGAGGCTTCACTCATTCCCACCCAGTGTTCACAGGTGGGCTGCTGCCCTGGGTCCTCATAGCAATCTGAAGCAGAAACCCTGACTGACTAGTTCTTCACCTATGCTGAGGTCAGCCTGAGGACCCATGCTGCAAGACAGCGCAGACTGGGGGATCAGGCTGTGATTCCACAATGTACACTTACCCTGTGTTAGAGAGTCCTTGCTGTCAAACTGAATGTAATCTCGGTGATTCGCTCTCCAAGGTCCTGAAAGTTCAATTTCTAGATTCCACTTTGCCTATTGTCGATGAATTAAAGTCAAAATCCAATTGATAGCATTTCATAAAAATATAGCATTTATTTCTCACTCAGTGAGTAATGATATTCAGGACTGCCATTCTGCATGTGTTTAAACAAACGCAATTCCAGGTGATTGATTCTGAAAGCTACAGAAAATCATTAGACACACTTCTCCATCGATGACTCAATTGCGAGCAGCACACATTCATCCACGCTGTTTCCAGCAGCCAATGTGCCACTCATTTCCAGCAAACACAAAACAGCCAAATGAATCATTTCGACCTGAGATATTTTAAAGGGAAAGATAGTGTCAGAGCGCATTGCAATCACCCAGTAACACCTGGAACACCAGATTGCAAAGCCTCTGGCTCTGATCTTCAGGTCGTCGTTGGTTATGGGTATAGTTCCGGAAGACTGGAGGATAGCGAATGTGGTCCCATTGTTCAAGAAGGGGAAGAGAGACCTTCCAGGGAATTATAGGCCAGTGAGTCTTACTTCTGTTGTTGGCAAAGTATTGGAGAGAATTATTAGGGATAGGATTTATAGTTATTTAGAGAGAAATGAATTGATTGGGGATAGTCAGCATGGTTTTGTGAAGGGTAGGTCGTGCCTTACTAACCTCATTGAGTTTTTTGAAAAAGTGACTAAAGAGGTGGATGGGGGTAAGGCAGTTAATGTGGTATATATGGACTTTAGTAAGGCGTTTGATAAGGTGGCCCATGGAAGACTTCTGCAGAAAATGCAGATGTATGGGATAGAGGGTGATTTAGATAATTGGATTAGGAATTGGCTAGCAGATAGAAGACAGAGGGTGGTGGTTGATGGGAGATATTCATCGTGGAGTTCGGTGACAAGTGGTGTACCTCAGGGGTCTGTTTTGGGGCCCCTGCTTTTGTAATTTTTATAAATGATCTGGATGAGGGTATTGAAGGATGGATTAGTAAATTTGCAGATGACACTAAAGTCGGTGGAGTGGTAGATAGTGAAGAGGGTGTTATAGTTTGCAGAGAGACTTGGACAAGTTGCAGAGCTGGGCCGAGAGGTGGCAAATGGAGTTTATTGTGGAAAAGTGTGAGGTAATTCACTTTGGCAGGAATAACAAATGTGTAGAGTATAGGGCTAATGGTAGGACTCTTAATAGTGTTGATGTACAGAGGGATCTTGGTGTATGTGTGCATAGATCCCTGAAAGTTGGCAATCAAGTCGATAAGGTTGTTAAGAAGGCATACGGAGTCTTATCTTTTATTGGTAGGGGGATTGAATTTCGGAGCCGCAACGTCATGTTGCAACTGTACAAAACTCTAGTGCGGCCGCACTTGGAGTATTGTGTGCAGTTCTGGTCCCCGCATTATAAGAAAGATGTGGAGCATTGGAGAGGGTACAGAGGAGGTTTACCAGGATGTTGCCTGGTATGGAGGGCAGGTCTTATGAAGAGAGGCTGAGGGATTTGAGGTTGTTTTCATTAGAAAGAAGGCGACTAAGAGGAGACCTTATTGAAACATATAAGATGATTAGAAGTTTAGATAGGGTGGACAGTGATAGCCTTTTTCCTAGGATGGAAAAAGCTAGCACAAGGGGACACAGCTTTAAATTAAGGGGTGATAGTTATAGGACGGATATCAGAGGTATGTTCTTTACCCAGAGGGTGATTAGGGTATGGAATGCCCTCCCTGCGGCAGTTGTGGATGCACCAAGTTTGGTGGCGTTTAAGAGGTTAGTTGATAAGTTTATGGAAGAGAAGGGAATGGTTTAGTTTGGAGGGTCATTGCTTTTTTCATAATTGGTCGGCACAACATCGAAGGCCGAAGGGCCTGTTCTGTGCTGTAATGTTCTATGTTCTATGGAAGGATGGCGTGTGTGTATTGATTCCTTTAAGGGTGTGTGTGCGTGTGTGTGTGCGTGTGTGTGTGTGTGTGTCAATGTGAGTGTGTGTGTGTGTGTGTCAGTGTGTGTTTGTGTGAGTGTGTGTGTGTGTGTGTGTGTGTGAGTGTCAATGTGAGTGTGTGTGTGTGAGTGTGTGTGTGTGTTTGTGTGAGTGTCAATGTGAGTGTGTGTGTGTGTCAGTGTGTCAGCCTGTGTGTGAGTCTATCAGTTTGTGTGAACCATGTGAGTTGTGTGACTATTTTGCATTTTCTTTGGGTGCTAGTGTTTCCTTCCAGAGCAGTGTGTACCCTGTATTTTTGGCATTTTCTGGTCCTCAGTTGATACTGATCACCCACCATCCCCCCGCTTTATATCTCAGCTGTCAGAAACCTCCCCTTGCCCGGCTCTTCTGGGAAAGGTTGACAGGAGGAGGGAGGATATGTTTGTGAGAGTGAGGGATGATGGATTGAAGGGAAATGATAGAAAGAAAGAGGGTGGTGAGTGGGGGAGAGGGAGTGAGGGGAAAACAAGCAAGAGAGTGTGTGGTAGAGAGGTGAGTGACAGAAGCTGTGGTGGTAGGACTGGAGAGAGAGGAGAGGTTAGAGAAGGGATGGAGAGAGAGGGGAAGAGGATAAGGAAAGGATGGGATGTGTGTGAGGGAGGACATGATGGGAAGAGGGAGAATGTGGGGAACTGAAGAAGGAGGGAGGCATGGGGAGAGGGAAGAAAGCAGAAATGTAGTTGAGAGTCGAGACATGGAACGTTGAGAGGGGGAGAAAGGAAAGAGGTAGCTTAGCTAGGATGATTTGTTGGTTGGTGATCAGCATTGGTAGGGCCTCACTGATTTTGTTCATCACTAAACTCAGTCAATAAGGAACTTAGATTGAGCAGACCTTCCTTTGTGCAGATCAAACCTTCCGATCTTCATGAATGTCCCATTAGAAAAAGCATATTGATAAAGTTTATGGAGATTAGAAAACTGTACTCTGGTTTCCATGGTGATCTGCCTGTCTTGTCTATCACAGAGAAACCCTACTAAGCAATTGAATGTCACATATTATTATATGATCTGGGGAAAAACCAGAAGCTGTGACTATTCAGCAAACCCTTATTTTCCTCTCTGTCTCTTCACAGTACACCCTGGTATGGAATGTCTAAGAGATAGGCACTTGACCCTCAAGCCTGCTCCGCCATTCAATAAGATCATGGCTGATCTTATTGTAGCCTCAATCCCACATTTCCGTCTACCTCAATAATCTTTCTTTCCTTTGTTAGTCAAGAATCCTTTGCCTTCAGAATATTCGTTGATTCTGACACCATTGAGCTCCAGGAAAAAGAGTTTCAAAAATTCATGGCCATTTGAGAGAACAAAATTTCTCTTCATCTCCATTTTAAATGGGAGGCTCCTTTTTGTCTCTTTAAATCTGTATTTAAAATGGTGTCCCCTCATTCTAGTCTCTCCCACAAGGGTAGACATCCTTACAGCATCTGTCATGTCAAATCCCCTCAGAATATGTTTCAATCTGATCTTCTCTCATTCTAAACTCCAGGGATGCTTTCCTTGTAAGAATCCCAACTCCAAACTATTCAAGAGTTCTGTGTGCTTACCTTGCAGGTATGGAGATGGGGCTGTCCCAGCATCTACAATGGTCGGGGTGAGCACTCTTTATTAACCCCATAGGGTCTGACCTTGCAGTAGAGGATTTTAAATGTTCCCAACAGACTTACTCCCATATCCTCCCTTGGGTCATAGAAAGCATGAGAATCATGATTATGTAAGAATTTGATGGTTTGGTGAAGGAGATTGCTGCCTCACGCCAAGCTGTCCCAGCATGACTTGGATTCCTGATACATTGTTCATATGGCTACTATTGCAGAATCCATTTGCAATAAGAAGCCCAAGTTAAAATTAAAGTTTATTTATTAGTCACAGGTCAGGCTTACATTAACACTGCAATTAAGTTACTGTGAAATTCCACAAGTCGCCACAGTCCAGTACCTGTTCAAGTCAATGCACCAAACCAACACATCTTCCAGACTTTGGGAGGAGACCAGAGCACCTGGAGGAAGCAAACACAGACATTGGGAGAACGTGCAGACTCCACACAGATAGTGACCTAATTGAACCCGGGTCCTTGGCGCTGTGAGGCAGCAGTGCTAACCACTGTCCCACTGTGCCGCCCACCAATACCCAAATTACTGGACATTGATCAGGAGTTGGTGAAGCTAATTATAGCCTTACTTATTGCTCTCGAAGGAAAATTGATTGAGAAGAGGAAGTAATAGAGGGTGACTATTCCTTTAAAAAGTGTACACCTTCCGATAGCGTATAGTCATGGAGTGAATCATTGGGAGAAGAACACATCGGAACATCGTAGCATCAATCCTCACTACCAGGATTTGAGCACAAAATCCAGACTGGAAACTCAATGCAGCAAACGAGTAACACTTGTAAAGGAAGCAGTTTGAGAGCGATAGGGAAAGGATGGGCCTAATGAATTGGTCTTTCAAAGAACCATGATGGACAGGTTAGCCTCCTTCATCACTTCACAATTCTATCATTTATACATAAATATTCTTTGGTTATGATGTTAAACTGAGTCTGTCTGCCCAAGAAGCTAGATGTTGGAAAGGCCTCACTCCATTACCAGAAGGAATTGCAGAGAATTTTGTCTGACCAAACAAAGACTAAATCAGTTTATCTGAACAGTAGTCTCATTGCTGTTTGTGGGATCTTGTAGCCTAGTGTAATGTGCCTGGAAAAATCCCACTGCAACAACAAAGTAATTCTCTTTGAGTGATACAGCAAGATTTTTAAAAATATTAACACCGTTCTTAAAGTTACAAAGCTAATATTCAGAGTGAAACAGGTAAACCTTCAGTTATCTCCTTGCATGCTCCAAAAAACAAATTCAAATTAAATCCAATTCATAGTCTCCGCAAGAGAGAAATACAAGATCCAAACTGACAAAGAAAGGCATTGCACCTGAGCTTGGGTTTGATCTGACACTTGGTCTTTGCCAAAAAGCCAAGAAGTGATGAAGTAAGATGCTTTTTAAGTATAAGACTTTCTTTCAGTGGTTTACAACAGTGATACCATCATACAAGTCAGAACTGCTTTGATGTAATTTCACCGTCATCTTCAGCTGTCTGTGTCCAGAATCTGTCCATACTCAGCCTATGATAGTACAGACCAAAGAGAGAGGGAGAGACAGTCAGACACTGACCTCAATGGAAAGATTAAAAATAGATTGATGTAGGAAAAAGTAGAGTCGGGAAATTGAATGCAGCTTAGTAATCCAGAGGATTTGACACCTACCCTGAGTGATTTCTGTCTAAAAGATAGTGACTATGGTGAATTTCAGTTCCTCTGCACTCGGAGTCCTTACCCATCCTCCCAATGACCTATAGAATCCCTACAGTGCAGAAGGAGGTTATACAGCCCACCAAATGTGCACCAACTCTCCAACAGAGACTCCCACCCACGTCCACCTACTGCCCTATCCCTGTAATCTCATGCATTTACCATGGCTAATCCCCATAACCTACATACCTTTGGACACTAAAGACCAACTCCACATGGACAGTGACCCAAGGCTGGAATCGAACCCAGGTCTCTGGCGTCATGAGGCACCAGTGCTAACCACTGTGCCACTCTCTTATTCCCCCTCATTTATGTTGCTGGGTGTGGCCATCTCTATCCACAGAGTGATCTCTTTAGGATTGACATGTAGCTGTGCATACATGAGTTTCTTAAAGGAAGAATGCTTGTGCATCACCCGTTTGTTGTTCCAGTGACTGACTGTAAGACAATATTCTGCATACTCTCCTTTCCTTCTCTATGAATGGTCTGTATAATGCGCAAGAAACAATACTTTTCACTGTATGCTAATACATGTGACAATAATAAATCAACTCAAATTAAATCAGTGGCACTCTCTCCATTGCTGTACAGACACGCACCAAAACAACTCAGAGATGACACTGCTTCCCAACCTCGGAATCACAGCTATCACCTGTAAAACCAATGACCCCATTCAAGATTGGCTGTCTCAGGGAACACTGAAAAGATTTGCATTTATATTCTGACTTTCACAGTGTCAGGAAATGCCCAAGTGCTTCATGACCAATGCATTGCATTACCTTTGAAGTATAGTCATTATTGGAATGTGAGAAATGCAGCAACTAATGGACTGTGCACAGCAAGATCCCACAAATAGCAATATGCTCTGATCGGATAATTTGTCTTGGTCACAAAAATTGAGGGTAGAGATTGGCCAGAACTCTGATGAGAACTCCCCTTGTTCTCCTTCAAAATTGTGCCCTGGGACTCAAGAAGACAGTAGGGGCCATGGTTTAATGTCTCATCCAAAACATTGGTACCATCAACAGTGCAACACTGCCTTAGAACTAGGCCATCAGCCTGAATAAGGTGCTCAAATCTTTAGAGTGGGTCTTGGTCTCAGCAGTTTCAGCTGACACTCCATTGTTGTATTGAGGGAATGCTACACAGCCTGGGATAAGCTGATTTCTAAGATACAGATGCTTTTTGGGTGAGGATTATCAAGGACTAACATAAAGCATTCTGTAACAAAGATTAACATGCAGTGCTGATTTTTCATCAGTTATTGCTACCATAATTATTAATGCTGTGTAAGATGGAATTTTAATTCGAAAATACTTGATAAAATGTTACTGCCCATTTCAACTTCTTTTCTCAATGCTGTATAACAGGTGACAATTGGCAGACAAAGATGGGAAATTTCTATTTTCTGAATTGTCAGTTACACTTCTGAGAAACATGTTGAAAATTAACTCTTTGAAGAGCTCTGTGTTATTCTCACCTCACCTCTCTTAGACAACCCAATATCCCATGTACTTTCTTGAGATATTCAGACTTGGCTCAATGCCTTGAGAGATCAACTTCTTTCTTCATCCCAGTTTATCCATGTTTTCCTGTGAATCAACATCCCTTCTGCTACGTTTGCATCTCTAAATGCTTGACCTTACACTTAACGTGCATTGAACTGCATTTATCAAGAATGTACATGCTGGTCTCACCATGGGAACATTTGATGGGAACAGTGTAAAGAGAGTTTCAGTCTGTATCTAATCCTGTGCTGTACTTGTTCTGGGAGTGATTGATGGGGACAGTATAGAAGAAGCTTTACTCTGTATTTAACCCTTGCTGCATCTATCTTGGGAGTGTTTGATGGAGACATTATAAAAGGAGCTTTATTCTGCGTCGATCATAATGCTGTATCTGTCTTGAGAATGATATGACCGGCCTGTATTATGCCCTGTCCAATTTTAAGCTCCATTGTATAAGGTGTAAGATTGGATCTCTCTGTTAATGATAGGAGGAGTTTATAAATCATTTTAAATAGGATGGGTAACCCTGGCCAGTCATCCTGTAATTTTGCATTATGATGGATAAACACAGCATCCTGTCTGGTTGGGGGTCACCCTGCAGGTCATTGAGAGGTAGGCATCGTGTTCTTTGAGACACTACTGCTTCTGGTAGATGGTCAGCTCTTGCTATACCTCTGGTGGCTTTTCAACTAAGTGAAACATCCCCCCTCAATTTTTCTGGGCCAATTGGGTGAGTTTTCAGGTCCACATTAAAATTTGCTCTTTATCAGTGAACTAAGTCAATCACTGGCTTCCTTGTTGGGGCTGTGGAGGGAATGTTCTCCTAACGTGTTCCACGTCCCTTTGAACCCTAGTTCCAGCTGCACTCCGTTTGTGCCTTTTCACCTGGGTGAGGCATCGCACTCCCTATCCGCTCATTTGTTTGGGAACTTCCGTTATCCATAGTTAATGTCAGATGCCAGCCTCGCTACAGGCGAGTCTTTCCTCTTTTCCTTAATAAGCAACCTTCCTTGTTTGGCTAATTGGGGCATCTCCTTCATGATTTCATTCCATGTTTCAGGACTTCTGTGGTCCTCGTTTAATTGGGGATTCTTGGAGAACCTATTCTAAATTCCAGAGGCAAGAACAGAAAGTACTGGAAAATCTCAGCAGGTCTGACAGCATCTGTAGAGAAAGAACAGAGCCAATGTTTTGAGTCTGGATGACCTGTCAAGGGGCTTCTTTTATGTTTACTGATAAGGGTCTTTCCTATCCTGCTGATCTTTCCAAAGCCCTTGGGAATGTCTTGGAGAGGATCTGCTTGAATTTGCAGGTCTATGGGTGAGGGTATAGCAGTCTGCTGTGACTGCTGCTTCCTTGGTTGTGAGGACTCTCTCTGCCCCTCTAGGTGTACTGTTAGGTTGGAGGATTGGCAATGTTTAAATGCCTCTGACAGTACTCATTCCCACAGCCCCTCATAGGTGTGGGAGATTCTTAGGGATATTATCCATCAGTTGAACATGATTTGTTTTAGCTGTTCAAACTGGATATAGTTTTGTGAATTTCTTATTTGTGTTCCAGAATTTGCTGTCTTTGGAGCCAGCTCAGAAGATGGCAGCCTTGGTCTGCATATAACTCAGGGAATATCAGGAGTCAGCATTGGGCAGACCTCTTGGGCTGTCCGTGTGTGGTGATTGTTCCTTTAAAGGGCAACATGGCGAGTGGGGAGCACATTGCCTGTGAGACCAATGGAGACTCAAAGTGTGGAATCAGCACATAGTGAGAGAGATTCCTAGGCAGAGACATTCTGGGAGCTAGCTACGGCTGTGAGGCTGCTGTACAATTCTTATTAATAAATACCTTTCGTGTTCACATAATGGAGTCTGTGAAAATGTACCTTTACACTCTGACAGCAGCTCTTAAATTAAAAATGTCCTGATCTCAGATGGCCCCTTTTAGCTGTCCTATTATCTTCTGAAAAGTGGCAGAAAATGACTGCAGATGACTGTCTTCAAATTCAGGAATGAATCCTGTGTACATGAGAGATCAGAGAGTGGTTCCGAGTTGGAGGGATGAGGTGTTGCTGTTGCATGGGTAGAGTGAGATTTTCTCTCACTGCATCCAATTGTCTGCTTTCTCTCCCTTTCAGCTACAAATTCCATTTCCTTTCTCAGAGCTAGAATTTTCCCTTTCCTGAACTTCCCTCTCTCCTTTCCTTTCCCACTGCTGAGCATCCAGCTGTAGCCTGAGCTTTTCTATTTGGAGATCAGCTATGAAAGAGAATTGTGAGACGAGATTGAGGTCCAATCTAACTGCAGTATTGCTAACACACAATCCAAATGCTTCACCTGTGATTGGGTGACTTCACTTCTATTGCTGGGTAATTTAAACTATACCTCCCAGACTACAGCATTCAATTATTTTGTGCTAAGGAGCAGCAAACTTTCACTATTTAAATTCTCTTGCTAAATGAAATCTGGGCATCATATATTGCCATTTTGTTATTGTTAGAGGAAAAGGAATTTGTTGTGGGAAGTTACCAACTTTTCCCTCTGAGCTTCCAATTGATTCTTTCAGCTTTGGCTTGCCTGTTAACTTGGACTCTGGTCAAATTTAAGTTCTTAAGTGTTATTTATCCTGGACAAACCCTCAGTTTCTGTTACGGACAGGAAGGGGGTGATGCTGAAGCTTTGATGTACCACACGTAGTTCCGGTCATGATGGTGTGAGAGCAGTGATGAGGAGGATACAGAGACTGCTCCCTGGGATAGGTATTGCAGTGTGGTGAATAAACAGTTCAAATGGGGCTAATTGAATTCTGATAAGTAACTGAATATGCATAACACTGTTCTGGAGCTTGTGTGATTTCAGTACTCGTGTTTTCAAGGTTTACCAGTGCTTATTGGTAAAATGATCAAACGAACAGCAAAAAGTGTGTGTTTATTGATCACCCCAAATGCCCTACTCCCTTGGTTGTTAAATGGTGGGTAATATTTGTTTAGTGAACACATGCACTTTCTACTTTTACCTGGATTTTCTGTAAGCGATTTTCTACTGGAATTGGTATATGGACTAAAATGTTGTCACTATAGCAACACTAGTGATTTTCTATTCCTCAGCTCATGTTGAGGGAGGAGCTATAATTATTGCTTCGATTTGAAGCAGAGCACATGGTTCTCACTGAGAGAGATTTAACTTCCATTATGCTGACACCCACCTCGGGGAAATGGTGCAATGGGGATTGTCAAAGGTCATTTCTTGGTTCTCAGATAGTTAACACATGCATTGAGGAGGTGGGGGAGAGGTTAATAATGTATTCTCAGCACTCTTATTTTCTGCTTGTACAAACTCTGTCAGAAGTCTCACAACACCAGGTTAAAGTCCAACAGGTTTATTTGATAACAAAAGCCACTATCTTTCTTCAAGTAAGTGGGAGTCCTGTTCACAATTAGGGCAATATAAAGACACAAAGTCAATTTACAAAATAATGGTTGGAATATGAGTCTTTACAGGTAATCAAGTCTTAAAGGTACAGACAACGTGACTGAAGAGAGGGTTCAGCACAAGTTAAAGAGATGTGTATTGCCTCCGGCTGGAACAGTTAGTGAGATTTTGCAAGTCCAGGCAAGTCATGGGGGTTACACATAATGTGACATGAATCCAAGATTCCAATCGAGACTTGGCTATCAGTCTCTGCTCAGTGACTCTGCATTGTCATGTGTCATGAAGGCCGCCTTGGAGAATACTTACCCAAAGATCAGAGGCGATCACCTCAGCACTTCACTGTATTGTAAGCCACAAATAACCTCACAATGCTCCACTTCTCCAGCTTCCACCCTAAACATATTAAAGAAGCCATCCCTTATGGACAAGCCCTCCATATACACAGGATCTGCTCAGCTAAGGAGGATCGCAACAGACACCTCCGGAGGCTGAAAAATGTCCTCATAAGAACAGGATATGCTGCTCGACTCATTGGTCGACAGTTCTGACATGCCACAGCAAAAAATCACACCAATCTTCTCAGAAGACAAACACAGTACACGGCAGACAGAGTACCCTTCATCATCCAGTATTTCCCCATAGCGAAGAAGCTACGACATCTTCTCCAGACTCTTCAACATATCATTGATGAAGACGAACATCTTGCCAATGCCGCCTCCACACCCCCACTTATTGCCTTCAAACAACTGCACAAGCTCAATTGTCCACAGCAAACTACCCAGCCTTCAGGAGAACAGTGACCCTGACACCACACAACCCTGCCACAGCAATCTCTGCAAGACATGCCGGATCATCGACACAGATGCCATCATCTCTCGTGAGAATGCTATTCATCAGGTACACGACACATGCTCTTGCAACTTGGCCAACGTTCCTACCTGCAGGAAATGATGTCCCGAGGCATGGTACATTGGGGAGACTATGCAGATGCCATGATAACGGATGAATGAACACCGCTCGACAATCACCAAGCAAGAGTGTTCTCTTCCTGTTGGGGAACACTTCAGTGGTCACGGACATTCAGCCCCTGATCTTTGGTTAAGTGTTCTCCAAGGTGATGATGCAGAGTTGCTGAGCTGATAGCAAAGTTGCGCATGGTTATCATGAGGATGGTCTCAACCAGGATCTTGGGCTCATGTCACACTATTTGTAACCACCATGACTTGCCTGGACTTGCAAAATCTCACTAACTGTCCTGGCTGGAGATAATACTTTACTCTGAGTTTAACCCTCTCTCCACTCACATTGTCTGTACCTGTAAGACTTGATTACCTGTAAAGACTTGCATTCCAACCATTATTTTGTAAATTGAGTTTGTGTCTTTATATGCCCTATTTGTGAACAGACCTCCCACTTACCTGACAAAGGAGTAGAACTCCAAAAGCTAGTGGCTTTTACTACCAAATAAACCTGTTGGATTTTAACTGGTGTTGTGAGATTTATTACTATGTTTACCCCAGTCCAATACCGGCTTCTCTACATCATGTGTACAAAATCCAGCACAAATTAAGCAAATAGATGTGTGTCTTTGATTAGACGATTTAGGAAAACATTCTGAATATTTTCTATCATTGTTTATTCTTCAGTAAGACCAGTATTTATTGTCAAGGAACAGCAATATATTTCCAAGTCAGATTGGTAAGTAGCTTGCAGGGGAACCTCCAGGTGGTGGCATTTCCAGGTATCTGCTGCTGTTGTCCTTCTAAGTGGCAGAGGATGCGGGTCTGGAAGGGGCTGTTGAATGAACCTTGGTGAATTCCTGTAGCGCATCTTGTAGATGGTGCACATACTGCCACTGTGATCAGTGGTAGAGAAAGTGAATGTTTGTGGAAGGAGTGACAATCAAGCAGGCTGCTTTGTCCTGGATTATGTTGAGTTTCTTGAATGTTGTTGGACCTCCACTCAACCAGACAAGTGGGGACTATTCCATCAAATTCCTGATGTGTATCTTGTGGATGGTGGACAGACTTTGGGAAGTCAGGGGATGAGTTACTTGCCAGAGAATTCCCAACCTCCCTGACTTGCTTTTGTAGTCACAGTATTTATATGACTAGTCCAGTTGAATTTCTGATCAAAAGTAACCCCAGGATATTGATAGGGAGAGATTCAGTGATAGTAATGTCATTGAATGTCAAAGGGCAATGGTCAGATTCTCTCTTGTTGGAGATAGTCATTGCCTGGCACTGTGTGATGCAAATGTTACTTGCTACTTATCAACCCAAGCCTGGATATTGTCCACGTCTTGCTGTATTTGGACATGGATTGCTTCAGTTTCTTAGGAGTCATGAACGGTGCAGAACATTGTGCAATCATCAGTGAACATCTTCGCCTCTGACCTTCTAATGGAAGGAAGGTCATTGATGAAGCATTGATGGCTGGGCCTAGAGCACTATCCTAAATATCTCCTGCACTGATGTCCTAGAAGTGAGATGATTGACCTCCAACTTCTATAATTATCTTCCTTTGTGCCCGGTATGACTCCAACCAGTGAAGCATTTCCCCCAGTTCCAAATTTTACTCGGGCTCCTTGATGTCATACTCAATCCAATATTGCCTTGATGTCAAGAGCAGTCACTCTCATTTCACCTCTTACAAGGAAGGAACCTGCAGGCAATCTGGGAAATTGCATAGAGGGTATTGTCTTGTCTTGTTCTAGCTAGAATCCAGATGCCAAGCTGCCCTGAAACTGCCACTTCATTTAAAGCATGGAATGGATAGAGCAGTTTCTAGAGTGCAAATGAATATTGTAGCCACCATTACTGATACTGGGGAGCAGATAAATCAATCTTTAAAGGTGGGATGCAATGAAAATGGGGCTCTGAATATGAGGCAAGAAAGTGTGGAATTTATGCAAAATACTGGTTAAGAAGCCATATTCTCTGAGTGTCATGAGGCAGTGAAGGTTCAGGAGAATGATACAAGGAATGAGAAATAACAAATCTTAAGAAATGTTAAAAAGAGAAGAACTCTTTACCCTTGAGGGCAATGGAAAGGGGGAGATGGCTGAGTAGTGGTAATGTTACTGGACTAGTAATCCACAGGCCCAGAGTAATGCTCCACGGAGGAATTTAAATTCACTTAATAAGTCCAGAATATAAATCTATCTCAGTAATAATGACTATAGAACTATTTTTGATTGTCAGAAAAACTCATCTGGGTCACAGATGTTCTTGGGGAAAGGAAATCTGTCATCCTTACCTGGTCTGGCCTACATGTGACTCCAGATCCACTGCAATGTGCCTGCCCTCTGAAATGCTCAGTTCAAGTAGAATTAGGAGTGAACAACTAATGCTAGCTTTATTAACTACTATCCACTTGATGGGGCCTCAGCTTAATATCTCATCCAAAGGGTGGAACCTCCAGCAATGTACTGCATTGAAGAATCAGCTGAAGTCTCTGGTCTGGGTTTTGAACCCGTAGCCTCTGCCTGAAAATAGAAAGTGCTTATACTGAGTTTATCGCAGAAGGCATTAGCAAGTTCCTTTTCTGGCCTCTTTCTTACCCTCAGTTTGTGCTACCTTTTTGTTCACATACCTCAGACTGAACACAAAGCAAATGTATGCTGCAAATGAGGCAGTGATGGAATCGGCAATATCCCAGTATTCATATCAGAGTTGAAAGGCATCTGTTAAGGCTGCAGGGCCAGACTGCATCATTCAGAAACAGGTAACACAACAGGACAATGCTGGATTCATCAAAACCCATTTCAAATCTCCTTCATTGGGAAGAAAAAAAACTGCTTTGTAACAACTGAACTTCAGTCTGGCAATTTATAGCTTGTAAATCTAAGTATGCCATACTGAAGTCTTTGGTGGCATTTTAAAACAACAGCTATTTAAGTGTGTAGCCATTAAACATGTTATTGCATTCAAATGCCATCCATTTACCAACCTATTCTGTCAGCGGATAATGAGAGGAATTTACATCAAGTGTATAATTTAACAATTCCTCCTCTCCCATGTGAATCAGTGTGTGTGCACTGGAGGGCAGACTACACAGACAGCCCATCTCAAATAGTCCACTTCAAACCAGCCAAAAAGCTAACGCGATCAACATTACAACTCGGCATGTGTTTGTGAGGCTGCCACAGCTTAGTCTCTCCTCTCTTCCTTTCAAGTATCTACTCGAGGTGAGTGTTAAACAATCTCTCCCACACTCAGGGGACTCAGGTCCATGCTCAGCATCTCACATATTGCAGGAGAACAATGTAGAGCTCAGCTTGACGGTGGGCTAGGATTTCAATGAAATCCTGTTTTAGACAGTTGAAAATGACATCTGTTATACACTCGAATTGAGAAAAGCATACCATGGAACGTCAGCCTGAACTTGCAATTATGGTGTTTGTCCACAGACAGCATTATGAGCTTTATAAAATCAGGGTACAGTGCTGGCGGGGACGGATCTGTCACTATAACTTTGGTCTACAGTTCTGGTGGGAGTAGGTCTGTTGCTGTATAAACACTAGGATAGACTGCTGGTGGCAACAAGTCTACCATTGTCTAACACTTGGGTACAGTACTGTCACTATATAACACTGGGATATAGCACTGGTGAGGACAGGTCTGTCACTGTATAAAACTGGGATACAACACTAGTAGGGACAGGTCTGTCATTGTGTAACACTCTGATAAGTGCTGGTGGGGACAGGTTAGTCACTGTATAACACGGGGATACAGCACTGGTGGGAACAGGTCTATCACTGTATAAAACTGGCATACAACACTGGTGGGGACAGGACTGCGAAAAGGGCTGTTGGGAACAGGTCTGTCATTTTAAAATAGTGGGGTGCAGTACTAGTGGGTGCAGGTCTAAAACTGCATAATACTGGGATACAGTGCTGGTGGGAACAAGTCTGTATCATAGAACATAGAACATTACAGCGCAGAACAGGCCCTTCGGCCTTCGATGTTGCACTGACCAATTAGGAACAAGCAGTGACCCTCTAACTAAACCATTCCCCTTTCATCCATAAACTTATCTACTAACCTCTTAAACGCCACCAAACTTGGCGCATCTACAACTGATGCAGGCAGGGCATTCCATACCCTTACCACCCTCTGGGTAAAGAACCTACCTCTGACATCTGTCCTAAAACCACCACCCCTTAATTTAAAGCTATGTCCCCTCGTGCTAGCTTTCTCCATCCTAGGAAAAAGGCTATCACTGTCCACCCTATTTAAACCTCTAATCATCTTATATGCTTCAATAAGATCCCCTCTTAGCCGCCTCCTTTCTAACGAAAAACAACCTCAAATCCTTCAACCTCTCTTCATAGGACCTGCCCTCCATACCAGGCAACATCCTGGTAAACCTCCTCTGTACCCTCTCCAATGCCTCCACATCTTTCTTATAATGTGGGGACCAGAACTGCACACAATACTCCAAGTGCGGCCGCACTAGAGTTTTGTACAGTTGCAACATGATGTTGCGGCTCCGAAATTCAATCCCCCTACCAATAAAAGCTAAGACTCCGTATGCCTTCTTAACAACCTTATCGACTTGATTGCCAACTTTCAGGGATCTATGCACATATACACCAAGATCCTCTGTTCATCAACACTATTAAGAGTTCTACCATTAGCCCTATACTCTACACATTTGTTATTCCTGCCAAAGTGAATTACCTCACACTTTTCCGCATTAAACTCCATTTGCCACCTCTCGGCCCAGCTCTGCAACTTGTCCAAGTCTCTCTACAAACTATAACACCCCTCTTCACTATCTACCACTCCACCGACTTTAGTGTCATCTGCAAATTTACTAATCCATCCTTCAATACCCTCATCCAGATCATTTATAAAAATTACAAACAGCAGGGGCCCCAAAACAGACCCCTGAGGTACACCACTTGTCACCGAACTCCACGATGAATATCTCCCATCAACCACCACCCTCTGTCTTCTATCTGCTAGCCAATTCCTAATCCAATTAGCTAAATCACCCTCTATCCCATACATCTGCATTTTCTGCAGAAGCCTTCCATGGGCCACCTTATCAAACGCCTTACTAAAGTCCATATATACCACATCAACGGCCTTACCCCCATCCACCTCTTTGGTCACTTTTTCAAAAAACTCAATGAGGTTAGTAAGGCACGACCTACCCTTCACAAAACCATGCTGACTATCTCCAATGAATTCATTTCTCTCTAAATAACTATAAATCCTATCCCTAATTATTCTCTCCAATACTTTGCCCACAACAGAAGTAAGACTCACTGGCCTATAATTCCCTGGAAGGTCTCTCTTCCCCTTCTTGAACAACGGGACCACATTCGCTATCCTCCAGTCCTCCGGAACCACACCCGTAACCAACGACGACCTGAAGATCAGAGCCAGAGGCTCTGCAATCTCCTCTCTCGCCTCCCAGAGAATCCTAGGGTAAATCCCGTCCGGCCCAGGGGACTTATCTAACTTCAAACCCTCAAGAATATCTAGCACATCCTCCTTATCTACTTCAATACTTTCCAGTTTGCAACCCTGTATCCCAGTGTTCTCCACAACTACATTTACATCTCCCTGCGTGAATACCGAAGAGAAATATTTGTTCAGTGCCTCTCCAATCTCTTCAGGCTCCACGCACAACTTCCCACTGCTGCCCATGACTGGCCCTAATCTTGCCCTAACCAATCTTCTATTCTTAACATATCTAAAGAAAGCTTTAGGATTCTCCTTGATCCTATCAGCCAAAGTCTTCTCGTGTCCCCTTTTAGCTCTCCTCAACTCACTCTTTAGCTCCCTCCTGGCTAATCTATAGCTATCCATTGCACTAACTGAGCCTTCAAGCCTCATCCTGACATAAGCCTCCTTTTTCCTTTTAACCAGCGAATTAACTTTTTTAGTACACCATGGTTCCCTTACTCGACCACTTCCTCCTTGCCTGACAGGGACATACTTATCAAGGACTCGCAGTAGCTGCTCCTTGAATAAGCTCCACATTTCAGATGTTCCCAGTCTCTGTAGTTTCCTAGTCCAACCTATGCACTCTAATTCCCTCCTTATAATTACCATTCCCCCAGCTATAACTACTGCCCCCATCTTCATGCCTATCCCTATCCATCACTAAGGTGAACGTAACCGAATTGTGGTCACTATCACCAAAATGTTCACCAACTTCCAAGCCTAACACCCGGTCTGACTCATTGCCCAGCACCAAATCCAATGTAGGCTCACCTCTAGTTGGCCTATCTACATACTGAGTCAAAAGACCTTCCTGCACACTTTGTACAAAAACTGACCCCTCTAACGAGCTAGATCTATAGCTATTCCAATCAATATTAGTAAAGTTAAAGTCCCCCATAACAATTACTCTATTACTTTCACTCCTGTCCAGGATCGACTTTGCAATCCTTTCCTCTACCTCTCTAGAACTTTTAGAAGTTCTTATCAGTATAATACTGGGTACAGTATTGGTGGTGATAGCTCTGTCACTGTGTAGCACTGGGTACCGTGCTGCTGGGGACAGGCCTGTCACTGTTTAACATTGTGTCCCAGTGTTATATCCAGGCAAGTGGAGCATATTCCATCACATTCCTGACCTGCACTTTTAGAAGGTGTACAGGCTTTGGGGAGTCTGGGGTGAGTTACTTGCCGCAGTATTCCTAGCCTCTGATCTGATCTGGTAGCCACAAAATTTCATAGAATCGTAACAGTGCAGAGGGAGGCCATTTGACCTATTGGGTCTGCGTTGACTCTCAGACGGAGCATCTTATTCAGGCCTATTCTCACCCTATCCCTGTAACCCCACGTATTTACCATGGTCAATCTCCTTAACCTATACACCTTGGGACAGTAAGGGGCAAGTCAGCCAATCCATCTACCTTGCACATCTTTGGACTGTGGGAAGAAACCAGAGCACCCGGAGGAAACCTATATAGCAGGGGGATATAACACTCAACAGAGTCACCCAAGGCCAGAATTGAACCCTGGGTCCCTGGCACTGTGAGGCAGCAGTGCTAACCACACTGCAAAACTATTCAGTTTCTGGTCAATGGCAACTCTCAGTGACAATCTACAAGTCAATGTTGTCCAAATCCAAGCACTTAACTTGCTAAGTTTTAGAAATTTCGGGAAGATGTGGTATTCCCAAATCTACACAGGAGCAGATGTGGGCATACGATCGCTTTCTGGAATGATGAGAATATTGCCCTTGTGCTTCCTGTCCTTTTGGCTAAAATCAAGCTTGAGATCAGATATAATGCCTGCTCACATCAGCTTGATCCAATATGTTTCCCTTGTGGGACCATGAATTAGAACATAGAACATAGAACATTACAACACAGAACAGGCCCTTCGGCCTTCGATGTTGCGCCTACCAATATAAAAAGCAATGCCCCTCCAAACTAAACCATTCCCTTCTCTTCCATATACTTATCAACTAACCTCTTAAATTGAATTGGATTCAGTTTGAATTTATCTTGGTTTTTGGAGTGAGCAAGGAGATGTGTTCGGGCTAGCCCTGTCCACATTGCACATTGGTTTCATAACTCTGAGAAAGGAATAACATTTTAAAAAATATGAAAAATTGCATGATCCATGACACTTGCTTGTTCTGGAGGAAATGCCATCCAGTCAATGACACTATATCATTTTCCAGTTTCTATCTATAGTCCTTTGTCAATAGGATTTCTGGGATGTTCTGAAGATATCCCCTGTGGATTGCAGAATGTCAATGGCACACTGTAAATCCCCCCACAATCCCTGAAAGTTGGCAATATCCCTGAAAGTTGGCAATCAAGTCGATAAGGTTGTTAAGAAGGCATACGGAGTCTTAGCTTTTATTGAAAGGGGGATTGAATTTCGGAGCCGCAACGTCATGTTGCAACTGTACAAAACTCTAGTGCGGCCGCACTTGGAGTATTGTGTACAATTCTGGTCCCCGCATTATAAGAAAGATGTGCAGGCATTGGCGAGGGTACAGAGGAGGTTTACCAGGATGTTGCCTGGTATGGGGGGCAGGTCTTATGAGGAGAGGCTGAGGGATTTGAGGTTGTTTTCGTTAGAAAGAAGGCGGCTAAGAGGAGACCTTATTGAAACATATAAGATGATTAGAGGTTTAGATAGGGTGGACAGTGATAGCCTTTTTCCTAGGATGGAGAAAGCTAGCACGAGGGGACATAGCTTTAAATTAAGGGGTGGTAGTTATAGGACGGATGTCAGAGGTAGGTTCTTTACCCAGAGGGTGGTAAGGGTATGGAATGCCCTGCCTGCATCAGTTGTAGATGCGCCAAGTTTGGTGGCGTTTAAGAGGTTAGTAGATAAGTTTATGGATGAAAAGGGAATGGTTTAGTTAGAGGGTCACTGCTTGTTCCTAATTGGTCGGCGCAACATCGAGGGCCGAAGGGCCTGTTCTGCGCTGTAATGTTCTATGTTCTATGTTCTGTGTTCTATGAATCTTCTCAGCAAAACCTCCAGTCCAGTCCTCCCAGTATTTGACATCTGGGCCGGAATTCTCTGATCTTGTCTGTGGCTGGAATTCTCCAATATCGCTGCAGTGAATGGAGATTTGCCTGAGTGCTAAATTCTCTGTCTTGCTGGTAGATCGGAAGATCCCAGCCCTGGTGGTTCTTGGTTTTAACCCGCCCATAGAGTTCACAAGCCTCTAGTTCTTCATGTAGAGATAGTGAAACAGCAAAGGATGTCACTGACTTCTCTAAGTGTTGCACATTCCTTGTTCCATCCAGAGAACTCACTGAATCTTAGTGAGACCCTGTGAGGGCAGTGCAGACATCTCGAGTAAAGATACAATGAACATCAATTGTTCACGTGTTGTTTCATCTTCCTGTGTAAAAGAGGAGCTCGGAGTCAATGTCTTCAGAGAATCCCAAACTCAGTCAGGGCAGTAAATGCACAATGAAATTGACTGCAAGTGCACTGTACAGCAGTGGTCATGTGTCAACTTCTGTCACAATATCCTCAACAAAGCTAAACTCCCGATACCTGGGGTATGTGGGGGGGAATGTGGGGATGCAAAAGTTGTACAGCCCACTTCACCTTGCTCCGACCTCCCACACGAAGACTGCACAGGAATTGCTTAAGATGTTAGGAAATTGCTTAGGTTCCCCCCCACCCCACTGACCGCCCACCCTCCCACCCGCCAAGACACTGCTGCCCAGCACTGGGTACGTTCAGGGGCTGTTGTGGTGCACATTCCAAATCAGAATATCAGGCAGGAAATGGGCATTCCCAATCGAGGGAAGTGGAGTGGAGTGGTAACCTGATTCTGATGTTCATGCTCTGGGCTACGATCTCCCCTTATAAAGTTTTATGTTCAAATCCTCTCATAATAAAGGGTAGAATTTCATTAGCTACAGCAATTCAGTGAATAAAGGCGGCTTTTATGCTTGATGTGGTTAAGATACTGGAAGATGTTGCAACTTCTTACAGGAGTGAATGAAGTTCAGTAGCTCATCATTGAATAAACTGGTTATAAGAGGAGAGAGACCATTTGCTATGTACAGTATTAAGGAAGGATGTAAACAGAAGGTTTACTAGACTAATACCTTGAATGGATAGGTTGTCTTATGAAGAAAGTTTTGGCAGACTAGGCTTGTAAGAAGTGACTTGACTGAAACCTATAAGGTCCTGAAGATATTGAAAGGATAGTTGTGGAAAGGCTGTTTCCTCTTGTGGGAGAATCTAAAACTAGGGGTCACTGTTTAAAATAAGGGATTGTTCACGTGAGATGTGGGCACAGTAAGAAGTCTCACAACACCAAGTTAAAGTCCATTAGGTTTATCACAAACTTTCAGAGCGCTGCTCCTTCATCCTTCCACCGGCATCTCCACATCATAAAATGTGGCGTATTTATTTCTCTTAGAGAGTTCTGAATCTTTTGAACTCTCTCCCAGAAAAGGCAGCGGGATGCAGAATTTTTGAATATTTTTGCAGCAGAGATAGATGGATTCTTGATAAACAAGGGAGTGAATAGAATCCCTACAGTGCGGAAAGAGGTCATTCAATCCATCGAGTCTGCAGTGACCAGAATCCAACCCACTCCCTATCCCCGTAACCTTGCTTATTTACTCTGCTAACTCCCTGACAGTAAGGGGCAATTGAGCATGGTCAGTCAACCATGCACTATAGAAGGAAACTGGAGCACCCAGAGGAAACCCACGCAAACATGGGGAGAATGGGAAACTCCACGCAGTGACCCAAGCCGAAAATCCAGTCCAGGTTGCGGAGCTGTGAGGCATCAGTGCTAATCACTGTGCCACCATGGTTGAAAGGTTGTTAGAGGCAGGCAGGAATGTAGAGTCAGATCAACCATTATCTTATTGAATAATAAAGCAGACTCGAGGGGACAAATGGCCAACTCCTGCCCCTACAGTGGTGTAGTGGTATTGGCACAAGTTTTGGAATCCAGAGGCTCAGTGCAAAATCTGGGGACCCAGGTTCAAATCGCACCATGGCAGATGGTGAAATTTGAATCTAATAAAAATAAACCTGGAATTAATGTCTAATGATAAACATGAAATGATTGTCGTAAAAATCCAGATGGTTCTATAAACATAGACAGGGATCATGGGTAGCAGTGGGAATATCGGGGTGGCGGCGTGGGCTCGTTAGGCCGAAGGGCCTGTTTCCCGGGCTGTTTTGTTCTTTGTTCACTGATGTCCATTAGGAAGGAAATTAATCGACATATAACTTCAGATCTACAGCATTGTGGTTAACTCTCAAATGTCCTTTGTAATGAAGGGCAGTTAGAGACAGGCAATAAATGAAAGCCCAGCCAATGACAGCCATTTCTCATAAAGTAAAATGAATTTAAGAAGATTGTAAATTCTCTTATGATGCCCTCTCATGATTGAATTCACTGCCTTTTCGCCGGGGTAATGGTATCTCAGATGGCTGAGTAGGGCCCGGGTCTCTCTCCTATCCCTTACCTCCTATGCCCAGCTTTCCAGTGGGGAAAGGTTTCAGGAGGAAGGGCTAAGGGATGGGAAGTCAGTTGGAACGCATGACAACTGAAGCAGGATAGTGATTACAAATGTGGACGGGGCCATTTACAGGATGAATTATTGCTGGACCAGGCCAGTGCTCAGCACAAAGGGACCTGCTCCTAGAATGTTCTGTTGCTGCGCTGCATTTTTTTTTTAAAACAATCTCATTAAATTAAATTGTAGTTTTAACCAAATCCTCCTGTCTGTTTCCTGCAGGGACGTTTTGCATCATTTCACTGTGCACCTGTGTGGCTGGAATTAATTTTGAACTCTCCCGATACCCCAGATACCTGTATGGCCTGCCCGATGACATCAGCCACGGCTACGGCTGGTCCATGTTCTGTGCCTGGGGTGGTCTCGGCTTGACGCTCATCTCCGGATTCTTCTGCACGCTGGCACCGTCGGTCCAAACCGTCCCCAGGACGAGCTATCCTAAATCCAGGCCGGAAAACGGGACAGTCTGCTAAAGGCTCGAGGACATGGCCAAGACAGAGCAGGACCAGGCCAAAGGCCTTGCTCAATTGGTGCCTGGCTTGACGGACCTTTGATGGCACAAGCTGGACGTTATCCAACAGCAAACCCTGAGCGATGTATAATTCTTGACTTATATGTTAGTCTTATTTCGTTCAATGAAGAGGAACTTTATGTATATGCTGTATCTATACTGTTACATTCAATGGAGATGATCAACACTCTGACATTTTGGTTGTGCTGATGAATAGGTTTGATTAGTCAAGTTCATCATGGTTGCTATATCCCCACTTTACCTGCTGTAGTGTACAGAAATCTCTTTCATTAAAACCCAGAACTCTGTGTGTTGGGATTATTTTCACAGATCATTTTCATACTAACTTGTGTATGCGTGTATGTACGTATGTGTGTGTGTGTATGTTTTATGATCCGCGTACTTTGTCAACCTGTAATTTATTTTCTTCCCTGCGGAAATAAACTGTATTGGAATCTGAATTTGAACAGAGGCTAAGTGCTGCCTTGGTAACATTTGATAATGTTCTTCAGTCTGAGTGTTGCATTTGAATTAAATGTCTCCCTATCTCCCAGTTGTTTGGAAGTGATGTTTGGGTGTGGGTTTGGCTCACAGTGACTCACACAGCTTTTGTTCCTTGTCCAGTTCGCCAGTATTGGACGGGGTAGAAAAGGTATCATTTTATCATGCAGTTGAGTTTTAATTTATGCCAGATTATGTACAATGACAGGTCTATGTTCATAATTATGCTCCACAGTAGCCTCCTCTCACCTTAGTACATCTAATCCTATTAAGATATCCTTCCATTTCTTTCTGCTTCATGCGTTTAAAAGAGGAATCATCTTCCCCACGTCTAACCATTTTACCCCTTCAGAATACACAGTAACACCTCCAATCCAGAATGCTTAGGACCAAGTCATTCCTTGATCTGGGAATTCTCTGGACAGCAGGATGACATTAGAATGCTTACCCACAACTGGGAAACATGGTAGATAAATATTTACCTGAAATATAAAACTGTGAAAGGTAAAACATTATAAAGCAGTAATAAAAATGTATTTCACTGATGCAATTGCTGTATCTTCCATGTTTCCATTGCCAAAGGGCAAGATTAAAATGATGCCAATGATGTTGGGGGAATGTATGGAACGACTCAAAACATCTGTACAATAGATTCCCAGATTGGAAAGACATCCATGTGTTAAAAATTTCTATCAGATCACCCCCTCAACTTTCTGTTTTAGAATAGCAATAACTGGCATTGATTTAAGAACATAAGTAATAAGATCAATTGGTATTCGACTCTGCAAAGCTGCTGCGCCATTTGGTAGGACTATGACTGATCCTTGATCTCAACTCCTCTCTCTTACCCAACTGCATATCATGACTCCCTCATTCAGAAACTATTGATTTCATTTGAACAAACTCATTGACTGAACATTCACACCTCTTTGGGGGGTAGAGAATTCCAAACCACACTGTGCTCTGTGCAAATCCTGGAACTCCCTCCCTAACAGCACTGTGAGTATACCTACACCACATTGATTGCAGTAGCTCAAGAAGGCAGCTCATCACCACCTTTTCGAGGGCAATTAGGGATGGGCAATAAATGCTGATTTAGCTAGCGATGCTCACATCCCATGAACGAATATTAATAAAAAAACCTTCCCAACCCTTGAGGTGATGAAATTTCTTCCCATCTCTATGCAAGATTGCCAATCCCTTGATCCTGAGCCTCATTCTAGAGTGGTCCTAGACTCTAGCTAGGGGAAGCAACCACATGGCATTGAAATTATTAAACCCTCTTAAGAATTTTGAACATTGAATATCGCACTTTGTAAGTAGGAAAATGCTCAAAGGTTTTTCAGAGGAATGTAATTAAACCAAAGATATGTTCGGAAGGGTAATGAAAAGCTTGGATAAATAGGTAGATTTCAATGAAGGTCATAAAGGAACAGACAGAAAAGCAATTATCCAACCAGGAACTGAGGCACATTCTGACCAACTAACCAATTTGTGTATCCAACCATTGAATTTCAAAAGCAGAAGTATCTCAAGCTTTGCTCTGAGATACATGTACTCACCTGATCCATACCTGACTTGCATCAATTCTCAGATGTCAAATAATTTCTAGTGGTGGTAAAAGAAAAGCCCACAATTACTTAAGGTGTACCGGGCAACCATTTCTGTCTTATTAGCTTGTGGTTCCCAAATTCACTCATAGAATTACAGAATCCATACAGTGCAGAAGAAGCCATTCAGCCCATTGAGTCTCCACTGATTCTCTGACACAGTATCTTACCCAGGCCCTCTCCCCTGCTCCATCCTCAAAACTCCATGCATTTATGATCCATCCAAATCACACATCTTGGGACACTAAGGGACAATTTATCATGGCCAATCCACTTAATGTGCAAATTTTTAGACTGTGGGAGGAGCATCCAGAAGATCCCACACAGACACGGGAAGAACATGCAAACTCCACACAGACAGTCTCCTAAGGCTGGAACTGAAGTTGGTCCCTGGTGCTGTGAGACAGCAATGATAACCACTGTGCTGTTGTGCTCAGATCATGAGTGACTTGTACCTCAACTCAATCAATCTCAATCTTGGTGATTCCAGTTCACTCAGCAGCTAGAACTTTATTGGGGGAGAAGGTGCCAGATCTTCAGTAGCATTTGTGTGGTGAAGTACACCTGATTTCACCTGTGATTGGTCTATCTGTAATTTTAAGACTATGGACCTTATTCCTGATTACCCCACAGGAGGGAATTTTTTTTTCGATCTATCACGGCAAATCTTTTTAATATCTCAATAAGCTTATCTCTTAATCATCTAAACTTAAGAATCCTTTAGTCATATTCATATTGCACCCCACCCCCACCTCATGCTCAATATCTCCTATTTGGGGTGCAGTGCTAAAACTTTGGATAGTGGGAGGAAATCAGAGCATCTGGAGGAAACCCCATGCAGACACAGGGAGGCCATACAAACTCAACATAGACAGTCATTCGAGGCCCCAGTTGAACTCCAGAGTCCCTGGAGCTATGAGGCAGCAATGGTAACCACTATGCCACCCTAATGGTACCAAGGAGGTCTCCATGCCCAAATGGCTAAGCTATGAAAAGGATGTCAGTCACCTACTGTCTCAGTCTCTTATCTCTGATGAGAAATTCAAAACAGTGAATAAATGTCAAAAACATAAATGCTGCCACCTTCACCAGCAACTCTCCTGTTACATGGAGCTATTGGCAAGCCTTTCCTATCACCCTCGTTTTGCCCTTTCCTACCGAGCATCCTAAATGTGTTTCATCTTTAGCCCAAAGAATGGTGTAGGCAAAGAAAAATCGTGTGCAATCTCTCTTTAACCATTCAGTAATTTGTTTACTTTGGGCAGGTTCCCAAAAACTGCAACTTCCATAATATCAGAGACTGGTGTGATGGCGCTGGATTTTACAGGTGGGCAACGTGGGTAATATACCTGATTTGCAGACAAAAAAATCCAGCCCCATTTCCTTCTTCCCCAGATTACAGATTACCCTGAGGTGTGATGTTAAACATCTGGCTGCCATTGGCATAGGTGACACAGGGGGAAAACTACATCAACTGTCTGTACAGCAAGGCCAGGAAACACTTCCCATCAGACCTGGAAGAGGCTTTACAGTTTGTGAGTTGATCCAATGTGTTGTTTAAGAACACAGACCCAAAGGTGTGACCTCAGAGTCTCAGATGTTAGAACAGTTGACCACATTGTCTTCCAATAAAAAGCAAGGGAGATGTTGACTGTCATCCAGTAACCCTGTTGGAAGTGGGGCTTTTGGTTGAGGCCTGAAGAGGCTACTATGCGCTGCCTGGTTAAATAGCTAACTGGCAACCACTGCCAGGACTCACAACTCAATAATCCTGTGTATGATGCACTGGAATTATGTGCCAGTGAGGAGTTCAAACCAACAAATGGGAAGAATTTAACTCTTGGTCACATTGCTTATCAGTCCCTAAGAAAACAACTACAGCAAAACCTGTCACATACAGGTGGACCAAATAAAACCCCAGGATTGCTGAATTTATAAATGGGTATGGTGTGAGTTTCTCTACATTTCCATTCATTTCTCCTTCAGGTCCCGAATACTCTGTTCAACCTGTTACATGTCCTCCACTGACTCTTTAAATCACCTTTCATTCAAAATTTCTTATCCAAAGTTGCAGAGATGGTATCTTAGGCTAATTGGCAAAACAAATTCTCCCTAAATTGTCTCAAATTTGGTTTTTAATCCATAGATCTATAAACATGGACAGGGATAGCGGGTAGAGGTGGGAACATCGGGGTGGTGGCATGGGCTCGTTGGGCCGAAGGGCCTGTTTCCCGTGCTGTTTTGTTCTTTGCTCTTTGTTCACTCAGCCTCCTTGGCTCCCCCAAATTTTGTGAGCTTACAATTTAAGCCCCAAGTCCCCAACCTCTGATCTATTTTACTGCGATAGTCTCCCCTTTAAGAGGCAAGTTATTGGGGTCACATGACACATCAGACCAATTGTGGTGAGGCATGCAAATCAAGAAGAGGTGGGGGGGCATAGGATTTCTGGCAGTTGGAGTCATGAAGTTCAGAAGCTCTTTCATCCCTGTCTTGTATATCAGAATTTAACCCCAAAGAAACCCCTCTTTGTTCAGTTGCGTTATTGATTGCCAGCTCCTCACATTTATTACACTAACGTTCTTGCCTAAATGGGGTGTGCCATCACTGGCTGATTCCCCTTTCTGAGGATAGCTTGACTCCCTCCAATAACCCCTTCCCTCCCCCATCACTCCTCACTGGGAACATTGTCTTTTCTTGAGTTTACCTGTCACACAGAAGTTCCCTCACTCTGATTTCAGAGTCCCCCATGTAGATTTCAGTGTGCACCCTTGGCCACCCTCAGTGCTTCCTCCAAGTGGTGTCCAACATGGACTGGTATTGATTGATTAGCTGAAGGGACAAGTAACAGGTTTCCTTGCCCTGATGCCATGAGACTTCATGGGATCCAGACTTGATACTGAGGATTCCCAAGGCAATTCTGTCTGACTGTATATTGCTGTGCTGCCACCTCTGCTGATGGGACAGGACATAGTAAGAAGTCTGACAACACCAGGTTTAAATCCAACTGATTTATTTGACAGTAAACTCACTAGCTTTCGACTCTATGGTCTTCATCAGGTGAATGAGGTGTTCTGGTCTCCAACAGCACACATAACAGCACAGACTGTTTACGCATTACTGATTAGAATGCGAATCTTTACACCTAACCTGCTATTCAAGACTTGGGACATAGGACATAGCCAGGAAGGCTGATGGGTGTCTGGGACATTATCTATAAGGTGTGATTTTGTGAGTATGACTGTGTCAACTGTGAGGCACTTCTCCCAATTTTGGCACAAGCCCCCAGATGTTAATAAGGAGGATTTTGCAGGGTTGATGGGACTACATGTGCCATTTCATTTCCAATATCAAGACTGATTGCAGGTGCTCCGTGGAGTTTTAAATTATTCAAATTCTCTTTGACAATCACCTACAACTGACAGTAGTCTCTAGAGGGCAGTTACAAGTCAACCACATTGATGTGGGCCTGGAGTCACATGTAGGCCAGACCGGGTAAGGTCAGCAGATTTTCTTCGCGAAAGGACATTAATGTAGAGAGATGAGGCCGAGGCCTGGGTGGGATTGTGGTAGGTGTAGACTTGATGGGCCAAATGGTCTCTTTCTGCACTGGAGAGTTTCTGTCATTCTAGCGAAGTATAGAGATATCTAGAGATCAGATTTCAAAATCAACAAGAGTTAAATAGGAGGAAAAGGAAATGGCTGAGGATTTCATTGCCCAATGTTATCACAAGTCTCCTGAGCGCATCTAAAACTGTTCTCAAATGCCACCCAACACAATGTTTGACAAGATTTGGTTATTCTTCCCTCCCAATATTCATAGTCAGCTTAAAGTCACATAGCAAATAAATGATGACTTTATCTCCCAGCAGCACCTTACTAAGTCCCACATCTGCACACATCTCCCTGCTCAGGATGACTGATCTCCCAGAAGGCATTCTGCCTGCTTGCCTGTTTAAAATGCTCCTGGTATCAGTTTGTCATCACACATTGTCAGACTGAACTCAGCTGCATGAGCAACAAGTTTTATGTTACGGGTTGCATTTTTGGAAAAGACTCTATGATGTATTTGGGGCAAAACATCCTTCAACTTGATCTTTCAAATTGTCTTGTCAAACTTAAAAATAAACATTTTCCCCCTGTGTTACCCTTCACACTTGAAGCAAAATGGTGACATTGACTAGAAAATTGTAAAGCAAGTGGAATAGTGGCACAGTGGTTAGCACTGCTACCTCACAGCACCAGGGACTTGGGTTCAATTCCAGCCTTGAGTCATTGTCTGTGTGGAATTTGCACATTCTGCCTGTGTCTGTAAGGGTTTCCTCCCACAGTCCAAAGATATACTGATTAGGTGCATTGGCCATGAAAAATTCTTCCCTCAGTTTACTGGAATGTGGTGACCAGGGGATTTTCACAGTAACTTCATTGCAGTTTTAAGTACACTTGTGACTAATAAATAAATTTTAGGATTGATTTTATTGCTCTTTTTGACAGGTTGTTGTGGCAACACGGTGTTTTTTGAGTGGCGCTGGAGTTATTGCAGAGGAGAGAATGATTCCAGTGATGAAGGGTTCAGTTCTGTGGAGAAACTGTCCTCCTATGACCAAAGAAGAAGCCCAAAAGAGAAAATGCTGGAAAAGAGCTGATGTTTCGAGTCCAGATGACCCTTTGTCAAAGCTAAAAGTCATAGAAAATGGGAGATATTTATACTATAAGGTGAGGGAATGAAAGATGAGTCATAGCCACAAAAACAAGAGGAAAAGCTAAGAGGTGCTAATGGACATCGAGAGAATAGAAGATGTGAAGATATATCTTCATTTGTCACTATTATCCTCTGATTTCAGCTTCTCTGCCATTTGGCCATTCACAAATTTCTCTCTATGGACTGCCATTATTGCCTAATTTAACAATCAATGGGTCCAATAGCCTCCCTCTATACGTAACCATTTGATGGAGAATGATCCTAAGATCATTTGCAGTTCTCCAGATCAGAGGGAAGCCAGGGTAAAGGATGTGCTTCACCATCAATGACAGAGAGCCACATTTATTATAAGCTTGGAGCCCTGTTTATTTTAATGAACGGAAAGCAGACCCAGCAGAAAGGAACCTGCAGCAGCTATTTGAAGGGATCACCCCTCACTTTCAGCTTAGTAGCTGCTTGTTTTTGCTACTGTACCAAACTATCTTGCACATCATGACCTGACAATGTCTCCCTCTCCAGAAATATACCCTCCAACATTTGTTGGCAGTGTGTGGGTGATCTGTTTAAGTGAGCTGGACAGACAGTTAGAAAAGTGGCAAATGGAATTTAATGCTGAAAAGAATGGGGTGATACGATTTGGGAGGACTATCAAGGCAAGGGAATATATAATGAATGTTGGGACACCAGGACGTACAGAGGACCAGAGGCACCTTGAGTTGCATGTCCGTAGATCCTTTAAGGTAGCAAGACAGGTAAGTAAGGTGGCTCAGAAGGCACATTGGATATTTGCCTTTATTAGCCAAGGCATAGAATATAAGAGTAAGGAGGTTATGATGGAAATGTATAAAACGCTTGTTAGGCCACAGCTAACACACTGTGTGCAGTTCTGGTCACCATACTGTGGGAAGGATGTGATTACACTAGAGAAGATGCAGAGAAGATTCACCAGGATGTTGCCTAGGCTGCAGCATTTTAACTATGAAGAGAGGCTGGTTAGGCTGGGGTTATTTTCCTTAGAGTAGAGAAGACTGAGAGGGACCCGATTGAGGTGTACAAAATTATGAGGGACATTAAGAGGGTAGATAGGAAGAAACTTCTCCCCTTAGTGAAGAGGATATTAACCAGGAGCATAGATTGAAGGAGATTTAGAGAGGATTTGAGGAAAAACTTTTTCATCCAAAGGGCAATGGGATCTGGAATTCACTGATTGAAAGGATGGTAGGGACAGGAACCCTCACAATGTTTAAGAAGCATAGTGAGCACTTTAAACACCATAGCTTATAGGGCTATAGACCAAGTACTGAAAAATGTGATGAGAATAGGTAAGTGCTTGATGGCTGGCACAGACATGATGGGACAAAGGGCCTCTTTTTGTGTTGTAAAACTGAGTGGAATTTTCCAGCCGTTCACTCCAATGGAATTTTCTGGTCCTGCTGCAGAAAATGGAGATTTGGCTGAATACCAAATTCTCTGTTCTCATTTGTAGCATTCCAGTGGATGACTTTATGGCTGTTAGTGCATAGCTCAGTTTAATATTTTTTGTTTGGTCAATTTATGTGTGAAAACCGTGGGGTTGTTCTGGGGCCACATAGCCTAGAGAGAACCTTACTCTCCCCACCCTCACATCAAATATGCCATTTGCCCATTCGCCCCTCAATGTCCACTTAATATCCATTGGTTTTAGTTAAGGGGAAATTTTTGAGAATTAGATCTCACCGTGCATGCTAGCACTTCCAGAAACCATCTGTCTATCCCTGAGCACTCAGGGTTTCTTCCTGATGCGCAGCTGTCACTGCCAGTGTGTGCCCTATGAACTTTAAACCCTGTTCTTCCAATCCTCCCAGATCCTCCCTGAGTGGCAGGTGTACACTTGGTTCAGCAAAGAAACGATGGGTGTAATGAGCATCAATGTATTCAATTGTAAACTAGATAAAATTCTTTTACATTTGGGATACCGACATGGATAATTTGACAAACAAAGGGCCATAACGTTTGGCTGCGTGGCTCCCAGATTTTCAGTGTTATGGTTGCCATTATAACATCTGCATCACTGATGCACACCTCTTGGTATGGACTGTGCCAGATACCAATTTGGACAACTCATTGACATAAGTTCAAAGAGAGAATGTGCTAGAAGTATATAGAATGGGTAGATATGATATCTGCTGGAGGGGTTTAGGATAAACTGGGACTAAAAAGACTAAATAGATTAAGATAAACTAATTTCAAGTGAATATAGTATAGAGGAAAGGTACAATGTACCTGAAGTTACAAAGCTCAGTTTGCATGGAAACACATATAACCACTGCTAGAGAATTTAAATGTGTATTTTAAAAAACATATAGTCTGCATTAAAGCATATATCTTGACCAATTACATATTGCTCTAGGCATGATGGGTTACAGCTGAATGAGAAGAACCACATTCTTTGAAAACAATGCACACACTTATCAATATCCTCTTATCAATGTGGGCTTTAGAAAGTACAAGCTTCGCAGACAGGAACATGAACAAAATAATTCAATTTTTTCTGATAAGAGATTGCTAGGAGTCAGTGGGAAAGGAACTTTTGAACTCCATGGACCTATATAAATGGATTGCTAGGAGATAGTAGGAAAGGAATTTTTGAACTCTATGGACCTATGTAATTGGGATTCCTAGGAGATAGTGGGAAGAACTTTTGGATTCTACAGTCCACTGAATTCTCATGCTGCCAGAGAGTAGAATGTTATTGGCCCATTTTTCTTTATCCAGAGGGTGGTTAGGGAGTGGAATGCCCTGCCTGCGGCAGTTATAGATGCGCCAAGTTTGGTAGCGTTTAAGAGGTTAGTTGATAAGTTTATGGAAGAAAAGGGAATGGTTTAGTTTGGAGGGTCATTGCTTTTTTCATAATTGGTCGGCGCAACATCAAAGGCCGAAGGGCCTGTTCTGCGCTGTAATGTTCTATGTTCTAAGATAAATGATTCATGCTAAAATGATTGATTCACTCCAGCTAGGATGAGCAAAGGAGGCAGGCAAATGAGTTTTGAAAGATGTATAAGTGTAATAGTGATAACAATGCAATTTAGAATAATTAGGGCTACAACAAATTATTCTCCAGACCTGGGCAACAATAAAGTACGTTTTCAACCAGAATTACTGTCTCCGTGAGTTATTTGTATTTGCAGAGCTGTAATTAGTAGAGAGCAATCTGTTACACGAAAGCCAACATAATACATAGCTCTATGGAAAGCTCCTACAATGTCTGTCAGTGGTATTGTTTTTGAGCTAAATGGTCCGGTTAATACCTTCACTTAATCTCACACAGCTGAAAATTTGTTCAGCATTTAGAAAACCTCACCATCCTTCCCTCCACATTAAAGAGATCATCATCTACTTTCAGGTTAGCTGTTGTTTGGTTTCTATTGGCTGTTGTTGAGTTTGTTGGTGAGTTTGGAAGTTTGTACAATTGCTCAAAGTTGGCACAGTCAACTAGGCAACTGTGCGGGTGGCAAGGTGAAAACTTGGTTCTCAAATTGGGCATTCCGCTGAGATCACTTGCTCCCAGTCACAGCTGCAGCAAATATTGTGACCTATATAGTGTGACTGAGAGAATGAGCAAAGGTCACATAGAGCAGACCAAGCTGCTAGAAGGAGGACTAGGTGGAATGGGGTGGGTTAGAAAAGGACTCACAGCAGATTATATCCAGTCAGTATCTTCTCGGCTTCTTCCTCTCTAACCTCGCTGAGGAACATCCTGAATGAGATGTCCCTGCATCACAAAGTGGGTGTACATTGGGATTTGCTACCTGCAGCAGGCAGACATGAGGCAGTGAGGGGGAGGAAAAGGTGAGGGAGAAGAGGTAGGGGAGGAGTTGAAGAGGGGATGAAGTGAGGGGAGGAGGAGATGGGGAGGAGGAGGTGAGGATAAGATGAGGGGAGGAGGAGGTGAGGGGGAGGAGGTGAGGGAGAGGATGTGGTGAGGGGAGGAGGACATAGGAGGAGGAGCAGGAGGTGAGGGGAGGAGGTGGTGAGGGAGAGGAGGAGGTAAGAAGGAGGAGGAGGTGAAGGGGATGAGGAAGTGAGTGGCAGGAGATGAGGTGATGAAGAGATGAGGGCAGGAGAAGAGGAGGGGAGGAGGTGAGGGGAGGAGGATGTGGGAAGAGGAGCAGGAAATGAGGGGAGGAGGAGGAGGTGAGGGAGGAGGAAGTAAATGTATGAGGAGGCGAGGGAAGGCAAAGGTGAGGGGAGGAGGAGGTGAGGGGAGAAGATGACAGGAGAAGGTGAGGGGAGGAGGAGGTGAGGGGAGGAGATGACGGGAGAAGGTGAGGGAAGGTGAGGGAAGGTGAGGGGGAACAGGAGGCGAGGGGAAAGAATTGAGGGGAAGGAGGTGAGGGGAAGGAGGTGAGGGGGAGGAGGTGAGGGGAAGGAGGTGAGGGGGAGGAATTGAGGGGAGGATGTGAGGGGACAAGGAGGAGGTGAGAGAAGAAGGAGGTGAGAGGGAGCAGGAGATGAGGGGAGGAGGAGGTAAGTGGATGAGGAGGCAAAGGAATGGAATCAGCTAAATTGAGTATGATGTCTGGAACTGGAACTCCAATTCACAATCCTGCAGGAGGCACACACCTTGCCTCCTCGGTTACACTGCTAAGATTAAAACCACAACAAAAACTTCTCTTTAGAAATCAAATCATCCCGTATTCTGTCTGAAAGTCAAGCCATCTCTTTTGTCAAATGGTTTCCTGCAGCATCAGTGGCATCTTCCAATTCCAAGTCTAACACACCATTTTATTGAGGGACGGGGGTAAATAAGAATTGCATCATTTACAGCTTGCACAGTTTATTGTGTGGTGAGGGGGAAGTGGGATGCAAAGATGAAGATTGGTTGTGAGCACACTGATGTGGCTATCATGGGTGAATAGCTGACAGAGCTGTGGATGTGAAGCTGGCCACAGTGCTAATTGTGAAGTGAATGTGAGGTACGGTTGGTGGAAATTGTTGGCAGTCAAGTGAGGTGGAGTTAATGCATCGGACACTGAATGAGGTTATTGGCTTAGCTGTAAGGGGATGTTATTTGAAGTCACCGAACTTGATCACTCCCGTGAGGTCATTGAATTTCCTGCTGGATGGCTACACTTCTGGTTTTGACTGCTGCACCGATTTGCCCCCATTGCCGTGTATACTTGAAGGGTGTCCCGATTCCCTTTGGAGAAAGGACTTCTCGCCATGTGTTCAGCTCCTGGATCAAGGCCCCCATTTCCTGCCTAAGACTCTTGGAAGCCACTTTGCCATGTTGCACCATAGCCCTTCATCTTGCAGGCCAGTCATTTTGCCCCAGCCACTTCAGCAATAATGTAGAGGTGCGGGTTAACCTTTTAAGTGATGTTAATCTCATGTGCATATGGACCTGCACTGAGATGAGCAGCCACTCAATAGCATAGTTAGTACCGACTGCATGCAGCAACTGTAGTGTTCCTTATTTCTGTGTTTGATTATGTGAGTCTGTTTAACTATTGAGGCCTGCTGTGCTTGATTGGTTAAGCACAGGTCTGAAAACATTAAAAAAGTAAATCTGTGGAGAAAACTGGAGCACAGAGCAAAAGCATGGAGTAGACAATTTAAAGCAGTGTGAAGAAAACTGGTGCCATCTCTGTATAAATTATAAATTATACAAGGGTGACCATGACAATAATCAAGCAACATGAAGTTGCCTGCATCATACGGAAGTGGGTTCATCACTCACTCTATTCCCATGCCTGTTTTCACAGGGCTATCCAATTTCCAAAATATGTAGCATATTCAAGACTTTTGACCAAAATTTTCCAAAGTTCTTCCATCACGAGGAGTTTTCCTTCCTGTCTGACTCTTTGATATAAAGATTGATCACTGTGGTTAGTCGACAACTTCATTATGATTGTATCATGTACTAGCAGATGATACAATATCAACTGATAGACCTTACATCATGGAGGCAGTATTCAGACTAGAAGCCTTCACCCATGACTGTATCTGAGCATCTCCCTTAACCAATAACCTTCCCCAGCAAGTCTCAAACAGGGCCTCCTCTTCCAGCAGACTTTAGCCAGTTTTTAGGGACTGTAAATAGTCTCCTTGACTTACAGTGAACAATGTTAGCACGACTGGAAAGGAAGCTTCTTCCCCACTCTTACTGTGCCTCAGGATTAGTGCCAACAACATTGGTGCAAACAGCACTGAGAGTCCACAATTAACCTGATCTAGAAAGTTTCCCAGGATGGGGATTAGCCAAATCACAACTTCATCTCATGTTCTGCTCAGGAAACTCAAGGCCTGAACATCCTTGGGGGTCAATGTCCACTACCTAATTCCTGGTGTTTGTGCCATTTTCCCAGGAGGACATGAAAGGACAAGCAGGAATCCTTGCCCCAACCCCCAGTAGTATGTACATCCTTGAACCTATAACATCCTTGAATAACAATGTGAACACCTTTCTAAAAATTATAATTTGAATTTGAAAATTAAATTCAGGATGTATTTTCTTGTATGTAATGTAAGATATTTAGGATCTTGCTAAGCTTTATGTATCTATAATTATATATCTAAATAAATACTAATTAGCAGTTTAGCCTGTGTATAGTTTAAAGTGGTATGTGTATTTTTCACCTTTAGGGGTAATTAAGAGCATTTCATATTTTCCTGTTATGACTATGGGGATAGTTACAAGAGCTGAGCTAAAATCCCGACAAGGCAAACCTGAAAGAAACAAGTTTCAAGAAGGACCCACATTTTCAAAGCGCCTTTCATGGATGTAGGATTCCCCAAAGATTTTTACTGTCAATTAAGTACTTTCAAAATGTAGCCTTTGTTCTAAGGCAGGGAGGCTAAGATGTGCACAACAAACTCCCACAAACAACCATGTGATAATGGCCAGACAAAGAACAAAGAACAAAACAGCACGGGAAACAGGCCCTTCGGCCCAACGAGCCCACGCTGCCACCCTGATGTTCCCACCTCTACCCGCGATCCCTGTCCATGTTTATAGATCTATGGATTAAAAACCAAATTTGAGACAATTTAGGGAGAATTTGTTTTGCCAGTTAGCCTAAGAGCACATCTTTGGGATGTGGGAGGAAACCGGAGCACCCAGAGAAAACCCACGCAAGCACGGGGAGAATGCTCAAACTCCCACAGACACAGGCCCAAATCCATGTATCTGCACAGCACAGCGATAGTCACTGAGCTGTCGTGTTGCCCATCAGATGGTCCAGGTCAAGCGTACACTAACGACGTGAAGCAGTAGGATACTCTCAAAAAAGATCCAAGAGCAGCCCTCTCACGACCCATCGCGTGTATGCCCCTTGTTAGACAACAAGGTGGACCAAAGCACCTGTAGGATAAAAACAAGTGCATCAATATCATCATCTATTTACACACTTCCCAGGGACTCCCAGGGCTCATGATCCCTATTTTAAATCAGTTTTCTATACCCCTCCATTCCCATTCTGTTCATGTGCCAATCTAAGTATTTTTTAAATAACTCCAGAGTACCTGCCTCCATCACTTTACTTGGCAGCGCATTCCATACCCCCACCACCCTCTGTGTGAAAAAACTCCCTCTAGCATCCAAATTATACCTCACCCCCCTCACCCTAAGCCCGTGATCCCTCGTGCTATTCAAGTCCATCCTAGGAAAAAGCTTAACCCTGTTTACTCTATCTATACCCCTCATAATCTTGTACACCTCTATTAGATCTCCTCTAAGTCTATGTCTTTCTTAGGAAAACAGTCCCAATTTGCCTAACCTCTCCTCGTAACTCAGACCTTCCATACCAGGCAGCATCCTGGTAAACCTCCTTTGCACTCTCTCCAGAGTCTCCACGTCCTTCCGGTAGTAGGGCGACCAGAACTGGACACAGTATTCCAAATGGGGTCTAACCAACATTTTATACAACTGCAACATTAAAGGCCAGCTCTTGTACTCTATACCCCTTCCTATAAAGGCTAGCATACTATATGCTTTCTTCAAAACCTTCTCCACTTGCTCTGCCACCTTCAGAGACTTGTTCACCTGCACCCCCAGGTCCCTCTGCATTTCTATACTCTTAATAGGTCTACCCTTTATCACATACCTCCCCCCTACATTCTTTCTCCCAAAATGCATCACCTCACATTTGTCAGGATTGAATTCCATCTGCCATCTATCTGCCCAAGCTACCAGCCTATCTATGTCCTGCTGCATTGCCTGACAATGCTCCTCTCTATCTGACAATTGTTTATTTTGTGATTGAGGGTTAAATATTGGCCAGGAATATCCCTGCTCATCTTCAAAATGGAGCCATGGGATTTTTTACATATACTTGAGTGTGGAGACAGAGCCTCATTGCTACAGAGCCTCATCTAATCAGAAAAGTCGGCATCATCATATAAACATAGCAACCAGGAACAGGAGTAAGCTTCTCGGCCCCTCAAGCCAGTTCCACCATTCAATAAGGTTATGGCTGATCTGATTATAACCTCAAATCCACTTTCCTGCCTATCCCGAGATAACCTTTCACCCCGAGAATCTATCCAGCTCTGCCTTAAAAATGTTCAACAACTCTGCTTCCACTGCATTTTGAGAAAGAAAGTTCCAGAGACCCACAATCCTCTGAGAGAAAAATATTTGCATCTCAGTTTTAAATCAGTGACCCCTTACTTTTAAACAGTGACCCCCTGGTGCTAGATTCTCCCACAAAAGGAAACATTCTCTCCAAGTCTTCCCTGTCAAGATCCCTCAGAAATTTTATATAATTCAATCAGCTTGCCTCTTACTCTTCTAAACTCCATCACATACAAGCCTAGCTGGTTCAACCTTTCTCAGAAAACAACTCACCCATTCCTGGTATTATTCTGGTAAACCTTCACTGACTGTTTCTAACATCCTTCCTTAAGTAAGGAGACCAATACAATACACCGTACTCCAGATGTGGTCTCACCGAATGCCCTATACAACTGAAGCATAACCTCCATATTTTTGTAATCAATTTCCCTCGCAATAAACAATAGCACTTGCTTTCCCATGTACCAGGACACCCAGATCCCTCTGTATCTCAGAGTTCTGCAATCTGTCACCAAACACTGCAGCACTCCATCAATTTTGAAAGAGAATGTCAATCTCAACTTATTTGTCCTCTAGCCCATGAGTGGGACTTGACCGATTATCTTCAGAGGCAAGAGACTTACCAAATGAGCCACAGTTGGTCCTGGGAGAATGTGACCCTGCCTAATGAGATGGCAGTGAGAAGAGTATTGGTAGTAAAGGAAAAAGAACAGGAAACATTTTAGCTCAGTTGGCAAAACTTCATCTCTGAGTCACAAGGTCGGGGGTTCAAACCCTCCTCCTGCAAGTCAACATATTAACTAGACTAACTGAGGGAATGTGCTTCAACTGCTGGGTTTATTGTTAAATACAGAATAACATTGACTACACTTCAAAATGATCTGTTCTTTCCCCAGATATGTGGCCAGATTCCATGTAAGTGTCTATCTTTTTAATTAAATGTGTTTTGTTAGTCCCAGATGGATATATATCACATGGTAAAACTATCAATGATCTGCATTAATTGGGAATCTTATTCTGGAAACAGCTTTTCCTTTTTTTATTCTTACATGTGATGTAGCACTGTTGGCAAGGCAACATTTATTGCCCATCCCTAATTTCGCTTTCCAGGGGTACGGATAGGGAGTGTAATTTCACTCGGGTCACATTAGGGCTGCCCAGCCACAGTGTGAAAGAGTTAAACCAAATCTTCACCTGAGGAAGTTTCCACTAACCTAGAATGGACAGTGGGCCCTCTCGATTCAAATAAAGTCCTTCTGTAATTGCATAATGGATGACCTCAAATTACACCGCCCTACCCCTTACATTAATATAATCCCAAGTCTATGAGGATAATTGCATTTCTTTATCATCACTCCATTTTTTTTTCCCTATAAAATTGCTTCTCTCAACAGAACCACAAAATCATAGAATCCCTACTGTGCAGAAGAAGCCATGTGGCCACTGAGGCTGCACCAACACTCTGAAAGAACATCCCACCAGGCCTTCTCCTCCATCCAATCCCCATAATGCTACACATTTAATATGGTCAATCCACCAAACATACACATCTTTGGACGTTGGGAGGAACCCAGAGAAAATACATGCAGATATGGTGAGAACATGCAAATTCCACACAGTTTCCCAAGGCTGGAATAGAACGCAGGTCCAAGCGCTGTGAGGCAGCAGTGCTAACCACTATGCCAGCTATCTACAATAATGGTTATAGAGTGTCCAGTAGGTAAAAGTTCCTTAATTATTTCCCAACTCTAACTGAATAGATTCTGTCTTTGACTACTTAAGGGCTTTGCCTCTCTCCAACACTCTGATGTTCTTCTCAGTCAATACTGTCATCCCTTCTCCTTACTTTACTTCCATATCATCACTTAATACCCAACTTTGAGCCAGGTCCCCGTTATCACCACAATATTGTTTTCCATCTGGCTATTTGCAACTACAGTTCATCAATCTTGACCACACATTATTACTTCACATACATTGTTAAAACTAATTTAGACCTTATTTCATCTCTCCCAAGTAACACTATGATTTCTTATAATCATCTCCCAATTCTTTATGCACCTTTTCTATCGTTCCTATTGATTCTTCCAAGTTCACAGGGTGGCCTGCCTCATAGCGCCAGGGACGCATGTTCAATTCCAGCCTAAGGTCAGGGAGTTTGCACATTCTCCCTGTGTCTGCATGGGTTTCCTCTGGGTGCTCCAGTTTCCTCCCATACTCCAAAGATGTGCAGGTTAGAGTGATTGGCTATGTTAAATTGATTAACTTCAGGGGGATTAGCACGGTAAATACATGGGGTTAGGGCCAGAATGAGATTGTGGTTGGATAGGCTGAATGTCCTCTTTCTGCACTGAGGAATTCCATGATATCCCCTACCACGTTAGTTTAAATCCTTCCAAATAGCTCTGGCAAATAGCCCTGTGTGGATGGTTTATCCTGACTCTATTGAGATGAAATCTGTCCAGCCTTTACAAGCCTCATGTTCCTGAAACAGTCCTGATATCCCAGGAATTTAAAACTCCAAATACACATTAATCTACTATAATGCCCAATTTCTATATTGATCAGCATGTGGTACTGGGAGTAATCCTGAGATTAACTAACTTTATCATCCTTCTTGCTAGTCTCCTCCCAGTTCCCTAAAACATGCCTGCAGATCCCTCTTTCTACAACCCCATGGGTTGTGGGTACCATGTGGACCAAGACTTCTGGCTGTTCACCCTCTTCCCTCAGGGTGCTCTGCAGCTGCACAGTGAAATACTTGATCCCAGCACCAGGGAGATACCATATCACTCTGGAATCACATCTGCAGCAGCAGAAATATCTGTCTGTTCCTGTAGATGTAAAAATGATTATAGTTAAAGATTTCCAATGGGAAGACCCTCAAATATATAAAGAACAAAGAACAATACAGCATGGGAAATAGGCCCTTTGGCCCAATGAGCCCGAGGTGCCATTTTAACATTATGAGTGCCCTCCTCTACCTATGACATTTGTCTACACCCATTGGGGAAGATTGAGGGAGAACTAATTTAGGGACAATTTGTTACACCAATCAGCCTAAAAGCACGTTTTTGGGGTGTGGGAGGGAACCGGAGGACCTGGAGAAAACCCATGCAACCACAGGGAGAATGTGCAAACTCCCGCAGACAATGGCCCTTGACAAATTGGACATAAAGTGGATGTTTCCTCTTATGGGAGAATCTAGAACTAAGGATCAGTGTTTAAAAATAGGGAGTCACCCATTTAAAACAAGATGCGAGGTGAATCTTTCTCTCTCATATGGTCTTGAAACTCTCTTTCTTAAAACTTGATGGAAGCAGAGACTTTGAATAATTTTTAAGGCTGGGCTAGTTAAATTCTTGACGAACAAGAAGTTAAAAGGTGTTGGGGATAGGCAGAAATGTGGAGTAGAGATTATATATAACCTGATCAGCCATGATCCCATTGAATGGTGGAACAGACACAAGGGGCCGAGTGTCCTACTCCTGCTTTTTGTTCTCATGCCATTTGTGCACTTACCTTGCTGAACAGTTGATCTATGCATGCTGTCGTGGACCTGACTCTGGCTATATTCCTCAGTTGAAGCAATGAATACCAATGGAGATGGAATGCAAACTCACCCAAAGGATTACTGCACCACCTGCCTGGGCATTTTTGTCTTATCTGAAGGCCAGCCTTTCTCTCTGGTTACAACACCCTTCATCTGCAGCTTAACTACATTCAGAAATGTGCTATCCACATAGTAGATATGTCATAGTAACTCCAGTTACTCTAAAGTTCTGAAACTTTGAGCTCCTCCAGCTGTTGACATTTCCAGTAGTTGTCCAGGACGTAGCAAAACGTGCTGGAATTCTTACATGGAAAAGGACCTGCATTTGATTGGAATGTCATCATACCTCTGTTTATTCAATACACTAAAATAGAAAACGTTCACAGGATAGGGGTGTCACTGGTTGGGCCAACATTTATTCTCATCCCTTAGGACATTTAAGAATCAACCAAATTGTTGTGGACCTGGAGCGACATGTAAGCCAGGTCAAGTAAGAATGAGAGATTTGCTTTTTACTGTTGAAGCAGACAATGGTTCAAGAGGGGGAAATTGAACTTTGTAGGTACAAAAGGTTTAGGTCCAGAAAAATCTAGTCTCCCTGACAACTTTGTCTGCAAGAAGGGTGACCAGCCCGCAGCTCCTCAGACTGCACTTTTTGTTTGGATCGGCAGCTGGATACATTGCAGAGCATGCAGGGGGCAAGACAGATACCACCTACAGGGAGGTTGTCACAATACAGATGGTCAGGTAGATGGGTGATTACCGGGACAGGCAGGCTAGTAATGTAGGTGTTTCCTGTGGCTATTCCTCTTTTAAACAGGCATACTGTTTTGGATACTGTTGAGGGGAATGGTCCCTCACAAGAAAATACCAGAGCAGCCAAGTCTCTGGCACCACAACTGGTTCTGCTGTGAGATGGGTAAAGAACAAGTGAGCAGTAGTATCAGAGGACTCACGAGTTAAAGACATTTCTATGACCATGATCAAGACTCTGTGATGGTGTGTTGCCTCCCTGTGCATGTCCTCCCTAAGGATGTCTCTTAGCGGTTGCAAGACATTCTTAAGGGAGAGGGGGAGTAGCCAGAGGTCATTGTACATATTGGTACCAATGACGTAGACAGGAAAAGGTTTAAGGTCCTGAAGTGTGAATACGGAGAGTTAGTTAGAAAGCTAAAATGCAGGAGTTTGAGGGGAGTAATTTCTGGACTACTACACTGCCACGTGAGAGCAGGAATAGGAAGATTAAGCAGATGAATGCATGGCTTCAGGGCTGGTGCAGGGAGCAGGGATTTAGATTTGTGTATCATTGGGACCTCTTCTGCAATAGGGTTACCTGTTCAAGAACTTGATGGGAACTAATATCCTGGTGGGGAGATTTGCTATAGAGCCTCTCGAGAGGATTTAAACTAGTTTGGCAGAGAGGTGAGTCCCAAAGCAGTCGACGGAGAAGTTTGAGGATAGCACAAAAGTTAAACAGAGCGTATTAAGTAATAAAAGCAATGTCAGTAGTTTTAATATCAGACAGATCAGGTAAAAGCAGGACAGAGAGCAAGGGAAATCTAGATTAAACTGCATTTATTTCAATACCTGTGGGCAAGGCAGATAAACTCAGGGCATAGATGGGTACATGGGACTGGGATATTAAAGATATTACTGAAATATGATCAAGGGAGGGACAGGACTGGTAGCTCCATGTTCCAGGATACAGATGCTATAGGAAGGATAGAGCAGGAGATAAGAGGATGAGTGTTGCTTTCTGTTTAAAGAGAATATCGGTGACGAGTGGTGTGCCTCAGGGTCGGTGACGAGTGGTGTGCCTCAGGGGTCTGTTTTGGGGCCCCTGCTGTTTGTAATTTTTATAAATGATCTGGATGAGGGTATTGAGGGATGGATCAGTAAATTTGCAGATGACACTAAAGTCGGTGGAGTGGTAGATAGTGAAGAGGGGTGTTATAGTTTACAGAGTGACTTGGACAAGTTGCAGAGCTGGCCGAGAGGTGGCAAATGGAGTTTAATGTGGAAAAGTGTGAGGTAATGCACTTTGGCAGGAACAATAAATGTGTAGAGTATAGGGCTAATGGTAGGGCTCTTAATAGTGTTGAGGAACAGAAGGATCTTGGTGTATGTGTCAATAGATCCCTGAAAGTAGGCAGTCAAGTGGATAAAGTTGTTAAGAAGGCATATGGAGTCTTAGCTTTTATTGGTAGGGGGATTGAATTTAGGAGCCGCAGCATCATGTTGCAGCTGTACAAAACTCTAGTGCGGCCGCACTTGAGTATTGTGTGCAGTTCTGGTCGCCACATTATAAGAAAGATGTGGAGGCATTGGAGAGGGTACAGAGGAGGTTTACCAGATGTTGCCTGGTATGGAGGGCAGGTCTTATGAAGAGAGGCTGAGGGATTTGAGGTTGTTTTCGTTAGAAAGGAGGCGGCTAAGAGGGGACCTTATCGAAACATATAAGATGATTAGAGGTTTAGATAGGGTGGACAGTGATAGCCTTTTTCCTAGGATGGAGAAAGCTAGCACGAGGGACACAGCTTTAAATTAAGGGGTATAGTTATAGGACGGATATCAGAGGTAGGTTCTTTACTCAAAGGGTGATTAGGGAGTGGAATGCCCTGCCTGCAGCTGTTGTAGATGCGCCAAGTTTGGTGGCGTTTAAGAGGTTAATTGATAAGTATATGGAAGAGAAGGGAATGGTTTAGTTTGGAGGGGCATTGCTTTTTATTTTGGTCGGCACAACATTGAAGGCCGAAGGGCCTGTTCTGTGCTGTAATGTTCTATGTTCTATGTTCTATCATGGCAGTACTGAGGGGGGATATTTCTGAGGGTTCACCATAGAACAGAAAAATAAGAAGGGGGAGATCACTTTGATAGGATTGAACTATAGGCCCCCAAATAAGTAGCAGGAAATTGAGTAGCAAATACATAAGGAGATTGCTGACAACACTAAGAAAAATAGGGTGTTATTAGTAGGGGACTTCAGCTTTACCAATGTTGACAGGGACAGCTGTAGTATTAGGGGCTTGGATGGAGAGAAGATTGTTAAGTGTATTCAGGAGAAATTTCTCAGTCAGTATATAGATGGCCTGATGAGAGATGGAGGGTGGGGGCAAAATTTGACCTCCTCTTGCAAAATAAGGAAAAGCAAGAGGCAGAAATGTTAGTGAGAGATCACTTTGGGACCAGTGACGATAATTCCATTAGATTTAAGATAGCTAAGGAAAAATTATAGGTCTAGCCAAAAAGTTAATATTCTAAATTGGCAAGGCCAATTTTGATGGTATCAAGTAGGAACTTCCAAAAGTTAATTTGGGGACTCTGTTGGGAGGCAAAGGATGGCTGGTAAATGTAAGGGATGGTTTTTCGTAGGAGTGATAACCAGGATTCAGCGTAAGGACATTTCTTTTAGAGTGAAGGCAGGGTTAGTAGAACTAGGGAACGCTGGATGACTGCATAGGCAGCTGGGATCAGTTGGATCCCTTAAGGATATAGATGGTTTTGGAGTAGAATGGAGAGAAATCAGAAGGGGCAAAAAGGGTTGCTTTGGCAGATAAAACAGAGAATCCAGAAAGCTTCTACAAATATGTAAAAGGCAAAAGAGTAACAAGGAAAAGAATAGGGGCTCTTAAGGATCAATGGGGTCATCTATGTGCAGATGCACAAGAGATGGATGAGATCCTAAGTTAATATTTCTCATCAGTATTTACTGATCTTAAGGAACTTAGGGAAATAAATAATCTTACATATTACAGAGGAAGTGTGCTGGTAGTCTTAAAGTGCATCAAGGTAGATAAATCCCCAGGACCTGATGAAATCTATCCCAGGATGTTGTGGGAGGCGAGGGAAGAAATTGCAAGTCCCCTAGCAGAGGTATTTGAATCGACAGCCACAGATGAGATGCTGGAAGAATGGAGGACGGCAAATGTTGTGCCTTTAAGAAGGGCTGCTTGGAAAAACCTGGCAACTACTAGCTGGTGAGCCTTCTGTCTGAAGTGGGTATATTGTTGGAAGATACTCTAAGAGGTAAGATCTACAGCCATTTAGAGAGGCAAGGACTGATTAAGAAGAGTCAGCATGGCTTTGTGAATGGAAAGTCACGTCTCACAAAACTGATGAAGTTTTCTGAAGGGGTGACCAAGAAGGCAGATGAAGGCAGTGCAGTCAATGTTATCTACATGGATTTTAGCAAGGCCTTTGACAAGGTACCGCATTGATACAAAATCGGTTTGACAACAGAAGAGAGGGCGATTGTAGAGGGTTGTTTTTCAAACCAGAGCCTGTGACCAGCGGTGTGCTTCAGGGTCGATGCTGAGTCCACTGTTACTTGTCATTTACTTTAATGATTTGGATGGGAATTGGTGGCATAGTGGACAGTGAAAATTATCTAGGATTGCAATAGGCTCTTGATCAATTGGGCCAGTGGGCTGATGAATGGCAAGTGGGGGTTTAATTTAGATAAATGTGAGATGATACATTTTGATAGATTGAACCAGGGCATAACTTACTCAGCTAAGAGCAGGGCATTGGGAGAGTTATAGAACAAAGAGGTTTATGGGCACAGGTTCATAGCTCTTTGAAAATGGAGTCACAGGTGCACAGTGGTGAAGGTATTCATTGGTCAGAACATTGAATACAGGAGTTGGGACATCTTGTTGAAGTTGGATAACACATTGGTAAAGCCACACTTGGAATACTGTGCACTATTTTGGTCATCCAAGTATAGAAAGGATATTATTAAACTAGAAAAGTACACAAACGATTTACTAGGATGCTCCTAGGACTTGATTTATGAGAGGTTGGACAGACTCAGACTTTTTTTTAAAACGTGGAGCGTAAGTGGCTTAGGGTGTGATCTTTTGGAGGTCCACAAAATAATGAGGGCCATAGAAGAGAGTCAGTCAACACATTTTCCCCAACAGTAAAGGAGTCTAAAACTAGAAGGCATAAGTTTAAGATGAAAGATACAAAAAAAACTCAGGCAATTTTTTTCACACCAAGGATGTTGTCTAGAACGAGTTGCTAGAGATGGTAGTAGAGGAGATATAATTTTGTCTTTTAAAAAGCATTCAGACAGATATAGGGGTAAAATTGGTATGGAGAGATATGGACCAAACGTGAGCAACTGGGACTAGCTTAATGATTAAAAATTGGGCAGCATGAACAAATTGGGCCATAGGGCCTGCTTCCATGCTATAACCCTCTATGATTCCGTGCCCTGAGGATATTTGATGAGGTAGAGATGCCGGCGTTGGACTGGGGTAAACTCAGTAAAGTTTTGCAACACCAATTTTAAATCCAACCAATTTATTTGATAGTAAACCCGCAAGCTTTCGACACTATGTTGTGCCTTCATCAGGCAAATGCAGTGTTCTGATCTGCAGAGGCACTCATATCCACACACAGTTACAGATTGCTGATTAGAATGCGAATCCTTACATCTAACCTGCTATTCAAGTGTTAAAGTGGCTAACAAGGTGTGTGAAGGGAAAAACTGAGCATTGGTTAGAGAATTGTGTATTTTTTCCAGACAGCACAGTAAGTGAGGTTTTTTGCTAACCCAGGCAAGTCGCGGGGGTTACAGATAGTGTGACATGAAGCCAAGATCCCTGTTAAGACCGTCCTCATGTGTGCGGAACTTGGCTATCAGTCTCTGCTAGCAACTCTGTGCTGTCGTGTGTCACAAAGGCCCCCTTGAAGAACATTTACCCACAGGTCGGAGGCCGAATGCCCATGACTGCTGAAGTGTTTGCCCACAGGAAGGGAACTGTTTTGCCTGGTGATTGTTGAGCAATGCTCATTCATCTGCTGTCGTAGTGTCTGCATGGTCTCCCCAATGTACCATGCTTCGGGACATCCTTTCTTGCAACGTATTAGGTAGACAAAGTTGGCCGAGTTGCAAGAGTATGTACCGTGTACCTGGTGAATGGTATCCTCATGTTTGATTATGTCGTCCATGTCTATGATCTGGCATGTCTTGCAGAGGTTGCTGTGGCAGGGTTGTGTGGTATTGTGGTCACTGTTCTCCTGAAGGTTGGGTAGTTTGCTGCGAACAATGATCTGTTTGAGTTTGTGCGGTTGTCTGAAAACAAGAAGTGGGGGGGTGGGGATGGCCCTAGCGAGATGTTCATCGTCATCAATGACATGTTGAAGACTCCGGAGAAGATGTCGTAGCTTCTCTGCTCCGGGGAAGTACTGGACAACAAAGGGTACTCTGTCCACCGTGTCCCGTGTTCGTTTTCTGAGGAGGTCAGTGCGGTTTATCGCTGTGGCACATTGAACTGTCGATTGATGAGTCGAGCGCCATATCCTGTTCTCATGAGGGCATCCTTCAGCGTCTGGAGATGTCTGTCACGATCCTCCTCATCTGAGCAAATTCTGTGTATACGGAGGTCTTGTCCATAACGTGTCTACAGTGGAAGCTGGAGAAGTGGAGCATTGTGAGGTTGTCTGTCGGTTTTCGGTACAGTGAGGTGCTGAGGTGACCATCCTTGATGGAGATGCGTGTGTCCAAGAATGCAACTGATTCTGGAGAATAGTACATGGTGAGTCTGATGGTGGGATGGAACTTGTTGATATCATCATACAGTTGTTTCAATGATTGTTCACCATGAGTCCAAAGGAAAAAGATGTCATCAATGTATCTAGTATACAACCTTGGTTGAAGTTCTCGTGTAGTGAAGAAGTCTTGTTCGAACCTGTGCATGAAGATGTTGGCATACTGAGGTGCAAATTTGGTCCCCATGGCTGTTCCATGTGTTTGGATGAAAAGCTGATTGTTGAAGGTGAAGACATTGTGGTCCAAGATGAAGCGGATGAGTTGTAAAATTGCATCCGGAAACTGACAGTTGTTGGCATTGAGTACTGCCTCGCTAGGGCCATCCCCACCCCCCCACTTCTTGCTTTCAGACAACCGCACAACCTTAAACAGATCATTGTTCGCAGCAAACTATCCAACCTTCAGGAGAACGGTGACCACAATACCACACAACCCTGCCTCAACAACCTCTGCAAGACATGCCAGATCATAGACATGGACGACATAATCAAACGTGAGGATACCATTCACCAGGTACACGGTACATACACTTGCAACTCGGCCAACGTTGTCTACCTAATAAGTTGCAAGAAAGGATGTCCCGAAGCATGGTATATTGGGGAGACCATGCAGACACTACGACAGTGGATGAATGAGCATCACTCAACAATCACCAGGCAAAACAGTTCCCTTCCTGTGGGCGAACACTTCAGCAGTCATAGGCATTCGGCCTCCGACCTGCGGGTAAATGTTCTTCAAGGGGACCTTCGTGACACACGACAGCGCAGAGTCGCTGAGCAGAGACTGATAGCCAAGTTCCGCACACATGAGGACGGTCTTAATAGGGATCTTGGCTTCATGTCACACTATCTGTAACCCCGTAACTTGCCTGGGTTAGCAAAAAACCTCACTTACTGTGCTGTCTGGAGAAAATACACAATTCTCTAACCAATGCTCAGGATTCCTTCACACACATTGTTAGCCACTTTAACACTTGAATAGCAGGTTAGATGTAAGGATTCGCATTCTAATCAGCAATCTGTAACTGTCTGTGTGGATATGAGTGCCTCTGCAGATCAGAACACTGCATTTGTCTGACAAAGGCACAACATAATGTTGAAAGCTCGCGGATTTACTATCAAATAAATTGGTTGGATTTAAAATTGGTGTTGCAAAACTTTACTGATATTTGATGAGGACAGCATAGAGAGCTTTGCTTTGTTTTTAACCCTATGCTGTAGCTGTCCTGGGACTGTTAGACAAGCTTTATGCTGTACCTGGGAGTATTTAATGAGGACGCTGTAGCTTTACTGTACCTGTCTTTGGAGTGTTTGATGAGAACAAACTAGAAAGAAATAAGTACATTTTTGATTCAGTGCAGTCACTCTTGCTCCTTTGTTAGAAGGTTAACGTGTATCCAACTTCAAATTCGCTTCAGCTCAATTTTAAATGAGAATAAGTCATTCTGGCCAAGTAAAATGAGCAATTAAGTGGACTCAGGGATCTATAGTTCTAACTCAGTAAGATTCTGTCTTACTCTTTATTTGACAAGACATTAGTCGCAGGAAAACCAATACACTTATAGAAACAACTTAAAAGTTAATGTATCAGCTAGCTGTCTCTACATACAAGCAGACTAGTTGTTGACATCCCAACTGTGACATTATACAACTCCGCTACTGGCTTATCCGATATCCAGCGCTGGATAAACAAAAACTTCGTCCAACTAAAATGGGGGGGTGGGGGGTGGTTTGGAAACTAAAGCCCATCTTTGGACCCCTCCCCTCTGTTTTCTTGACACCAACTCCATCCCTCTTTCCGGGCATAACCCTCCCTTCACATTAGAGCTAAGCTTTGAGTCACATCTGTGTTCATTACTAAGACTATCTATTCCCACCTCAGTAAAATCAGCTAATCCTGCCCCTTCTTCAGCTCCCATTATTGAAACCTCATCCTTCCTTTTATTATCTCTGATCATGATTATTCCTATTTCTCCTTGCCATCCTTTTCAATACTTCATTAAACTTGAAATTGTCCAAAAACTGCTGTTCAGATCTTACCGTGCATCAAGATGTTTCACCAAATATTGTGCTAGTTGATCTATTCAGTCCAGAAATGCTTTGATTTTAAAATTCTCATTCATTAACTTCAAATCACATGTTTTGCGGTCTTGGTTTTGCATCTTCCAATCTTGAACTTTCACCAGCCCCATGATTCTCCAAGATACCTATGCTTTTCTGATTCTGGTTTTATCATTCCCTTATGGAAAGCTGCTCTGCACCAAGACTCTAAGCTCTGGGATTTCCACCATAAACCCCTCACTTTTAAACAATTAAAACTCAATGCTTTGCCCAAACTCTAGATTATATGTTTATATCTCAATGTCATTTGGTGTCAACTTCTGTTCATATATTCCCCTAAAATATCTTTTTTAAACCATACTAAACTCTCAAGTTTGTTGTTGCAATAGCGTACAAGCAGATTACTTTGTGTGCACCTAGTTACCCAAACCCTCACTTTTAGTCTATTTAGTTTGAGACCGAAGCACAGGTCTGTTCCCGTTGGTCATCCACTTTGGTACTGTGGCCCTTTGCTTCTGTTGCAGTTTCCAAAAGTAAATGTCTTCTACAAAAACAACATTCTTGCAGGGACTTCTCAGGAATTGCTAGGGGTAAGCAATTTTGGGTTACTGTTCCCAAAGGGTATGCAAATTGCTCAATTCTGAGATCTCAGAATTGAGCAAAGATCCATAGGAAAAGCTTGGAAGTTGGATTAATATTTGCAAGGAAACGCAGGAGTTAGTTCAACTATCAAATGGGATTGAATATTTGTAGGGACGACTCTGGATTTGGGTAATATTTAGAGTGGGTACTCAGTGTGGATAAAATTAGAAACAGGGTCCTCAAATGTTAATCAGTATTTGCAGGAAGTCTTTGAGTTTAATGTTCATTAGTACTCTGATTGAATGGCTTACCCTGGCACCCTACACAGAACCAAACTGACTATATTGTACTCTACCACACACAAGTTTGTTGCATATTGTTAGAGATGCACGTCGGTGAATGCAAGAACAGACACATAGGTAGACAAAATGCGACAGGGTCAAGTATTCTTCTTTTATTATTTAAGATTTAGTTTCGAATCTGAAGAGGTACATTTTTAGTTTTAGCGTCAAGGTTAACCACACTCTCTTCAAATACTGCACGATGTCCAGAACCTACAGATTACTTGAAGCGGCAGGCAGAGTTCCAAGAAGTTGTGCTCCTGATGAATGAAGTGACCCCCAATGCAGTGCTATCCCAGAGCTCCCATTCCAGTGAATTTTAAATGCCAAGAGAGACAGACACAGAGAAAGACAGATAAAGAAATGAGTATATACCATTCTGTGTTCAGCAGTTCTTTTATTGTCTAGGTATTAAATTTGTGAATGCTTTTTAAAACATATTTCTTGTATTATTTAAGCTAAAGTCAAAATTAAAAAATCAAATTGTTTTAGTCAACTCATCCACTCCTCAGCTACATGCCCATATATAACCATGAATCAAAACGCTTATCCATCATGCCACTCTCCTGCTGACCATGAACTTAACCTTGTTAATTACATGTTAAGTGTGAATTTTGATACCAGCTTTCCTGGATGTGTTTTACAGTGTAGTTTTCACATTCACCCACCACTGATGGGTTTTTCTGAAATGTATGCATAATTGGATATTGCAAGTACAGGCATAAAGGGCCAAATGACCACATTCAATGCTGTATTAGTCTACTGTTCTAGGTAGCTCATGGATTAGACACTGGTCAACAGGAGGCACTACAGCCCACCCAAGGCAGGGGACCATGCTGTCAAGATATTGATGAGCAGAAACATCTCCCGGTAATTCTAACGTAACGCTGCGATTGCATTGCATCTGGCACTGATCAGGAACTGAGATTATGCGTACTGAGGGAGAGAGAAAAAAGAAAGAGAAAGAGAGGGAAAGAGAAGAGGGGAACAAATCAGTTTTCCCTAGTGACGATCTAATGTAGAACTCTGTAGAAGATCTGTGGGGGTTTTGTTGGGGGGTCTGAAGGTGGTCTGGAAGCCTGGAGGGGGAGAGTGAAAGTTGCTGGGATTGGCAGGTGGCGGGTAGGGGGCCCAACCAGCTCTGTGCAAGGGTATCTGTGTGTTGAAGGGGTTACTGTGCCCGGTCTGTGCTGCTGTGGGGCCGTCTATTTCTGTCAGCGTCTGGAGCGACTTCAACCAATGTGGAGGGTTTTCATCCTGCAGAGTGTCTAAACTGTTCCCCGTAGATGCTGGCACACCTGTGGAGAGGAAACACACATGTTGGACACTAATCTGAGAACTCAACGTTCAATCACACACTCAAACAGTCTACAATACTGAGGTAGAATTATACAAATGCAGAAATAGAATTGGAGAATGGGATTAACTGGATTGCCCCAGCCAGTATGGATTGAATAGGCCGAATGGCCTCATTCAGTGCCTGAATGACTCTTCAATGCTTGAATCAATTCTTTAAAAGAGTTGTGCATTAGTCCCATTCACCTGTAGCCTGATACATATCATTTAGGTGTACACCAATTTCTCTTCTTAAAGTTGTGATTTAATCTGATTCCACCAACATTTAAAGCAGCATATTCCAGATCACAACTGCAGAAAAAACTCATGCATTCACCTGCAAAGCCTTCAGCTCTCAATGAAATCTTTCCAAATTTCTTTGCTCAACAGAAAGCAAGCCTAGTTTTTTGTCTCGGCAGTAGGAGCAGAGCTTGCCGAGATATTTGAAGACTGAGATGGGAAAAGTGCCTGTCAACATGCCCTTGTGATATTTGGCCTCACTAATGATTGAGGTTATTCAATAGTTAGATGACATTTAGGGCAGGAGGATGAGGCTGAGCTAGGAATGCATTAGAGAATCTGAGCCGGGTGGAAGTAACTAAGGAAGGGGAGACCAGATCAAAGACCTTAATTTTAAAAAAAGGTCTTTTTTTTAAAAAAGGAAATTTTGAAAGCAATGCAGAGGCACAAAGTTTAAATGGATTTTGGAAGACTTCCACAAAGTTAGAGATGAAAAACCAACAATCCTCTAATATTGAGCAAACATTCGGTGAGGACTCAGCAAATCAGGATGAGTCCAGGAGAGACTGGAAAAGTAGAGTGAGGATTATAAAATCCACTTTGTGACATGAGGAAAGGACTGATGAAAAGAGCTGAACTAAATTTGAAAAGAGGCCTTCAAAAACAAACTAAGCTCAGAAGAAAAAGTCTGGTGGTTGGAAAAAGACACATGTAACATGGTATAGGAAGTTCAACATGGAGTTACAGAATGCAAAGGTTTCACAGAATCAGAATAAGTCTGACCACATTGTCAAGCAGGTTGACAAGAGATGGCATGATTGAACAAAGTAAATGCATTTGGCTTACACTGCACGAGGAAATCAATACTAGAGCAGGGCCTAGCATGAAACATACAGTAACAAGCCTCAGCCAATAGTGGGATCACAGATCTAGAGCTGGTAATATTCATACACAGATGGAAACTGCCTGTATTTGCTAGTTGTCAACAAGGAGAAGGAATAACATGAATAGGAAAGGGATTAAGGAAGGAATCTGATGCTTCAGGTGAGTATAAAAGATCCCATAACACTACTGGAAGAGGAACAGAAAGCTTGACTGGTATAATGGCTAATATTTATTCCTCAAACAGCATCATAAACAGATTATCTGACTTTTTTTGATTATAATACTTTATGTAATGGGACCACTGCATTTCGACATCACAAAGAAAACACTTCAAAAGGAATCTAATCATTGTGACACAGGAATGTGACACAATGCAAACACTCGGGTATTCTAACATTCAACTAAAATTGAAGTAATTATGAGGCCATCAGGAGAGAATTAGGGTGCATAGATTGGACTAGGAAACTACAGGGACTGGGAACATCTGGAATGTGGAGCTTATTCAAGGAGCAGCTGCTGCGAGTCCTTGATAAGTATGTCCCTGTCAGGCAAGGAGGAAATGGTCGAGTAAGTGAACCTTGGTGTACGAAAAAAGTTGATTCGCTGGTTAAAAGGAAAAAGGAGGCTTATGTCAGGATGAGGCTTGAAGGCTCAGTTAGTGCAATGGATAGCTATAGATTAGCCAGGAGGGAGCTAAAGAGTGAGTTGAGGAGAGCTAAAGGGGGACACGAGAAGACTTTGGCTGATAGGATCAAGGAGAATCCTAAAGCTTTCTTTAGATATGTTAAGAATAGAAGATTGGTTACGGCAAGATTAGGGCCAGTCATAGACAGCAATGGGAAGTTGTGCGTGGAGCCTGAAAAGATTGGAGAGGCACTGAACAAATATTTGTCTTCGGTATTCACGCAGGGTGATGTAAATGTAGTTATAGAGAACACTGAGGTACAGGGTAGCAAACTGGAAGGTATCGAAGTAGATAGGGAGGATGTGCTAGATATTCTCGAGGGTTTGAAGTTGGATAAGTCCCCTGGGCCGGACGGGATTTACCCTAGGATTCTCTGGGTGGCAAGAGAGGAGATTGCAGAGCCTCTGGCTCTGATCTTCAGGTCCTCGTTGGTTACGGGTGTGGTTCCGGAGGACTGGAGGATAGCGAATGTGGTCCCATTGTTTAAGAAGGGGAAGAGAGACCTTCCAGGGAATTATAGGCCATGAGTCTTACTTCTGTTGTGGGCAAGGTATTGGAGAGAATTATTAGGGATAGGATTTATAGTTATTTAGAGAGAAATGAATTGATTGGGGATAGTCAGCATGGTTTTGTGAAGGGTAGGTCGTGCCTTACTAACCTCATTGAGTTTTTTGGAAAAGTGACTAAGGAGGTGGATGGGGGTAAGGCGGTTGATGTGGTATATATGGACTTTAGTAAGGCGTTTGATAAGGTGGCCCATGGAAGACTTCTGCAGAAAATGCAGATGTTATGGGATAGAGGGTGATTTAGCTAATTGGGTTAGGAATTGGCTAGCAGATAGAAGACAGAGGTGGTGGTTGATGGGAGATATTCATCTTGGAGTTCGGTGACAAGTGGTGTACCTCAGGGGTCTGTTTTGGGGCCCCTGCTGTTTGTAATTTTTATAAATGATCTGGATGAGGGTATTGAAGATGGATTAGTAAATTTGCAGATGACACTAAAGTCGGTGGAGTGGTAGATAGTGAAGAGGGGTGTTATAGTTTGCAGAGAGACTTGGACAAGTTGCAGAGTTGGGCCGATAAGTGGCAAATGGAGTTTAATGTGGAGAAGTGTGAGGTAATGCACTTTGGCAGGAATAACACATGTGTAGAGTATAGGGCTAATGGTAGGATTCTTAATAGTGTTGATGAACAGAGGGATCTTGGTGTATTTGTGCATAGATCCCTGAAAGTAGGCAGTCAAGTCGATAAGGTTTGTTAAGAAGGCATATGGAGTCTTAGCTTTTATTGATAGGGGGATTGAATTTCGGAGCCGCAACGTCATGTTGCAACTGTACAAAACTCTAGTGCGTCCGCACTTGGAGTATTGTGTGCAGTTCTGGTCCCCACATTATAAGAAAGATGTGGAGGCATTGGAGAGGGTACAGAGGAGGTTTACCAGGATGTTGCCTGGTATGGAGGGCAGGTCTTATGATGAGAGGCTGAGGGATTTGAGGTTGTTTTCGTTAGAAAGGAGGCGGCTAAGAGGGGACCTAATCGAAACATATAAGATGATTAGAGGTTTAGATAGGGTGGACAGTGATAGCCTTTTTCTAGGATGGAGAAAGCTAGCACGAGGGGACACAGCTTTAAATTAATGGGTGATAGTTATAGGACGGATATCAGAGGTAGGTTCTTTACCCAAAGGGTGGTTCGGGAGTGGAATGCCCTGCCTGCAGCAGTTGTGGATGCGCCAAGTTTGGTGGCGTTTAAGAGGTTAGTTGATAAGTATATGGAAGGGAAGGGAATGGTTTAGTTTGGAGGGGCATTGCTTTTTATATTGGTCGGCGCAACATCGAAGGCCGAAGGGCCTGTTCTGTGCTGTAATGTTCTATGTTCACTGTGCAAACACAAGTGTCTGCTCTATGGATAGGGGGAAGGCGTTAGTATAGCATTTACCAACTCTAACATCCTGCATAGCTGTACACTGTTCTAGAAACATAGAAAAACTACAGCACAATACAGGCCCTTGGGACCACAAAGTTGTGCCAAACATGTTTCTACCTTAGAGATTACTAGGCTTCCTATAACCCTCTATCTTACTAAGTTCCATATATTTACCTAAAAGTCTGTTAAAAGACCCAATTGAATCCATCTCCACCGCCATTGCCTACCATTCATGCACCCATCACTCAGTAAAAAACTTACCGACATTTCAAAGCACAAAGAACAATACAGCACGGGAAACAGGGCCTTCGGCTCAATGAGTCCGCACCGCCATTTTAACATTATGAGTGCCTTTCTCTACCTATAAGCTTTGTCTACACCTATTGGGGAAGATTAAGGGAAGGGCCATTTAAGGATGATTTGTTACACCAATCAGCCTAAGAGCACGTTTTTGGGACGTGGGAGGAAACTGGAGCACCCTGAGAAAACCCACGCAATCACGGGGAGAACGTGCAAACTCCCACAGACACAGGCCCAAATCCACGTATCGGCACAGCAAACAGTGATAGTCACTGAACTGTCATGTTGCCCCATCAGATGGTCCAGTTTAAGCGTACACTAACGATGTGAAGCACTAGGCAACTCTCAAAGCAACATCCAAGAGCAGCCCTCGCACGACCCACCGAGTGTATGCCCCTTGTTGGTTAACAAGGTGGACTGAATCACCTGTGAAGTAAAAGAAAAGACATCAATAACCATGTGCACAACTTAGACACACATTTACAGAATCCCCAGAAGCACAGAAGTAAAGCAAGTGAGTCATAAACTGTGTTGGAAGGTCCACAGGAATCAATTGATTCCCAGGGCTGTCCCAAGGCTCTTGATTTTTATTTAGAAAAGTCTCCTGCATCCCTCCATCTCTAGTCCGCTCATGTGGCTAGGTAAGCCTTAAACAACTCTAATGTGTTTGCCTTCACCACCTTACTTGGCAGTGCACTCCAGGCCCCTACATCCTCTGTGTGAAAAACCTCCCTTTAACATCCAAATTATACCTCACCTCCCTCACCCTAAGCCTGTGGCCCCTCATAATTATTGTATCCAACCTAGGAAAAAGCTTACCACTGTTCACTCTATCTATAGCCTTCATAATCTTATACACCTTTGAGATCTCCCCTCATTCTCTGCCTTTCTAAGGAGAACAGCCCCAATTTGCCCAATGTCGCCTCATAGCTCAGTCCTTCCATACCAGGCAACATCCTGGTAAATCTCCTCCGCACTCTCTCCAGGGTCTCCACGTCCTTCTGGTAGTAAGGCGACCAGAACAGGACACAGTACTCCAAATGCAGGCGAACCAATGTTCTATACAACTGCAACATTAGACGCCAGTTTTTATACTCTGTACCCCTCCCTATAAAGGCAAGCTACCATAGGCCTTCTTCGTCATCTTCTCCACCTGTACTACCACCTTCAAGGACTTGTGTACTTGCACTACCAGGTCCCTCTGCGTTTCTATACTCTTAGTAGGCCTACCATTTATTGTGTAACTCTCCCCTACATTATTTCTTCCAAAATGCATCACCTCGCATTTATCTGGATTAAATCCCATCTGTCATTTCTCTGCCCGATATACCAGCCTATCTATAGCCTGCTGTATTGCCTGACACTGCTCATCACTATCAGCAAGTCCAGCCATCTTTGTATCTTGGGCAAACTTGCTGATCACATCACTTACTCCCTCTTCCAAGTCACTTATGTATATTACAAATAGCAAAGGTCTCAGTACTGAGCCCTGAGGCACACCACTAGTTACAGACCTCCAGCTAGAAAAGGACCCTTCCACTACTACTCTGTCTTCTATAACAGAGTCAGTTCTCAATCCATCTAGACACCTGTCCTTGTATCCCATGAACCTCTCCTCTGTACCTATTCCCCAGCACCTTAAACCTGTGTCCTCTTGTGGCCACCATTTTCACCCCTGGGAAAAGCCTCTCGATCAATACCTCTCAACATCTGATACACCTCTATCAGGACACCCCTCATCCTTCATCTCTACAAGGAGAAAAGGCCAAGCTCACTCAATCTATCCTCATAAGACATGCTTCCCAATCCAGGCAACATCCTTGTAAATCTTCTCTGCATCCTTTCTACGGCTTCCACATTCTTCCTGTAATAAGGCAATCAGACTCAGCACAGTACTCCAAGTGGGGTCTGACCAGGGTCCTATATAGTTGCAACATTATCTCTCGACTCCTAAACTCAATCCCTCGATTGATGAAGGCCGGTACACCATACACTTTCTTAACCACAGCTTGAACCTGCACAACTGCTTTGAGTGTCTTATGATTTCGGATCCCACACTGCCAAGGGTCCTATCATTAATATTATATTCTGCCATCCTATTTGTCCCGCCAAGCTGAAGTCCTTCACACTTGAGTTGAACTCCATCTGCCACTTCTCCACCCAGTCTTTCATCCTATCAATGTCTCACTGCAACTTCTAACATCCCTCCACACTATCCATAACACCTCCAACGTTTGTGTTGGCAAACTTATCAAATCATCTCTCCACTTCCTCATCCAGGTCATTTATAAAAATCACAGAGTAAGGGTCCCAGAACAGATCCCTGGAGCACTCCACTGGTGTCTGACCCCCATACAGAATATGATCCATCCATAACCACTTCCTGCCTTCTGTGGGCAAACCAATTCTGGATCCGCAAAGCAACGTCCCTTTGGATTCCATGCTCCCTCAAAATTTCTCAATTAGCTTTGCTTGGAACATTATCAAATGCCTTACTGAAGTCCATGGAGACTACATCTACTGCTCTTCTTTCAATTTAGTCACATCCTCAAAAAATTCAATTAGGCTCTTAAGGCATGATCTACCTTTGACAAAGCCATGCTGACTATTCTTAATCATATTATATTTCTCCAAATGTTCATAAATCCTGCTACTCAGGATCTTCTCCATCAACTTACCAACCACTGAGGTTAGATTCACTGGTGTATAATTTCCAGGGCTCTCTCTGCTCCTTTTCTTGAATAAAAGCACCAACATCCGCAATCTTTCAATTCTCCGGAATCTCTCGTCTCCATTAAAGATACAAAGATCATTGCCAGAGGCTCAGCAATCTTCTGCTTTCATAGAAAGTAGTGCAGGAGGCCATTCAACCCATCAAGTCTGCACTGACCACAATCTCACCCAAACCCTATCCCCATAACCCCATGCTTTTACCCTAGCTGGTATTAAGGGGCAGTTTAGCATGACCAATCCACCTATTCCGTGCATCTTTGGACTGTGGGAAGAAATCAGAACACCTGGAGAAAACCTATGCAGACATGGAGAGAATGTGCAAACTCCACACAGACAGTGACCTAAGTCTGGAATCAAGCCCAGGTCCCTGGCGCTGTGAGGCAGCAGTGCTAACCACTGTGGTGTCCCTTTTTCCTGTCCCCTGAACATTAATCTGGTTTGAATAGTTAGAGATACGCTTATGAAAGTAGAACTGATCCAAACAACAGTCACTACACTACCCATCTAGAGGGGATTATAAAGAAAACCATCGTGCTGTAAATTTAAATAAAAGCACAAAATGTTGGAGCTAGCTCAAGTCAGTCAGCAGCTGCAAGAGAAGAATGGAATAAAAATTGCTGATCACTGTTGCAAGTCTGCCATGTTCCAAGTGCTGTCTTCAAGCTTAATGAAGTAAAAATTATAATCAATACACTTCATATACCACCGGATTTCTTATATCAGTGTTAGTGACAGACCAGTACCTACCAGTACTATATCCAAGTGTTACATAGTGATAGGCCTGTCCCAACCAGCATTGTCCCCAATGTTATAGTGATGGACGGATCTGATCTCATCAGTACTGTACCCCATTATTATGAATGGGCAGATCTGACCACCAGTACTATACCCCAGTGCTATAAAGTGACAGATCTGTCCCCACCAGTAATGTATCCCAATGTTATACAGAGAGACCTGTCCCCCTCAGTACTGTAGTACAATGGCAGTGTTGTTATACAGCTCAACATGAATTTGGTGCAGTACTTATAATCATTCTACTGCATAATTTATACAGTTCAAATTAAGGGAGTAGGAAAATATTACGCACCCATTACATTCCACTGAAATCCTTGTGTCAGCACAATGAAATAATAGGAAAGGAAATTTCATTAAACTCTTATCTTTAACCTGAAGGTCACTCATTGATTGGAAGCCTGATGTTAAGACATTTAACTCTTGTAGGTTATCATTCCATGGATTGATTTACTAATTTCAAAAAATAGAATCCAGGTGTACAGGGAAGACAATGGTCAAGTGGCATTAATTGTTTGACTATTAATCCAGAAACTCAGCTAATGTTTTGGGGACCCCTGTTCAAATCCCACCATAATGTAGAATGAGTTTACTATCAAATAAATCTGGTGTTGTCAGACTTCTTACCGTGTCAAATCCCACCATGGCAGACGACAGAATTTGAACTCAACAAAAAGTACTTGGAATTAAGAATCTGCCAATGACTAGGAAACCATTGGCCATTGTCAGAAAAACCAACCTGATTCACTAATGTCATTTAGGGAAGGAAATCTGCCGTCCCTACCTGGTCTGGCCTACGTACGATTCCAGAGCCACAGCAATGCGGTTGACTCTCAACTACCTTCCCTCAACTAAGGGTGGGCAATAATGTCCAGCTCCATAAACTAATAAAAAAAATTAATTAATTCAGGAGATACAAGGAGCACCTGACTCATCATGAAGCTGAGTTTCTGGATATAAGGCGAAAGGCTATTCCTGATATTTACATCAGCCATTTGGTGTCGCAATTTAGAATTCAGACTATAATCGTAGGGAAATAACCCCACAAAATTCCTACAGTACAGAAAGAAGATATTAAGCCCATCAAATCTGCATCAACTTTCATAGAGCATCTTACCCAGGTCCACCTCTGCCCTGTCTCTGTAACTGTGCATTTACTGTGCTAATCCCTCTAACTACAGATCCTGGGACACCAAGGGTTAATTTCACATGGCCAATCGACCTAAATAGCACATCATTGGACTGTGGAAAAAATGTCCCCCTGCCACCCACACACGGAGAATGTGCAAACTCCACACAGACAGTCACTCAAGGCCAAAACTGAGCCAAGTCCCAGGAACTGAGAGGCAGCAGTGCCACCACACCAACCATATTGCTGGTTAACATTTAAATTAACAGAACACTGAATTAGGGCATTTTGGTAATATTCACCAGTTTCCCTTGTGGGAATCACTAAATTTTCTAAAGGCCAACTCGGAAACAATGATCAAAGTAGTACAGAGTTCAAGATCTTTCAGCAGAAAAGTTCTCCCATTTTCCCCCCACCTCTTGTAGATAGTCTCTTGCTGGCTTAGAGTTCTGCAGAAGTTGTGTCTTGTACCAAAGGGCCTATTCTGTTAATAAAAGCCTAGGCACAGTCATTTGACCACAACTGGCAATTACATGTCCCCTCCACACATGAAGCATTAAATTTGGCTTTTCTCCTTCCAGATCCTAGCAAGTTGGTTGTCTTTCAATAAGCTTTTCTTAGTTTTGCATTCTGAACACTTGTTCAAACGCGTGAAGTGAGAAAAACTTCTTTAGACTTTCTAAACCCTACCCCAACACGTGTGGTCCTGTTTACCAATTCCCTGCCGCATTCAGCGTAATCACCACTTCCAAGCAGATATGCTCCGACTGAAAAAATAATCCCAGTTAATATCAGTCTGGGTTTTTAGATTTTTTTGGAGGCTTCAATATACACACACGCATTAAACAATCTTTTCCCCACACACCTCTCCAGCCCACACCCTCAGTACTTTTGTACTGAACAAAAATATTCAAAAATGAACAAACATCTCTAATGTCTATATGAAGCACCTTCATAATTTAAAATCTTTGCATTTGATTAGCCTCAGCCTTTTCTTTTTGCAAGAAAAAAAGCCTTCTTTTGTGCACTCTTCCTTAACGGCTACAACCTTTCAATTCTTAGATTTCCCTGGGCACAACTCATTGCCCAGCTCTACATATTCTGACATGTATTAGAAGATGCCAGAGATGCATGACACTTTACTTCTCAGTTTCTCAGCATGACAGACCTGCATCCACCAGTACTTTACTCAATGGAACACCTTCGCTGGTCAAATTTTATAGCCAGAAGCACAACATTCAGCATGCTGGTGTAGGGTGGTACAGTGTTACTTTGCAGCACCAAGGACTGGGTTCATTCGGCTGTGGGTGATTCTGTGGGAAGTTTGCATGTTCTCTACTGTCTACTTGTATTTGCTCTGGGTGCTCCAGTTTCCTCCCACAGTCCAAAGATGTGCGGGTTAGGTTGATTGGCCATGCTAAATTGCCCCTTAGTGTCCAAATATGTATAGGTTGGGGGGATTAATGGGGTAAATACATGGGGTTATGGGGACAGGGCCTGGGTAAATTTTCTGTCAAAGTCAGTGCACTTGACAGGCCAAATAGACTCCTTCTGTTTCCTTAGGCTGATTCTAATGATTCTAGCTCTGTGCCAGTGTTTATGCTTCACAGGAAATTCCTTCCAGCCCATTTCAACAGACCGATCATATTCTTCCATCCCTTTATCTTTCAAGTATCATCTTAATCCAATCAACCACTCCACATGGTGCTGAAATCCACATTTACAATACGATAATCGAGTCATTCCTGAATTCGTCAATGGATTTATTTGCAATTCATGTATATAGCTTCAAGTTGTGGACTCCATGAGCTCACAATTAATTTTTTTAGAATCACTCCTAAGGTTGGAACGACGCAGTAAGAAATGGTGCTGCTTCACATCACATTCAAGCCTAAAATTTCAACCAGAATTAATGGTTTTACTAACACATTATATAATGAACCCTCCTGTTACATTTTTTGCACAGTAAAATTACATGAATGCGATTATATGAACCTCCTTCACTGTCTCATAAGCTGGCAGCAAATGGTAAATATTCCTTCAAAGTTGTTAGAACGAAACACACAAAATTCACACACAGGAGCATGTAACATTACCAGAAAACATCTAAAACTTTCTGACAAGCTATAGCCAAGTTTAATTTACATTTTGATCGTGCTTTTATAAGGAAACATCCCAAAATGCTTTGCAGGAAGTGCTACAAAAGAAACTGACAGCAAGCCACATAAGGGCGAGCAGGCTTAGTCAAAGAGGTAAGCTCAAAAGAATACATTACAGGAAGAAAAAGGTTATTAAGAAAAATAGAAAGGTTTCAAGAGGGGGTTGTCATGTTTCATACCCAAACAGACGCAGTAAGCTACCCATGGTGGAGCAACGAAAATCAGGAATGTGCAAGAGGTCAGAACTAAAAAGAGTGCAGAGATCAGAGGGGTATAGAATTGGAATAAGTTGGAGATAGGAGTTTGAACAAAGGACAAAATCAAAGCAGTGTCAGTTTAGAGCCAACACAGGCCAGTGAGCAGTGTTGATAGATGAATGGGACTTGCTGATAGTCAGGATACTGGCAGCTGGATTTAGGTGATCTCGAGTTTAATGTAGGGTTAAGGTGACAGGCTGACCAGTTTAGATTCGAATCAAAACCACAGTTAACAAATATGTGGGTAAAGATCTCAGCAGATAAGCTGAGGTGCGAGATATAGCAATGGTTGAAGTAGTAACCTGAAAGATGGAGAAGATATGGAGCTATCATGGATGAGGAGTTTTTTGTAGGAGTGGGTTTAATGTTTGTCTACATAGGTTAAAAAAAAGTTGTGTATAGGTGCTGTGTCCAGGGTTAAACAGCAGGGAGGTTACTCAAGACAGATTATCTGCAAGGGTATGGAGAGCTTAAATTAATTACAAGTATATAAGTTAGATCTAAACTTTATATTGTGAGATTGTAGGAAATGTGTTTTTTCAGCTGCCAAATTTCAAAAGAGAGCAAGTTCAAAGATGACAGAGGCACATTTGCATCTTAGAAAGATACAGTAAGTCATTAGGAGATGTATAAATTTTATTGACCCAAAAGAAGCAAAATCGGAGACAAGAGAGATAAATATTTGGAGAAGTTGAGTTCAGGGAACCTTTTGAGGACAATGGAACCAGAGATGAAAGGGGAAAAGGATATTTAAGGAGGGAAGTTTAACTGATTTGCTGGTTGTGGAAGACAAGCCCTGAAAACTAACTGTTACGTATGAGCTGCTCAGAATTTTTGAGTTGGAGGCAGTGTTGAGTGCGAAGATTAATTTTGGGAAGAGAGTTTATGAATCTCCCTTTCAAAGAATGGAAGTGTTTGACAGACTGTACAGTATACCTTTAAAGTGTGAACAATCCCTTAACTTGGGTAAAACCCATCGGCATTGTTGCCAAGTGTTACTGGAATTCTGTGCTTTTGGGGTCAGTAGCCTTCTCTCCTCTTATTTTCATAATTTAAAACAGTTGGATCATGACTGCCAACAGTCTGGTTCAGCCTTGGACAATGACTGACTAAGGAAATGAATTTCTTGGTGAAAATCCAGGACACCTTAATTGGTCTTCAATGGTTAATTGAAAGCAAAAGAAAGAAAGACTTGCATTTATATATTGCCTGGGAGTGAGGCTTAATATTTTGATGGGGTAGATTTGAAGAAGGGGCAACACCTGAAGGGAATTAAGTGTAGAAAATGTACAAGAGGAGATGTCAGACAAACTAAAGAAAGATAATAGTTCTAATTCTCTGCTCCTCTAGTCCTGAAGTTTGGCCCAATGGGTCAGGGAGGAAGGCAGCAGAGGTAACTGATTAGATAGTTCTCAGAGTGGTGAATGCCTGGAATGCGCTGCTGGAGATAGTGGAAGTAGATTCTATAAACAATATTCAAGAGGCATGTGGATAAATATATGTATAGACACAGTAGAAGAATATGGACCACATTGAAGCAACAAAAAAAATTAGATTAGAGGGACATCTGTGTCATCACAGAATTCGTGGGCCAAAGGGTCTGTTCCTGCTCTATACTGCTTTCTGTGGCAAAAGTAGTCAACTGGTTTTTCACATATTGTTGATGGAAAAAAAAGGAAGAGATGATAAAACGAGAGGAAAAAACGTCAGGACTATCTGTGCACTGAGGACAATTCCAAAATAATACACAGTTTTAGTAGGCACAGGTAGCACCCAACAGTGCTTAAAGTGGCCCCATCAGATCTGGCAATGGATGACTAAATCCTTTGTCTACCACATCCTTTCAAGTCAATACCCTTGGACGAGGGGAGAGCAGACGAGAGCCATACCAGGGTTGACATTCAGGCTGAGTGAAAGTAATAGTTTTATTGGAGACTATGGCAAAGGAAAAGGTGAGGAAGAGATTGAATAAATCAGAAGCTGCAGAAATGTTATGATGAACAGAGGGCCACAGGTTAAACTGTTGAGATTTCCACAGGGCTAATAGGGAGAATGTGGGTGAAAGGTTAAACCAAAAAGTGATCACAGATGGACTCATCTATGATTAATAGGATGAGATCGGCAAGAGTATGCCTGATGGCTAGGTCAAGTGACTGGCTAAATGGAAGGCAAGCTTTAGGGAAAAGAGGGCAACAAATGCAGCATCGTGATCAGTTAAAATAGAGATTGAAATCAACAAGAATGAGAAATTATTTGGTACAGAGGCCAAGTGAGAAAAGCAGTGAAGCTATCTCAATGAGAAATTGATAATTTCAAAGAACTGGTAAAAGAATTTGAACAAGGCAATATGTTCAAAGCAGAAGTTGCCAAACAAGATGAAATTTAACAAGTGTCACATGGCTGAGACAGTCTTGAAGAATCAGGCCTGATCAGATTAGCTCAAAATTTTGTCAACTTAACACAAACTGACATCTTGAAACTTGAAGCCCATTCTGTGAAAGCTGAAATTAGTTGCAAGTCATTTTACTGATGGGCAGAGCAGGCTTGATGGGCCATCTGATCTAATCCTGTTTTTATTTTGTATATCCATAACACCTGATTGGCTGCAGGCTAGACAGCCAGAGCCTGCAGGGAACACCTAGAAAGTGCACTTTGGATGGTTAACATCATAAAGGATATTTTTAAAATTCAACTGGCTTAACAGCACAAACTAACACTGATGCCTGACAGCACCAGGAACCCGGGTTAGTTACTTGAGCCAGAATTATCTGCACTGAATCTGTATATTCTTCCCATGTTTGCGTGGGTTTCCTCCAGATGCTCTGGTTTTCTCCCACAGTCCAAAAGTTAGCTGCATTGGCCAGGCTAAATTTTCCTTTTGTGTACCCAAACAGGCACTGCAGTATGCAACTTGAGAAATTTCACAGTAACTTCACTGCAGAGTTAATATAAGGCTCCTGTGACACTAATAAAATTTTGAAGTTAACACCGGAAAGACTGCATTTGCCAACACCCTGTATTCCATTGCATCAACTTGCACCACGTGACAAGATCTTCAGTTATTTAGAATCTTGTTTTATTAATATTTATAACCAATGAAATCACATCAGTAAATTGTAACATGGAAAATTCAAGATAATACGAAAAGTTCAAACAATCACCATGTCAAAAAGTCTAGTGTGTGAAGGGCTGAGCCACTCAGGTCAAAAGATATTGGGATAATCTGAGCCTGGCAGTAAATCAAAGCATTTCAACTGACCCGAACCAGACTTCCCATTGACTGCCTTTGGAAGTGTATACCTCAAGATTCTGAGATTTAAGGTTTGGGGAAGAGAACACAGAGTATTAAAAGGGGAAGGAACTTTAAACAGCAAACGCTAACAATCTGGAATATGCTTCCATGAGGATGGTGGAGGCTAATATGATCAATAATTTCCAAAGCAAACTAGACGGGCACATGCAAGGCTATGGAAATACAGCAGGGCAATGGAACTGACTAGATTACACAACGGAGAGCCCGCATATACTTAATTGCCTGATGGTGCCTGTGACTATGACTTACTATAAGGCAGACCTGTTAAGGTGTACTCATCTGGCATCAGATACAATAATTTTGCTCTGTAAAATGCAGCTTAATTGGTTGTGACCAACTCATTCAGACTCACACGAAGGTGATAGGGCAGCAAGACATTGAGAATTTGACAGGACGGAATGGAGATCAAATGCCCAAGTCCAACCACAAGAGTGAAAAATCTCTGAAATCAGAGCTCAATGCTAGCCCCAGAATACTACACAGCCAACACGAAATAGATCTTTGAGATTTTGGTTGGAAATGAACCATGTCATGATTGCAGAGCTCCCTGAAAACTTTGTCGTCTCTCTCCATTCTAAGAGTATATCTGCATACCTGAGAAATTTAACATTGGTTTTGTTCCACCATTATTTTCTGTTCAGGCAATATCTGGAAATCACATTCAACCCATCAACTGGACATTGTTTTCTTTCAGTGTTCTTCATGTCAGTGTACAAGAATCTTTAAAATAATGCTGTGATACCATCTGGAGTCATTTAGCCAGTTAGGTGGAAGCAAAGTTACTATAAAATTAACTTCAGCTGAAAACAGGGTAGAAAGAGAATTATACATCAGTGTAGAGCCTCTCCCTAACCAGGGGACCCTCAATTCCTGCTAAAGAAAGTACCTGGTTTCTACGGCCACAAGTACACTGCAAGAACACACCAAGGGTCCTGAGGCAGTACCTTCCAATCCCATGATCACTACCATTTAGATGGACAAGGGCAGCAGGTACAGGGAACACTACTATCTACAATTTCTCCTCCAAGCCATGTGTAATCTTGATTTGGAAATGTATCCTTTCTTTTTCAGTGTTACGAGGTCAAAATCCTAGAATATTCTCCCTACCAGCACTGTGGGCAATAAATGCTGTCCTAGCCAATGAAGCCATTTCTAGAATAAAAAAGCACCAGCCATGATCATGGTGTCTGGCATGGACGTGAACTTGAGGATAGGGTGTGGGGAAGGGGGTACGTAGAACGTAGAACAGTATAGTACAGGCCCTTCGGCCCTCAATGTTGTGCCAAGCTTTGTCCGAAACCAAGATTAAGCTATCCCACTCCCTATCATTCTGGTGTGCTCCATATGCCTACCCAATAACCGCTTGAAAGTTCTTAAAAAGTGTCTGACTCCACTATCACAGCAGGCAGTCCATTCCACACTCCTACCACTGAGTAAAGAACCGACCTCAGACATCCCTCCTATCTCTCCCACCATGAACCTTATAATAATGCTCTCTTGAACCAGCTATATCCACCCAAGGAAGTAGTCTCTGAATTCCACTCGAGCACTATCACCACCTTATAAACCTCTAAAGGGAAAAGCCCCAGCTCCCTCAATTTTTCCTCATAAGACTGACCCTCCATACCAGGCAGCATCCTGATAAATTTCCTCTGCACTCTTTCCAATACTTCCACATCCTTCTTATAGTCAGGTAACCAGAACTACACACAATATTCCGAACATGTTCTCACCAATTGGAGCCAATTAAGTTGCAGCATAGCCCCACGGCTCTTAAACTCTAACCCCCTTGATAATCGATGCTAACATGTTATTGGCCTTCTTCATGGCTCTATCCACTTGAGTGGGAACCTTCAGAGATCTGTGGATATGAACCTCAAGATTTATGTTCCTCCACATTCCTCAGAACTCTGTCATAGGTCCTGCAATCCACATTCAAATTTGTGCTACCAAATGAATCACTTATCAGGGTTAAACTCCATCTGCCATTTTTCGGCACAGCTCTGCATCTTATCAATGTGTCTTTGCAGCCTACAACAGCCCTCCACCTCATCCACTATTCCACCAATCTTAGTGTCATCAGCAAATTTACTGATCCACCCTTAAGCCCCGTCCTCCAAGTCATTGATTAAAATCGCAAATAGCAGAGGACCCAGCACTGATCATTGAGGTACACTTCTGGTAACTGGTCTCCAGTCTGAAAATTTTCCATCCGCCACCACCTTCTGCTTTCTATGAGATAGCCAGTTACTTATTCAATTGGCCAAATTTCCCTCTACCCCACTTATCTCCTTACTTTCTTTGTGAGTCAACCTCAGGGAACCTCATCAAACATCTTACTAAAATCCACGTATGTAACATCAACTGCTCTACCTTCATTCACACAGTTAGCTCCTCAAAGAATTCAATCAAATTTGTGAGGCGTAGCTAAAGTCATGAAAGTTATCACATAGAACATTACAGCGCAGAACAGGCCCTTCGGCCTTCGATGTTGCACCGACCAATTATGAAAAAAGCAATGACCCTCCAAACTAAACCATTCCCTTCTCTTCCAGAAACTTATCAACTAACCTCTTAAACGCCACCAAACTTGGCTCATCTACAACTGCCGCAGGCAGGGCTTTCCATACCCTTACCACCCTATGTTCACAGTATGTTCAACTTTGGAAAAAAAACTGGACAACTGAAAGACATTGATAGGTAGCACGAGCACTTCAGTTAACAGCTTGGGTGACTGTGTGTAGTGTGCACATTCTCTCCATGCCTCTGTGGGTTTCCTCTGGGTGTTACAGTTTCTTCTCATGCTCAAAGACATGCTGGATAGATGCACTGATTACACTAAATTCTCCCTCAGTGTATCCAAACATGTGATGGACATGGCTATTAGGGCATTTTCACAGTAACTTTAGTGTAATGTTGATGTAACACTAAAAAAAAACTTTAAACTTAAGCATCTGACAGAAGGGAATCAAAATCAGGCAAAGAGCAATAAAACTATATTGAATGCCTGACAGGAGCAAAAACAAACCTTTAAATATAATTTACAGATAATGCTATAGTTTGCTAGTAACCAGTCAATCACAAGGAGGGTTTGTATTTACAACTACAGAACATCCCAAAGCAACTTTGTCAACAAAGTGTACTTCTGATATGCAGTCACTATTGTAATGTAGGCAATTGCACAAACAGCAATGAGAAAAAAAACCTGATCTGTTTCAGTGATGCTGGTGAGGGATAGGTATAGGCTAGGAGCAATATTTCCTGCTAAATTGTACAGGAACCTCAACTTAAACGGCACCTTTAAGTTGCCGCACAACAATTTTGAAGGGTTTGTGCACTTAAACAAATCTGTCATGCATCACAAAAATATTTACTGGGCCCACTGACCAGTAAGAAGTCTCACAACACCAGGTTAAAGTCAACAGGTTTATTTGATAGTGAATGCCATAAGCTTTTGAAACGCTGTTATTTCGTCAGATGAGTCCACTGACCTGACAAAGGAACAGCATTCTGAAAGCTTGTGGCGTTCACTATCAAATAAACCTGTTGGACTTTAACTTGGTGTGGAGAGACTTCTTACTGTGTTTACCCCAGTCCAACGCCAGCATCTCCATATCATGACTTCCACTGACCAGATCATGAGACAAAATCTCAAGCTTTTCTTCAAGAAGTGCTATGTGATTCCTCATATCCATCCAAAAAGTGGCATTTTGGACTGTCCAGCACTGCAGATTCAGCCAAGCTGTATGCTCATGTTTCTAATATGCCGTGTGAACCCAGTTTCATCACTGAACCAACTTTAATCCATATCCAAGTTGGAATATATGGTCTTGAACAACTGAACTTTCAAGGAAAGTCCATTCCAATGAGCTCTGAAGCAGATTTGGGATACATTACCTAATGTAACTTGGTAACGCAGAAAGATGGTTTCAAATATTTTGGGACAAAGCAATAATGTGGGTTTACGTTGTGCGAAATGGGCAGGCAAGAATAAAGGATTTGTAACATTATTCTCCTCGCCCCTCATCAAATGCCCTCTCAAAAACCAAAGAAATAAAATCAAATAGATGAGGGCAATTAAAAGATCATTGAGCTTGCCTAACTCTGGCTGTCTAGTGTGCCAATATTTGTGTCCCTCACATTTAACAGATTGCTATGTTTACTCCTCAGGTGCACAAGTGAAAAGGTAACATGGAGATTTTTAAAATACTAAAAAAGGTTTTAATGGGAGTAGACAGAAAATTTTTTTATAAGATAGTAAATTTAGAAAAAATTGGCCAAGGCGAACAGTATCGATGCACTTAATTGGAAGGAAGATAAACATTTGACAGAGGAGGTTATATTGATGTATAGATTCGGCTCATGTGAAGCATAAAAGGGCAGCTTAGGAAACTGGCCTGCTTGCGCTGCATATTCCACATAATTCAACAAACTACTCTGAATGCCTCAAACTATTTGCACCGCAGTGAAATGGAAAATTTCATACCAGTGAACTGCTTCAAAAGAAACAAGTGAGAAGGCACAAGTTTGATTCTCTCTCTCTCTCTACACTTCAGTGTTAGTTGTTCCATTGTTGGAAACTGGATGAGCAGCCATGGTCTGTGCTTACCACAATGAAGTGCCAGGTCACTGCAAGTCAGTGCTGCTCATTCTCATCACATATGGGATATGACAGTCCCAAACACATTTATTGTCAACTGGAACCAGATGTTCCATGTTGGGGAATGGAAAATAAACAGCAATGAAGGTAACAGGAGCAGAAGCTCGAAGAGTAGCTTTACTAATTAAGTGGAATTTCCCCAAATGTGAAATCTTAGCAAAATAAATGTTAACTCTTGAATTTAATTTTCTTGGGCATTTACCAGCAATAGGCTTGCATACATATACAGAAGGTCAGATACATTCACAAAATAGGAACAAAGCATTTGGCCAATTCTGTAATACTGAAAGTTACGTGCACTGACCCTCATAATGGAGTAAACTCAGTAAAGTTTTACAACACCAATTTTAAATCCAACCAATTTATTTGACAGTAAATCCGCGAGCTTTCAACGCTATGCCATAGCGTCGAAAGCTCGCGGATTTACTGTCAATTGGTTGGATTTAAAATTGGTGTTGTAAAACTTTACTGAGTTTACCCCAGTCCAACGCCGGCATCTCTACATCATGCCTCATAACGGAGGCCAACTGTTACTGAGGTTTGATACACCACTTGAGGTAACTGACAAACAAGATGCACAAATTGCATTTTAACAGAGAACATAGAACGATACAGCATAAACAGGCCCTTCGGCCCACGAGGTGCGCCGATCACATCTACCAATCCACAGACCTATCTATAACCCCCTATCCTATTCTTTTCCATATACTCATTTTAGTTGCAAAGAACAGGAATTCATCCACTCCACCAGTTGCCACAACACAGATGTATGCAGACTACACTGTCAAGATCATCACAGACTCATTTCTTTCTGGAGCCAAGAAATCTAAACTATAAATGGCAAGGAACAGGCTCAATCCTCTTCATACTAAAGCTCAGGGTACATTCACTCCAAGGTTTGGAGTAAGGAAGGACATGTTAGAAAGCATACAAAAGTGGTCATTAATTTTGTAGTAGTTAACACGTAAGAACATAAGAAATAGGAGCAGGAGTAGGCCATCCAGTCTCTCTAGCCTCCTCCGCCATTCAATAAGATAATGGCTGATCTGTAGTGGTCCAATACCATTTTCCCGCTTTCTCCCTGTAACCCTTAAATTCCCTTGTCACTCAAAAACCTATCCACTCTTGACTTGAACATGTTCAACGAGGAAGCCTCCACCACTTCATCAGACAGAGAATTCCAAAGATTCATCACCCTTTGCGTGAAGAAATTCCTCCTCAACTCTGATCTGAACTGCGCCCCCCCATCCCCGATTTGGAGGCTGTGCCCTCTATTCCTGCTATCTTCGCTAAGCAGGAAAAGTGTCTCAACCTCTACCCTATTCATCCCTTTCATTATAAGATAATACTTATACGTCTCTACAAGCTCCCCTCTCAGCCTTCTAAACTCCAAAGAGGACAAACCTAGCCCATTTAGTCTCTCCTCATAATCCAATGCCCTCATCTCCAGTATCAGCCTAGTGAACCTTCTCTGCACCCCCTCCAAGGCCAATATATCCTTTCTCGAATGCGGCGATCAAAACTGCACACGGTACTCCAGCTGCAGCCTCACCAGTACCCTATACAGCTGCAACAGTACCTCCCTACTTTTATATTTTATTCCCCTAGCTATAAAGGCCAACATTGCATTTGCCTTCTTAATCATCTGCTACAGCTGCATGTTGTGTTTTTGCAATTCGTGCACAAGGACCCCCAGGTCCCTCTGCATTAGAACATAGAACATTACAGCGCAGAACAGGCCCTTCGGCCCTTGATGTTGCACCGACCAATTAGGAACAAGCAGTGACCCTCTAACCTAAACCATTCTCTTTTCGTCCATAAACTTAGCTACTAACCTCTTAAACGCCACCAAACTTGGCGCATCTACAACTGACGCAGGCAAGGCATTCCATACCCTTACCACCCTCTGGGTAAAGAACCTACCTCTGACATCTGTCCTAAAACCACCACCCCTTAATTTAAAGCTATGTCCCCTCGTGCTAGCTTTCTCCATCCTAGGAAAAAGGCTATCACTGTCCACCCTATCTAAACCTCTAATCATCTTATACATTTCAATAAGGTCTCCTCTTAGCCGCCTTCTTTCTAACGAAAACAACCTCAAATCCCTCAGCCTCTCTTCATAAGACCTGCCCTCCATACCAGGCAACATCCTGGTAAACCTCCTCTGTACCCTCTCCAATGCCTCCACATCTTTCTTATAATGTGGGGACCAGAACTGCACACAATACTCCAAGTGCGGCCGCACTAGAGTTTTGTACAGTTGCAACATGACGTTGCGGCTCCGAAATTCAATCCCCCTACCAATAAAAGCTAAGACTCCGTATGCCTTCTTAACAACCTTATCGACTTGACTGCCTACTTTCAGGGATCTATGCACATATACACCAAGATCCCTCTGTTCATCAACACTATTAAGAGTCCTACCATTAGCCCTATACTCTACACATTTATTATTCCTGCCAAAGTGCATTACCTCACACTTTTCCACATTAAACTCCATTTGCCACCTCTCGGCCCAGCTCTGCAACTTGTCCAAGTCTCTCTGCAAACTATAACACCCCTCTTCACTATCTACCACTCCACCGACTTTAGTGTCATCTGCAAATTTACTAATCCATCCTTCAATACCCTCATCCAGATCATTTATAAAAATTACAAACAGCAGGGGCCCCAAAACAGACCCCTGAGGTACACCACTTGTAACCGAACTCCACGATGAATATCTCCCATCAACCACCACCCTCTGTCTTCTATCTGCTAGCCAATTCCTAATCCAATTAGCTAAATCACCCTCAATCCCATACATCTGCATTTTCTGCAGAAGCCTTCCATGGGCCACCTTATCGAACGCCTTACTAAAGTCCATATATACCACATCAACTGCCTTACCCCCATCCACCTCTTTGGTCACTTTTTCAAAAAACTCAATGAGGTTAGTAAGGCACGACCTACCCTTCACAAAACCATGCTGACTATCCCCAATCAATTCATTTCTCTCTAAATAACTATAAATCCTACCCCTAATAATTCTCTCCAATACTTTGCCCACAACAGAAGTAAGACTCACCGGCCTATAATTCCCCAGAAAGTCTCTCTTCCCCTTCTTGAACATTGTCGCATGCTGCAGCTTTTTGCCATTTAAATAGTAATCCTTCCTACCGTTATTCCTACCAAAGTGGATAACCTCACACTTAGCTAACATTATACTCCATCTTCCAGGTCCTCGTCCACTCACTCAACCTATTCAGATCCCTCTGCACGCTTTCCACACCCTTTACGCAATTTGCTTTTCTAGTCATCTTCGTGTCGTCAGCAAATTTCGTCACCCTGCACTCAGCCCCTTCCTCCAGATCATCTATGTGAATGGTAAATAATTGAGGCCCTAGCACTGTGGCAGTGGAAATCAGGAGACTGAATCCATTTCTTATCTGTAATTTTAAAAAAGAAATCAACTTTTATTTTGCATAACCCACGCTTTTCAACTGTTTTATAGAAACTTGAGCACAAATTTTAAGCTGTTCCCTGCAGAATGGTGATGTTTGTCATCTGATATTTTCCTGATACACAGTTAACAATGGGAGGAGATTGTTATAGTTCGACTACTGTTTCTAGTCCAACTATAGTTAATATAAAATAGGCAGACAGTAGTTCCTCAAAGACTATTGCTGTTCAGTCTTCTGGGAGTTCTGAACTATAAAGCAACAAGAATGATTCAAATGTGCTGTAATTTATTTCACAAACACGTCATCCAGATAACTTCATATTATAGAAGATTGCTGATAGCTCTGCCATCCTCTGCAGCCCCAGTTAAATGCTCTTTAAATTTAATCTCTATATCTCTATCTTTAATTCTCTTTTCACAGACTTCTTTCCACACTTTAGAAGCTGCCTGTCTTTAGAATATTACAACAAAGTGGTAATTTGGTCTATCAAACACATGCTAGCACTTTGAAAAAGCTACAAATTCCATATTCCTCCTTTTTTCACATAGCACCACAAGGTTCTCTTTTTTAGCTTCTTTCTCAAGGAAATGTTGAACTTGTGGAGACTTATTTACTGTAGGAGCATCACTATCAAGCCCAATTTGGCCCAAATAGCAATCTGCACAAGTATGCGTTTCATCACAGGACTGTTTTGAAACTTGAGCTAGCTGATTTTCCCCTTCAAACCCAAGAGGTGTTGATGCCCAGCATGTTGCCCAATTTGGCTGAAATCAACTAACCCAGCACAATTAAGGATTGAATCAAAGACTTGTCTGATACCGCTATATATTTAATAATCACACCAAAAAACAACGAAACTGACTACAGTGAAAAACTTGGAAGTTCATTAATTAAAAAAGGTCCAATATATTAGCCACTAGTCACATGTAGTTAATTGGGGATCCAGATTAGTAAATATAAATTAGTCATAAGCCACTGTGGGTTCAATGATCTTGATGCTCATTCATTGATAGATTTGGCAAGTCTTATGAAATGAATCAAGAGTTTCAGTGATCACTGAAGGTAAAGTACCACATGAAACTAAACACAAGTTTCATTAACTGAAAGTGCAGAATTCCAAGCTTTGGTTTAAAGAAAGAGTTCAGTACTGAATGAGGTAGGTGTGTATTAAAATAAATTAAATATTTTTACCAGGATTGTGTTGTGTGCAAGACCTTTTCTACTACAGTTAGTACCAATGGTTAAAGCAGCATCAACATGCAACAACCGTGCCCAGTCGGCTACTTTGAATGGATGGCATTGTCCAGAAAGATGAGAGTTTCTTTCTGACATATGACTTCTAGAAAGCCTCAGCATCTAAAGGATTTTCTGCATTTAACAGGAGCATTTGGGCAAGGCAGTTAGTTAACTCTAAACCCTATTTTAAAAACAGGGTCCAAAATGTTTGAGATCACACAGACCTGAAATATTAACTCTTGCTCCACAGATGCTGTTTGGTCTGTTGAGTAATTCCAGCATTTTTGTGTTCCAAAATGATCACATTGCTAGGTTGTACAAGACAGACGCAACTGAACAATAGGCAAGCTCAAAATGAGCGCCATATAACACAGAAATGATACACACCCATTCAAGGAGATCCAGACTTAAAAAACCTACAGAAGTCAAACCAATAATTAAAAAAATGTTAACAACGCATAACTGGTACATTGTTGGGGAGAGACAGAGGTACCTGGGGATTAATGCAAACAACAAAAAACTTAATACATATAACTAAACATTCCAGTAGAAACAACATATTTAGGGCAGATGAGCACCTCAGTGTCCCAATTAATGAAGTGCGGTCAGTTTTGTAGTGTGAAAAGACATTCATAATGTCAAAAGACATTAAGACATTGTATTGTGGAGTCCACAAAGAACAATGAATTAATGGCTACTGCATTGTTCTAGTGCCATTGACAGATAAATATTGGCCAGCTCATGGCAAACTCCCCTATTTTGAAATAGTGCCATGGGATCTTCTATGTCCACTTGAAAGGGCAGATGGAGGTTTGGTTTTACTGGTCCTCTCAAAAGGTGGCATAATCAATAGATGCATACACCTGTCAGCTTATTGTGTTCAAAACTGTAGTGTGTGATTTGAAGCAATAATTCAACAACTTTGGCTCATGAGATATGACTGATACCATCAACTAAGTGAGCATACATCTTTTAGTTTGATCTTTGTGGCTTGTAGCCTCAATACTGTTTTTCAGGATCAAGTTGCTTTTGATGAGGAGCAGTAATATTCCTCAATCTAACATATCTGAACTCAAGGCAACATCTACATTTTTTTTCTTTTTAGCCAGTTCAGGAAGTTTCTTGCAATTGTATAGGAAGCCAGTTATGGACTTTATCCAATGATGACAATAGTTGAGCTCTAGTCCTATCCATTGCTCAGTTCCCGTTTCTGATCACTTGGAAATTACTAACGGCATCAGGAGAGAATTGTTTATTGCATTGGAAGCAACTGGTTAATAGGCAAAATGCACTTTTGAGAACATCTCAGAATATTAATTCAACACTGCCAACAGAACCTCAATGCCAACAAGTGGCAGACCTGGACCCAGCAGGTCTTTCACACCAACTCAAAATGCTGTCACCAGGCACAGTACAAAGTCTGGAAAAGCAAACTGTGTTGCAGGGTACTTCACACAGCTGAAGCGAGTGTCTGAAAATTTCACACACCCGCTACGACACTTCACTATAACCACAGTGTTCACAAATGTAACAGTGGAAACTGAGTAATGGATTCAAATGTGCCACACACTACAATTTACTGAGTCTGAGGGACACAAACATTCCATTAACATGGGGATTCAGTCAGGACCTGCTTCAACCTCTTTTACTCTGACTAGATAATTCCCAACATCGGAAGTCATGAAGAAGTTAGCAAATAAAAAAAATGCCATTTCACTCACTGCAACATTGGGCAACAAATACCAGCGACATCCAAAAATCATGGGATAGACTCCAATTTCAAAACTAACGATCAAAAATTAGTGCTGAATCTACTTGTCATTGTTTCTTCATTTGGTTTTAGTTCAAATTTGAACCACTGGATCCAGACTGGGTGTATACAGGGGTAAAGGAGTGAGCTGAATGGAGATGATCGGTTGGCCTCACCTGTTATAATTGCTGGGTCCATCCAGCCACTCCCACTCTCCCAGTTCAGGCCGGTGCTGTTGGCTGAAGTTGGTGCTGCATGGTTCACTGAAGAGCAGGAAGCAGCATTTGGTAGTCCCCCAAAATTGATGTTAATATTTGGTAACAGTGCCCGTAGACCATCCTGCCACTCTTTCACATTTAAACTTGCCACATTACTGCCGCTGTCTGAAAAAAATAAAATAAAATAAAAGGAAAAACAAAAATTAACTGGGCATTGCCAGATAAGTTTTGGATTTTACTGGTCTTGATTCCATGCTACTTAAGGGGTCTCACATTCACTAGTCTGCTCACAATTTTTCAGCAGCCCCATTTATTTTGGATCTGCACACATTCAAAGGTGGCAATTCCATTTCTGTTACAGGGGCCCCCCATACTTGCTGTTTCTCTGCTCACTGAAGCAACAGTTTTATACTTGTCAGCACTTGTTGACACAATGTCCATTCCATTGGGCTTACACATCCTTTGGATCCAGTCTCCATTCCACTCAGAACTTCACATATGTTCCCTGGATCCACTTCTACTCCAGTCACCAAGGTCCATGCATATTTTCTAGGTCCAATCTTTATTTCAGACACTATGGTACACACATTCCCTGGATCACATCTCTACTTCATCCATTGAAGTGCACTCTCATTCCCTGGATCCTGTATTCTGGACACTAGGTTCATGCAAACTGCTGTGGCCCTGTGTGCATTCTAGTTTCCAAAGTCCATGTGTTCATGATGCTACCCAATGCCTAAATAAGGATTCTTCCTCAAATCTAAGGCATCTATGCCTTAGATTTGATATATCTTATTTGATATATACTTAATCAATATATATCTGCAGCTCATATGATAAGCCATACGGAAATGCAACACTTTATATTAACTAGCAATTTTGAAAGTCAAGGGGTTGTAAGTTCCTGTACAAACTTCTGACACTGCAAGTTTTAGTGTGCATGTTCGATAAGATTCATTGAAACTAATTAATATTTGACTCCAACGCTCATCTGTTAAAGTATAATGTCGCTATGCTCAGGAAATCAAATCACAGCAGCATTCAACAACCAGTTGTTTAAAAAGGAAGCGCGAAATCTAATTTAGCAGAAAATAAATTTTGAGTAAATGATTAAAGAAAAGTCTCTAGCAGTTATGTGCATAATCAAAATTGCACTGCAGTTCCAACTGACAAGACGTGACAATGAATTTAAATTCTCTCTGACGAAAACAGGGATATAGCTTCGGAAAGCCTACAAAATAAATCTAAACTTTTTTTTTAAATTTACAAATTGGAATGACACTCTGAGAACCATATAAATATCATTTCTTCCTAGCTTAGCAATCATGTTGTTAACAGCTATTGTTTGAAAGGGAAAGAGCACATTGGTCAAATTATATTGCTGGCAATGTACTGAGTGGCTGAGTGTTAACCACGTAAGCAGACAGTCAGTTTGCTTGGCCCTTTCAACCAAATTCCAGGTGACAATGAGACAACCTGACAGGCTAGATACTGAAAGCATATTTCCCTCTGTCGGAGAGATTAGATTTAGAGGACACAATTCAAAAACAAAAACGTTTCTCATAGGAAAGTTATAGCACAGAAAGAAGCCATTCAGCTCAACATGTCTGCTTCAGACAAGGAATGAGAAAGAAAATGACTCATCTAGGCCCCCTTAATTAGGTCACCCCTTACCCTTCGTTCAAAGGAAAACAACACTGGCCTATCCAATCATTCCTCTGATGCAACTTTAATGCCCTGGCAATATTCTTGCAAACCCCTGTTAGTTTCCAGGACAATGATGACTCCCTGAAATGAGTTGACCAGAACTGCACACAAAATTTCAGCTGTAGCCTAACCAGCATTTTAACGTAGTTTGATTATTACATGCCTGTTTCAATAACTGGTCCAAACAAGGAAAGCATTCCATATGTTTTCTTGATCATGTTATTCACCTATCTCGCTATCTTCTGGAATCTATGGATATGCATTTCATGGTCTGTTACTCCTCTACCCTTTTCAATATCTTTCCATTTATTGTATAATCCCTTGCTTTGTTTGCCTTCAAGTATATGGTCTCATTTTTCTGAATTGAATTCTATTTGACTCTTTTCAGCTATTTACCAAACTATTGATATCATTCTGGAGCTCTCAGCTATCTTCTTCACTATGAACTATACTGCCAATTTTTGTGTTATCTGCAAACTTTCCAATCATGCCTCCTATTTAAGTTCAGACTATTAAGTATACAACAGACAGCAGAAGCCCCAAAACTGAATTGCCACTGGAATTTGCTTTCATTCGCACAAACATCCATCCCTTTATTTCCAGTTGCTGAACCAATTTTGAATCCAACTCATCACTTTCTCCTGTATCCCATAGGATTTCACATTCTGACCAAAATGCCAAATGGGACTTTGTAAAAAGGATTACTGAAATCCACGTAGACAATATTCACTGAGCCACCCTCAATCCTCCTCATTACTTCCTCAAAAAATTCTATTAAGTTAGAGAGAACATCTTCTGAAAAATTAGATAAAATTGGGCTGACTATCCTGATCAATCCATGCCTAAGTGACAGTTATCCCATTTAAGATGGGGCTGAGAAGGAATTTTTTTTTCACTCAAGATTATGAATGTTTGGAATTCTTCCCCAGAGAGGGGTGGAGGCAGGATCAATAAACATTTTGAAGGCAGAGATAGACAAATGTTGATTAACAAGGGAGTTAAAGCTTATTGGAGATTGACAGAATATGGAATTGAGATCACAATCAGATTAGACATAATCTCACTGAATCGTGAAGCAGGTTTGAGGGGTCAAATGGTCTATTTCTGCTCCTGATTCACATGCTCGTCTGGTAAGAAATAATGCAAAATGTCAAAGAACACAATTTCTTAAAAACTATGTAAGATGTAACCATTGTGTGTGCTTGGCTTAAAGCTCATCATGTATCACGTTAAGCATTGAAAGGACAAAAAAGTCCAACTGAACAAATTTTCAATAATTATAAGTTTGCAAAAAGCTCCACTGACATTTACAACTCTGCTCAAGCATCTCTCAGAAAAATTGATGTGCTGTAGGTCAGCCAATACCCTCTTGAATTAATTGCTGCTCATGAATACTCACATTTATACTCCGGCATTGAAGTTAATGCAGATACAAGTTGCAGCAAGACTGCTGACAATGACCACTATCTGATTTGCATTCTGGACCAAGGATGCTTTGTGGTAACTTGTTCAGGGTCCTTCTGACTAATTCACACAATCTCCCCTAGTTGTGTTGACCCTGGTAAAATAGATTTCCTTTGAGTTTTTTTTTTAAATGTTCCAAGTTCGTAATACAGCTTAATGCTCTAGTGTTTTGCATTGGAACAGAAATATTGTCATTGTTACCTGTCACTTCAGCCAGTGAAATTAGAGTAAATACTGCCTCTTTTGTAATCTCACTGGCTGCCAATCCTCCTTACTCAGTGTCCATTTTTCAAGTAGAATACAAACAAGGAAAAAACAGATGTGCCTCACATCTGTGGTAGGTAAATTGTTGGAAGGTATTTTGAGAGACAGGATCTACAGGCATTTAAAGATGCAAGGACATTTAGGGACAATCAGCTTGGCTTTGTGAGTGGAAAATCATGTCTCAAATTGAACAGTTTTTTGAAGGGTAACCAAGGTGGTAATGAGAGCAATGCAGTTGATGTTTTCTACATAGATTTTAGCAATGCCTTTGACAAGATACTCTATGGTAGGTTGTTGCATAAAGTTAAATCTCACGGGATCCAGGGCGAGGTATCTAAATGGATGCAAAATTGGCTTCTGTAGGGTGGTTGCAGAGAGTTGTTTTTCAAACTGGAGGCCTGTGACCAATGGTGTGCCTCAGGGATCAGTACTGGGCCAATTGTTATTTGCTATTTATATTAATGATCTGGATGAGAATATAAGAGGCCTGGTTATTAAGTTTGCAGATGACACCAAGATTAGTGGCTTAGTGGACAGTGAAGAAAGTTATCTCCAATTGCAACAGGATCTTGATTAATTGGGCCGGTGAAATGAAGGATGGCGGATGGAGTTTAATTTAGGCAAATGCAAGGTGATGGCATTATGGTAGATTGAACCAGGGCAGGAATTATTCAGTTAATGGTAGTGCGTTGGGAAGAGTTACAGAAAAGAGAGCTAGGGGTACATGTTCATAGCTCTTTGAAAGTGGAGTCATAGGTGGACAGAGTGGTAAAGGGAGCATTCGACATGCTTGATTTCATCGGTCAGAACATTGAATACAGAAGTTGGGACGTCTTGTTGAACTTGTACAAGACATCAGTATGGCTACACTTGGAATACTGTGTGCAATTCTGGTCACCCTATTATAGAAAGGATATTAAACTAAAGAGAGTGCAGAAAAGACTTACTAGGATGCTATCAGGACTTGATGATTGAGCTATAAAGGAGAAGCTGAATAGACTGGGACCTTTTTCTCTGGCGCATAGGAGACTAAGGGGTGACCTTATAAAATGATGAAGGGCAGAGACAAGGTAGATAATCAATATTTTTTTTTAAAATGTAAGGAGTCTATAACTAAAGGGCAGGTTTTAAGGTGAGAGGGGAGATACAAAAGTGTCCAGAAGCACAATTTTGTCACCCAGAGGGAACAAGCTGCCAGAGATAGTAATACAGGTGGGTACAATTTTATTTTTTTTAAGAAGCATTTCGATAGTGACATGGGTATGATGAGTAGAGGGATATGGGCCAATTGGGATTCGCTTAGGAGTTTAAAAAAAGGGCGGTATGGACAAGTTGAGCCGGAAGACCTGTTTCCACGTTGTAAACCTTTATGACTCTATCATATTAATCGCTTTGAGCAGATGGTTGACACCTTGTGGAGCCTTGGAGTTGTTCATATTTCACAGTGAGCTCAAGATTGGAGCAGAATGGATTCTAACTCTGAAAAATATGCTGCAGGAATTAAATAGGAGGAGCTGTTTGCATTTGACAAATGTAAACATGTTATATTTAAAGATCAGGATGGTTTTAAACATAATCCATTTATATAGCACCTGCAAAATAATTATTTCCACGAAAGCCAGTTAAAACATTAGGACAGATGTACTTGAAGCAGGCTTGTAACTGCATCCTGACTGCAGTGCTGCTATTGGATTGGAAGTTGGATTAAAAAAAAATCAATACTTTAAATAAAGTGAAGTCCAACAAGATTTATTGCAAGACTAGAGTGTTTGCATACATAGAACATAGAATATTACAGCACAGTATAGGCCCTTCGACCCTCAACGTTGTGCCGTGCTGTGACCAATCCCAAGATCAAGCCATGCCCTGTCATTCAGGTGTGCATTCAGATGCATTTGGCTAAATGAATATGACAACCATAATAACTAATTAAACAAATGATTCAGCACAGACTGCAGTTGCTGGCCTTCCAATTTTTTTAATATAAGGAAGTCACTATTCAGGGTTCCTATTTAACAATCAACCGGGCATTTCAAAACTCTAACCACAGACAATGCATCATGTCCCATACACAGCTTGAAAACATTGAGGGGAACTATGACAAAACCTAAGACTTAAAATGTTAAGTGTTTTATTCCCTACCGATGCTGCCAGACCTGCTCAGTTTTTCCAGCATTGCCTGTTTTCATTTCAGGTTCCAGCACCCATGTTATTACAAAGTCTAGAGACTTTACACAATTCAATTGTATGCAAGAACATAAGAAATAGGAGTAGGTCATCTAGCCTCTCGAGTCTGCCTCGCCATTCAATAAGAACATGGCTGATCTGTTAGAGATTCAGTTCTATTTATCCGTCGGCTCGCCATAACCCTTAATTCCCTTACTGATCAGAAATCTATCTGCCTGTGACTTAAACATATTTAACGAGGTAGGCTCCACTGCTTCAATGGGCAGAGAATTCCAAGATTCACTACCCTCAGAGTAGTTCCTCCTCAACTCTGTTCTAAATTGACTCCCTCAATTTTGAGGCTGTGCCTTTTAGTTCTTGTTTCTTTTTTCAGTAGAAATAATGTCTCTGCCTTTACCCTGTCTAGCCCCTTCATTATCTTGTATGTCTCTATAAGATCTCCCCTCAACCTTCTAAACTCCAACAAGTAGAGGCCCAATCTGCTCAATCTCTCCTCATAAGCTAACCCCCTCATCTCTGGTATCAACCTGGTAAACCTTCTCTGTACTCCCTCCAAGACCAATATATCCTTTTGCAAATAGGGGGACCAAAATTGCACACAGTACTCTAGTTGCAGCCTCACCAGTACCTTGTACAATTGCAGCAAAACTTCCCTGCTTTTATATTCCATCTCTCTTGCGATAAAGGCCAACATTCCATTTGCCTTCTTGCTCACCTGCTGCACCTGCAAATTAAGTTTTTGCGATTCATGCACAAGGACCACCAGGTCCCTCTGCATAGTAGCATGTTGTAACTTTATCATTTAAATAATAGTCCATTTGACGATTATTCCTTTCAAAGTGGATAGCCTCACACTTGCCAACGTTATACCCCATCTGCCAGATTCTCACCCATTCACTTAGCCTATCCACATCTCTGCAGAGTTTCCATGTCCTCCACACAATTCACTTTCCCACTCATCTTTGTGTCATCACAAACCTTGGAAATAGAAATTTGAAGAATCCCTTTAAACTTCAACAAAAGGCTCCTGATCAGCCTGCAGTCCAAGTGAAAACATAGTGACATTGCTGAATGCTGCTGTGTGGAGGGGGTGGTGAAAGCCTGCAAACATTGGCATAATAAGAAGTCTCACAACATCAGATTAAAATCCAACAGGTTTATTTGGTAGCATAAGCTTTCAGAAAATTTGTTCTACCAAATAAAGTTTTCAGACTTTAACATCTGGTGTTGAGAGATTTTTTATTGTGTGTATCCCAGTCCAATGCCAGCATCTCACAATATTGGAACATCCAGACAAGTGGAACAAAGTTGTCTTAACTCCAATGAAACACTAAGAACACCAAGAGAAATTGCTGTTGGATTTGGTGACTGTTCAAAGAGTGAAACAGCCCTCTCCTGCATGGTCCAGCAACATAATTCACTTCACTGATTTTATTTATATGGGCATTTGTTAAAACAGAGTCTCAGCCCTGAATGAGATAATTTTTGAAAACAAGTATTTTTGTGTTCAAATAAGCTTTGAAATAAAGGGATGCATAGAACATTACAGTGCAGAACAGGCCCTTTGGCCTTCGATGTTGCACAGACCAATTAGGAAAAAGCCATGACCCTCCAAACTAATCCACTCCCTTTTTGTCCATAAACTTATCTACTAACCTCTTAAATGCCACCAAACTTGGCGCATCTACAACTGCCACAGGCAGGACATTCCATACCCTAACCATCCTCTGGGTAAAGAACCTACCTCTGATATCCGTCCTAAAACCACCACCCCTTAATTTAAAGCTATGTCCCCTCGTGCTAGCTTTCTCCATCCTAGGAAAAAGGCTATCACCGTCCACCCTATCTAAACATAGAACATTACAGCGCAGAACAGGCCCTTCGGCCTTCGATGTTGCGCCAACCAATTATGAAGAAAGCAATGACCCTCCAAACTAATCCACTCCCTTCTCTTCCATAAACTTATCAACTAACCTCTTAAACGCCACCAAACTTGGCGCATCTACAACTGCCGCAGGCAGGGCATTCCACTCCCTAACCACCCTCTGGGTAAAGAACCTACCTCTGATATCCGTCCTATAACTATCACCCCTTAATTTAAAGCTGTGTCCCCTCGTGCTAGCTTTCTCCAGCCTAGGAAAAAGGCTATCACTGTCCACCCTATCTAAACCTCTAATCATCTTATATGCTTCAATAAGATCCCCTCTTAGCCGCCTCCTTTCTAACGAAAACAACCTCAAATCCCTCAGCCTCTCTTCATAAGACCTGCCCTCCATACCAGGCAACATCCTGGTAAACCTCCTCTGTACCCTCTCCAATACCTCCACATCTTTCTTATAATGTGGGGACCAGAACTGCACACAATACTCCAAGTGCGGCCGTACTAGAGTTTTGTACAGTTGCAACATGACGTTGCGGCTCCGAAATTCAATCCCCCTACCAATAAAAGCTAAGACTCCATATGCCTTCTTAACAACCTTATCGGCTTGACTGCCTACTTTCAGGGATCTATGCACAAATACACCAAGATCCCTGTTCATCAACACTATTAAGAATCCTACCATTAGCCCTATACTCTACACATTTATTATTCCTGCCAAAGTGCATTACCTCACACTTTTCCACATTAAACTCCATTTGCCACCTCTCGGCCCAGCTCTGCAACTTGTCCAAGTCTCTCTGCAAACTATAACACCCCTCTTCACTATCTACCACTCCACCGACTTTAGTGTCATCCGCAAATCTACTAATCCATCCTTCAATACCCTCATCCAGATCATTTATAAAAATTACAAACAGCAGGGGCCCCAAAACAGACCCCTGAGGTACACCACTTGTAACTGAACTCACAGAAATCTCCCATCAACCACCACCCTCTGTCTTCTATCCGCTAGCCAATTCCTAATCCAATTAGCTAAATCACCCTCAATCCCATACATCTGCATTTTCTGCAGAAGCCTTCCATGGGACACCTTATCAAACGCCTTACTAAAGTCCATATATACCACATCAACCGCCTTAATCAACCTCTAATCATCTTATATGTTTCAATAAGGTCTCCTCTTAGCTGCCTTCTTTCTAACGAAAACACCCTCAAATCCCTCAGCCTCTCCTCATAAGACCTGCCCTCCATACCTGGCAACATCCTGGTAAACTTCATCTGTACCCTCACCAATGCCTCCACATCTTTCTTATAATGCGGGGACCAGAACTGTACACAATACTCCAAGTGCGGCCGCACTAGAGTTTTGTACAGTTGCAACATGACGTTGCGGCTCCGAAATTCAATCCCCCTACCAATAAAAGCTAAGACTCCATATGCCTTCTTAACAACCTTATCGACTTGATTGCCAACTTTCAGGGATCTATGCACATATACACCAAGATCCCTCTGTTCTTCAACACTATTAAGAGTCCTACCATTAGCCCTATACTCTACACATTTGTTATTCCTGCCAAAGTGAATTACCTCTCACTTTTCCACATTAAACTCCATTTGCCACCTCTCGGCCCAGCTCTGCATCTTACATAGAACATAGAACATTACAGCGCAGAACAGGCCCTTCGGCCTTCGATGTTGCGCCGACCAATTAGGAAAAAGCAATGACCCTCTAACCTAAACCATTCCCTTGTCCAAGTCTCTCTGCAAACTATAACACCCCTCTTCACTATCTACCACTCCTCCGACTTTGCTGTCATCCGCAAATTTACACATCTATCCTTCAATATCCTCATCCAGATCATTTATAAAAATTACAAACAGCAGGGGCCCCAAAACAGATCCCTGAGGTACAGCACTTGTAACCGAACTCCACGATGAATATCTTCCATCAATCACCACCCTCTGTCTTCTGTTTTCTATCTTAAACAGTTAAATGTGGGTGAACTATCCCACTGCCTTGCACATTTTGCTCATGTTGTACCAAGGATATGGTTAAGGCTACTGAAATAACAGTAATGCAGTAATAACAGAAAAAATAGCAGAAGAGCTTGTGGAAAGCTTCAGGAAGAATCAGAGATGGATCAACTTAGCTCATCTGGGCCCAAATGGTTGCAAATACTTCGGTGCAAAAAAAGGCAGCTGAAGTGCTGGGCTGTTCCATCACTGAGAATGAAGTTTGTTGAGCTGCCTTCTCCAGTTGAATTGTCCACACCATTCGTGACATTGAGGTATGTCTGCAGACCGAAATCAATTGGTTGTGGGATTATTGACTTCTACCATGCTGCTGCCTCTGACATGCCCTCCTGCGTAAATGGAGCTCGTCACAATTTGTAGCCTTATGGCCCAGCATCATCACCCACCCACCCATACCATTAGCATCAAGCTGGGAGATCAACCCTCAGCAAGATAGCAAGCCGGGAATAGCATCAGGCATGCCTAAAACGTGAGATGTCAACTTGGGTGTAGCTACAACACAGCTCGCAAGATGAAGTTAAGCAATCAATGATGTGGGAACCCAGCACATCAGTCCAAAAAAGAGTAAAAACACTGGCAACCGGTTTCACCATGTCTCCAGCATCACAGATGGCAAACTGTAGCCAATCTGATTCACTCATGACCTTAGAAAACAGCTCAAGGCCCCTGATGCTGCAAAGGCTACAGGCCCTGACAACGTTTCAACAATAGTACTGATGACTTGTGCACCTAACCAAGTTTTTGCAGTACAGCTACAACAGTAACATCTGCCCAGCAATGTGGAAAATTGCCCAGGATGTCCTGTACACACGAAGACAAATCTATTGCAACTTCATTTAATCTACTCTCAATCATCAGAAAACTAACGGAAGGAATTATTAAAGAGGCACTTACTCAGCAGTAACCTGCTCTCTGATGCTTAGTCTGGGTTCTGCCAGGGCCACTCAGTCCCTGACCTCATTGCAACCTTGATCCAAGCAAGGAAAGTTGGCACTCAGGTTGATAAAGTTGTTAAGAAGGCGTACGGTGTGTTAGCTTTTATTGGTAGAGGGATTGAATTTAGGAGCCGTGAGGCTATATTACAACTGTACAAAACTCTGGTGCGGCCGCACTTGGAGTATTGCGTACAGTTCTGGTCGCCACATTATAAGAAAGATGTGGAAGCATTGGAAAAGGTGCAGAGGAGGTTCACCAGGGTGTTGCCTGGTATGGTGGGAAGGCCTTATGAGGAAAGGCTGAGGGACTTGAGGTTATTTTCATTAGAGAGAAGAAGGTTACGTGGTAACCTAATTGAGGCGTATAAGATGATCAAAGGACTGGATAGGGTGGAGAGTGAGAGCCTTTTTCCTCGGATGGTGATGGCCAACACGAGGGGACATAACTTTAAATTAAGAGGTGGTAGTTATAGGACGGATGTCAGAGGCAGGTTCTTCACACAGAGGGTGGTGAGGGCATGGAATGCCCTGCCTGCAGCAGTTGTGGACTCGCTTACTTTGGGGGCATTCAAATGTTCGGTGGATAGGCATATGGATGATATTGGAATAGTTTAGGTTAGAGGGTCCACTGACCGGCGCAACATCGAGGGCCGAAGGGCCTGTACTGCGCTGTAATGTTCTATGTTCTGTAAGAGTAAAATTGCAGAAGTACGATGAGAGTGATTACCCTTGATATCATGACAACATTTGGCAAAGTGTTGCATCAAGAAGCCCTAGCAAAAAGTGGAGTCCATGAAAATTTGGGGGGGGGGCAGGGGAAGGACTTTCCACTGGTTTGAGTCATTCTCACCACAAGCAGGAAGATAGCAGTTGTTAATGCCAACCAACTAAGTCTCAGGACATCGCTGCAGGAGTTCCTCAGGGTAGTGTCTGAGGCCCAACCATATTCAAATGCCTTATCAATGGCTTCCCTTCCATAAGATCAGAAGTGGAGATGTTTGTGAATCACATCACAGGCTCAACGAACACCATGCATAAATCCTCTGCTTCCGAACCAGTCCATGTTGAAATGCAGCAAGACAACATTCAAATTTGGACTGATAAGAGGCAAGTAACATTCACACGTGCAGGAAATGACTATCCCCAACAACAGAGAAACTAACCATCTCTTGTCACTCAATGGCATTATCTGGGAGCAACATTTCTTGATGCCAAAAGCCTGCCGAGTTCCTACAAGTTAAGAGTGTGAATACTTTCTATTGCGCAGCTCCAACAACGCACAATGCTCAACATTGTCCAGGATAAAACAGACTATTTGGTTGATACCTCATCCACCACCTTAACCATTAGTATACACCATTCATAATACGTGTATTGCCACAACTTAGCAAAGCTCTTCACACAGCACCTTCAAAACCCGTAACTTGTATGGCATCAAAAAACAAGCGCATATTAGCAGCGCCATCTGCACATTTCTCTCAAGGCACACATCATCTTGACTTAAAGATATATCACTATTTCTTCACTGCTGCTGGGTCAAAGTCCTGGAACTCTCTCCCTAACAGCATTGCACAGGTACCTACCCTACATAGCCTGAAGGACTTCAGGGAGACAGCTCACCATCACGTTCTCAAGAGGAATTAGGGATGGACAACAACTCTAACCTAGCTAGGAATGCTCATATTCCATGCCAGAATTAAAATGAACAAATCCTCCATCTATGGTAATATATTAGACTTCATGAATATTAGAAATACACTTAATCACAAAGCGACTCCTAAATAGCATGAAAGCTAGCTATCCCACACAATTCAAAACAATCATTTCAGTCAAACTGCTTAAATAATGTCAGCATGGACTCAAAACCTCAGGATACTCAGCCATCGGTCAAATAAAAGAAATATTCGAGAGGTAAACAAAGTTGGTGACAAGCAAGATAGGTTAGCTAGCAACTTCATTACTTTTTGGTCAACTGGTAGAATTCATTAGCACCAAACCAAACCTACCAGCTGAATCATTCGATCAGTAGGAATTTGTCTTGGCTTGGGGATAAAGTCATAGAGATAGTAGCCAAAATATATATGGCAGCCTTGCATCTTTTCAACTCCCAAATTACAGTATTGGAGAGCTAACTTGAATATGTGTTACGGAAGGTGTTGTGAGAGGGAAATCTGTAACAGTACATAGGCTTAGGATCAAACGTGCTGAATGGTACAATTGGCTGTTTTCCACTCTTCAAATTCACCATAGAAATTTAGACAATGCAGGTCTGAGAAGTTATGCACATTATAGTAAATACTGTGAAAAATGCAAACATCAGCACCAATCTTTACGAGAAGAAAAAACAAAACCAATACTGGACCACACAAGGGCAACAAAGGAGATTGCCCAAGTTCCTTATTCCCAATTCACATAAAATTATCAGACCAACTGTCCTTAGTTCAAAACCAAAGCCACTCACAAATCATAGCTTTGTGAGCAAATGAAGTGAACGAATGCTACTCAGTTAAGATCACTTAGCCTTCTAAACAATGCTATTAACCGAACAAAGAAAAATGGCAAATGACCACACTCCAAAAATTGCAACGATACAACACTTGAATCACTCAAGTGCAAGAGATGGCAACAGTATAGCAGCCGACTTTAGTATTGATCCTGGGGAGGTTTAAAACTTCATTATATGAGCCAATTCTCTTATGCAGTTTTTAAAAGTTAGCTATCACGCGTCTTAAAATGACCAGCTGTGCGACAAGACCATCTGAACAGTCTGTATCAAATGGATATGGGAGCAATTCATTTAATCTGCCTGCAGAAATTTTCACATCTGGTTCATTTGAATCATGGAAAAAACACAGCATATTTCTAGATTAGCTTCCAAATAAAGTTGCATGGTGTCTCTAATGATCACTGAACTCTACAACGCAGATGAATTGCTGGTGGATGCAAGTCTGTTGAGGCAATGGATTACAGAGTATTAACAAAATTACATGTAAAGTTGTCAATGTATTTCCTCCCACTAGAGAATTGGTGAAAAATCAAGAATCTGGACAAAGGGTTAGGAAAGTAAAAACAATTGATAAATCAAAGGAATCCAAACTAAAATTAATATTCATGTAGAACACAAGGCAGATGTTTAGGAAATTACATTGTTTCAAATCAGAAGGTCAAGCTGCAAACATGGATACAAGCTGAAACCTTTAAGAAAACTGAGATATTCACCCCTCTCCCAACACTTCATTCCCAAGTATGATCTCTTACACACCCTTTTCTCCCCATTCAAGGTCCAAGGTCATGAATGTTTGACAGCAAGTTCCTCCAGCTCCAAGGTCCTCCTGAAAATCCACAAAATTTATTTGCTCAGAAGTAAGGCTTACTGCAATAAAGTTATTGTGAAATTCCCCTTGTCACCACAGTGCGGTGCCTGTTCGGGTCAATGCATCTAACCAGCATGTCTTTCAGAATGTGAGAAGAAACCAAAGCACCCAGAGGAACCCACGCAGACAAGCTGGGAATCAAACCCAGGTCCCTGGCACTGTGAAGCAGCAGTGCTAATCACTGTGCTACCGCGCTGCCCATCTTTTTGCCAAAGCTGATGGTCACCTCTCCTAATATATCCACTGGCCTGGCTTCTATATTTTCCACTCATGGCCATGAAGTACTTTAATGGATATTTTGTTTATGTTCCTCGGATGTACCTGTTTTTCTTCTGTCACATTGATGGCTCACGGCAACACTCTGCCAGATTTTCCATGCTTCCACCACTATTCTGCTTATAGCCATTTATACTCTGGATCCACCCTTTTTGCAGAATTGTCCTGTGTCTTGAACCATCATCCCTTTTGTCATTTTTAACTATTGTCTTCCAATCTTTCACAGTCATTTAAATGCTCCACTTTTTCCTTGCTGGCCCTGCACTTAAAATCAAATTTCTAATTTTGATTAAAGACAAACGTTAAAATCTGTTTCTCTCTCTATAGATACTGCATTACTGAACCGTTGAGTGTGTCTGGCATTTTCTTGGTATTAGAGATAGTTTACTTCACTTTTCAAAATAGATGTTTGGCAAAATTCCTTACAAGAATAGATTTTAAAGATGAAAAAAAATTGAACACAATGAGGAATAACTTAGTAAGAGACAGAGGGTGTGATAAATATAAAGTGCTGTGCGTGGAAGAAAACTATCCATTGAGTTTCAAGCCCTCAGTTTTGACAGACGAGCAACTTAGAACATTTTTGAATGATATGGAACAGGATATTGTTAATAGTATTACATTTGCGGATAACAAAACAGTGGAAGGTTAACAGGCAGAAAGATGGACAGAGAGACTTAGAATCAATTATGTAGCTAGCTGAATTTGATAGGTGGATTTTAATGTTCGTATACAAGTAATAGTAAATATCTGCCTAAGATGGAAGCACCCAGCTCTGTCACAGTCCATTTAAAAGCAGGGTCCAAAGACTCCCAAGAACAATCAAAATGATGAACATTACAAATTCTGAAACACAAGTGGGATTTTCAATCTTGTCCTGCAGAAACAAAGCAGAGGGTGCTTTGAGTCATGCTGACAACAGCTGAAATCTTTCAAATGCGTTTCATTTATGTTCTGTTGCACTTTTTTAAAAACAGGGCAAGAACAACATTCAACAGTGAAAGGGAATGATACAAAAAACAACCAGCAGACAGATGTACATCGTTAACACCCCTCTGCGAACACTGTGCACTCTGGGTCCCACAGGCAGAATTTCAGTAACATACACAAACTGAAACAACCTATATTTCAACTCTTAAATTTTACATGTTGATGAGTTGAGCTACTGCAGTGTGTACTGTCAGAATAGGATCTCCTAACTGCTGGTATGTAAACACATGTCAGAGCAACAGACAAGACAAGAATGAGCTAGGGTCAGGTATAGAACATAAAAGCGATGAAGCAAGATGCAACTGGGAATCAAATTATTCTTTACCTTAAACCATCTTTTGTGTATACCTCCATTTCCCCAATACCAATACCTCCCCTTAGCTGTAACCTCCCTCACACGAGTGCTTAACTTTTCTGGTACATCCCTTCCTCAGTTAGTTCAAAACCAGCATTGGCCAGAATACCAATCGAGCATGCCCAAGGCCGCCAGGAAGTAGCTCAGCACTGGAAATGTCTATGGGCTGACACATGGAGAACGCAGAGAAGCAAGCATGGTCTTTGAACACCCTCTATGCAGATGATTTAGCTCATTGAGCCTGCAGCAACGACAATCCCACCCAGGTCCCCCATAACCTTGTTATGTCATAGAACATAGAACATTACAGCACAGAACAGGCCCTTCGGCCTTCGATGTTGTGCCGACCAAAATAAAAAGCAATGCCCCTCCAAACTAACCATTCCCTTCTCTTCCATATACTTATCAATTAACCTCTTAAACGCCACCAAACTTGGCGCATCTACAACAGCTGCAGGCAGGGCATTCCACTCCCTAATCACTCTTTGAGTAAAGAACCTACCTCTGATATCCGTCCTATAACTCAAGGTAACAAGTCTATAGTTTTGAATTCTCCCCTTTTCTCCCTCAAACAGTTGAGTTATATGTGCTCCATTCCAGCTGTAAAAACTTTTCTAGAACCAATGGTACATCTATCTCCCTAATCACCTCCTTCAACCCACGTGTGAAGCTCATCTAGTCCAGGGGATGTATCAAACTTCAATCCAATTAACTGTTCAAGCACAGCTCTTTAGTAAAGTTTCTTTTATTTCCTCAAATCCCCATGTTGCCTCATATTTCCAGGAGGTTGCATCCTCTTCGTAAAAACACACATACAAAATAACTGGTCAGTTTCTCCACCATTTCCCTGTTCTTTGCTATAGTTTCTCCTTTATCCATCTGCGATGGGCCTGTATCTGACCTAGCTATCCCTTTCATTTTTACATAGCAAAAAAAGCTTTTACAATTTCTTTATGTTCTGCGCTAGTTTGCATTCATATGTTGTTATCCCTTTTTCATTTAGTTTCTTAGTCCTCCTTTGCTGGGTTCTAAATTACCCCAATCCTTGGATATATCACTTTTTCTGGCATTTCTTTAATTTAATGCAATCCTTAGCTTCTTTTATTAACCCTGATGACTTATCTTTTTTCTTTGGGTGTTACTGCATTTGAGGAATGTATATCTATTGTAGACTGTATAGTATTTCTTTAAATATTTGCTATTGCTTGCTTACGAGTTCTTTTACAGTATTTGCCCATTCCACCAGAACCAACACACCCTTCATACCTTAAGAATTTATTTTTCACATTTAAAATCCTAGTTTTTGAATGAACTATATCACTTTCATGCAAAATTCTCAGATTACGATCACTCTTTCCCAATGACCCTTTAACAGCAATGTTATTAACTAGCTTTCCCTCATTACACAACAACAAATTTAAAATAGCCAGATCACTCAATACTGCTTCAGAAACCCATCTTATAGACAATCCAAGAATTCCTCCTCTACAGAATTAGTGTTGATTTAATTAACCCAGTGTGTGCAATTTGAAGTTTTTCATATCTGTATTATTTCTATTATCTCAATTTCTAATTCCAGATTTACATTGTGCCCAAATGACTACTACAGCTTGGTGACAATTCCCACCAATGTTTATTGTCTCTTGCTGTTGCTTAACTCCACCCAAACTGATTCCACACTTAGATCATTCAATCAAGATTCTTAAACTGATTTTGTCCCTTAAGAGTCAGAATCACACAACTGCTACTGCACAGAAATTTGGCGCAAAGTACCAGCAGCAGCTCTCCAAATGAGCATTATGACTTTGTACCTTTCACTCGTACCCCTGTTCATTGTTTCTACTTGAGTAATAATCTAATGCTTTCTTGAATCTCTTGATTGAACCAGCTTTCGCCACCTTCACAGGTACAGCATTCCAAATCCAAATTCCTTGTGTGAAAAAGTTTTTCCTTCACATCACATTTGCTTTTTTTGCAAATCATTTCGTTTTGTCCATTAAGTTTTTATACAGCACCTATGGGCAGCATGGTGGCAGTGGTTTGCACTGCTGTCTCAGCTCCAGGAACCCAGGTTCAATTCAGTCTTGGGTATCTGTCCGGAGTTAGCACATTCTCTGTGTCTGCATGAGGTTACTCCGGGTGCTCCAGTTTCCTCCCACACGGCAAAGATGTACAGTTCAGGTTGATTAGCCATTGTAAAATTGCCCCTTAATGTCAAGGAGATTCACAGGGGAAAAATGTATGGTTATGGGGATAAGGCCTGATGGGAGTGTTGCCAGTTTAGGGTTGATGGGCTGAATAACAACCTCCTGCACTGTAGATATTCTACTACTTAATTAGCTGCTTTTGGAAATCCAGATGTATGCGATATCCACTCGTTTCCCTTTATCTATCTGACTGGTTACATACTCAAAAAACCTTAATTAATTTGTCAGACTGGATTTTTTTTTAGAAAACTATGCTGACTTGTTCAAACCATATTATTTCTAAGTGCACTGTTAAGGTTTCATTAATAATAGATTCCAACATTTTCCCAGCGATTGAAATCCAGCTAACTGGCTTATAAGTTCACTGTTTTCTGTTTCCCTTTCTTGAAAAGCAGCGTTATATTGGCCAACTTCCAAACTGATGGGACCATTTAAAATGGAATTGAGAATCTGATGATTGTTTTTAAAAAGGACCCAACACAAAATATGAAGACACCTTTGAGGGGATTTATACCAGAAGTTTTATGAAGCTGGGTTACAAGAATTTATGAATTAAAATTTTTCATGATAAATAATTTCATCTGTAGCATACTCCTGTTCCCAACAATTGCCACCAATGTTTATTCCTTCTTGCTGTTGCTTAGCTCCATCCAAACTGATTCCACCTAAATCCTTCGATCAAGATTCTCGTGAACTGATTTTGTCCCTTAAGAGTCAGAATCATAGAACTGTTTTTTTTCCCCCAAATACGGCTGGGTTAAAACATAACTTGAAATACAAAGTTCAGAGTTTTAATGTGAATATTATCAAAATTGCAGTTTTAATACCAAAGTGAAGAGAACTCATGAACATGCACAATAGCTATTTACATGTTTAGTTACACCTGAAACAGAGGTCAACAATCCAAGTGGTTTGGAAATATATTTATAGTTCGTGAGCTTAAGATTGTTTGAATGTTATGAAGCATTATCAAGCCAAAATAAAACTGTATAAGCGAACATCATGACAGTGCTAATGAACAATTCAACAGCTCCTGCTCAAATTAGATAAATCACAAGGTACGTGTAAAATTCAGTGCAGAAAATTTGATATTCTTAAGTCTGCACCACATAAAAGCTCAAAGCATTCATAATCTTGTTCACAGTGGTGTGTGGGGAAGGCAGACATTTGTTTAAGCATGTACAAGAGAAAGGATAAGCACACATTAATGAATGGCTGTAATCCCCTGCAGTCATGCTGTGGCAACCCATAGGCTCCAAATATCAAGCACAAACGATAGTTCGTGCAAATAATGCACGTTGTCAACATCTGACTACTTTGACAGAGCCTGGGAAGACGCAGGAATAACAAAATGCAGGACATCTAGCTGTGATATATCATTGAAACGAATTTATCAAAATCTGAAACTACCATCTGACATTTGAAAAAAGAACTTGGTGCATATGAAGGGCAAGTTGGCTGAAATAGATTGGGAAATTAGATTTAAAGTCATGATAAATCGGCAGCAGCAAATGTTTAAACAGTTAGCACATTATTTACAACAAATACTCCCCTAAGAAATAAAACCCTGTGAGCAAACTTGTCTGACATGGCTAACAAATTAAAGATTGTATTAAAAGCAGGAGGTGCATAACGTTGTTGAATGAAATAGAATATGGGACAAAGACTCGGTAGGGACATAAGGTTCAACAGACATGCGAAAAGGATTAGATTAACAGAAGCAAATGTGGGTGTTCCTTGCAGGCAGAAACATGAAAAATTATAATACGGAGTAAGGAAATGGTAGACTTCAAAAAATATTCAGTAAAACTTCATGATAGAAAACAAAAAAGATTCTGACAGAATGAGAAATTATGGGTGAAGTATAAGAATGAGGACATAAAGAAATCAATATTAAAGATATAATATTACTGGAGGAATGAACTAACAACTAAAAATTTATTAATGCAACAAACGCCCTGGACCGGATGGTCCATACTGAGGGAGCATGGCAGCCGAGTGGTTAGCATTCTGTAGACAATGTAGAAAAGCAAAATATTTTTAAAATGATGAAACACTTGGAAATATTGGTAGTCAGACTTCGATTACTCTAGTATGAAATCAAAATTAATATGAAGGTACAGTGAGCAAATAATATGGTAGCCTTTATTACAAGTGGATTGGATCGCAAGAGTAAGAAATTTATAATTGTATAAGTTCTTGGTGAGGCCACATCTGCAGCACTATAAACAGTTTTGGTCTCATCTAATAAAGGAAATATTTTCTAGGGAAGGCACGAGACAAAGATTCAGACTGATACCTGCAACAACATAGTCCCACAATGAGACTGAGTAGTCTAAACCTACATTTCCTAGAATTTAAATGAAAAGTGATCCCACTGAAAATTATGGCATTCTTGAGGGGATTGACAGGGCAGATGCTGGGAGAATCATTTGTCCTGGTTGAGGTGAGTGGAACTGGGGCTCATGCTTATGTTAACGGGTTAGTTATTTTAGATTGGGATGACTCAGTGTTGCAAATCTTTGGAATGCCTACCCCAGAGAACACTCAATGTTCCATGAATACATTTGCATGAGAGACCAGTAGATTTTGGATTCCAAAATCTACTGGTGACAAGTGGTGTACCTCAGGGGTCTTCGGTGACAAGTGGTGTACCTCAGGGGTCTGTTTTGGGGCCCCTGCTGTTTGTAATTTTTATAAATGATCTGGATGAGGGTATTGAAGGATGGATTAGTAAATTTGCAGATGACACTAAAGTCGGTGGAGTGGTAGATAGTGAAGAGGAGTGTTATAGTTTGCAGAGGGACTTGGACAAGTTGCAGAGCTGGGCCAAGAGGTGGCAAATGGAGTTTATTGTGGAAAAGTGTGAGGTAATGCACTATGGCAGAAATAATAAATGTGTAGAGTATAGGGCAAATGGTAGGATTCTTAGTAGTCTAGATGAACAGAGGATCTTGGTGTGTATGTGCATAGATCCCTGAAAGTAGGCAGTCAAGTCGAGAAGGTTGTTAAGAAGGCATATGGAGTCTTGGCTTTTATTGGTAGGGGGGATTGAATTTCGGAGCCGCAACGTCATGTTGCAACTGTACAAAACTCTAGTGCGGCCGCACTTGGAGTATTGTGTGCCGTTCTGGTCCCCACATTATACAAAAGATGTGGAGGCATTGGAGAGGGTACAGAGGAGGTTTACCAGGATGTTGCCTGGTATGGAGGGCAGGTCTTATGAAGAGAGTCTGAGGGATTTGAGGTTGTTTTCGTTAGAAAGGAGGCGGCTAAGAGGGGACCTAATCGAAACATATAAGATGATTAGAGTTTAGATAGGGTGGAAAGTGATAGCCTTTTTCCTAGGATGGAGAAAGCTAGCACGAGGGGACACAGCTTTAAATTAAGGGGTGATAGTTATAGGACGGATATCAGAGGTAGGTTCTTTACCCAAAAGGTGGTTCGGGAGTGGAATGCCCTGCCTGCAGCAGTTGTAGATGCGCCAAGTTTGGTGCGTTTAAGAGGTTAGTTGATAAGTATATGGAAGAGAAGGGAATGGTTTAGTTTGGAGGGGCATTGCTTTTTATATTGGTCAGCGCAACATCGAAGGCCGAAGGGCCTGTTCTGTGCTGTAATGTTCTATGTTCTATGTTCTATGTTGTATAAAAGGAATCAACAGATATGGGGATAGTATGTGAAGATGTATATGAGGTAGAAAATCTTATTGATTTATTGAATGGCCTTCTCCTGCTTTTACTCACAATACGTATGCAAACACAAGATCCTCTCTCAGAAATTGTGCCAGTTGATTTAGAAATGGATTGCCTCAATCTACAATTATCTCAACAGAATTTAGTATGAAAGGTTTTGTGCATGAATATAGAAGATATTGGAGGGGTAGGACTCAACATTTGGCCACTTATGGCCTCACTGCAGTACTGAAACTCTTCAATTGCATCACTAACATCTTGCATGATTCGCCCAGGCAGTTTGGGTAACTAACTGTCATAAAATATCTTGAGCTGGACAAGTTTAATAATGCAGGCTTGTCATCAGGCTTATTCAGCATATCAGGGTTGGCATGCTATGGGAAAAGCTGGACTCGAGCTAATGTGTTTGAATATCATGCCAGTGCACTTTTTGCCTGATACCCAAGCAGATTGTACTATCAGTTATATTCCTCATGTTCTACAGCTGAAAAGTTCTTTGAATACATTCTAATTTTAGAAGGGTAAGCTGTACTGCTGTCAGTTTAATATCCCACTTTGGACCTGTATATGAAATTATGGCTGTCTCAGTTGTGCTTTCCAATACAAAAAAATACTTGTTTGAAAATTTATGATTTTGATAATATTCCCATCTCAACTTCTGCACTCAGCCAGTGTCCTACAGTTCAACCCCAATTTAATTTGTTTCACACAGTTCAGAAATATTGCAGAGAGTATTTTGAATAGTTAAACATTTAAGTATAAAACACACAAAACTAACAGGGTTTGGTTGAAGACAAAAGCTTACAATCTCTTGCTGCATTTTATCACGCAATCTCGCCCACCTCATTTTTTTTTATGTATCCTAAAATTGTTTCAAGTGTGGCTTTGAGTATAGCTGCATTTTATTTCCTGGATGAGCCCAAATCTTGGTGGGAGATGTGGAGCAGAGATATGCCAAGAAAAAATAATCTGTTCTTTATAATTACAAGTACTCCAAACAAGCCTAGTGAAGCTAGCAGGAAAATCAAGTGAAGCATCATACTAAGTTACATAATAGATCCCAACTTTTATTCCAATTGTGCTGGATTCACATGTCTCCACAAAGCTCTATAACTGGCCTCAGCACTCTTGTCAAGGGACAGAATGTGTGAGGAAATTATCTTTGCCCCCTGTTCATTACCCAGAACAGCTGCTGAAAAATGCATTCACGAGAAGAGAGTTCAGGACAAGAGAAAAGACAAGCTTCAGCCATGTCCTGTAGTTAGTGGCCTGCTGATAGTCACTGAATCACATGTGAAGAACAGTCACTGGGGTGAGGTACCCAAGGCTCTGAACAAGAATCAATGCATTTTTGGGAGGGAGGCAGAGTCAGGGAAAATGGGAAATGCATCAACTCTCACCACTTGTGCTCAGTACTGTCTGAGTGATGGGCACAGTTTTCCCTGCAATAAATCAAACAGCCTCTGTTCTGTATCCAAAATCAGGTGAACAGAGAGCACTAGTTTGGATCCCATCACTGAAAGGTACAACTTGGAACTACAATAACCCTGCATTACTGTATCTGGTCATTTGTTTTTGACAAGAGAAAATTAGCAGTTCAAAAATCTACCTGCAGCAAGTAAAAGGATTGTATCTTCTTGTTGGCTAAGTAACAAAATTAAGTTCACCATAGGCCACGAGCAGTCAAGAACCATTAAGAGCAGTTCACATCTCTTCATTAAAAGTACCTCGAGGGACCAAATATCTTTTGGTACCCTTTTCATTTTTACACATACTCCACAGTTCAGCAAGAGACATTCTGCTCAACATCACGTGTCACAAAGATGACTGCCTGATGAACCATTACTTTTTCTATTATCTGGGGCATTGCAAATGTGTCTGTACTGAAAGATTATCATAAAGGAACAAAGATTGGAAAAAGCAAAAAGAACACTCAGTCAATTTCAAAGTAATAATTAGGTGACACTAAAGTCAGCTTTATATTGAAAAGAGGAAGGGAAGGCTGGTTTGAAGAAGCATCATTGCGTTATTATATCACTCAAAGCAATATATTGAAAACTGCCTGTGCTGTACACCATTGGTCATGTTCTTTCATATCTCACCAAACTATATTCAGGTTTTCCAAACATGCAAGGATATTGATTCTTCAATTATAATTAAAATAGAACATAGAACATTACAGCACAGAACAGGCCCTTCAGCCTTCGATGTTGCGCCGACCAATAAAAAGCAATGCCCCTCCAAACTAAACCATTCCCTTCTACTCCATATACTTATCAACTAACCTCTTAAACGCCACCAAACTTGGCGCATCTACAACTGCTGCAGGCAGGGCATTCCACTCCCGAACCACCCTTTGGGTAAAGAACCTACCTCTGATATCCGTCCTATAACTATCACAATGTATGAAAATGTTTCATACTGCATTAGTTCAAAGCAACCAGGAAACTGAACACAATCGAGGAATTTTGATTTATAATTTAAAACAAATGACTACTTCTCAAATGTTAAAAGACTGCAAGCCATGTCACAGAGCAGTCAAAAACTCCAGAGGTAATATCAAGCTGCAATTTCATCTGTATCTTTATTTGTTGTGCAAGGGATCTGGTTAGTGTTTATGACAAGAAGCAACTTGTATGTATACGCAGAATATAAAACCGCAAACCTGGCGCAAAAGTGGAAATTATTGGGAATGCACAGCACCTATAAAGACAGCAGTGAGATTGGAGTTTTCAATGTTATCCTACAACAGGAACCAGACTGATTAAGTGAACTGACTCAAAACATTAATCAGCTCTACACGAACCACTGCCCAAAAGAATTTTCCTCTTCCATTGCCAACTCAGTTTTAAGAAGCATCTGGACTGAACTTGAATCATGTTTAATTCCCTACCAAAAGAACCACTGTTAATTTCTTCGCTTGTTCACTGGCCTTTGAGATGCTTCGGCATCTTTATGTATGAATGTCATGAAAATGGAAGCTATTGTAGTATAGAGACTGTCTTCCTTGAACAAAGACCGACCTTCTGTTTTGGTCGGCAATGTTGTCATCTTGCATAAGATCCAGCCAAGAACTATTTCTTTCTTGGACTTTCAAAGGATCTCAGTTTTTAATAGAATAAAATATGAGGCCATTTGGCCCATCATACCTATTCACTGGAATAACCATCAAGTTATGAGTTCTTCCCTACTGCTTTATCAATCTTTCCCCCTTCAAGGATTTATCAAATTAATTTTTTTAAATCAACACACCCCACTGTGGCCTCTGGTTCATTACTTACCTTCCATCTGCTTTTGGTCACCAAACATTCTCCCAATGGAAACAGTTTCACCTTATATACATCAAAATATTTCATTATTTTGAATACCTCAAGTTGTACTTAAACCTTCATTGCTAAGGAGAACAATGCCAGATTCTTGATTCTTTGTGATATAAACTGATGTCCTGCATCTTTGATACCGTATTACTAAGTTTTTTCTGCATCTTAGCCAAGTGAATCTTTGAGACTTATAACCCGAATTGGCCTTGATATATCATTTCATAGAACAATACAGCACAGAACAGGCCCTTCGGCCTTCGATGTTGTGCCGACCAAAATAAAAAGCAATGCCCCTCCAAACTAAACCATTCCCTTCTCTTCCATATACTTATCAATTAACCTCTTAAACGCCACCAAACTTGGCGCATCTACAACAGCTGCAGGCAGGGCATTCCACTCCCTAATCACTCTTTGAGTAAAGAACCTACCTCTGATATCCGTCCTATAACTCATACCCCTTAATTTAAAGCTGTGTCCCCTCGTGCTAGCTTTCTCCATCCTAGGAAAAAGGCTATCACTGTCCACCCTATCTAAACTCTAATCATCTTATATGCTTCAATAAGATCCCCTCTTAGCCGCCTCCTTTCTAACGAAAACAACCTCAAATCCTTCAACCTCTCTTCATAGGACCTGCCCTCCATACCAGGCAACATCCTGGTAAACCTCCTCTGTACCCTCTCCAATGCCTCCACATCTTTCTTATAATGTGGGGACCAGAACTGCACACAATACTCCAAGTGCGGCCGCACTAGAGTTTTGTACAGTTGCAACATGATGCTGCGGCTCCTAAATTCAATCCCCCTACCAATAAAAGCTAAGACTCCATATGCCTTCTTAACAACTTTATCCACTTGACTGCCTACTTTCAGGGATCTATTGACACATACACCAAGATCCTTCTGTTCCTCAACACTATTAAGAGCCCTACCATTAGCCCTATACTCTACACATTTATTGTTCCTGCCAAAGTGCATTACCTCACACTTTTCCACATTAAACTCCATTTGCCACCTCTCGGCCCAGCTCTGCAACTTGTCCAAGTCACTCTGTAAACTAAAACACCCCTCTTCACTATCTACCACTCCACCAACTTTAGTGTCATCTGCAAATTTACTGATCCATCCCTCAATACCCTCATCCAGATCATTTATAAAAATTACAAACAGCAGGGGCCCCAAAACAGACCCCTGAGGCACACCACTCGTCACCGAACTCCACGATGAATATCTCCCATCAACCACCACCCTCTGTCTTCTATCTGCCAGCCAATTCCTAATCCAATTAGCTAAATCACCCTCTATTCCACACATCTGCATTTTCTGTAGAAGTCTTCCATGGGCCACCTTATCAAACGCCTTACTAAAGTCCATATATACTACATCAACCGCCTTACCCCCATCCACCTCTCTGGTCACTTTCTCAAAAAACTCAATGAGGTTAGTAAGGCATGACCTACCCTTCACAAAACCATGCTGACTGTCCCCAATCAATTCATTTCTCTCTAAATAACTATAAATCCTATCCCTAATAATTCTCTCCAATACCTTGCCCACAACAAATCAGCTGAGGTCTAGCCAGTGATTTTAAAAGTTGTCATTCATGGATCCTGTATATCCTCTGACCAGTCTTCCCAATCCATTGTGATACCTTCAAAGACACTTTTCTGTTGTCTCTCTCTACCGTATTTACATTGTACCATAACATTTTCTTCCAGCTAGAACACTTCCCCACATTATATTCAATACATTTGTGTTTATGTCATCAGTGTGTCACTGCCCTCCAGAAGTCTGTTGTTTTCCTCCTCAATTTTCACTACATTTGACTTTTGTACAATGTTTGAGCATTGAAATTATGCTCTGCTTACTCTATTCTAGTTCATTAATATAATTATCAGAAAAAGTGGTTTTTACACTAACTTCGGAAAATGCCACTGCATACTTCCCTACAGCCTGAAAACCGACGACTCTCTGCCTTTTGTTCTACATGTTCACTGCCTCTTTAATCCCAGTGGTTTCAGGGTTGATTGCAGGGTTGTTAATCAGGATCACCTCATTTCAACAATGACCATTACTGATTGGCACAGGCACAAAATTTGCATTGACCTACTACCTTGAAGTCAGAAATATATCCTAACAGGTATCACAAAGGCTGCAGACAACTAGGCAATGTGTCAAAGATTAGATGATGGAGATCAAAATCCTGGTTCTTGAGATGAGCTTTGAGACAGAGCTGAAGAAAGGGGAGAGTCAAGTATGGAATTTATCTAGAGACGGGGTTATCAATGGAAGGGCAAAAGGCAGGCAACGCACAAAGTAAAGGGATAAACACCTGAAGGTATTTGGGAAGAGATGTAGAGATTGATAGCAGGTAGTGATAATGAAAGATGAAACTTAAAAGATGCATTAACACTAACAGGTGTAGATTTTTAACTTCAGCAGCTTCAAGGAGCCAGAAATTTATGTCAAGCAGCAAGGATATGGATGCTCAGCAAGTTTGATGTGTAACTGAGTACAGACCATGCATATCAGAACTGCCGTCAGCTTATGCGAAGAATTCCAAGCACTTTTTGGTTGTAAAAAGACCATGGATGGTGAATTGGACCGTAATTGATTGCAAGGGGCATGGGATGCTGCAGCTGAGTAATGCAATTGGTGCAGGGAATAGAAATAGGTGGGATTCTTAATCAGTGCTAGCCTGGTTTGCTGGAATATATTTGTATACATACATGTATGTGCACAGACATGGAAGGCAAGAGTTCAGGCTGAGCTCTGATATCACAATACTCACCAATGTACAACACCCAGCTTGACAATACATCAAAACGGCCAGACATTTATGGAATGATAGTGCAACCAAGACAAGAAAGAAAATGGTTGTTTCTCTTGTTCGTTAATAGAAAAACAAAGCTGAAAGATTGTGTATTTAAAGGATAGTTACTTGCCTGCAGTTCTGTTTTTGAGATTCAAAATTCATGAAGTAACATTACTGATCACACCACATACACTGTGGTAATTTGTAGATGGTCCAAGAGAGATCATGAAAAGCAGGTAAAGCTGAGAGGTGATACTTTGACACTAACTTTAGTGAAGAGTCAGCTCAGATTGCATTTAAGTGCAGACATGTGTGGAATTTTAATTTATAGATATAATAATTGAGTTTATGCTGGATCAGTACATCAGAAAAAAACCAAGACTATAGTCTGTTCCTTAAAAGAAATTAAAAGGCTCCAAGGGCTGAAAATTGCAAAATTCTGAATGGCAGATAATCTTCCCACAAAGTGCAACCTGTCACACTGTCTCTGGAAAAATGACAGTTCAAAACATACCAATAGACATGTTAGCGTATACTGGGACAGCTGGTAGAGGAGAAATCATGCACAAAAGACAGATATTGTTGAAGGTATCTCAAATAGCTGGATGCTTTCCCTTCACAGATGACAGAATTGATAGCTAGCTCCCTTGGAGATCACAGATTGACCCATGGACTGCAAGCAAGTCAAAAACTAGTGGTACCTGATCTTAAATCTGGAGTGATTTAATTGAATTGCAGATTCGAATTGGAATGGCCTTCTGCCTACCACAAGAAAAATTAAAAATGGGGAGATTATCAGTACTCATTTGGTTTCTGCTCAAAACAGCATAGGTTTTGCTAAGTAGTTAATGAAAAAGACTGTAAATCTCAGTTTGCCCATAGAACATTACAGCACAGAACAGGCCCTTCGGCCTTCGATGTTGTGCCGACCAAAATAAAAAGCAATGCCCCTCCAAACTAAACCATTCCCTTCTCTTCCATATACTTATCAATTAACCTCTTAAACGCCACCAAACTTGGCGCATCTACAACAGCTGCCGGCAGGGCATTCCACTCCCTAATCCCTCTTTGAGTAAAGAACCTACCTCTGATATCCGTCCTATAACTCATACCCCTTAATTTAAAGCTGTGTCCCCTCGTGCTAGCTTTCTCCATCCTAGGAAAAAGGCTATCACTGTCCACCCTATCTAAACCTCTAATCATCTTATATGCTTCAATAAGATCCCCTCTTAGCCGCCTCCTTTCTAACGAAAACAACCTCAAATCCTTCAACCTCTCTTCATAGGACCTGCCCTCCATACCAGGCAACATCCTGGTAAACCTCCTCTGTACCCTCTCCAATGCCTCCACATCTTTCTTATAATGTGGGGACCAGAACTGCACACAATACTCCAAGTGCGGCCGCACTAGAGTTTTGTACAGTTGCAACATGATGCTGCGGCTCCTAAATTCAATCCCCCTACCAATAAAAGCTAAGACTCCATATGCCTTCTTAACAACTTTATCCACTTGACTGCCTACTTTCAGGGATCTATTGACACATACACCAAGATCCTTCTGTTCCTCAACACTATTAAGAGCCCTACCATTAGCCCTATACTCTACACGTTTATTGTTCCTGCCAAAGTGCATTACCTCACACTTTTCCACATTAAACTCCATTTGCCACCTCTCGGCCCAGCTCTGCAACTTGTCCAAGTCACTCTGTAAACTAAAACACCCCTCTTCACTATCTACCACTCCACCAACTTTAGTGTCATCTGCAAATTTACTGATCCATCCCTCAATACCCTCATCCAGATCATTTATAAAAATTACAAACAGCAGGGGCCCCAGAACAGACCCCTGAGGTACACCACTTGTCACCGAACTCCACGATGAATATCTCCCATCAACCACCACCCTCTGTCTTCTATCTGCCAGCCAATTCCTAATCCAATTAGCTAAATCACCCTCTATTCCACACATCTGCATTTTCTGTAGAAGTCTTCCATGGGCCACCTTATCAAACGCCTTACTAAAGTCCATATATACTACATCAACCGCCTTACCCCCATCCACCTCTCTGGTCACTTTCTCAAAAAACTCAATGAGGTTAGTAAGGCATGACCTACCCTTCACGAAACCATGCTGACTATCCCCAATCAATTCATTTCTCTCTAAATAACTATAAATCCTATCCCTAATAATTCTCTCCAATACCTTGCCCACAACAGAAGTAAGACTCACTGGCCTATAATTCCTGGAAGGTCTCTCTTCCCCTTCTTAAACAATGGGACCACATTCGCTATCCTCCAGTCTTCCGGAACCACACCCGTAACCAACGAGGACCTGAAGATCAGAGCCAGAGGCTCTGCAATCTCCTCTCTTGCCTCCCAGAGAATCCTAGGGTAGTGAAACATTATTGTTGGCCTCAATACACTGAGCTATCTATGGAAATAAAATCGATTCAGAATTTTGAAAAGTATTCAGTGACTTTTGTTGATGAGCTCTGGGTTTCCTCCAGGTACTCAGGTTTCCTCCCACAGTCCAAAGATGTGCGGGTTAGGTTGACTGGCTATGCTAAGAAATAACCACTTAGTATCCAGAAATGCGTAGGTTAGAAAGATTAGTGGGCATAATATGTAGGGATATGAGGGATAGGGCCTGGGTGGGCTTGTGTTCGGTGCAGATTTCATGGGCCAAAGGGCCTCTTTCTGCATTGTAGGGTTCTATGATTCTATGAGCTTAGTTTATGAACCGGCCGGCAGCTAAATGGGGTTTGGCAAAGATACCTCAAGAATCCCACAGTCACTCACTTACTCTAGCTCGTACCAAGCTCTAACAGCTAGAGCATTACCAGTACATAAGGAACCATACCATAAGAATCAAACTTCAAAAGGGCAGTAGAGGAGAAAATAGGACAAAAAAAAAACTCCAACTCAAGTGGTATTAGGGCACCAATGAACACCAGTCAGCAGAATAATACACCTTGGGGAAATGGGACATGATGGGATAAAAGGAGAAAGAAAGCAGGGGATAAACCACTGCATTCCAGAAGAATTCAGAATTTCACTGCCAAGTTTTCAGTTTCTTGCAGGGGAAAGAGAGGATTCCTCATCAGTAAAAGACCAAAAATGACCAAAGTTTGAAGCTTCACCTCTTTTCCAAAAAGAAATTCACCACTTTCATATTCTCAACCTGTTAGATTTTAAAACATTTCTTCATTAGCAGTTACAGCCCACTGGAATTTCAAAGCATTACTCAACTCTGAATCAGTAGCACCCTCTTGTGGACACACTGCCAGCATCAGTTTGCTAAAATAATAAATAGTGCAACCATGGGAACTATCCCAATTAACTGCTGTAATCTTGGTCCTGATGCAATCTGGATTACCACTGAGATCATGCAGCTTATTGGGAGGAAGTCTGAACAACAGTGGATGATTTTCAGAACTTGCAATGCAAATAACTCAGTGTAAAGGGCAGCACTAAAGCAAAGTCACTCCTAACAATACAAAGGGGCAACAGGAACTAGAAATGCATGAAATGACAAACTTTGCTGTAAGTATTGCTTTGCTGACCCCTTCAAAAACATATGTTATCTGAATACTCGTAGCAGTTTAAAAGAACAATTTGGCTGATCAGTTTTTTTTTGCAGGTATGAGTAACATGCCACTACTTTTAGTTCCTCCAAAATTCAAAAGAGACAAAAATACCCTGTTTGCAAGTTTCTATTGTTTCACGTAATGGCATAGAATGCCAGCAATACTTGTATGATCTTCAATAGACACACCAGGTACCAACTAATTAACTTACCACCATGAAATGTGCAATATTTAACATTACAAAACTGTACAAGATTGATACACACAGCATCACTAAACAAAAAGTCAGATTACTCTGCAAAACAACTTGTTTTATGTTTTCTTCAGAATTAAAGGTTCCTACTTTAAAGCTGGTTGCAAGTATTCCAGAGAAGGTACAATGGAAAAGATCAAATAGGCCATGAGATATAGTGAGTATATCCACACAACCCACAATCAACATGCACACATAGAAGTCTTAAATTTGCAGAAATTGGAGTTCATGGTTTAGTTTGTGGAAAAGGTAAAATAGTTTTAAGCTATAACTTCACACTTGGGTACAGGCCCATTGAGTCTAACCACTCTTCAAGTACCACAAGTAATCACACTTCACAGGGCAGACACAGACAGAGCCTGTGAGATTGTCAAGCTTTATCCTATTCTCACCAGGTAGTAATCAGCTATGGGTGTTTCTCTTTTTGTAGCCCTTAGGTAGCGAAGTTGCTTGTAACACACTTACCACCAACCCTAAGCTTAAGAGTAGACCGGGAATCCAATTTTGAAATTTCGCTATGCAGCTCAGTTATTTGCTGCGATTTCCAGCCAAGCCACTAAGAAAGCCTTGAATGCTGTGAGAATCGGGAACTTCATCAATGGAGATGATGCAAGAGAGAGGTCACACATACCCAATCATCACACAAATTCCAACTTTAAGGTGCACGCTCCCAACAATTCCTCATTCCGCTAAACCCAAGTCCAGTTGAAAGTACTTCAATACATATATATGAAAAACAATGGTTCAGCAATTTGGTAAACTGAGATAAATCCACCAGTCACCACCTACCTGATATAGGAATTCCACCAAGTCCTGTGCTGTGAGGTGGTATATTTAAGTCCAAGAAATTACTGTTCGAGGTGGGTGTTGCTGTGTGGTTCAAGTGCATCATGCTGTTGTGAGGATAGGCCATCCATGGGTACCGTGCCTGACCCGGAAAACTGAATGAGTTGTAGACAGCTCTGTGCTGAAAAGCTGGGAACCTCCGTGGTAATATGGAGTTGGGGAAAGAGTTGCCTATGGAGTTGGCTGTTGTGGCAGCAGAAGGGGTCAAGAAGCCACCAATGCCTTTATTTGCAGTTTGCGGAGGAATCTGTAGTGAGGCGGGAGAAGTGAGACCCGTGTTGGAAGGCTGGTCCTGGACCGAGAGTTCTTTCTCTATCAGGTCTGCTAAGGCTTTCCTGGTGATGTCGAACGGGTCGAAACCCAGATCATCCTCTTGCTGTTTGGAGGAGCCAAATCCAAAAGCTGCTTGCCAATCTGTTGATGAGGATACTGGAATTGTTTCTGAAATTTATTGAAGGAAACAAGAGAAATGAGTAAATGTTTCTGTTAGCAAATGTGCATAACCAAGTCAAACACACGAGCTAATAATGTGCAATGAATGCCAACAATTCCCTGTCCATTCTTTTCCAGTATCAAAATGAGTGATAAGAGAAGGTACAGGTGTGGGAATTTAGTGGGAGGAGCAGATTAAAAAGTGTCCCTTCAACAGATCCAACAATAAATATAGTATGAAGACTCTGATTACACAGAAAGAATACAGTCATGAGATCAGATCCGACAAAACATCTTCTTGGAACTACTAAGGTGTTTTCAGCTCTCTTCCTTTCCCATCTCCCTCTTGATTAGTACAGACTGAAGCGGAGAGGAAAATAAGGTTTCACCATCACTCCATGCTGGGGAATATTTTCACTGAGCTTCAAACATGAAAATTACAAGAGGAAGCCATTGCTTCCTTCTTTGCATGCAATAATTCAGAGAAGGATGACATACAAGCAGACTGATCACATTCCACAGTTATCGTAGAACATTTCAGATGTGCGCACTTAAACTCATCTATCATGGAGTCAGTTTGTGTAAAAACTAATTGTCACATGGAAACAACACATACAAAGCCACTATTTCAACTTATCTCACATATTACTGGAAACTGCATGCAAGAGGACAATACCCAAGTCACCAAAAGCCATCAGCTCAGGGCTGATGAGTCTGAAAAAGGCATGGGTTTAAGATCAAGGTCATACACAGTAATTATTTGAGGCAATAATTGCTCCATCACCAATGGCTTTCAACTTGAATCTCAAAAAATCTTTACTAAAGACTAGTTATTATTCAATAATATTGATGAAAGGTAATTTATTTTAATTAGATCTTAAGAGTTGCATCATCTGCTGCCTGTTTCCCAGGACCAGAAAGAAATACTCTCAAGTCATCTGGTTACTCTGCAAGAAGATAGCACCCAGCGCTCAGCTTAAAATGGTGTCTTTGATTAAAAGCTGTTTGAGACCTTTGAAGAACAATGTAGAGAAACTGCTTGGACTTGCAGCAGACAAGGCAGATGGGACAACAGAAATATTCTCTGATGGGATTTTAACCGCAAGTTTAGTATCATGAGTGTAGTCAAATGTACAGAAGCTTCGTTGCGAACAATCATAACCAAAAGTGCTTGAAAGCCAGTACTAGTATAGCCAGGCAGCTGTGTTAAACTGCCTAAAGCGAACAGCAGTCAAAAGTTTACAAAAGTTAGAATTCTCATTCATGTACGGAACGTAAATATATAACCGGGTTAAACCATCCATTTGACCTAAATTAGCTCTACTGGTTTCAGTCCATGTCATGGCTTATTACAATTGTTTATCCACTCAGTATTAACTTTGTACAAAGCAGAAACTGCACTTGAAAAATAATGTTTAATGACTGAAGTGCTTTGGAACACTGAAGTTTGTGAAAACTGCTACATAAACACAACTTCTCTCTTTCACCACTACGGGATGGTTCATATGATTTTGATTTGATTTATTATTGTCACATATGTTAGCATATAGTGAAGAGTATTGCTTCTTGCGCACTAGACAAAGCACACCATTCATACTGAAAGAAATGAGAGAGTGCAGAATGTGATGTTACAGTCATAGCTGAGGTGCAGAGAAAGATCAACTTAGTGCGAGGCAGCTCTATTCAAAAGTCTGACAAGGAAGAAGCTGTTCTTGAGTTGGTTGGTATGTGACCTCACACATATATCTTTTTCCTGACAGGAGGTGGTGAAAGGACGTCCTGGCATGGGATGGATTCCAGGAGCAAAAGTACAGCATAAGGAGACGGTTACAGAGCTTGCTGCAGTTTATCCAATACTGGGAGAAATAAGATGCTCGAGGTAGGATGGGTTATCAGATGCAACAGACAGCTGGAGATGCTGAATGAGGGGAGAGGGGGAATGGACTTCATCAAAATCCTTTGAAGAAAAAAAACCTATCAACTCTATATGTTGCAATACAGGTAGTTGATGCAATGTCCTCAAGACAACTACTAACAGAGGAGGGTCCAGAAGGGGTGGGGGACGTGGCGTTGTTAGTTAGGGAAAGCATCACAGCGGTGCAGAGGGAGGTCAATACAAAGGAGTTAGGAGTGGAATCAGTGTGGGTGGAGTTGAGAAATAGAAAGGGGGTGATTACTATGTTAGGGGTGTATTATAGGCCACCCAACAGCCTGCAGGTAGTTGAAGGTGGCATATGTAAAGACATTTTGGATAGGTGCAGAAAGAACAGAGTCATTATAGTGGGAGATTTTAATCTCCCTACAGTGGATTGGAAGGTACCTACAGCTGGGGGTTTGGACGGACAGGAATTTGTAAAACGTGTACTGAAAGGATCATTGGAGCAGTACGTGGCTGGCCTGACTAGAGAGGGGGCTATATTGGATTTAGTTCTGAGTAATGAGCCAGGGCAGGTGGTTGATGTTGTAGTAGGGGAACATGTAGCTAACAGTGACCACAATTCTATCTACTTTAGGATACAGATGGAAAAGGATGCTTGTTGCCCTAGGGGGAGGGTGCTGAATTGGGGGAAGGCTAACATCAGTCGGATTAGGCAGGAACTTATGGAAACTGATTGGGAACGGTTGTTCAAGGGTAAGTCCACACTAGGCATGTGGGAGCCTTTCAAGGGAATACTGAAAATGTTGCAAGAAAGATATGCAATGGCTAAGAGGAAAGATAGGATTACAGACCTGTGGATTACTAGGGATATTGAGGACTTGGTTAGGAAGAAGAGGCGTATGATAGGTCAAAGCAGCTGGGAACGGAGACAGCATTGGAGGAATATAGAGAGAGTAGGAGGGAACTCAAAGTGAGTTAGAAGGGGAAAAAAGGGGGCATGAAATGGTTTTGGCGGATAGGATTAAGGAAAATCCAAAGGCCTGTTACTCCTTTGTTAGGAATAAAAGGGTGGTTAGAGGAAAAATTGGACCTCTTAGGGACAGAGGAGGGGAACTGTGCTTAGAGCCTGAGGGAATGGGGGAGATCCTGAATGAATACTTTGTGTCAGTATTCACGAAGGAGAGGGGCTTGTTGACTGGTCCTGTCTCCGATTGTTCCCGTTGAGGGAAATATCCATACCGAGGGAGGAAGTGTTAGAGCTTCTAGGTAGCATTAAAACTGATAAATCTCAGGGGCCTGATGGCATTTATCCCAAGCTGCTTAGGGAGGTACGAGGTGCAATTGCTGGGTCTCTGATGCAAATCTTTCTCTTCCTTGGACGCAGGTGAGGTCCCAGAGGACTGGACCGTTGTTGAAAAAGGGTAGTAGGGATAACCCTGGAAATTGTAGGCCGGTGAGTTTGATGTCAGTGGTAGGGAAGCTGTTGGAGGGGATTGTTAGAGATTGGATGTATAGGCACCTACAGCGTCGCAATCTGATTAGGGATACACAGCATGGCTTTGTTAAAGGGAGGTCGTGCCTTACAAATCTGGTAGAATTTTTTGAGGAGGTGATGACAACGGTGGACGGAGGGCAAGCCGTTGATGTCGTCTATATGGATTTCAGTAAGGTATTTGACAAAGTCCCTCATGGGAGGTTAGTTGAAAAGGTCGAAGCTCGTGGGTTACAAGGACAGGTAGCTAGATGGATAAGTAACTGGCTTAGTAATAGGAGACAGAGAGTAATAGTGGAAGGGTGTTTTTCTAGCTGGAGGTCGGTCACTAATGGTGTGCTGCGGGGCTCGGTACTAGGATCATTTCTATTTGTAATATATACGAATGACTTGGAAGAGGGAGTAAGTGGAGTGATCAGCAAGTTTGCAGACGATACAAAGATGGCTGGACTTGCGGATAGTGAGGAGCATTGTCAGGCGATGCAGCACGACATAGATGGGCTGGTAGCTTGGGCAGATTGACGGCAGATGGAATTCAATCCTGATAAATGCGAGGTGATGCATTTCGGGAGGAAGAATGTAGGGGGGAGGTATATGATAAAGGGTAGACCTATTAAGATCATAGAAACGCAGAGGGACCTGGGGGTGCAGGTGCACAAGTCTCTGAAGGTGGCAGAGCAGGTGGAGAAGGTTGTGAAGAAAGCACATAGTATGCTAGCCTTTGTAGGAAGGGGTATAGAGTACAAAAGCTGGCCTTTAATGTTGCAGTTGTATAAAACGTTGGTTAGACCTCATTTGGAATACTGCGTCCAGTTCTGGTCATCTTACTACCGGAAGGACGTGGAGACTCTGGAGAGAGTGCAGAGGAGGTTTACCAGGATGCTGCCTGGTATGGAAGGTCTGAGTTACGAGGAGAAGTTAGGCAAATTGGGACTGTTTTCCTTAGAAAGACGTAGACTTAGAGGAGATCTAATAGAGGTGTACAAGATTATGAGAGGTATAGATAGAGTAAACAGGGTTAAGCTTTTTCCTAGGATGGACTGAAATAGCATGAGAGGTCACGGGCTTAGGGCGAGGGGGTAAGGTATAATTTGGATGCTAGAAGAAGTTTTTTTTCCCCACAGAGGGTGGTGGGGGTATGGAATGCGCTGCCAAGTGGTGGCAGGCACTCTGGAGTTATTTAAGAGATACTGAGATGGGTACATGAACAGAATGGGAATGGAGGGGGTATAGAAAACTGATTTAAAATAGGGATCATGAGCCTTGGGAGTCCCTGGGAAGTGTGTAAATAGATGATGATGATGATATTGATGTACTTCTTTTTATCCTACAGGTGCTTTGGTCCGCCTTGTTGTCTAACAAGGGGCATACACACGATGGGTCGTGAGAGGGCTGCTGTTGGATTTCAAGAGTATCCTAGTGCTTCGTCGTTAGTGTACGCTTGACCTGGACCATTTGATGGGCAACACGACAGCTCAGTGACTATCGCTGTGCTGTGCAGATACATGGATTTGGGCCTGTGTCTGTAGAAGTTTGTGCATTCTCCCCGTGTGCTTCGGTTTCCTCCCACATCCCAAAGATGTGCTCTTAGGTGAATTGGCAAAACAAATTCTCCCTAAATTGTCTCAAATTTGGTTTTTAATCCATAGATCTATAAACATAGACAGGGATCACAGATAGAGGTGGGAACATTGGGGTGGTGGCATGGGCCCGTTGGGCCAAAGGGCCTGTTTCCCGTGCTGTTTTGTTCTTTGTTATGAGCAACAAATGCTGCCATATTAGTGTTGGCCACACATAAAAATTCTAACATATGATGGAAAAACAAATGAGATCTCTTTCAAAGACCAAATTATGAATTTCGCTATTCTTCAAATAGTTGCATGAAATCTTTTGCGTCCAATTCAAACAGATCTTAACCAAAAACGTAACATGCCATCAGGACTACACTGAGCTGACCGATGTTGTATGCTCATTAAAGCTCTCTCACAGGAAAATGAAGTGGTGCTGCAAGTTTAACCAATATCCTACCCAAATGGAGATGCTGAATGCCCAAACATGGAAAAAATAGGCTTGTTGCTGGAGACAAGCATCATTTAGCTTGCGTAGAAAATTAAAATAAAAACAAAAACAATCTTTAAAAATGGATGTTAACTTAACCATCAAAACTATTCATCAGGTATTTGAATAATTTTCCAGGCCTCAAAATTTATCAACTTCGCTTCCAGTTTCCACTCCTCCATGCCTTCGCCTGGTCCATCAGACACTTCCCTTCCTTAACCTTTCTGCCTTCATCTCTGGTATACTACCATCTGGACTACAGCTCTACACACCCCACATTTGTAAAGATGCGATCCGTTTGTGTCAGATCCTTCGCTTCTGTTACTTTTATTCCGATGATGCCACTTTCCAAAGTGGTGTTTCTAGTATGTGCTTCTTTTTTCTCAACTGTGGATTCCCCTCTACTGCTGTTGACAGGGTCTGAACAGCACACAGTTCATCTTCCATGTCACGACTCTCACCCCCTCCCAGAAAAAGGACAGAGTCCCCCTTGTTCTCACATTTCACCCCACCAGCCTCCAGGCAGGATGCCACCATCAAACACATCTTCCCTTCACTCCCTGTGTCAGCATTCCGCAGAGACGTTCTCTCCAGGATAATTTAGTCCACTCCTCCACTACACCCAACATCTCTCCTGTCACTCATGGCACCTTCCCAAGCAAATGCAGAAGGTGTAACACTGATTGCTTTATCCCTTCTATGCTCACCATCCAAGGTCCAAGATATTCATTCCAGGTTATGGAACATTTCACTTGCATCTCTTCCAATTTGGTAGATTGCAAACTGGAGGAACAGCATCTCATTTTTTGGATAGGCATTTTACAGCCTTCTGGTCTCAACATCAAATTCAACAACTTCAAATTATTTTCTTTACCCTACCTCAGCTCCCTTTGTTTTAATTCTATTTTATTTAGTTTTCCACTGTTTTCTTTTATTTATTGTCTTTCTGCATTTTTCTTCCCCCCTGTCCCCGCTTACCAATCCCCCGCCACAGCTTCCCCATTTCTACATTCTACCTCTGTCCCATTTCACCTCCTTCCATTCTCCCAACATCTCCATCTGTCACAGCTTACAGCTTCTCTGCCATTTGGCCATTCACACCCTTTATTCTCTGTGGACAGTTATTAGCCACAGAAATCAGGGGAAAAGATTGCTCTGACTCATCTTCCATTCCCTCCACCTGCACATAAATATTGCCCACTTTATGCTTTTTAACTTTGACAAAGTATCATCTGGACCCAAAACATCAGCTCTTTTCTCTCCTTACAGATCTGCCAGAACTGCTGAGGTTTTCCAGCATTTTCTCTTTTGGTTTCAGATTCCAGCACCTGCAGCAATTTGTTTTTTTTAGTATCTGAAAAATTTTGATGAGTGGAGGTGCATTGAGATACTTTTTTTCTCCTATTGAAATTGGTTAAATCGAGACTGGCTGCATTATGGAGTGAACACAAAAGATAAATTCTTAACAGTTCAGATTCTTGAATTTGGCTTAAAGTACTATAGATTTCTAGCAATGAATGCCAACCACTGCATTTTCTGCAGTTACAATGACTTAACTGAAACTCAATTGCTGTGCTTACTGTAAAAGCTCAGATCGGTAATGTATAAAGAACAGGTGTTTTAAGGCATTATACAATGTCCATCTGAGCTGTGAACAGCAGCAAAATTACAGATTTTCCCCTCCCAATCTTGATCAACTTGGTATCCTGACCCAAGAAATATCCAAGATCTTCACAAACAGGCATAAGAAAAACGTAGAGGAGAAAAACAGTACAGAGCCATTAGCACAAGCATAATCAACATTAAATTTGGCAAAATGGGGGTCAATGGAAGTGGGCAAACATGTGCATTGGAACAGAGTGCCAACATCACAAATAGTTTGGTCAGGGAATAAAGGCAAAGTAGTTAAGTTCGCAGTGGGACAGATTCATTCCAAACATTGACGACTTTATTCAATCCAAGAACTCAAGCACCTCCCCCTCCCCCAGCCCCCTCTCTCTCACAAACCCTCCCCCAAAGCCCTCTCTCACAAGCTCCCTTCTCCCATCACCTCTCTCACAGACTGCCTTCCCCAATCTCTCTCACAAGCTCCCCCGACCCTCCCATCCCCTCTTAAGCTCCCACACCTCCCTCTGGAAGATGACAGTATAAAAATGAGCAGTGTGATGGCATGGGTTGAAGAATATTGTAGAGTGGTGCAAATTAATATCATGCATATGTATGAAAATTCACTAAACACAAAAGGTAGAGCTGACAACAGAGCATGTGCTCAGCAGATCCACAAAACTAGTACATAGGATTAGAACTATTCAACAGCAAATATATAAATTGGACAATTGAAAGTTGGCATGGAGGTTCACATCTTGACCAATTGTACCAAATACTGCAAAAATTATTGAGCAAGATGAAGAGACATCATGCACCATATTCATAGGTGTTGCCATTTATAGATGCCAGCAAAAGGACTTTCGGAAAGTTTGGAAGTCAAATCCCACTCCAGGATGAGTGCAGAGTCTAGTCTGAAACTGAGTGTTACTTTATTACCAGGTATGTCATATTAAATTGAGGCTCCATCTGCCTCCTCAGATAAACATCATTATTTTCAAGGGCAGGAAAATTATCATTGCATATCTAGTATTAATTCCTCAGTTGATAGCCAAATAAGCCAATTTTTTTGGTGTTAACTTCATTTGCCATTTGCAGAATCTTAGATATATAGTCGGATTGTCATATTTGCCTACGCAATGGTAACAGCAGCTGACAAGTACATCACTGGTCTTGAAGCTTTTTGTGACATCCTGATGCTTGGAAAGATGAAGTAAAAATACAAGTTTTTATTTTGCTTCATGAGCAGCAGAGACCCAACTACATGCATTCCAACTGAGAACTTAAGGAGAGATGTGCACAGGGAACACATTCATCAAAATTAGAGAGTAAAGGGCTTTTGGAGAAAGTTCAGCAAGTGGAGAACAGATGCACCTAGGATGTGCTGTTTTTGGTCTGGAGGATGGGATGGCACAGCTATTTTGACAGGAGCATGGCACAGCTGTCAATTTTACATCAAGACAGTAATGGGAATGGCATTGATACAGCAAGCAATGGGTCTTGAGTGAGCAGCTGAGTCTAAAGCAAATTTGATTTAGGTTTGAACATAGCATTTTGAACTTGGACAAATTCCTGGCAAGAAATAGGCCTCTCAGTGGTGTTAATATATTTATAATGTAGATTGATAAAATGAATCACACAAGTGCTATATATACACTGGTACAATAATTTGTGTTACACTGTAGTGGTACCAACAAACCAAATAAGTTTTGTCAAACCACAGGTCATGAGTACCATCTTTCCATTATCTGCGGAATTATAACCTAATGAGATTGCCTCCAAAGACAGATAAAATTGATTCAAGTCAACTGCATCCCAGCACAGCAATAAAAATAGTAGAAAATGACTGGAATTGGTCAGGGCAATTTCTTGACTGCATTTGGCACAGTTTTCCTGCTTAAATGCAACAAAAAAATGAGAGCGAGAGAGAGAGAGAGATGAAGATTTGAAAGAAAGTTTGACAAGCATATGACTGAAAAAGGAACAGATTATTACAACGGTAGATTTGGATGAGGACAGCTTGGAGGATGCTCAAGTACAGCATAAACACATGAATGAAAGGGTTATGCCAAATGTTGAGTTTCTGTGCTTAATGGTATCTCAATCTTTATATGTGTGGTGCATCCTGAGTATGCGTAGCCTATTCAAACAACACTACTCCAGTCTCAACAAAGGAGTTATCCAAAGAACTCAATCACAAATCACTTCCTTCAAGCACCAGAGAAAATTAAGAAACTACCACATTACTGTGAACATTCTGATGATTAAAGAGTTAGAAGGCTAAAAACTGCAGTAGTGAGACAAGAAATGTACTTCAAGATAATTTTTTCAGAACAATTTCACTGCTCTGAAAGGTGGAAGAATCTAAGGTTAAAGAGAAATTTTGTTCACCATCCCAAGCAAGATGATATACATGAAAATTTCCCCAGTTTAAGTGACAACAAAGGTGTTTTATGATATAAATATCTGGACAGGACAAAAAAACTGTTAAAAATTTAGCTGGTTTGTGGCACCCAGCCTTCTCGTTAAGATTACTGCAACGTTTCTCACAAATTCATGTCAGAACTATTTTAATTGTTGTCTACATTTTGGATAAGATAGTATTAAATATGTAAACAAAAAATATAATCAATTCCTAAATTGAAGTTGAGCAGGTCATTCTGAATGGAGGAACTCACTTAACAACTAGAAGTTCACATCCTCTCCTCACCATCTTCTCATCTGACTTAATTGATGAAACTGTAACTGAAGGATTACAAACCAGATGAAAGCTATTCCTTCAGCAGAACAGTCTGAATAATTGTCTTGATTTTGCAGATTATAGTACAGAAAAAATTCAATTTTATAAACAATTTTATACACCCATCTCTCCTGCACATCACTGAACATCAAAAAAATTATTTCAGAGTGAGCAGTAGCAATTTTCTACCATAAACGCTTCAGTGCATTAGAAAGATATTCAATGAACAAAAGACAAAACACAAGGGGATTGGATGATGCAATAATTTTTGACACTTGCCTTCCATTTTTGGATTCAAACCAAGAAACATTGGCAACAAAATTCTTTCCACATGCTGGCTGTTCAGATGTTATATGAAATAAATTTGGGCTATCTCCTTCCAATTCTTAATTAATAGGGATCACAGCACAAAAATGTCAGTTATTCAACATATTCAGATCTCAAAGCAGTATGGGAAATGGAAAATAGCATGATAATCTAAGTGAGAAGATGAAGAGCCCTAAAGCAATTGGCTTAAGTAATAATTTGTTAAATTAACTCCAAAGGTCACAATACATCTGAATAAATATTGAACTTCTGTCATTTAACATTGATTTCTTAATCTGGATCAACACAATCAAGAGGGCAGGAAAGGACACATTACTAATTAAAATGACATCTTTAAAGGAAACATTGCAAACACTGAGCAGAGAGAGCTAGGACCACAACTTGAACTAAGGCAACCTCTTCAAGCTAATGCAGGCCACAAATCAGTGATTCTGGCTGGGGATAAAACACCACTAAAAACTGATAAGATTATACCAATTAAATATTTCAGAAATACTAGTGAGTGGAACTACCAAAAAGTAAACAAAATTAACTGTTACACACTTCACACAGGACAAACTCAAAATTAACTTCAAAAATCAAGCTCAAACTGACAATGGATACATCTATGATATGACCACAGGGAGGATAAAATTACTATGTCAGTGCTTCATTGGATTGCTCTCTAAAGCATATAAATTCACTCTGGTTGTGCTATCAAGAGTTTTCCAATTGTATCCCATCTATTTCCATTCTATTGTGACAGCACTTCACCCTTCCTTATCACATAGTGTTCACAATTTCAACAGAATTTTACTGAAGTTTTCTCATTTATTTTAAATTCATTGTGTGATTTCTTCCTACTATCCAGTAGAAGGCAGCAATATTCCTATTTTTTACTAGCCAAATTTTGGAGTAACTGACCCTATTTATTTTCCTCAACATGGCTTCCATATTATAGAAAGGAAAGGGAAGTACAAAGTGCAAAAAATGCAATAAAGATAATGCAAATGAGGTGTTACAGAGAGGAAATGGAAGAGGCGAAGGGGTACTGCGAAAGTAGGGACCATAAAACCAATAAAGAATTCAGTAGCAATTTTTGTTTAAAACAGAATTCACCACCACATGGACAGGTTGTGATGAATAGCATATATGCATGCAAAAGGAGGCTAGTCAGAAAATGAGGGGGACAGAATAAAAGAGAGGGAGTGACATAATCAAGTAAATAGACAAGGAGGTGGTCATGCAGATCATAATCTGAATAGACTTACTCAGTCAAGTATCTTGTTCTTAAAAATTGTATATTCTATCTAGTTTTTTTAAAAAAAACAAGCACCTAATAAGTTATATACCTTGGCAGACAAAACAATCTGTCAATGCACAACGTATAATCAAAGCCAATGACAGGTTCTTTAGGCAAACAAACTTGTTGCCCTTCTCATCGGCACTTATCTACTATATTTTAATACAAAGTGACTGCTGGACAGGTCACAGGCTCATTGTCTCCAAAATGAGGCTCCACATCAGACCCAAGAGGCGTCCACAAGTAAGCAACATTATGAAAAGAATCAATGAGGCCAAACTAAAGAACCCCAGCATAGCTTTAGCGCTGGCTGAAGACTTAGAAATCAAGCTTGCTGACCTACACCTCGCATGCAGCGTTGAGGACAAATGAGAATGCTTCAGGGATGCTATCCATACAACTGCACAGATGATACTCGGGCCCTCTACCCGCAAGTAACATGATTGGTTTGACGAGAATGAGGAGGTGGTACAGGCTCTACTTGTTGAAAAGCACCATCTTCATTGGGCCTGTCAGGATGACCTATCATCAGCTGCCAAGAAAAATGCTTTTACCAGTGCTCGCAAGACAGTCCAGAATAAACTGTGTAAAATACAGGAGGCCTGGCTGAGTGCCAAAGCAAATGAAATACAGGGATACGCTGACAGAAACAACTTGAAATGGTTCTCTGAAGCCCTCAATACTGTCTACGGACCTCAATCTCTTTGGATTTCTCCTCCTGAGTAAAGATGGTACAACTCTCATTACACAGAAGGCTCAGATCCTGCAGAGATGGGCTGAACACTTTGAAGCCATACTTAACCGACCGTTACCTATTAACGGTAAGGCAACAGACAGGATTCCTTAGGTTGATATCAACAGCGCCAAGGATGACCCACCGGTAATAGCAGAAGTCACGAAAGCTATCAAGTAGCAAAGCCCCAGGGGCAGTTGCCATACCTGCAGTGATCTATAAAGCTGCTAGTCCTGCACTAATCCAGAAGCTCACAAGTTGTTCCAGTCCTTTTGGAAGCGAGGATCCATTCCTCAGGAACTTAAAGATGCTTCCATCTCACACCTCTACAAGAGGAAGGGCAATTGGCAAGTACGCGACAACCACTGAGGAATTTCACTGCTCTCCATCACAGGAAAAACCCTCGCAAGAGTCCTGCTAAATTGTGTGATCACTCATCTGGAGCCAGGTCTGCTTCCAGAGTCACAGTGTGGCTTCTGCAAAGGTCGTGGGACGACTGATATGGTTTTTGCTGCGCACCAACCTCAGGAGAAGTGTCAGGAGCAGAATTATGAATTCTGCACAACTTTTGTTGACCTCATAAAAGCCTTCGATACTGCTAGCCGACAAGGCCTGTGGAGGATCATGTCAAAGTTCAGCTGCCCCCCCCCCCCCCCCCAACTAAATTCATTCAGATGGTACGCCAGTTCCATGATGGCCAGAGTACTGGATGGCAGAGAATCCTCTCAGCTATTCCCAGTTACCAATGGCATTAAACAGGGCTACGTGCTCGCACCCACACTGTTCAGCATGATGTTTGCTGCCACGCTGAATGATGCCTTCCAGGACAGTGTTGCTGGAATCATCCTTAAGTACAGAGTTGATGAAAAGCTCTTCAACCTGAAGTGACTTTAAGCCATTATCAAAGTGAAAGAGATTTCCTCTTTGCCAATGACTGCGCCTTGTATGCTGGCTCACAGTCAGAGATGCAAGTCAATACGGACAAATCTTCCACGGCTTGTGACAACTTTGGACTCACCAACGACGTTAAAAAGACCAAAGTCACGCACCAGCCTGCTCCTCGTGCACCGTACACGGAACCTATACTCACAATCAAAGGGCAGAAATTACAGGCAGTGGGTCAGTTCACTTATCTTGGCAACACCTCTCCCAAGCAGTGACTATGGATACAGAAGTTAACAGCAGCATAGCAAAGGCAAGTTCTGCTTTTGGTGGACTGTGCTCCACTGTATGGGAATATCAAAGAATCAGCCCAGCAACAAAACTGAAGATCTACAGTGCCGCTGTATTCACTACCCTCCTGTATGCCTATATAACATGGACTGCGTATTGAAGGCATGCAAGATAGCTCAATCATTTCCACATGACTTGATTTCGCAGAATATTATGCATCCAATGGCATGACAAAGTACCAGACAATGAAGTTCTTTAGAGCAAGTCTACCATCAGTCCACACACTGCTGATGAGAGCACAGACCCGGTGGGCAGGTCATGTCATCCGTGTGTCAGACAAGTGCACAGCTCCTTTTTGGGGAACCTCTGCTGGAAGATGCTCGCATGGATGGCAAAAGAAACGTTTCAAAGACACATTCAAGGCCTCCCTGAAGTCGCTTGACATTGACATGACCACCTGGGGAACGCTGATACAAAACTGCCCTACCTGGCGCTACCTCATCCACAAAGGCTGTCAAGCTCATGACGCAAGGTGTATTGCTGAAGCACAACTTAAGCGCGAGCTTCACAAGTCCAGAGCCACCAACGCAACAACTACAGTGTCTACCAAAGTCTGATAAATATGTGCCAGAGCATTCTGTGCCCAAATTGACGTGATCGGTCACCTTCGGACACACTGGTACCAGCCTCAAAATAACTAAGGGTGTTGAAGTCCTCATCGATGACAATGGACAAACAACAACAATAACACCAAGTGAACATCAAGGCCTTTAGTCCTAGTAATTCATTCTCAAAATCCAGCCCGTCAGCCCACTTGGTGTTTACGTTGATTTGTCTGGCATGAGGGTCATGGCACTGGGTCTTGATTTGGCTGCAGTTAATCCTACAGCTCATTGGTGGAGACAGCCTGAATCACAACATCAAGATATTAGTAACTGGATATATATTCAAAATAATTGAAAGTGGATTTAAATCTCGAGACCTGCTCACCCCTTAGTACATACCAACAGAAGAATGCTGGGATTTGCTTGCTTTACACAATAGGGCATTGGATGTAATTCATGAAATTGGGGAACATCAACGTACTGAACAAATCTTAGCGAAAACTTAAAACAGCAATAATATTCAGAGAGAAAAAGGGCAATCGTATATAAAACCATTGAACACTCTAATGTTTAAATAAAGTCACAAATGTGTATGTAAAGTCACTACAGTGAAAAAAAAACTCATTAAAACATTTTATTTCGTCAGCAAGCTGAGCTGGAGGGTAAAAAAAAGTGTTCAAAAACAATTATGTTGCAAGCTGTGCACCCTATTATGAAGGGCCATCCAGAATTGAAACATTAGCTCTGTTCTCTCTCCACAGATACTGTCAAACCCAATGAGAATTGGCAGCATTTTGTTTGTTTCAGATTCCAGCATCTGCATTAATTTGCTTTTATTCTGAATAATCAGCATAACAGAATCGCTACACTGCAAGAATCTGCCATTTGGCCCGTCAAGATGCACTGCTCATTCGTAACAAAGCATCTTACCTAGCCCATCCCCCACCATTCCTCAAACTTGTACTTGCCCTAAAATCCCATAACCTGCACATCTAATTCAATTAAGGTCTTGGGGACAGGGGTTGAATCCTACTATGGCAGATGAAGAATTTGAATTCGATAAAAATATCTGGAATTAAGAATCTCTTGATGACTATGAAAACATTATACGGTTGGTTAAAAAACCAATCTGGTTCATTAATGTGCTTTAAGGAAGGAAATTTGCAGTCCTTACAGGGTCTGACTTGCATGCAACACCAGAGCCACAGCAAAATGGTTAACTCTCAACTGTCCCCCAAAATAGCCAAGACATTCAGTTCAAGGGAATGTAGGGATGAGCAATGTATGCTGGCCATCCGGATGCCCATATCCCACGAATGAATAACAAAATTAAAGGGCAATTTACCACACCTAATTTTGGATACTAAGGGATAACTTACATCAATCCTAACACAAGCACCAAATTTCTTGATTTGTCGCATATATAGAACACTACAGCACAAACAGGCCCTTCGGCCCACAAGTTGCGCCGATCACATCTATACCTACCAAGCCATAGACCTCTCTATAACCCCCAATCCCATTAGATCCCATGTACTCATCCAGAAGTCTTTTAAAAGATCCCAGCAAGTTCGCCTCTACCACCATCGACGGCAGCCGATTCCATTCATTCACCACCTTCAGTGAAAAACTTACCCCTAACATCTCCTCTGTACATGCTTCCCTGCGCCTTAAATCTGTGCCCTCTCGTAGCAACCATTTCAGCCCAGGGAAATAGCCTCTGAGAATCCACCCTATCTATTCCTCTCAACATTTTATGAACCTCTATCAGGTCGCCTCTCAACCTACGTCTCTCCAGGGAGAAGAGTCCCAGCTCCCTCAACCTATCTTCATAAGGCCTGCCTCCCAATCCAGGCAACATTCTTGTAAATCTCCTCTACACCCTCTCAATAGCTTCCTCCCTATAGTGAGGCGACCAGAACTGCGCACAGTACTCCAAGTGGGGTCTGACAAGGATCTTATAAAGTTGCAGCATTACCTCCCAACTGCTAAACTCAATTCCTCGATTAATGAAGGCCAGTACACCATATGCCTTCTTGACTACATCCTCCACCTGCGAGGCCGATTTAAGAGTCCTATGAACCCGGACCCCGAGATCCTTCTGCTCTTCAACACAGCTAAGACTCCTACCCCTGATATTGTACTTCTTCATCCCATTGGTCCTGCCAAAATGGACCACTACACATTTATCTGCATTGAAGTCCATCTGCCACTTCTCCGCCCAGTCTCGCATCCTATCTCTGTCTCGCTGCAACTTCTGACATCCCTCCAGACCATCCACAACACCAGCGACCTTCGTATTGTTGGTGAACTTACTAACCCATCCCTCCACTTCCTCATCCAGATCATTTATGAAAATGACAAACAGCAAGGGTCCCAGAACAGATCCCCGGAGCACTCCACTGGTGACCAACCTCCATGCAGAAAAAGACTCATCTGCAACCACTCTCTGCCTTCTACAGGCAAGCCAGTTCTGGATCCACAAGGCCAAAGCTCCTTGAATCCCATGCCCTCTCACCTTCTTAAGAAACCTTGCATGGGGGACCTTATCAAACGCATTGCTGAGGTCCATGTACACCACGTCCACCGCTCTTCCTTCGTCAATGTGTTCAGTCACATTTTCGAAGAACTCAACTAGGCTCGTAAGGCACGACCTGCCCTTGACAAAACCATGCTGACTACTTCTGATTATTCTAAACTTCTCCAAATGCTCATAAATCTTGTCCCTCAGAAGCGTCTCCATCAGCTTACCAACCACCGAGGTCAGACTCACCGGTCGGTAATTTCCCGGACTAACTCTGTTCCCTTTCTTGAAAATAGGAACCACATCCGCAATCCTCCGGAACCTCTCCCGTCTCCATCTTCGACACAAAGATCATCGCCAGGGGCTCTGCTATCACTTCCCTCACCTCCCACAATAACCTGGGGTACATCCCATCCGGTCCCGGCGACTTGTCTATCTTGATAGAATCTAAAAGTTCTAACACATCCTCTTTCTTAACATTTGGTTTCACACTGATCGCTATTAGCAAAACTTTTTTGCTATCAAGTGCTGACTTCAGTTCGCAGCAATATAAGGCTATCTTGCACACAGGCAGTTGATGAATCAGCCGTCCCGACCCAATACATTGACCAACTCAGCTGCAATGCTGAATACATTGGTACAACTTGGATTGGACGACTTTTAAAAAAAAAAAGAGACTTTTGCACTGCTTTCCAGTTAACATTGAACCTTGGAATTTATTTATGGCTGATTTTTGTTCAGTGACAGCCATGCTCTGAAGGTATGAATTAAACAGCAGATTGCAGATATAGATACTAAGTGGTCAGTGGATTATAGTCAAGTATTTATAACTATCTTTTGTTCACGCCTGATATTGAAATCCTTCCGCTATCCCAATCAATGCATATGCATTTATCCTTCTTGAACTCGAGCTCTATTGAGCTCATAGGTTTTGTGCACTTCAGAGCACATTTAGGAAGCAATGCCCTTTTACTATTCAAGGTCTGAAATTGATCCCATGCTCCTGTGAGACAATGACAAAGCCACATACCTGATGTGAAGAGACTCTGTGGCTCTGGTGCTGTTGGCCAGTCATGTGTTGATGGTGACGAAGTGGGGTAAAGAAGGCTGTTTGGGAGGGGGTTAGGGTGTCTGAAATTACTGTTGTCTGAAAAGAGGGATTGGGATTCTGCTGCAGCCCCTTCAAAAGGGGAACGTGCATTATGATTAGATGAACTAATGGGGACGACTGGATTGGGTTTTGTTAATCCTGGCGGTGGTGACGGTGTTTCACTGGTAGGGATCTGAAAAGGAGATATAATTGCATTTTAGTCATGATATTAGTGAAGATGCATAGTCTAAAGCTCAGAAATTCACCCTGCCAACTTAGAGCACAAATGAGAGGTGGAGCTCTCCAAATGGCCCTTTTAATTGCATCCAACGCCAAAATACTTAGAGCATTTCAGCACATAAGGTATTTGTAAGTTGAATTCAAAACGGCTTGTTTGAATGTTTTCTACACCATTCATAGAAGTAATAGTGCAGAAAGAGGCCATTTGGTCCTTCAAGTCTACATCAACTGTCTGACATAGCATCTTACCACAATCCATCCCTCCAGCCTATCACCTTAACTACATGCATTTATCTCTACTAATCCCCTAACATGCACATCCTGGTACACTAAAAGGCAATTTAGCACGTCCAGTCCACTTAACCTGCAATCTTCGGCGTGTAGAAGGAAACTGGAACACCTGGAGGAAACTCATGCAGAAAAGAAAACATAAAAACTCAACACAGACTCACCCAAGCTGGAATTCAACCTGGGCCCCTGGTACAGTGAGCCTGCAGTGCGAGAGAGGGGACATGGGCAGCTGAGAGGGGATAAGGACAGCTGAGAGGGGACACAGCAAAAAGGGGTGAGAAGAGGGCAATGGCACACACACCACGGGAGGGAAGGCAGCAATTGCTTACACACAAGGGGCAAGGTGATGGCAGCCACGCTGATGGGGAGACAGTACAACAGGACACATTAGAGCATATGCATGCGTGAGAGAGCACAAGGGTATGTGACAGCGAGTGTGAAAATAGTTCTGAATGGGTAGCTATGAAGGACATTGGGTCTATTTCTGATCTCTTCTATGTTTTTTTTTAATATAGATTCAAAGATATTTAGTATGAGCAGCACAATTATGCAACTGATCCAAAATAGTGTTCTCATGACAGGGTCAAGGCGAAGTATTTTATTTGGCAGATTCAAGATGGTTTACTCTTTGTCTATGCTTTTGCATTCATGGAGCACAGAATGGAATTGCAAGGGAAAACTTCAATCCTCTTGGACATATGATGTGAACAAGCCCCAGTTTTAGCTATTAGAAAATTCTTGTGACATCTCAATCATTCAAACATTAGGCACTTAAAAGGGCAGGTGTCAGAATAGAAAGTGCTAAACTGGGGTATGGCAAGATGCTTAATGAGCTAAGTAGATATTTAAAGATCCAAATACATCTTACCTGTTGTAAATTATCGCCATTTCCTAGACTGAGTGCTTCTGGTGGTTTATCCACAGGTCTGCAAAGAAAAGAAATTGTAACAAGTTGATGGTGTATCTGCAATCATGTTTAATGTGCCAGTTTGCTTGTTTTCTAGGAATTTTAAAAGCCCAGTGAAGGACAATGCTCATACAGCAAGATCCCACCAACATTCAAAAAAGCAAAATGATAGTCAAGGTGAATTAGCAAATCAGCCGCAGATTGTTATGATGCTCATGCTTTTCATATTAAGTTGTCAAAAAGCAGCAAATAAATCAAATAAAATGCCACTGCATAGTCAGTGTCACATGCTTGCAATCTGGTGTGGTGGCATATTTACTACACCAGGATTGCTAAATTAGCCAATATAACTGGCAGGCAGATAGTGGAGATTAAAAGTTCAGCAGTATGTGGCACTTCAGATGTCCAGGTGACCAGAAATCACTTTGTTTAAACTGGATTTATTTACGATATACCAGCATTGATATTTTACATGGATGCAGTATTCACTGATCACACTAAGAATACTTCTATTAATGATCACTGACCAGCTTTTAATCTAGGTTTCTACTGCAGAAATTATCCACTGAATGGTGCAAGTTTTGCTCCTTTTCACAAAATAGTCATCTTCAACTCACTAAGGAACCAGGAACTTGTGACTGTTAATTACATAGAATATTCAGTTAGTTGCACAGAATATTTATTCTTCAGACATTTGGAAATATTCACAACTTCAATTGGTGTAGCCTTTCCCAAAGCAATGATGGTGCACTGAGTATAAAGAGCATCAAGTTGAAGGCATGGTAATACTGAACATGTTAAATCCTTAAATGTAATGTGTGGCTCCAGGGAGTGAATGGGAGCCAGAAATGATACTGATGTTTTGTCAAATCAGCTTAATTTATTTCCCTATTATTGATGCATATGATGCTGTTAGTTATCTTGAGGCTACAGTTTATTTCGCCAGGGATTATAAACAGCACTGGCATTTCAAAAGCCAACATTATCATCTTGTAGCATATTTTCATTATTTCTTGTAATCCTGCAGCTGACTGACAGCAAGTGACTTAACCAAATGGGTAGTGCATGGAAGCGCAACGTTTGATTAAATATCCAACATTCCGGCAGCTGTATCATTAAGCCATACAAAGATGAGGTGCATTGTTTAATTTCTGGCTTTTTCCAAGTTAGTCGATCTCAGCTGATGTTGCAGCAAGGCACCACACTGATCAGCTTTCCTGGGCCGTGTGGTTGAAGTAAAATTATAGTTAGAGCTCTTGCTCCAGACCTCTGTAGATAGTGGCCAATGATGTACATTGCATGTATCTGTGTGTCCGACATTGGATGAGGACCTATTTGCAATGGGAGCCAAGGCCATTGCACTGCTAATATTCCAACTAAGCTTACAAAGAAATGGCCACTTGGGACAATGCCTGAAGTCCCACTAAGTAGAAACTAGCACCAAAACAGTCAATGACTACGATAGAGTAGCAGGACAACCAACAAGTTCTCAAACAAGAATGCTGACATCAAGCATGACAACGAGCAACTAATTCTTGCAACTGAGCAACTCAATTCTTGAGTGCTGTACACGTATTGCACTAGATATCAACTTGAAACAAAAATACTTTCATTGAAGCCTGCAAATCAAAATGCAGATGAGCAAATGATCTTCAAATGTAATAAAGATCTTCTGAGGCAATGGATGGTGTTCCAGGGTGTCTCACATCACATCAGTTTCAACTACATCATTCACAAAAATAGCACATTCTGAAAGCCACAACCTTGGTTTTTAGCCTATGGATTCATAGGATGAGAGCATGCCAGCATTTAATGCTCATCACAATTGCCCTTAAGGGCCTATCAATCTGCCTTTTTACACTGTGGTAGTCTGTGTGACATAGGCACACCATGGTGCTGTTGGAGTAGGAGTTCCATGACTGACCAAATGACAAAGAACCAGCGACTTATTTTTAAGTCAGGACAGAGAATTAGAGGTGAACTTGTTGTTTCCATGCACCTGCTACTATTTTGGATCAAGATCCAATTGCCAGTGGGCTGACAAGTAGCAGGTGGAGTTTAATTTAGACAAATGCGAGGTGATACATTTTGGTAGACTGAACCAGAGCAGGACTTAGTTAATAGCAGAGCATTGGGGAGAGTGACAGAACAAAGATCTAGGGGTACATGTTCATAGCTTTTTGAAAATAAAGTGACGAGCGGACAGAGTGGTGATAGCGGCATTTGATATGTTTGGTTTCATCAGTCAGAACGTTGAATACAGGAGTTGGAATGTCTTGTTGGAGTTGTACAAAACATTGATAAGACCACAATTCCAGTCATCCTTTTATAGAAAGGATATTAAACTACAAAGAGTGCAGAAAAAATGTACTAGGATGCTACCGGGACTTGATGGATTGAATTATAAGGAGAGGCTTGATAGACTGGAATTTTCCTCCTCTGGAGCGTAGAAGGCTGAGGGGTGATCTTGTAGAGGTCTATAAAATAATGAGGGGCACAGATCAGCTAGAAAGTCAATATCTTTTCCCAAAGATAGCAGTGTCTAAAACTGAAGGCATAAGTTTAAGGTGAGAGGAGAGAGATACAGAAGTGTTCACAGGACTTTTTTTTTAAGAAAGAGTGTTAAGGGTCTGGAACAAGCTGCCAGAGGTAGCAGAAGAGGCAGGTACAATTTTATTTTCTAAAAAGCATTTAGATAGTTCCATGGGTATGATGGGTACAGAGGGATATGGGCCAAACGCAGGCAATTGAGTTTAGCTTAGGGGTCTTTTCTAAAAAAAAAGAGGTGGCACGGACAAATTGGGCTGAAGAGCCTGTTTCTATGCTGTAAACCTCTATGAAGAACCGTACGCTACTCCTACCCTTTTTGGTGGTAGATAGTCCTGAGTCTTAAATCGGGATCATGAGCCATGGGAGTCCCTGGGAAGTGTGTAAATAGATGATTTTATTGGTGTACTTGTTTTTATCCTACAGGTGCTTTGGTCCACCTTGTTGTCTAACAAGGGGCATACACATGATGGGTCGTGAGAGGGCTGCTCTTGGATTTTTTTTTGAGAGTTTCCTAGTGCTTCATGTCATTAGCGCACGCTTGACCTGGACCATTTGATGAGCAACACAACAGCTCAGTGACTATCACTGTGCTATGCAGATACATGGATTTGGGCCTGTGTCTGTGGGAGTTTGCGTGGGTTTTCTCCGGGTGCTCCGGTTTTCTCCCACATCCCAAAGATGTGCTCTTAGGCTAATTGGCAAAACAAATTCTCCCTAAATTGTCTCAAATTTGATTTTTAATCCATAGATCTATAGACAGGGATCACGGGTAGAGGTGGGAACATCAGGCTGGCAGCACGGGCTCATTGGGCCGAAGGGCCTGTTTCCCGTGCTGTTTTGTTCTTTGAAATGCTGCTTTGCAGCTGGCACATGTGCCAGTAATGAGAGAGAGTTTAAGTTTATGTCACAAGTAGGCTTACATTAACATTGCAATAAAGTTAGTGTGAAAATTCCCAGTTGCCACACTCCAGCAGTTGTTCAGGGAATTTGAGGGAGGATTCAGCATGGCTAACATACCTAACCAGCCTGTCTTTCAAACTGGGAGGAAACTGAAGCACTGGGAGGAAACACATGCAGGCACAGGGAGAACGTACAGATTCCACACAGCGACCGAAGCCAGGAATCAAATCTGGATCAAACGTCACTGCGGGGCAGCAGTGCTAACCACTGGGGTGAGGGGGAGAGAGGTGAAGAGGAAAATGACCATTTAGAATGCTTTACATTGTCACTGCATGGGGATCAAAACGTCAATAGATTTAACTGTAATAAATCCCTATCACTACATTCAGTCTTGGATTGTATATTAATACTGAAAGCAAATAATCAATCTGCTTATCCAATGTTGAACAAAACATAGTAGTTACAATTAGGAGCCACTTCTTTTTTTATTGGATATGGCTCTCTGGGTATTAGTATTCAGTGTCTCAATCATGTAGAAAGCAGCCATAAAAGACTACTGCAGCCTGGAAACCAATCACCACCAAATTCAATCCCGTCCTAAACCCACGTGCATATTGCAACGAGTCTTTTATCCTGAAAGTACGAATGAGAGCAACATTACCCATGTCCCAGTGACAGGATACCAAAGCTAACTGTCAACTGCCCAATCTCACCCTGACTGAAAACAGCTTCTTCAGCACAAATAGACATTAAAGACATTAGTGTGAAGTTCTCCTTACTAAGCAAGTCATCAAAGGAATTTGGATAAGATTAACAAGGATCCATGACTTCTCAACAGAATAGTATTGCTAATTGGTGATTTATGTAGCAAGTCAAGAAAATGGTCAGACTTCAATAAGTATGAAAGTGGTTGCTGATTTCTTCAGTTCAGTTTCCTCAAGAGCATGGCGTTTCCCTTCAGCTTAACAACCTCTCAAAACTGCATGTTTTAAAAATGGATTTGAATGCACATGGCTATCTTCAAAGCAAAGGAGAATTCCATTGACCTCCATTCACATCAGGCTTTTGGTGCGAAAAGCACACCATTCATTAAGAAATGGTTGTTAACAGACCAGTGAGTCTCCTGATGAAAGTTTGGAGATTGAATAACAAACTTGCAGCATATTTTGGCTCATATCCTGTATGGATGCCAATGATCAGCAGATGCACAAGAACTCTGGGTACAGAGCTAGCATCAAGTTGCCAAAATTTGGCGAGCAACCTGATTGGCTGTGAACAAAAAGAATTGCTCCCCTTGCTCAGTTTGGTTATTTCAGTCCGAGAGAGAAATAAAGCCAATCACTGACCTGAGTTCTGTGTCAGGACCATCTGGGGTCATGTGTTCGGATTCTGAATCATTATCAAGTATGGGAGGCGTTTTCCTGTGTTCGAGTGTTAGACCGTTGACTGCTTTAGCTGTGCTCAGTAATGAAGGCCAGGCATCTTTATTACTACTGTTGGGTCTGTAAGGGGAAAGAATGGCAAAACACTGAGTACCTCCCAAATCGTCACAACAAAAAGCTTCAGCAGCTCCGAGATGTTGTTCACTTTGTGGAAATCTTCCAAACAGGCTCCATCCAGCCTGAGATGGTGGTGTTGGCATTGTGCATCCTTACCAGCCAGCTGTACTGCCAAGTGTCAATACCGAGAGGCCCAACTTGTTGCCATGCTGTTTAATAATGGACAAGTCCTCTGCTACATGAGCAAAAATGAGAGAGAGAGAGAGAGAGAGAGATATAAAGTGTACAGGGGGAGCAAAAAAGGATCTCCTGTCTTGCTGAGTTTGCAAAATTCTGAAGTCAGCCATTAGTGTATTCAACACTATATACTTTGTTTTAGACAACATACCAGATGATCAATAACAATACTGCAACTAAACTGAGAGAATACAACTGGATATTGCAAATACTGAACACGAGCATTTGGCAGCACTTTATCTCACTACAGATGCAGAAATACTTGGAGATGCTGCACATTTTCTGCTTTAATCATCCTGACACTCGAGCAATCAGAGGTTCCATTTGATGAGTCAACACTTGACAGGTTTCCAACAGTTATAATACAAATAATAAAGTTCACCATTTCCATGACAACTGTCCCCCAGTGCGCTGCATTGTATAAACTGGTACGGCAGTATGCAAAGTCTTGGATCCAACATGAAGTATTTAAGGTTATCTAATATGCTAGATAATTTCCAAGATAAAACCAACCACGTTTAAGCCAAGGATATTTGATATTCGAGGACCACTATATCAAGTGATTATCCAATCACAATTCAAATGAGTACCTTAAAAATACTGGAGACACAGAAGTGAATGCAATCAGTTACCTGTTCCTCCCAAATTGCCACATAAATCAAGATTTTAACTTGTGAAAGGGTGCTTATGATACAAATTAATGATGTTCTGCAAAAAACTATTGATTCCTTTGATGATTGAAACACACTAGTCAATTAGAAAAGCAAGATTTTTTAATGAAAAATCCCAAGTATCTAAGAATACCACCTCCATTGAATTATCCCTTTAAAGAGAAAAATTCATCATTAGGTTCCCAATATGTGTCTTGGTTCTTTCTTCATAATGATACAATATGAAGTTGAAACATTTGATGAAAATCATCATCCTGAATGCTGAGATGATTTATGGAAAAAAAATTGCGTGCATCGCCTCAAAGTTGAAACAGTAACGTTAACCTCAGGAGTGCAGAGAAAGTGTTATTTGGAATTCCATATTGACAGCTGTTTACTTATTTTGAGGGCAAGCACAAAAGACCAAAAAATATCCTAATCATATTATCAGGTTAAAACTGCAGCTCAACGGTGCCCCCTTGTGTTGTGCTAAAGCTTCCAATTGCAATCTTAGAGCACACAATTTGCTTCAGACTTCTCTCCAGACAATATGGAAATATTAAATTGCACAAAGAAAGTGTATTTAGTAGCTAACTTCACCTCAGATTTACAATTCAGAATTCATTATGTTAAGTATGCAGAGCCTTTAATGAATTATAAATGTTGAGGTTACACAGACATACGAGGGCCAGACTTGGCTATGTGTATGAAGACAAGAGCTATGTTGACTGCTGCACTATAAAACCCAAACCCTGACTTAACTGTAAAAATGGCAGCAAACCTTCAACTTGAGTGAAACAGATTCAAGGATGATTCCACATGGGAGACAGAGCAGAGTCAAATTATGGAACAAAGATATTATTTTGTTAACTGTACATTCAGTGATTATTCCAAGTTCCAGAAATATATGCTTTGGAAGAAGGTAGATAAAATTCTTTTCCATGTTGACTTTCCTAACCAACCATAAAACCATAGAACATTGATATACGTAGAAACCCAACAGTGCAGAAGGAGGCCATTCAGCCCATTGAATCTACATTGACAACAATCCCACTCAGTCCTATCCCCGTAATGCCATATAGTTATCCTACTAATCCATCTAATCTACACACCCGGGATACTAAGGAGCAACTTAGCATGGCCAATGCACCTAACCAAGTGGATACAAAGTGCAGAAGTCTACAAACAAGGTGTCAGGTGTCAATTTAGCAAGGCCTCAACAGTACTGCGTTACAGACCAATCTGCTCTGCTCACAAACTTGAAAACATCAAATTCTGTTAATCTGTTGGTTCTAAATAAAAACACAAAAAAAAGCTCCAGTTAAAATACATTTTTACCTCAGAAACCTAATATTGACCTGACCAACTCCATAGACATACTCTTTCACTCCATGCTATGAGCCATGAATAGCCCAGTCTTGCACTTAACTGGTTTTGGGATGAATTTCAACACATTAAATATAAAAGGGAAACCATAGAAAAATATACCCACCACAAACAAACAAACATTGACATGGCTGCCATTTCAAACAGATAGCTTCCTGATTCAGTGTGCCACATCAATAAACCAGATAACTTAACAGTAACATGCAACTACTGTCAAGTTAACCAACAAAAAGGGCACAATGGTTAGCACCGCTGCCTCACAATGCCAAGAACTGGTTCAATTCCATCCTTGGGTGATCTGTCTTTGGGGAGTTTGCACACTCTCCCTGGGTCTGTATGGGTTTCATCTGGGTGCTTCAGTTTCCTCCCATAGTCCAAGTTTATGCAGGTTAGGTTGACTGAGGAGCAATTTAGCATGGCCAATGTCCCAAAATGTCTAGCTGGAGGATTAATGGGATAAATAAATGGGGTTGCAGAATTCTTGTTGGAGAATCGGTGGAGGCTCAATAGGCTGGAAGGCCTTCTTTTGCACTGCCAGGATTTGATGAAAAGCGGAAAATGTTGCTTGAATGGGTGTATTTAGAGCTATGCAATTATGCCAGATATGCATTGCTTTGAGTTAAGTAAATAAAATTAATGAGTTAAATAAAAGCTGAATGATAATATTTACACCACCTTTTTCATTGCAATGTAGCTTCTGCTTGAAGGGGTTAACCTTGTTCTGAGAACAAAGTGCTCTTGTATAAAAGAATATATACAATACATTTCAATAATTGCACCCTCAACTTAAAGTTTTAATTAATCACTGCAGGGAAAATACCAATTAAACTAACCAGAGCTCTGGATTCCTACAAATTATGCAATTCAAGCACTCGAGCTACATTCACCTCCATAACTGAGATAATTTGGGCCAAACAGGCTCAAAATACTTGTGATAGCAGGAGTTAAAAAATCTGCCAATGCACGAAGAATTTGTTGGACATTGACTTTGCCATGAAGAATTCTCCAAATTCCAAATAATGCCACTTTGTTCTAAGCACATTTTTTTGAAGAAACTATTCCCTTCTGCAAGGCTGGAATTCAAACATTGGCAGCAGAAATTCAGGATTAAATAGTGGTCTACTCATGACCGTATAAGTGATTATTTCATCTTGCATCAAAAGCCATAAGCATCCAACGGTGGATTTTTATGGGTGGCACGATGCACAGGTTAGCACTGCTACCTCACAGCACCAAGAGCCCGGGTTCAATTCCAGCTTCAGGAGTCTGTGTATGTGTATGTGGAGTTTTCTCATTCTCCCCCTTGTCTGCGTCAGTTTCCTCCGGGTGCATGGGTTTCCTCCCACGGTCCGAAAACATGCGGGTTAGGTTGACTGGCCGTGCCAAATTGCCCCTTAGTGTCAGCTAAGGTTAGCAGAGTAAATATGTGGGATTATGGGAATAGAGCTCAGTATTAGTGTAGGCTGAATGAACTGAATGATTTCCTTCTGTATTGTAGGGCTTCAATGAACTGCAATTGGTAACAGGGAGCACAACTCTCTCACATTACAATCACTCATATTTACATGACATTTCACATAGTAACATGACTCAGGAAGAGAAATACAGAGACAACCACATGGCCGGTCAAGCCATTTGATATAATCATGGCTCATCTTGGGCCTCAGCTCCACTTCCTTGCCTACTGACTTTATCCCTTGATTTCTCAAGACCAAAAAAATCTGTCCCAGCCTTAAATGTATTAAAAATAGATCAATCACTACCCTCTGGGACAGAGGATTCCAAAAATTAACAATTGATTATGTAATTTCTTCTCATCTCAATCCTAAATGAGTGGCCCCATAGGTGAAAGACTGTTCCCCAATATTTTGGATCTCCCAGACAGTGGAAACAATAACTCAGCAACCACCCTATCCAAGCCCCCTCTCAGAATTTTGTATATTTCAATGAGATTCTCTCTCATTCTTCAAAACTTCAGACAAAATAGACCCATTTGCTGAGCCTCTCATCATAGGACAACACCCTCATTCCCGAGACCCATTTAATGAACATTCACTATTGTCCCCAGTGCAAGTATACCATCTCAGAAGTGGAGACCAGAAGTGCATACAATATTCTGGATGCAATCTTACCAAAACCCTGCACAACTCAAGCTATTCCTGTCCTCCAATCATTTGCAATAAACGTTGATATACCATTTACCTTTCTGATCGCTTGCCTGTGTGGGAACTTTTCACATTACTTTTCCGAACACATCCAAGACTATTATTTCACTTAGATTTTTCAGCTCTAACAAAGTGGATAACATTATACTTAATTACAAACCATCTGTTGTATTGTTGCCCCACTCACTTAATCTGCTATATCTCTTTGCAGTCTCTATGCCCTCCCAGGGCTTAGCAATCCACCTGGCTTCGTATCATCAGCATACTTAGTGTTTTCTGTCATTAATATAGATTGCAAGCAAACAGTGGAAGCCTGAGCATAGACCCTTGTGGTACTTTATTATTGAAAAATTGAAAAAGCCTTTTTTATTCCCACTTTCTGCTTCTTATTAAATAAAATGACACCAAGACAATGTCATATTCAAAGTAAGATTTTGACAAAGATACTACCTTGTGCATTTAAATAAAAAATGCTGACCTATTTTGATATATTTATGAAAGCTGATGACTTTTACACATTGTTCTTAATCACCATCAAAATGTCTCAGTTGGTTACTCTGATCTGCTGAGGCAATTACAAAACATGATAACATTTAAAATCAAAAGGTGAAGACACTGACAGTGAGCCAAGCCTCAGTTTGGAATGACATTCATGAAGGCATACAGGAGAAGGAAATCAGAATATGCTACCCAAAATAATGCAGGTCATCAATATGCTGCACATCTTACTGACAAAGTTACTGCCTTACATCTGCTCAATTAATACAAGTGGGCTGAAATCATCGACTAGCAAAGTGCAAATAAAACCTCCATGGGTGTGAACACAAGGTACAAGTCACTGAGCCTGCAAAGCACTTTTATTAGTTAGCTCAAGGTACGAAAGTGACATTTTTGAGCTGAGAAGGCAATCATGTTTGACATGAAAGCCCAAACCACGAAAGAAGAAACACAGTGCAGAAAATAAAAGCAAAAGAAAAGCTAGCAAGCACATCAGGCCAGAGCAGTACTTACGCATCATACCTCTGCTGTGTAGGCAATTTGTTCTTATTTTTGTCAACTGTGCTGGATGACTGGTGCAAAAAGTTGGGGTTCAATTTATAAAGTTCCTGAAGCAGCTTCTGTTCATACTCTTGATGTTTACCTGCCTACGGAAAGATATTGGAAGAAAAAGAATGAAAAATAAGGGACAGAAGTCCAATGAGTTAGGACATAAATTATCAAATGGCATTCATCATTACAAATTCCATTTTATATCTATCAAATCCAAGCCTACATTTCCACGCTCCACAAAATTACTTATACTAAGAAAAATCCCTTCGCAATTTTCTCAGAACAAGATCTTGATCAGAAGGCCAATTATGCAGCACTACTCTGATTCCTCCCCACTCACCCAAATAGAAAATTTGTGCTCAATGCTGCATCAAGAGATTTATTTCTAATTAAACAAGTGAGATTTCAGTTGACCTATTTCGGTGAACTCCACACACATTTGGAGAAGAGACCAAATACATTTCAGGTTTATAAAGTTTAATCCATTTTTCTAATCACCTGAACTAAATTCACAAAACAATTTGCCACATAACCCATTCTGTCTCAACAGCCCTCTATAGTAGGGCTGTTATCTTTTGTGGTATTAGCCTGGTTTACTCAAACTGATGATCAAAATTTGGAGAAGTTTAGGTTGATTAGAAATAGTCAGCACGGTTTTGTAAAAGGCAGGTCATGCCTTACAAGCTTAATTGAGTTCTTCGAAAATGTGACTGAACACATTGACGAAGGAAGAGCAGTGGACGTGGTGTACATGGACTTCAGCAAGGCATTTGACAAGGTCCCCCATGCAAGACTTCTTGAGAAGGTGAGAGGCATGGGATCCAAGGGGCTTTGGCCTTGTGGATCCAGAACTGGCTTGCCTGCAGAAGGCAGAGAGTGGTTGTGGATGGCTCTTTTTCTGCATGGAGGTCGGTCACCAGTGGAGTGCCCCAGGGATCTGTTCTAGGATCCTTGCTGTTTGTCATTTTCATAAATGACCTGGATGAGGAAGTGGAGGGATGGGTGAGTAAGTTCGCCGATGACACGAAGGTCGGTGGTGTTGTGGATGGTCTGGAGGGATGTCAGAAGTTGCAGCATGACATCGACAGGATGCAAGACTGGGCGGAGAAGTGGCAGATGGACTTCAACGCGGATAAATGTGTTGTGGTCCATTTTGGCAGATCCAACGGGATGAATGAGTACACTGTCAAAGGTAGGAGTCTTAGCTGTGTGGAAGAGCAGAGGGATCTTGGGGTCCGGGTCCATAAGACTCTCAAATCGGCCTCCCAGGTGGAGGATGTGGTTAAGAAAGCTTACGGTGTACTGGCCTTCATTCATCAAGGGATTGAGTTCAGGAGTCAGGAGGTAATGCTGCAGCTTTATAGGACCCTTGTCAGACCACACTTGGAGTACTGTGCGCAGTTCTGGTCGCCTCACTATAGGAAGGACGTGGAAGCTATTGAAAGGGTGCAGAGGAGATTTACAAGGATGTTGCCTGGATTGGGAGGCATGCCTTATGAAGACAGGTTGAGGGAGCTGGGACTGTTCTCCCTGGAGAGACGAAGGTTGAGAGGCGACCTGATAGAGGTTTACAAGATGTTGAGAGGATTAGATAGGGTGGACTCTCAGAGACTATTTCCCAGGGCTGAAATGGTCGCGACGAGAGGGCACAGATTTAAGGTGCAGGGAAGCAAGTACAGAGAGGATGCTAGGGGAAAGTTTTTCACTCAGAGGGTGGTGAGTGAATGGAATCGGCTGCCGTCGGTGGTGGTCGAGGCGAACTCGCTGGGGTCTTTTAAAAGACTTCTGGATGAGTATATGGGATCCAATAGGATTGGGGGTTATAGATAGGTCTACGGCTGGGTAGGTTTTGATGTGTTCGGCACAACTTGTGGGCCGAAGGGCCTGTTTGTGCTGTAGTGTTCTATGTTCTAAAATCTGTGTTAAAAAATTTGAAATAGTCAAGGAGTTAACAAACATTCCCTCCCTAGTGTCTTAAAATTTATGACAAAGGATTGTTGTCTATACATGAACATACCCAGCATTAAGTAGTTCTGAAGTCATAATCAACTGTCTGTCTTTGGTAAAATACAGCAGCATTAACATACTTATGGTTACCTCTAGTTGGCTTGGGGTAGAATTGTTGCTCCACACGAATCTGCAAAGCCTGTCAGGCAATAGAATTCAGCGCTGTTTCCTCTACTTGTTTTCTTCGCCAAAAGGAAATGTCAGATTGTACTAGTGCTCATTTTCAAGCAAGGAGCCCAGAGCTAGTGGTCATGGTTTTGACTTGGCACCACTGAGTGCCTCAGGAACTGGCTTACAACAGACCTGAAGGAACAGGTCTGGATTCAATCAAATTAGTGCAGTACCAGGCCCTCACCACACTGACTCTTCACATGATATTCGATGAAAACACTGTACTAAAGCATACTAAGGTGATTAATGCAACCAGGCACACGCTAATGGAAGCCACTCCACTTCAGGTGGAATTTATACCATGTGTCCTGTGTAGTTTATTAGCTTCAAATGCCCATATTCAATTTATTTCAATTGCATGCCAAGTCATCTCAAAGTTCAGCAATGAAACCATGAACCTCCAGTTGTCTTAAGGAGGCTCGTCAACACTGATTTTACTTTTGTGTGCTTAATCAGTATATAGTTCCTCTCTGCATTGAGATTAAATTTCTATTCCATCGCAGTAAAGACTGTAGAGCACACTCACTATTCTATAATACCTCCAACAGGGCACAAATTTGATTCAAATAGTCTCATCTTTTGACTTAGAAGTCCCAAAAGGTAGCTCTTTGCAATGATCTACATTGCATTCCTTTTTTACTGAAGCAATGAGAGAAAGACCAACAAAAAGATGACCACTTGAGGGCACTCTTGCATAGTCAAGAAAAAAAAGTAACCACAGTCTGAATTATTTGAAGTTCCCAGGATGAGCAATTGCCTTGTGCTTTCTGCATTCGGACTGAAAGCCGACTCACAAAAGACTTGTAAACAAGTACATGCTGAGATCTCAATCAAGTACCGAGCTTTTAATTTACTACCAGGGACTCCTCTTCTTGCGCTTTCAGAATAAAACTCAGTTGAGAGAAATATTTTGCAAACTTAATTTGGGGAAACATGACATCTAACACTAGTTTTTGTAAGGTAGCATTAATTATCTGAAGATTAAACAGCATCATCTCAGAAAACTACAAATAAACAGGAATATGAGCAGTTCAACCAATGAGAAATGACCTAGTCAAACCTCAATACAAATCTAAGATCCATATTTTCAATGCTGTTCATTCTGGCTGAAAACTGCAATTTTATAGTATTATGTTTGACAGAAACAAACAGTCTCGGTTCCAAATAAAACAAGACAATGATTTTTTTTTGTTAATCTTAATTCAAATCGTAATCTAAGCCCCCAGTTATGAACTCCTGGCTTCAATGAGTTGAAAAGGGCTTTTGATTTGCTCTTGCATTTTACTTTCTTTAGGCTGTTGAACTTACCTGCATTTCTTCTTTAGTGAAACTGGCTGCTTCATCCCCTAGCTCATGCAAATACATACAGTCTGGTTTAGGACATTGCATGTTCTTTAGGAAATAACTGCAATACTTTGTAGTACCTAAAGACGCCTTGAGAGAAAAAAAAGTGTCCACAATTATATACACGCAAATACTCAAATGATTCTGATCCAGCAACATCTCCAGTATGAAGTAGTTAACACCATCAAAATGTCCCACAGCATTGAGTGAAATTCAATAATCATTGGGAGTCTCATCTTTAAATCCAAAATAAAAAAAATAGATGAGTCTAAACTTCCATTATTGGTCTTTGTCTGACACAAGGATAAATAGTTTAGGGTTATCCAACTATTTCTGGGCTCAGAACTGATCAAAATTGACGTTGCAGTTCCAAATGAAATGCGTTAGACAGCTGCAGAATTTTCCATTGGAAATAGGTCAACTAGATTCAATGGCAATTTGGTCATCTGTGAAACACCAAAATTTGTTTTTTCCAAATTCGCTGAAGGAAACAGGAATGGGACAAAATACCTTAACAAGAAAATGGGTTTTCTGATTTAACAGTTCTTCCTACAAATCTGAAAAAACGTTGAATTCAGATCATTCTCAAAGACTGAAGGGGATGACTTGGTCACTATCAAGGCAGCTCATTACTTGACTTAGACACCATAATGCACTTCTCGTCAAGGACAGACAACAGCAGTTTGTTTATTCTAGGATGCTTTGAAGTCAATTATAGAAACAAAGAAAATCGGTGCAGGAGTAGGCTATTTGGCCCTTTGAGCATGCACCACCACTCAATATGATGGCTGATCATGTAGTTCCAGTATCCGACTCCTGCTTTCTCTCCATAACTTTTGATCCCTTAAGTCACAAGGACCAGCTGCCTCTTGAACATATTTAACAAACTGGCTCCAACAGCTTTCCATAGCAGAGAATTCCACAGATTCACAACTCCGAGTGAAGTTCTTCCATGTCAATCCTGAATGGCTCACTCCTTATTTTTAGGCACTGATTGCCAGTTCTGGATTTCTTCAACATTGACAACATATTTCCCCACCCCATCTCGCCCGTCCAGTCCCATCAGATTTTTATATTTTTCGATGAGATCCCTTCATCCTCTAAATTCCATTGAATACAAGCCCAGTTGATCCAGTCTCTCTTCTTATGCCAGTCCTGCCATTCCAGGAATTAGTTAGGTGAACATTTGCTGGACTCCCTCAATAGCAAGAACGACTTTGCTCAGATTGAGACCCATTCTGCACACAATACTCAAATAATACAGGCTTCACCTGTATAATAACAGCAAGACACCTACTCCAATACTCAAATCCTCTTGCTAGGAAGGCCAGCATGCCATTTGCTTTCCTCACCACCTACTGTACCTGCAAGCTAACCTTTAGTGACTGTTCTACCAAGAAATGCAGGGAATGCTGCACTTCCCCTTTTCTTGAACTGCCACCATTCAGATAATCTTCCATTTGGTTTTTGTCCCTCAACTGAATAACCTCACACTTATACACATCACGCTGCATTTGCCCACTCAGCCAGCATGTTCCAGTCATCCTGCAGTCTCTCAGCATTCTCCTCACAGCACACACTGCCACCCAGCTTAGTGTCTCTGCAAATGTGGAAATAGCGTATTCAATTCCTTCGTTCAAATCATTTGTGTATATTGTGAATAGCTGGGGTCCCAACACTAACTTGTGGTACCCCATTAGTCACTGCCTGCCACTCTGAAAATAACCTATTTATTCCCACTCTCTTCCTGTCTGCCAATCAGTTCTCTAACCACATCAATACATTGCTCCCAATACCATGAGGTTTAATTTTGCTCACTAATCTCGTGTTGGACCTTGTCAAAAAACCCTTTGAAGGTCCAAAGCATAACATTCACTTGTTCACCATTGTCCATTTATCTGGAATTTGAGGATGCGACTAGTAGATTTGTCAAGCACCATTCCCCTTTAGTGAATCCATGCTGATTTTAACTGATTGTGCCACTGCTTTACAAATGACTTCAGCATTTTGCGCACCACCAATGTCAAGCTAACTAGTCTATAAATTCCAGATTTTCTCTCTCCCTCCTTTTTAAAACAGTGGGGTTACATTAGCTATCCTCCAATCCACTGGAATTTTTCCAGTGTCTATAAAATGCTGGAAAATGATCTGCATCTATTATTTTGAGGGCCACTTTCCTGAGTACTCCAGGAAGCAGACCATCAGACTCTGGGGATTTATTACGTTTTAACCCCAGCAATTTCCCCAGCACAGTTTCTTGATTAATAAAGTTTTTTTAGTTTCTCCTTCATGCTAGACCCTGACTCCTAAAATTTCTCCTCACTGAAGACAGGTCTAAAGTATTTGTTCAGCTGGTCTGCCATCTCTTTGTTGCCTATTATGAATTTAGCTGAACCGAACTGAGGGACTTAAATTCGTCTTCACTAGTCTTTTTCTCTTCACCTATCTAGAGAAGCTTTTGCAGTTTGCAGTCTGCAGTTTATATTTTCTGCCAGCCTGCTCTCAATGTATTTACCCCTTCTCAATTATACTCTTTGTCCTCCTCTGCTACATTTTAAATTTCTTCGTCCTCAGGTTTGCTGCCTTTTTTGACCAATTTATATGCCTCCTCTTTGGCTTTAATGCTATGTCTGATTTCCCTTGTTAGCCATAGACGAGCCACCTTCCCCGCTTTACTCTTACATCAGACAGGGATATACAGTTGAAGTTTACTCATATATTCTTCAAATGTCCTTCATTGCCTATTCATCATCATTATTTGCATACCAGATGGTTACTTCCATCCGAAGCAGAAGGTAGTGGGAACTCAACTTTATACATTTTTCCTGTGGTCTTCCTTAACTGTCATCATCAGGAATATATGCCTTTATGAATGATAGAAACAGACTTCACAGCAACTTTCAAAAGGGAGTTGGACAAATAATTGGAAGGTAGAATTATTAGACTATATGTGGGGAAAGAACAGAGTGGAACTGATTGCACAGCTTTGCAAGAGTTAGCATTGACAAGATGCTGAATTCCCCCTTCCTGTGCTCCAAGATTTTACTGTTATAACTGGATACTTTGAGGATTTTGTAATTTTATGGCTCTCTCATTTAAGAATATATGAATGATAGATTTGTGTCAATTTTTACTGCACTGCATGTGTGTCTTTTGCTACAGAATTTCAATATCTGGCAGTCTTATTGTAAATTAATCTTTTACAAACATTCTCTAAATATCAAAATTAGTGTAAACTGAAACTGAAGGCAGGCATGAGAATCTGCTTTTAACATTGTGGGTTTATAATTTATTTCCCTGACCAGTAGAGGAAAAGACATTATTTACACACTTGGTTTCATCTTGTGCCATCTTGAATTCACTTTCGCTTCTCAGATTTATTTCCCAATTGATGTTTCAAATTACTCTAAAAAGCCCTCCCACCACAGCACCTCTATCTAGACTTCACAAGTAAGCTTGAGGATCAGGGAAAAAACACTTATGTTTAGATGCTGCAAGTGGAGCAAGCTACGAGATGAAGAAATTGCTTACCTTAAGCGTCCTGCCATCCACCACCACATTATTTACACACTGTATTGCTCTTAGTGCGTCTTCAGACCGTATGTAGGTTACATAAGCACTAGCACTGGGACCCTAGGAGAAGCAACATTTTAATCAGTTAGGAGGTAAAAAGAATGCTCGCTAACAGAAATTTACTATCACAAAAGGTAAACAAGTTAGAATCAAAATTATAGTGGCCTAATGTGATTCTGCCTGATCTTGGTTGATTTATCCAATTAATCAGTCCTATAACATTGTCCCTTTCAGTATTGATTGAATTCTCCCCAAAGTGTAATTCTGGAAGAGTTTTCAATTAGTGCATTCTAAAAAAATAACTAGTTGCCTACAAAATATTTATCAGCACCCCTCCTGGTTCATTTGCCAGTCACCTTAAATCTACCTTTGTCGTTACCGATTGTGCCACTGGATAGTTTCTGCTTGTTCACTTGGTCAAAACCATTCACTTGGTCAAATCTCAACCTTCTCTACTCAAAGGAGACCACTGCAAATATTACTTTGTCTCTATACAAACCTTAAGTCCCTCTGGTACCATTCTGGTAAATTTCTCCAAGATTCTTGCTCTCTTCAACCTCTCTCATCCTTTGCTAAGTGTCATGAGCAAAATTTAATACAATACTTCAGCTGAGGCCTAACAAATATTTTCCCAAGGTTTAGTATAAGTCACTTTTGCTCTCTATTAAGGAAACCAAAGATTGATGTCCACCACCGCCCCCCTCCACCAAAACCACTTATAGATCTCATCCTGCTCCCCTTCAAATATCTTTGCACGTACATTCCTGGGTCCTGTCTTCCTGTCTGTGGTACAAGACTATTTTTATGTTTTTTTTAAAGACAAAATCCAAATTTCATGTCATCTGCAAGCCCAAGTCATTTTGTTGTATAGTGTCAGCTGTTGTTCAATACCCCAAATCACAAAATTCCAAGTTTAAGTCCCACGCCAGATCAGGAGCACAAAAATCAAGGCTTTCCACTCTAGTGCAATATCATGGGAGCTAAATTATTGGAGGTGTTGTCCTATGGTAGAACATAGAACATAGAACATTACAGCACAGAACAGGCCCTTCGGCCTTCGATGTTGCGCCGACCAATATAAAAAGCAATGCCCCTCCAAACTAAACCATTCCCTTCTCTTCCATATACTTATCAACTAACCTCTTAAACGCCACCAAACTTGGCGCATCTACAACTGCTGCAGGAAGGGCATTCCACTCCCGAACCACCCTTTGGGTAAAGAACCTACCTCTGATATCCGTCCTATAACTATCACCCCTTAATTTAAAGCTGTGTCCCCTCGTGCTAGCTTTTTCCATCCTAGGAAAAAGGCTATCACTGTCCACCCTATCTAAACCTCTAATCATCTTATATGTTTCGATCAGGTCCCCTCTTAGCCTCCTCCTTTCTAACGAAAACAACCTCAAATCCCTCAGCCTCTCCTCATAAGACCTGCCCTCCATACCAGGCAACATCCTGGTAAACCTCCTCTGTACCCTCTCCAATGCCTCCACATCTTTCTTATAATGTGGGGACCAGAACTGCACACAATACTCCAAGTGCGGCCGCACTAGAGTTTTGTACAGTTGCAACATGACGTTGCGGCTCCGAAATTCAATCCCCCTACCAATAAAAGCTAAGACTCCATATGCCTTCTTAACAACCTTATCGACTTGACTGCCTACTTTCAGGGATCTATGCACATATACACCAAGATCCCTCTGTTCATCTACACTATTAAGAATCCTACCATTAGCCCTATACTCTACACATTTATTATTCCTGCCATAGTGCATTACCTCACACTTTTCCACATTAAACTCCATTTGCCACCTCTCGGCCCAGCTCTGCAACTTGTCCAAGTCTCTCTGCAAACTAGAACACCCCTCTTCACTATCTACCACTCCACCGACTTTAGTGTCATCTGCAAATTTACTAATCCATCCTTCAATACCCTCATCCAGATCATTTATAAAAATTACAAACAGCAGGGGCCCCAAAACAGACCCCTGAGGTACACCACTTGTCACCGAACTCCACGATGAATATCTCCCATCAACCACCACCCTCTGTCTTCTATCTGCTAGCCAATTCCTAACCCAATTAGCTAAATCACCCTCTATCCCATACATCTGCATTTTCTGCAGAAGTCTTCCATGGGCCACCTTATCAAACGCCTTACTAAAGTCCATATATACCACATCAACCGCCTTACCCCCATCCACCTCCTTAGTCACTTTTTCAAAAAACTCAATGAGGTTAGTAAGGCACGACCTACCCTTCACAAAACCATGCTGACTATCCCCAATCAATTCATTTCTCTCTAAATAACTGTAAATCCTATCCCTAATAATTCTCTCCAATACTTTGCCCACAACAGAAGTAAGACTCACTGGCCTATAATTCCCTGGAAGGTCTCTCTTCCCTTTCTTGAACAATGGGACCACATTCGCTATCCTCCAGTCCTCCGGAACCACACCCGTAACCAACGACGACCTGAAGATCAGAGCCAGAGGCTCTGCAATCTCCTCTCTTGCCTCCCAGAGAATCCGAGGGTAAATCAACCAAGGCCCTTTCTGCAGGCTTGGTGCATGAAAAATAGCTCAAGGCACATTTAACGAACAGCAGGAGAGTTACCACGGGAATCCTGACCAGTATTTGTGATCTCAATGTCCTAAAAATGGGCTGACTGATTATTACACTGCCACTACCAAGGCATTTTGCTACGAGCATATCGGCTGCGGTCTTTGTCCTTGCTCAGCAGAGACCCAATGCCTTCAGCAAGGGTATCGCTGATATAAGTTGTGTCTTGCCTCATACCAATAACGAATGGACCTCCAATTGAAACTGGCATCATTTGGACTGATTATCCTTAGTTTTACTTCTACCTTAGTTACTCTACAAGCATTACCCGCCACATCAATGAGAAATCTTTTAGTCTACAGTTTCGCTAACTACTCAACCGGATATATTACATGACATGACTAGAAATTCTGTCACTGGCACCTCATTTACTCAGGAAAAGGATGAGGAAAAATTCAATAACAAATATTAGCCCCTTATCAGATTTTTTTTGATATTACTTGACCCTTAGACCAACAATTTCCCAGCATTTACTTGCCCTCAAATCAGATTGAAAATTTCCAGATTGAGAGCTGCATGCCCCACAGCAGGATTTCTTTTTAGTTTTCAAACGGATTTAGTGTAAAAACAGTTTGGAATAAACTTATGTTCAGAGGTTTTGGTCAGAAAATCAAATGAAGATTTTGACCCAATACTGATGAATGCACATTTTGTCAAAATATGATCCACATCGCCCCACATTCAGATGGTACATATTTAAGACTCCATGAATATCAATTTCATTGTTCATCTGATGAAATGTGGTCTAATACTGTGAATTCTTAAAAGGTAATTCACACCCAACATACAAAATAAAATAGGCCATTCAGCCTTTCAAACCTGCTCCATTCTTAAGATCCATTTGTAAGATCACAGTTGATCTATATTTCAAATTCCATATTCCCATCGACTCCAATAGATCCTTGATGGGTAAGGAATCAAAGGCTATTACCCCCGCCTCCCACTGCGTTCTGACCACAGCTACCACATTCTACATATTGCTTAATTCTTCAATCACTATCCAACATTCATTAGAGAAAAACAAATAAAAAGACACACAATTGAAGCTTTTTGTCTTGCACTCATCATATCAGCTCAAGATAAATCAAAAGTAAAAGGAAACAATTTAAAGTGCATAAGGAGCACATGCCGATTGATTGAGGTATTGCCATGGATAATGTAGCAGAGAACAGCAAACTGCCAAAATTTTATTCAAATTCAACAAAACAGGAATGTCAACTCCAACTGGTCATTCAGCTCCCATAGCTTTCCCTTTGCTAAAGTTTTGGCCTCGACATTTGTTTCCTCTGAGCTCTTCATCCTTACTGTGGTTCAGTCCATCCCCAAACATAACTCACTACAGAGCCAAAGTTAACTAATCACTCAAACCTGGAAACTTGGTTGGGAATCCCCAGTCTTGGGACAACATCAGAAAAATAAACTTAACCTGATAAGTGTGGCTGCACCATGGGATCTTTTCCTGTGTTAACAGTAAGAAGCCTCATAACACCAGGTTCAAGTCCAACAGGTTTATTTGATAGCACAAGTTTTCAGAGCACTGCTCCTTCATCAGATGAGTTAAGAGTTGGGTTCACAAACAGGGGATAGATAATGGTTGGAATGTGAGTATTTACAGGTATAAACAAACAATGCAAGTAGAGAGAGAATAATGATAGGTTAAAGAGGTGTGAGTTGTCTCAAACCAGGATAGTTAGGATTTTGCAAGCCCGGGCCAAATAGTGGGGATTACACAATGGCAATGGCCTAGTGGTATTATCGTTCAAATATTAATCCAGAAACCAGATCATATTCTGGGGATCTGGGTTTGAATCTCGCCATAAAACCCAGTAGAATTTCAATTCAATAAAAAAATCTGCAATTAAGAATCTACTGATGACCATGAAACCATAGTTTGTTCAGACAATCAACAATCTGGGTTACGAACGAGCTTTGGGGAAAGAAATCTGCTGTCCTTACCTCAACTGCCTACTCACTCCAGAGCCACAGCAATCTAGTTGACTCATAACTGTCCTCAAACGGCCTAGCAAGCCACTCAGTTGTAAAAATTGCTATGAAGTCTCAACAAAGAAATGAAACTGGATGGACCATCTGGCATCAGAAAAGACAATGACAAAACAAACAGCCCTGTCAACCATACAAATGTTCTCTCTACTAACATTTGGAGGTTAGGGCCAAAACTGGGAGAGCTGTCTCACTGACTAGTCAAGCAGCAGCCTGACAGTCATTCTCACAAAATCCTAGCTTATAGTTAACACCCCAAACACCATTACTATCCCTGGATGTGCCCTGTTCCACTGGCTGGACAGACCTGGACAGGCAGAGGCAGCGGCACAGTGACATACAGTTGAGGGAGAGTTGAACTGGGAGTCCTTAACATCAACTCCAGACCCCATGAAGTCTCATGGCTTCAGGTTAAACATGGGCAAGGAAACCTCAGTGGTTACTACGTACTGTCTTCTTTTGGCTGATGAATCAGTATTCTTCCATGTTGAACGTTTAGAGGAAGCATTGAGGGTGGCGAAGGCGCCAAATGTACTCTGGATGGGGTATTTCAATGTCCACCACCAAGTGTGATTTGGCAGCAGCACTCTGATCGAGCTGGTCAGGTCCTAAAGGATATAACTGCGAGACTGGATCTGCAGCAGGTGATAAAGGAACCAAGAGAAAATAACATTCTTGACCTCAGGTGTACTAATTTGCAGATGTATCTGCCCATGATAGTATTGCTAAGAGTGACCGTTGTGCAGTGTTTGGAGACAAAGTCCCACCTTCACGTTGAGAATAACTTCCATCATGTTGTGCTAACTGGGACAGACTTCGAACCGATCTAACAACTCAAGACTGGGCATCTGGGCTGTGGGCCATCAATAGCAATGGAATTGTACTCCAGCACAATTTGCAACCTCACGGCCTGGCATAACCTTCACTCAAGCATTACCATCAAGCCAAGGGATCAATCCTAGTTCGATAGTGTGTGCAAGAGGGCATGCCAGGAGCAACACCAGGCATACCTAAACATGAAGTGTCAACCTGGTGAAGCAGGGTTAAACAGGGGTTACTTGCATGACAAATGGCAAAAACAGCAAGTGATAGGCAAAGCTAAGCAATCCCAAACCAACAGATGAGATCCAAGCTTTGCAGTCCTTCCATATCTAGTCGACAATGGTGGTGATCAATTAAACAACTCTCACTGGAAGGGAAGGTTCCACAAATATTCCCATCCTCAATGATGGAGGAGCCCAGCACATCAGACTAAAAAGATAAGGCTGAATTATTCACAGTAACCTTCAGCTAAAAGTGCAGGGTGGATGATCCATCTCAGCTTCCTCCGCGTCTCAGATGCCAGTCTCCAACCAATTTGATTCATTCCATGTGATATTAAGAAACAGCACTGGTTATTGCAAAGGCAATGGGCCCTCATAACATTCCAGCAATAGTACTGAAGACTTATGCTCCAGAACTTGCTGCTCCCCTAGCTAGGCTCTTCCAGTGCAGTTACAGCACTGTCATCTATTCATACTGAAAAATTGCCCAGATATGTTCTGTACACCACAAGCAGGACAAATCAAACCCGGACAATTACCACCCTGTCTACTCTCAATCATCAGTAAAATGATGGAAAGGGTCATCAATAATGCTATCAAGCAGCACCTGCTCATTGATGCAATTTGTATTTCACCAGGTCACTCAGCTCCTGAATTCATTACAGCCTTGGTTCAAACTTGAGTAAAAAGAGTTGAATTCTGTAAATGAGGTGAGAGTGACAGCCCTTGACATCAAAGCTGTGTTCAACTGAGTGCGACATCAAGAAGCCCTACCCAAACTGAAATCAATGGCTATCAGGGCAGACTCTCCACTGGTTGGAGTCATACCTACTACTTCGAAAGATGTTTGTGAAGGGTTGGCCATCTCAACTCCAGGAAGTTTCTGCAGGAATCCCTTGGCATGGTGTCCTAGGTCCAACAATCTTCAGTTGCTTCATTAATGGCTTTCCCTCCATCATAAGATCAGAAGTAGGTATATTCGCCAATGATTGCACAATGTTGAGCACCATTGTCCTCAGATACTGAATCAGTCCATGATCAAATGCAACTGGGATCTTGAGTTCATGTCATACTATGTATAACCCCACCTGAGGTTGCAAAATCCTACTAACTGTCCTTCAGACAATTCACACCTCTTTGATTATCCCCCCAACTCTTCCACTCATTATCTCTACCTGTAAAGATTTGATTACCTGTGAAGGCTCATATTCCAACCATCATCTTGTAATTGAGTCAGTGTCTGTTTATGCCCGATTTGTGAACCCAATTCTTCACTCAACTGATGAAGGAGCAGCGCTCCAAAAGCTCGTGCTCCGAAATAAACTTGAACTTAAACCTGGTATTGATATTATGCCCACCCCAGTCCAACACCGACATTTGCACTCATTCTTGTTATAAATAAGCCCAAGTCATTGTTTCTCTAGCAGTGCATTTTCTCCTCAACCTACTATTCTTTTCTCTCGGTATATCCTCAACCTTCCTTAAATTTTTTGGAAGCTCCCATTTGCCACTTTTTGTTCGAGATTGTTCTCAAGGATTAATCTGCACTCAATGGATTTTTCAAACTAAAAATTGATTTCATTGTTAGGGACTAGACCAGAAACTCCATGTTATTGAGCCTTTGCATTTTGGGGTAGGGTGAGCAGAATATGTTTGCTCCAGGTGTGATGCAGTTGATTGACTAGAAAGCTTTTATCAAAACAAACTATTTAAGAACGCAGTTACAATAAAAAAATTAGCATAACTTTTACCAAAGTACTTAAACATTACAAAGTCTAATTTTTTAACAGTAAACTATCTATTGTTCCAATTCAAAGTATTGTTCCAATTCAAAGTAATGTCCTCATTAGACATATACTCCTCCAGAATTAGTTAGCATAAACACAAGTATGTGCATGCAATGCTGGATTTCCAGCCTTTTAATGTTTCTGGACAGAGGTCTAGGTAGCAGTTTCCAGACAAGGATATATCCTCTAACAGCCAAACTCCATAGAAATAAACCAAACCTCTGGCAGCTCCCAGTCCCCAAACTTCAGAGAAAGAGAAGCACTGCTCGCTCAACTCAAAAGTAACACCTAAATAGCAACTAAGCTTGAATTCTGTGTAACCCTTCATTATAGTGTTCAAGCTTTGTTGCTGTTTAGGTGTTGTTCCAACCAGTCAAATAACCCTACCTGTCAATCAATTTTATCATGTCCTGCTCTACAAAATCTCAGGGGAAAACACTCAAGCATCAGAACAGCATTAGTTGAGATTAAAAACCAACATTCTGGCAATGAGAGGCAATTATGCTGCTGAACTAAGAATGTGGGCTGCTGGCTATAGAAAGAGTGCACCTATAATATAAAAAATACCAAATGTTAAAAATACTAAAATAGATCCTGCACAACAAACATGACAAATATTTTTTTAAAAGGCACAATATTACATACTTGACCCAGTATCCCCAACAGTTTGGGGATTAAAGTAGATCATGCATGGAATCCTCAATTCCTACTAAATTATGTACAACAGGTAACTAGTCAGATGTTATGTTAGAGGTGCATGGTTTGATGCCAGAAGACAACACTACATTTGAAAACACAATGCAAGTTCACTGTTAAGTCAAAAAATATTGCGCCAATAACATAAATCCTACTCCAGCATTCCCGTCAGACACAGAGAAAGGCAAGCAAATGAGAGAGAAAAACAAAGACACTGTTAACTAGTGCAACAGTACCTGTGAACCTGCATATGATGTGCTGTTGTTGATGACAACTTTATGTATTTTACCAAACTTCCCAAAATATTCTGGCCGTTTTAAAACCTGAAAGAAGAAAGAAAGAGTTCAACTGGTGTTTTTCAATTGCTTAAATTCTAAGCCAGCATTAATCAGTTCAGAAAAAACAAAACTACTTAATGCTCTGGAAGAGAAAATGAATTGCATAGACAAGTTCAAGGTTTTGGCCATTGCTAATGATACTAATTAGGGCAGCAAGAAAGAATCACCCATATTCTTTGTGGAAGACTTTATAAGACAGTTCTCTGTTAAACTGTTTCCTTCAATTCAAGTTAAAATGGAGACGTTGAGAAGGACAACTGATCTTCTACAATATTTACTTGGAGACAAAACCAGGCTGCTTTGCTGCTATGGGACAGGGTCCAGGTCAAATCCTCTGCAAGCAAGCTGCACCTGGATACATTGGGAGCATTAGCTGGTCTTCTTGAGCATACACACTCAGGTTTTTAAACAGACAGATTTGAGGGAAAACAACCCACAAAGAGTGCTGCAACGCCAGGCAGAAGTAAAAGACTTTTCATTGAATCTCGGCAGTGCAGAAAGAGGTTATTCAGCTGTTAAATGCGCCAACAACAATCCCACCCAGGGCCTATCCTCATAATCCCACCTGTGTACCCTGCTAATACCCCTGACACTGAGGAACAATTTAGCATGGCCAATCTAACCCACACATCTCTGGACTATGGGGGGAAACCCACACAGACACATGGAGAACTCCACACAGCCACCCAAGCCCGGAATTGAATCCAGGCAGGTGCTGTGAGGCAGCAGTGCTAGCCACTGGGTTAATCACCAAGCAGACTGACATGGACAAATTCCCTAGTCGATGAAATGAGGCTTGTGGAGAGTTCAAAACCAAGGAGTCACCAGGGATTGCCTTGTTACTGGAAGTCCATCTGATTAGGCTCAGATTATTTGAGTGAAGGGATTACAGGACACTGGAGGACCAACATTGATGGATTAAGGTGAAGAGACCCAGTTAAAACAAGTAGCAGCCCGGGACTTAATACGAGGGCAGCGTAATGTACAAACTGTGTCATAACCATTAAGTTTTGAGAGAATCATATTCTGGATCTCTATCTTTAAACTTGGGTTAAATCAAAAAGGTTACATTATCTTGTCTGAAGTTTCCTGACAGCAACCCTGGATTATTTGATTGTTCACACATGAAAAAGGGGACCCAGGTTGCACCTTCTTCCAAATGAAACAACGCATTTACACTTGGACACAGCGGCAACAGTCGATGTGCTAATAGTAAACAGACTGAGGGCTCCCCAATTCCTGAAGTATTGGGCATATTAGGTTGCAAATAGTTTGTTTTAAACTGCCCATTTTCTTCACAATTGGAGAGTTGGGGTCTCAAAAATAAATCGCATTATTTAGCAGAATACAAGAACCATATGATTGACATTGCCATGGAGATGGGCTTTGAGGGGGCTGGTTTGAAGGTATCCCCAAAACTTCACTGATGAATTAGGTTGCCATTAGAACAGTAGGATATTGTGTTTCAATTTTCAGAAATGCAGTTGGGAGTTTGTTCTTTGATTTGAACTCCTTACAAGTTTCAATGAGGCTGGAAACTTCACTAAACTCCTGCTTAAGGAAACAGTTTTGGGGGTAAAGCCTTACTCTGAAAGACATTGTGAAGACATTAAAAGTTTCCAAATTCAGAAAGCAAAGCAAGTAAACCACCACCACCTTCCCCCACCCCTCCTCCACCCCCAACTGAGACCAAGAATCACTGAAGACTGGTTGTGGAGGAGCTGAATGTCTAATTGAGGAGTGCAGAGCATATCAATGAAATTGTGTTTTTGGTTGCACTAAAAGGGAATATTCTATTTTGTGATTTAAAATACATAGTGTATAAAGATACCTTTTAGTCAATCATACCTTAGTCTTTTATTAGAGTAAAAGTCATAAAAAGTGAAATCTTGTGTCATCCTTCAGCGACTAACAGAGAGTTGGAGTTTCTTTTCAAAAGCAATCTCCACTATTGTTAAGAGTGACATGGGATTTTTGGTTGTGTTTTGTCAATGCTAAATCCCTTTTCCATAGGTTAACTCTTTAGCTGTTGACGAATCGCTATTTAGTCCATGTTGATTTGTATTTGTTAAAGTACAAATCTTAAAGCAGAAAATCTTGTCATATGATGCTACATTGGAAAATACATTTTTTTTTAAATATAAAATTACTTGGAATTGATGTCAGCCAAACATTACAAGTACAGCAATAATTCTGACATGCATCCAGACACCAGTTCGAAGGGTGACTTCATTTAAAGTCAAGATTATGACTTTTACAAAAAAATTTCTGACAGTAAATTTAAGTCCTTTCAAAAAGGATGATTAAAATTGCTAACTAGCAGCTTGGAGCAACAAATGTTGGGTCTTAAAAACCTGACATGAGTGCAAAATAGACAAGCATGACATTTATTCCACTTTGCATAGACAAGTTTACATTGTGTTTGAGCCCTTCTGCACTGCTTCATTTCACAACGAGCATGGATACAATTCAGAAAAGCATATTTTCAGAATACGTTGCAGTGTAGTAATTCTTTAAAGAGCACAAACAAGTTATGGATCAGTCTGCTTCAGAGAACCTTGCCCTCGTGAAAAGGTTTAGATGTTGCACTGAATGACTTGGTGGCTAAAATTAACTTGCTGCATATGGGCAGTCAGAAAATTTGACAAATTAGATAGAGGATGGAGTAAGCTAAAGTTAGAAGTGGAACACAAAATGACAAATATTTCCTAAAAACACACTCCCACCACATATTCCCTTGGAATGCATGACCTTACATGTAAACATATTACAAGATGCTTTACCGTTGCTGGTATTTGAGGTGCCTGGTGAGGATGCCGAGAAAGCACTCAGCTATGGATCAACATTTGGGCAAGGAGGTCATGGACCCCAAGTCCCAGAGCACAATCTCGGTTGACACTCTTGAGTAGAGTTTTGTTATAGAGCCAAGTTGATGATGGTGCTGTCTTTTGGTTGGCACCTTAAACCTAAGGCCTCCTTCTACCCTCCGGCAAATGCAAAAGATTAGGTTGTAGACAAAACAAAGAAAGTAGTTCTCTAGTGTCATGTCCAAAATTTATTCTCCAGCCTTCATTTCACAAATCCTTATCACATTGTTTGAGACATCACTGACAGCAAATTGGTTCCTCTATTTGCTACAATAGGAAATAAACTTCAACATTACTTGCTGGAATGCAAAGCATTTTGGTTTCCTTTGAAAAGTCACAAATGGTACAATGGAAACCCCTGACTTTCTTTTACTCACCTCTGGATCTGCTAGCCGCTGTGATAGACCGACCACAAAGACTAGATTCTTTTGTACAACGCGTACACTGGCCAGATGCTTGCGGTTCTCTGAGATTTTCTGTTTTCGCTCATTCTGCTTTTGTTTCTTTTCATTTTTTATTCTCTGTAGCTCTTCTTGAGAAAGTGGTTTGTATACTGCAGGGTCTTCTGGGTAGGGCTGGACAGAAAAAAAAGGTTTTGTATGAAAAGAGGAACAATTTTGATTATCACACAAAATTCTGTTTCTATGAACGACAAATTTAATTTCAGCAATTTAATGCCACAAAGAAAAGCAAGCAATGAAGGTTTATTTGTCAAATTTATTTAGTGGATGCAAATTTCAATTTGAGCCTTCTGTTGTTGTTTAGAATGCAATCTTTTATTATAAAATTTAACATCAGCACTAGTCCATGCCCATTTACTCAACGATATAAACGTAAAGCACAAGTGGAATAACTCGATTACCCCACCTGTTACGATGAACAGCCAGCCGGATTAGACCAACTGTTGGGATAAGACCAATTTACAACCATTTCACAGTATGCAAATGGGAAAGTCATTGAATCCCTGCATTGCAGAAAGAAGCCTTTTGGCCCATTGAATGTGCACCAATGCTCTGAAAGAGCATCTTACTCAGGCCCATCCTACTCCCGATGCTTTCGCCCCACAAATCCCTCAAACCTAATATCTTTGGATACTAGGGACAGTACAACACAACCAATCCAGCTAGTCTGCATATCTTCGGACTGGGGAGGAAACTGGAGCACCTGGAGGAAACCCACACAAATACAGAAGGTGCAAAATACACAGTCACCCAATACTGGAAGTGACCCTCGGCTCCTAGTGCTATGAGGCAGCAGTGCTGACCACTGTGTCACTCCAAACATTTTTCAGCAAACTTTGGATAATATTGGAAAGAAAAACATAACCATGTTTTTTTTTGTAATTCACACTGGGAGTTAGTGCAGATAAAAAGATGAGAAAGGTGATGTAGCAATTAGCCTAGAGAGAATTGCTAACTACTTGCAATTAATGAATTGTTAATTTTCTATTGTCTAATTTGTAGGAATGAAATTACTGGCAGTACCACTTATTTGGGAGTCAGATCAAAATTTAAATCAATGGGCTCCAGAATACCCATTGCAAGAGTTTCATTATCTGGATTGAGCAATTGTTCACAGCAAAATCATTTTCTAGATTTTCAACATGACTTCTTCTGGGTTGGGCAGTCAACATAAAATGCACAAATAGAACATAGAACAATACAGCACAGTACAGGCCCTTCAGCCCTTGATGTCGTACCAAGCTATGTCTGAACCTAAGATCAAGCAGTCCCACTCCTTATCATTCTGATGTGCTCCATGTGCCTATCCAATAACTGCTTGAAAATTCCTAAAGAGTCCATCTTCATTATCACAACAGGCAGTGCATTCCACACCCCAACCGAGTAAAGAATCTACCTCCGACATCCCTCCTATATATCTATAGTTATGCCCCCTAGTAACAGTTACATCCACCTCAGGAAATAGTCTCTGCACATTGACTTGATCTATCCCCCTCATCATCATATAAACCTCTAGAGTCGCCTCTCATCCTCCTCCACTCTAAACAGAAAAGAGCCAATTCCCTCAATCTTACCTCATAAGCCAGAAGTGCCTACTGGATATATCATTCACTGTGCCAGGGAACCAATTAGACTCTCCAGCTCATTTTGCCACTTTATACCGGTAGGAGATACAAAGCTCAACAATAAGTCTACCCTGAGCTGTAAAGATAGCATTTAGCTCTCATACTTGGAGATAATGTTTTTGTTAAAACATAAAAGTTGGCTAATGTATGAGTGAAAGTTACTCACTGCCATTCTTGTTCATCAGATGACCTGATTAAAATAGGATAAACACACAATGCAAGCAACAATGCCCACGTCAAAAGGAAAAATAAGGTTCGTGATATATTTAGAATAGGTCATGTTTTTGCTTGACGCATTATTGCGCAAAGAAGTTCAACTGTCTCTGTTTCTAATCATGCTTAATTTTTTTTGCTTTGTGGGTAGATAACAGTGCCCACAAAAAAAAATGTAAAATTTTAATAAAATGATCATTAATTTTTCATTTGGCTCAGTAACATAGTGGGGCCATCAAAAGACTGTTGACTTGATGCTTTGGGGGCTGATGGATTTGCTTCCCCCCCTCCCAGATCGGAGTTATAAGTCCCGTTATATCATGAGTAAACTACTAAATTAATCAAGTATTAATTCATACCATCACAAAGAATTTGAAGTAGTTTGTAAGTGGGTTTGGGACCATCCTTGGTATAACAATCAACTGTGTTCCCAGCAATGAGTTTATTTCATTTGTAACTTTCTCCTGCTAATTTTCTTTCCTTCCATATGAAAACGTGCAAATACAGAAAGTGTCACTGACTGCATCAGAGCCAGATGACAGCAAACAGAGTTGTGGCTTGTGTAAACAACTTACTTTTCTGCAGGCTGGACAAAGGCCATTCTCATCTGTGCGTATACGGTGCCAACAGAAACGACATATCTGATAGCCACAGGTGCAGGGAAAGAAGTTGATGTCATCTATCTCAAGGGGCTCCATACAGAGTGGGCATTCGACAGGATCTTCTTTTGTGTCAGGACTGCGAGACATCTTCAGTGTTTACAGGATGTTCAACTTCTCACCTATGAAACTGTGTAGATCAGAGTATGTTTCCGGCCTGAGAAATAATAGAAAGAATTAAGTTATGAGAAAGGAGCAGGTGGGGGAGCAAGTCCACACAGTTACTTGTGCTGAAATGTGTGTCTATTAAACGGCATAAGTTATCATGGCTTGCTCTGTTCAAAACAATATAATCAAGGAAGTCAAAACAAGGACCAACTGAAAACATTTATTGGGGAGGCAGCACAACAACTATCAGTTGGTGGCTCTCAGGTTACCAATGAAGGTAGAGCTGAAACTTATCACTAATTTCAGCATAGATTCCAATGTGTGGCAAGGTGATTTGTCTGGGGTGAATTCCATGATTTCTATACATAGATATGTTATTTGCTTACTCAGTATTGTCATTTTACTCCAAAGACCAAAAGCAATACATCATTTGTTATCAGGAAAGTCCCACTTAAATCAAATTGCTGCTTGCACAATCCAGCAAGCCAGATTGCACCCGTTACAACCACAGCCAGGGAGAGATCTGCACCCATAAGCACTTCCTCCAAAGTTAGCGCAAGATTTTTCCAGACATAATCCCAGCTGGACTTAATGAAATTGCAACAGTATCGTTGGATACCTCTCAGTGCAAGCAAACATTTTCATACATGACAACATTTCACCTTTTGAAGTGCCTAGTGACAACGCTACTTACACAATACACCATCTTTCATAAATTTGTTTTAATGGCGGATGGGAGTGGTTGAATGCAAGAGAGAATTATTTCACATTTCTACAGACTGTGACCTCAATTTTAGGCAACTTTAAGGTTGAAAGAAAGCATTATGGAATCGAATGATTTTATGTTGCTTATGAAATATGCTCCATTTCTTAGCATAGGTGGAGTAAACAGGGTAATTAATGTCTGATTACTAATACTACCGTGTGAACAGGAAAAGGGGTTGCTATTTTAAGTCTAGGTTTGATTAATTTCCAACTAGAATGCAATAATTCCATTATCTTTTGTGGATCACCCAGAATTGGAATCCAAACACAGCTCTTGCTTTTAGGTTTCAGCTGTTATTGGGTTCCTAAACCACCACATAAACTGAGTATTCTCCACCAAAAATATTCACCAAGTCATTTTCAGAACATTGAGCTCCCCAGTAACTTAAAATGATCAACACCAACTCAAGAATTCAACTCCTGTTTGCATCTGGCAAAAGGAACCAATAATGAAGTCAAATTTAAATTGCTATTTCATATCAAGCACAGAGGATGCAACTTGAGTTTAATTAAACCCAACTGATCAAACTTTTGAACTAGAGTTTTTGCAAAGTTGTTGTAAAATTATAAAACTGTAAAAATGTAAGGAAAAAAAGCACTGCATCGTCTCTTTAGAAGGAAGTACATTTTCTGTGCTTTGAAAGTTAAAAAATGTAGGTGCATTTGGTGTCAATACACAGACTGAAACATTGCATTGAAGACCAAACAGCAGGGTTACTTTGGTAACAGACTTCAAGCATTTGAATTCTGTCCCATTTAAATTAGGCACTGAGCTACCAGCAATTAAACTTGAAATTGATGTTTTGGTAATCTGAGAACCAATCATATTCTAAAGGGATGTGGATATGTCACCACAGGTATAAAGAGATGGTGGGGGTGGGGCAGTGAGACAAACCGGAAGAGCACCTGTCACTGTTCGCAGCTTGAGAGAATTGCTGGCTCTCATTGCTGCATATATGTCTTAAAATAAAGCCTTATCACAATAGTAAAAACAGCAAAAGACAGAGGTTCTAGACGGAAGAAATCAAGACCAAAAAATTCCAGAAGTAAAACTTGGTTGTGATTTAGAGTGACTAAAAATTCTATTTTTGTTTAAAGTGGGAATTGTATTCATAAGAACATATGAAATAGGAGCAGAAGTAGGCCATACAGCCCCTCGAGCCTGCCCCACCATTCAATAAGATCATGGTTGATCTGTAGTAGTTCAGTACCACTTTCCCGCTTTCTCCTGTAACCCTTAATTCCCTTGTCAATTAAAAACCTATCCACTCTTGACTTGAACATATTCAGTGAGGAAGCCTCCACCACCTCATCAGGCAGAGAATTCCAAAGATTCACCACCCTTTGCGTGAAGAAACCCTTCCGCAATTCCGATCTGAACCGCCCCCCCCCACCAGTCTTGAGGCTGTACCCTCTAGTCCTGCTATCTTTGCTAAGCGGGAAGAGTCTCTCAACCTCTACCCTATCCATCCCCTTCATTAACTTATACATCTCTATAAACTCCCCTGTTAGCCTTCTAAACTCCAAACAGTACAAACCTAGCCTATTCAGTCTCTCCTCATAATCCAACGCCCTCATCTCCGGTATCAGCCTAGTAAACCTTCTGTGCACCCCCTCCAAGGCCAATATATCCTTCCTCAAATGCGGCGACCAAAACTGCACACAGTACTCCAGCTGCGGCCTCACCAGCACCCTATACAGCTGCAACAGAACCTCCCTACTTTTATATTCTATCCCCCTAGATATAAAGGCCAACATTGCATTCACCTTCTTAATCACCTGCTGTAGCTGCATACTGTGTTTTTGCGATTCATGCACAAGGACCCCCAGGTCCCTCTGCACTGTCAAATGCTGTAGCTTTTCTCCATTTAACTAGTAATCCTTCCTACCACTATTCAACTAAACAATATTCCATTAAAATCATGTTTTATTCAGTTTTGTTAATAGTTTAGTTAACCTGTTCACTGTTAGTTTGAGACAGTGTTATTTGTTGATTTTACGCAGTGTCTCAGGTAGTTATTTTTATTTAACCATTAAAAGGCATTTATTTAACCTTCAAGGCATTCTACAAATATGTGAAGAGTGAAAGGATGAGAAGAGAAGGGATAAGACCTATGAAAGGTGAAGGGGGAAAAGTCTGTGTGGAACCAGAAGAAATGGCAGGGGTGCTTAATAAGTACTTTGCCTCAGTATTCACAGTGGAATGTGATCTGGGGGGTTGTAATACAGGAATGCAGCAAACTGAAAAGATTGAGTATGTGAACATTAAGAAAGAGGTGGTGTTGGAACTGTTAAATTCCATCAAGGTAGATAAGTTGCCGGGTCCGGATGAGATGTGCCCCAGGTTACTGTGGGAGGCAAGGGAAGTGATTGCAGAGCCCCTGGTGATGATCTTTGCATCGTTGATGGAGACGGGAGAGGTTTTGGAAGATTAGAGGATTGCGGATGTGATGCCTATTTTCAAGTAGAGGAAGAGGGATAGCCCGGGCAATTACCTACCAGTGAGTCTGACCTCAGTGGTCAGTAAGTTGGAGAGGATTCTGAGAGATAGGATTTATGAGCATTTAATATGATCAGGAAAAGTCAACAAGGCTTTGTTAAGGACAGATCGTGCCTTACCAGCCTAGTTGAGTTCTTTGAAAATGTGACTGAACACGTTGACGAAGGAAGAACAGTGGACGTGGTTTACATGGATTTCAGCAAGGCGTTTGATAAGGTCCCCCGTGCAAGACTTCTTGAGAAGGTGAGAGGGCATGGGATCCAAGGGACTTGGGCCTTGTGGATCCAGAACTGGCTTGCCTGCAGAAGACAGAGTAGTTGTTGGGTCTTCTTCTGCATGGAGGTCAGTCACCAGTGGAGTGCCCCAGGGATCTGTTCTAGGACCCTTGCTGTTTGTCATATTCATAAATGACCTGGATGAGGAAGTGGAGGGATGGATTAGTAAGTTCGCCGACGATACAAAGGTTGGTGGTGTTGTGGATAGTCTGGAGGGATGTCTGAAGTTGCAGCGAGACATAGACAGGATGCAAGACTTGGCAGAGAAGTGACAGATGGACTTCAATGCTGATAAATGTGTGGTGGTCCATTTTGGCAGAACCAATGGGATGAAGGAGTATAATATCAAGGGTAGGAGTCTTGGCAGCATTGAGGAGCAGAAGGGTCATGCGGTCCGGGTCCACAGGACTCTTAAATCTGCCCCGCAAGTGGAGGATGTGGTCAAGAAGGCATATGGTGTACTGGCCTTCATTAACAGAGGGATTGAGTTGAAGAGTCAGGAGTGTAATGCTGCCACTTTATAAGATCCTTGTCAGACCCCACTTGGAATACTGTGTGCAGTTCTGGTTGCCTCACTATAGGAAAGATGTGGAAGCTATTGAGAGGGTGCAGAGGAGATTTACAAGGAAGTTGCCTGGATTGGGGGCATGCCTTATGAAGATAGGTTGAGAGAGATAGGTCTCTTCTCCCTGAAGAGACGGAGGTTGAGAGGCGACCTAATAGAAGTTTACAAAATGTTGAGAGGAATAGATAGAGTGGATTCTCGGAGGCTATTTCCCAGGGCTGAAATGATCGCTATGAGAGGACAAAGGTTTAAGGTGCTGGGGGGGTAAATACAGAGGAACTGTTAGAGGTAAGTTTTTCACTCAGAGGGTGGTCAGTGAATGGAATCTGTTGCCATCAGTGGTGGTAGAGGTGAACTCGCTAGGGTCTTTTGAGAGACTTCTGGATGAGTACATGGGATTTAATAGGATTGGGAGTTACAGATAGTTCTACGGCCTGGTAGGTATGGATATGATCGGCACAACTTGTGAGGCGAAGGGCCTGTTTGTGATGTAGTGTTCTATGTTAAAAGTTGAAGAGCAGTTCTACTTCTCATATACTTAACAGATTATGAGTGAGATACTCCCCTCTGAGTGGTTAGATGTTAATTCTCAGTGAGGGGTTTAACTTCTGCTTCACAACAAGTTCAACATAGAAACTAGGTTCTATCATTGTGCACAACGTCAGAATGGCTTTAACTTGTAGCAAACATCAAGTATACAAGTTGTATTATGTCCTCAAGATGTCTAAAAGTATATCACAACCAATACGTTCTCCGTATTGTAAATATTGTAAAAGTGCAATCAGATGCATTTGCCAAATGCTCACAGCAAGGAGCCAAAATAGCAATGAGATAAATAGTCAAAATGTTTACAATACTATTGGGTGAGGGGATGAATCTTGGTGTTACATTGCAATCGTGAATACACTTCAAAAGTAATTCGTTGGAAGCAATATTTGATTCGCATCTTCAGGGTGTAAGATGCTACATGAATGCAAGTTCATTCTTTGATCAGAGCACTTGAACTCACCATACTTTTGTCCAGGAAATATCATAAGATCATACACACCAACAGGATGGACCTGAGGAAATGTATCATCTGGAAAAGGACTACACCGTCAATACAACACACCTTCAGAAATGTGATAAATATCAGCCAATAGGAACTTGACACGTTTATCTGACATGCTCCAGAATCATGTGCGCGACCAAATGAGCCCAAGAATAGAACTGTTTACAAAAATCTGCTGGGCACCAGGTAGGTCAACTAATGGCATGAAAAGATCCTTTTCCATGCTGCAACATTTGAAAGCATCAACACCTTTTGGGGTACCAAACCATGTATTTACACAGCTACCAAGGAATGATTCTTGATCTGACCTGAGACAGGAAGGTCATATGCCTTTAAATAGCATTACTGTAGAGAATGACCTTATCGTGAACTAATGGTCATTTGATATTGTTTCCAGACAGAACGAGGGGCTTGATTTTGATTCACTCCCATTTGGGGAGTGAGAGTAGTTGTTGGTAGTACATCTTAGGAAGGCTTTATTAGCCTTGAGAAACATAGATTTACCAGAATGATACATCCTTGGTGTAAGGAAAGTCTGAGTAGTGATTACACAAATGCATTTTCTGGAATTTAGGAGAGTTGGCAGTCTGATCAACTTTTCAGGATTTTAAGTGGTTGGTAAGAGGCATCGATTTCTGTTGCTTGAAGAGTCCACAATGTTGGTAAAATTTTTAAGGTAGATTTCAGGGGTCAAATCAAGGTAGACTTCCACACAAAACGTGGCAGAAGTTTGGAACTCTCATCTGTTAATGGCAATTGATGCTAGGTCAATGATTAGGTTTAAAGATTGAGAGATTGTTAACTAGAACTATGAAGAGAAAGGGGAAGGGAAGTTCATGGCATAGATTCCAAGAGCTGAACTGCCCACCTGTCTTCCTAGAATGTTAAAATAAATGGCTGATCATGAACAGGTGGCCACTAGGAACAACTAAAGTCTCACCTGCATGATTAGCAGTCAAGAATAAAAGCTGACCTGTCAACCAGGGCTGCCTGTATGCTGGACTGCAGCTGCAAAATAATGCAGAAACCAACCCCATCAAACCTGTTCTTCACATGCAGCAAACTGCCACAGTAAAGGCACTTAAGCCCCATCATACGTGCAGTCAAGGATTCATCACGTGTCCCCTCTGGCAAATAAGCATGCAAATTCAATGGTTTCCAGGTCAAACTGTCATGGATTAGACTCAAACAGGCAACTTTTGAATACTAAACATGAAGGAATTAGAGAATCACATAAATGGAGATGCCTGTACAGCATGTTTTAAAGAAAAAAAACCAAGAGGCTGCTTTTGTGCTAAATTTGTACTAAAAATCAGGAAGGCCGTTTTATCACAGAAGCTGCTGCTGAAGTTGTGCTACACAATATGCCAACTGGAAGGCTCTTTTCAATCTGTACAATGATCTCTACTTGACTGCTTCTTTCAGATTAGAGGCCTCAACTTTTACCTGCCTCACATACTTAGACAGATGTGGCTAGGAGAATGCAAGGAACCATGACCAACCAATGCTATGGCCTGTTCTTTTTTCCTTGAATGATATTGGGTATTGTGTTGTGATGCAGGGTGTTTTTTTTGAAAAGGAGATATGGTGATTTTAGTGCAACTTGCAGAATGAGAACACAGAAACTGGTTCGCATTCCATTCCAATTCAACCGTGAGTCATTGCATTTGTAAAAAGCAACAACCAAGCAACATTATAGTCATTTAACAAATGGAGACTGGTGTCAGTGGCCAAGCACTCCAGCTACACAGTAAATTGCCTGCTTTTAATTGTGCCTGAAGCTGCTCAAAATCTGAAATCAAAACAGGAACTGCCAAAAATAAAAATAGAAAAAGTAGTGGGGTGGAGGGGAAGGGATGGGAATCAACTAACTTGCCTCTCCTCTTGACAGACATCAGTAGACATGTGGCATATTTATATGATAGCTGATCTCATCTTCCTGCTAAGATTTCAGTTTCAGATCAGCAGTGAACTGTTGAGATGTGTGTGTTTGTACACAAGCAGTCTTAAATTTTGCTATCCACAGCCAAGTAACTTGGACAAAGTTGCATTATCACTGATAAATGTCCTTTGTCCAGAAAACCCCTCAAAAATTCATCAGAATTTTGCCAGTTAGATAAAACAGAGTTCAGGTGGTTTAATAGTGAATAATATGCAAAAATGCATCAAAGATATTTGTTGCAACAAATTGTGTGCACTGATTCCTTTTATATTTAAATTACAGACAGCAGAACCAAAAATAGTTAAAATGCATTGAACAGTCACGAGTGAATGTCTGGATTTCATTGGACAATGGTTATCTTTGTTCTTCGAGTCATGGATGCAGAGACTTAGTTATCCTCTCACCCAACCTTCAATGAATGACTCTCGCTGGGAATTTCTACAAGCAGCATTACCAATACCCGAGTCAAGCTGTTAGCAGTGACAAACAGTCTGACTGGGGAGTTTATCACAGCTCATGTGGGATCTTACAGAAACCATATGATCTCTTCTAACGACCCTAAGCTCAGGTGAGACAGCCAACGACAACACTTCAATTATCACTATAGCACAGATTAGTCAGCAGAGTAGGAAGCAAGAACCTCCTGCTCAGTGCGACTGAAATCTGGTAATGTTCTAACGTTTACCACAACTGGAAGATAAAGATTTTTTTTATGAGCTGAGCTTGACTGGAATACTGTGAACAACATCTATGGATATTTCCTAACAAAACAGGAGCAAAAGGCACCCATTTGGCCTCTCTTGCCATTCAACAAGACCATGATTGAACTGATTGCAGCCCCCCTGCCCACACAACCTTCAACTCCTTTGTCGATCTAAAACCTACAGCTCAAGTTGAGGGAACTCAAATTGGTTTGGTTAAAAAAGCAGACAACGCTTCTTCACTTGAATTCAGCTAGACTTTATTACCACATCTCAGCGGACGACGTACACCTGGATCTTGCCCAACCTTAGCCAGGAAGGCATGAGAAATTTGGCACAAGTAAATAAGTATGGAGTGAAAAGAGGAAGTTATGGCCCATTATCTGTCACTGAAGAACACCTTCTCAGCATTTACCATCAAGTCCCCTCAGAATCTGTGCTTCAATTAGATCACATCTCATTCTTCTAAACTCCCAAAGAGTATGGGTCCAACCTACTCAAACTTTCTTCTCAATCCCTGAATTCAGTTCAGTGAATCTTCTTCCAAGTAACTTCAATGCAAATACGTCCCTCCTGAAATAAAGAAACCAATATGCCAGATATGTAATATCAATGCTCTGTGCTGCTGTTTAATAAGACTTTCCCACTTTTATAATCTATTCCACTTGCAATGAAACGAGTTCAACAGTGCCAACCTCAGTTCTTTTGACTTTGTGATTCTACAAGAATTGTACAAATCTTCCGTTGAACCTCTAACTCAAGACAGATAAAAGCATGATGTTCGTCTCAAAAACGGGTACCAAATGGACAAGTATTGGATGTGACAAAGACCAGAGACTTTGCTCGACTTGGAGAATTCTTAGTCAATACATTGCAATTCATTTTTTAGTGCCAGCTCAAGAAGCATCTACCTGAATTTTATGATCAAGCGCCGTGCTTGCATTAAATCTAGAGTCTGATATCTCACAGATGCTGAACATTTGGATCAAAAGCTCAAGTATACAATCACCCTCAATTTACTCTATCAGTGAAGGTGGGGATAACAGGCCGTAACTTCCTCAGAGTGGCAACTGCCGCACTGTACCCACTTAGTTGCGCCAAATTGACCTCATAATTGTCACACCTAGTCTTCCTGGGTTGGGCGAAATCCGATGATGCCCAGTGTCAAAATCTAGCAGAATCCAAGTGGAGAAGAACACATTCATTTTTAAAAAAAAAATTATACTAGCTGTTACAAACAAGTAAATTAAGTAAGTTTAAAGATCCAACTGAAACAGACAGGTCAGCGAAGATAAACCCAAGGTAAGAATAAGTTTTGAGTTTGGGAAGGGGTGTTGAGTCACAAGATTGGGAGTCCCATGCAAAGACTACTCTGTTTAAAATGAACACTCAGGCCTTAAAAGTTTTAATTCTTTTAACTTTTTTGGAGTAACTATTAGTGTAACCCTAGTAGAACCACCTGAAGTTAACAATTTAAAATCACTTTTCTGGATGGCTCCCAGTGCTGCACAATTGCCCAAAGTTAGCATGCCTCACCAATTGCTATGCAAACACCAACCTGGGAACTTCTGAAAGGAATCCCCAGCATTTCTTTGTACCATCTTCAAATCTGTTGCTATGGAGCCTTAAAGTTATAGCACAGGAACAGGTCTTTTCGCCCTCCAAGCTGCACCGACAACGCTGCCTGACTTAAAATCACCAATCTTTCCGGGAACCATATCCCTCTATTCTCAACCTATTTATATTTGTCAAGACACCCCTTAAAAGTCACTACTGTATCCACTTTCACTATCTCCTCTGGCAATGAGATACAGGCATCCATTACTTCTGAACAACATCTGCCTCGTACATCTCCTTTAAACCTTGTCCTTTGCACCCAAAACCTGTGCCCCCTAGCAATTGACTTTTCCCCTCTGGGGAAAAGCTTCTGACTATCCACTCTGTCCATGCCCCTCAATTTTGTAGGCCTTTATCAGGTCATCCCTCAACCTCTGTTGTGCCAGTGAGAACAAACCAAGATTTTCCAACCTCTTCTCATAGCTAATGCCCTCCATATCAGGCAACATCTTGGTAAATCTTTATTGAACCCTCTCCAAAGACTCCACATCCTCCTGTTAGTGTGGCGACCAGAATTGAACATTATATTTCAAGTGCGGCCTAAGGCTCTGTAAAGTTTCAACATGACGTGCAATTTTTAAACTCAATGCCCCAGCCGATGAAGGCAAGCATGCGGTATGCCTTCTTGATTACCTTCTCCACCTGCTTGCTACTTTCAGTGACCTGTGTACAGGTACACACATATCCCTTTTGCCTTTTGATACTCTTAAGAGCTCTGCCATTTATTCTGCCCCTTCTTATTAGGCCATCCAAAATGCAAAAGTTGTTCATCTTTTTATCTGTTAATTAACTCAAAACTTAATGGATGGATTTCAGCAAAACCAGATAAAAGTTATGGGCCAAGGAAAAACTGATTAGTTTTTAGTTTAGTTAGGTTTGAATCAAGATTGTGGAATTTTCTTTTAGAATTTCATTAACATTGGAGATAAGGCAAACTGCCTTTTTTCCGAAATAAATGACTGGGTTTTTTCAGCTCTGTGCCGGAATTTGTCACCACTAACAGGTTGTAGAATTTTTGTAGCAGTTCATTGCACGTGGACTGGTCTGAAGTCTCTTTACCTTCCTCTCAGATGATCAGCGGATAGTGAAGCATTGTATTAAGTTGTGTCATGATAATATCAACAGGGCACAGTGGAGTTAGATAGTTTGCATGCCCTCTTCACTTGTTGCTGGTTACACAATCAAATTTCAGACAGAGGCCTTTCTGACTCTGCCCAACAAAAGGTTTCCACTCCATCTTTACATCCATTTCCAAGACTGAAATTGAGAGTTTAATTTTTCAAAAAATATCCTCAATGTCAAAATCTGCAAGTGTGTTGAGCTTGCCATTTTACTTTTTACTTCCACAAACCCTTCAGTGCTAGCTCTCCAGGTGATTAGGTCAGAACTTAACCTTAAATGGCAAGGTCGGGGAGGGGAGAAAACAACTTGGAAAAGGTTACAGGAATAAACCTTGAACTTGAATTCTGAGACAGCTGCTCAATATATCTACTTAATACAGAAATATTTCCCACAATTACACTTCAAATGCAATGTTTGTCTTAAGCTTTGCAAGATCTTGAGATCATGATTCTATCATGGGCCATATTAATCCTTTTTTCCTACTTGGACCACTACTAAACATTTAATTGCAACCTTCAACAAGATTAGGTGATAGGTATTTAAGAAAATTCATTTGTAAACAAGTGAAGTTGTAGAAAGGAGATCAACATAGGTTTACCTTGCAGACCTCGTCTGCAACAGAAGAAACCTAGCAAATGTTGATTAATGCATAGATGTCAGTGTTCTATCAAAGCTGCAATTACACCAAATAAGGCAACATATCCCTTGCTGCAATTGTACAAGGCATTACTGAGACATCAGCACTGAGCATTACATACAATTTTGGTCTCCTGACAGGGATATGTTTGTACTGGAAACAAGTCAAAGCAAGTTCATAGTGCTGACTACTGGGATGAAGAGTTTGTCTTGAGGAATGGTTGAGCCAATACTCATTGGAGTTTGGAAGAATGAGAGGTTATTAATTGGAGCATACAAGATTGGGGACTTGACTGAGTAGTTGGAAATGTTTTGCCTGATTAAGGCATCTGGAACTGGGAAGCACAGATTCAAAATGAAAGGTCTTCCAATGAAGACTTCAGGGGAACAATTTCTTCTCTGAGTAGTTTTTTTTTGGATTTATCTGCTTGAGTGAGGAAGAGGGGCTGATAAATTTCATATATTCAAGGCTAAGTTACATAGATTGTTGAGAGTTGAGAGTTTTTTGGGATCAGGCTGGAAAGAGAAGTTGAAGCCACAATCAAATCAACTATTAGTTTACTGAAGGCCACGTGGTCAACTGTTGCACCTATTAATGTGCTTGCATGAACACAACCGTTCCAATACAAAACGAGCACATGGTTCCTGGCTGCGTTTGTTCAGACTTCTCAAACCCTCTTCCTGCATTTAACTAGCCATTCTCAATGTTGGATTGATTGCTGGAGAAAGTACACAGATCTACTTGACTTGATATCTCCAGATGAAAAGCAGCTGAATCACAGCAATTCCTCCAAAAATATTCTCCCCTTTTACATCAAATGATTATGTTTGATGTTTCATCTGGAGTATTATACAGCAAGCTGACAAATTATCTTCCAATTTATGCTGCCATCCACATTTCTCCCTCCTCCCAAGGCCTGCAATAGATATTCAACAGCTAATTCTACATGGCAAACAAATGTAATACCACAATGAATTTAGGCATGAATGTTGCATCTTCAAACATTTATTTCTCTTCTTGACTTCTGCTGTCCAGCAATAAGCAGGCATAACCTGAAGTGACATATGGTACAACACGAATTAAAATTACGATTCAGAGAACATCCAAATACTCTCAATGATTAACATAGTGACTCAAATGCAGCAACTTTGCTTTGAAAAGCAGGATCCTATAAACAGCAATGAGATGAATGATCCGAATGATCCTTAGGCACCTCTCATCCTGACAAAACTATATCCCTGCCTTCCATCATTCGTTCAAATTCTTGCAACTTCCGACATAACAGTATTGTGAAAACACCTTCACCAGGGTATCCAAGAACAGACAATAATCATCATCATAGAGTCCCTACAGTGCAGGAGGCGGCTATTTGGCCCACTGATCTTGCATCTACAACAAACCCACCCAGACCCTATCCCTGTAACCACACCTATTAATCCTGCTAGCCCCCTAACATTAAGGGAGCATTTACCATGGCCAATCCACCCTAACCGGCTCATCTTTGGACTGTGGAAGGAAACTGGACATGGGAATGGAAAAAATAGCCCATTCAATGATGCTGGTTGAAGGATGAATCTTAAAGACACAATTCTATGCTTTATTGGTGCTGGAAGACTACTCATAATTCCTTAAATGACTAGAGGTGTTTGACATCTTAACTGAAGGATAGCACTTCCAATGGACCTGAATAGCAAGATTCAGCTCTCAGGCTATGAGGAGTAAGCAAAAGTTTCTGGCCTCTGCTCTCCTGGAAGACGAGTCTGGGCTCTCCAGCCTGGCTGCCACACAACTTAATTAACTTATGGAAATCGTAAACAAGGACTGTCACTTGCTTTCACCAGACTGGATTATCTATCAACTTTGGTCATGTTTGTGTCAAGGTTTGCCACATTATTTGGGTAATTGTGATCTCCCAACTCAGTTTGGCTGTCAATCTGCACTGCAAACATAGTTGCAGGATCTGACCACAGGGTGATGCCATGAGATGAGATTTCGAATTTGTATCTTCATTAGTAGGCAAGGGGAAGCTATGCACAAGGTTAGTTATTATTTTCTTAAATACAAACTGAACCAAATCCCAGAACTTCCATTCAGGATTACATTCAACACAATGCAAAAAGAACTGTGATTGGATGTGATGAAGAATTAAGTTGTACGAACCTACAACACCAATTATTCAAAAAGAGAGGCTATGAAAATGAGCCATCTGCGTTAGCTCACAAAGTATCAGTCGTAAAAGGCATCACCAAAGCCTTGACCTTCATGAATTATTTCTTGAAACACTGATATTTTATGTTACAAAAAGCTCAAAAGGCAAGTTGCTAAAACATATTTCTAAAGTAGTTATTTATGATAATTCCAAGTTGAAGAATCTCAAGACTTCACTGACTCTGGAGAGCTCTTGACTGACCTATCATGCATCAAGGCGATAACAAATCAAAAACCCCCGCCTTTCTGGAACAGAGCATCATGGCTTAAAAAAAAATCACAAGTCCTCAAAATTAGAAATAACATGTTTATGTTATATAAAATTAAACTTACTCCCATCTGTTTTATCCAGGGCCTTGTCATGACTCTTTTCCAAGTATTTTTATTTAATTCATTTTTCTCTTGCTATTCAACCTTCAACTATGCTTTTAGGCAATGCATCCCAAATCACGATAACTTGTGTAAAATTTCTTCCTCGTATTACCCAAGGCCCTGTCCATCACAAAAATCAGAACTGTGGTGACTAACTCTTGTATCACTGGAAATACTTTCTTATTTACTCAGACAAAACAATGATCTTAAACATCTTAAGCCTATTAATCTTCTCCGCTCTAGCTACTCGTGTCCCTGTGTAACTGAATTCCTCATCGCTAATAACATGCTAGTAAATCCCTCTGCAAAAAAGGTATTCTTCCAAAGAATAATGTCCAGTATTGAACACATTGCTCCAGGTGAAGCATAATCAGTGTTTTATCAAGAGTTAGCAGATTTTTCTACCCTCTACAAATCACCACTTTTTTTTAAAAAGAGTAGCAAAATACTGAATTTTCTGCAAATCTGAAATGAAAATCAATTCTGGAAATTCTCAAGTCAGGCATCCATTGCGAGAACAGAGTTGATGTTGAAAGGTCATAGCCACCCCAGTGTTGAATACTTTTGTCCCTCAATTTTGGGCATCTTGATCAGGACAACTCTCAGCTTTCTCTACTTGAAGGAAAAAATCCAACAAACCAACCTCCTTGCATAGCTGAAATGCTCCAGCTCAGGCAAAAACATTGTTGAACTTTCTCTGCACCTTCAGTGCAATCACATTCTTCCTATAGTATGGTGATGAGACCTGCATACAGTACTCTAGCTGTGATCCATCAAGTATTTTATACTATCCCATCATAAGCTCCCTGCTCCAATATTTGATACTTAAGCTAACGAAGGCAAGTATGCTACCTGCCTTCTTAAAATAGCTTAGCTAGCTGTGCTGCTGTCTTCAGGAATTTTTGGACATGCATCCCAAGGTCCCTCTGGTCCTCTGTGTTTTCTAGCAAACTTGGATTTCCAAAAGGCATTCGATGAAGGGAGCAACAGATCTGCGAGCTAAGGCAGAGTTCACGGAATACACATTAAAAAAAGGACAGTAGATTCCTCAAGGGTTGCTGATTGTACTCCAAATTAAGACTATTTCAAAACCAGTAGATGACATGAAACTTGGACATATTATGAAATGCCAAGAGGACCGCGTTAAATATTGGAAAGAAATGGGTTAGTGGAATGGGCAGAGTAGCAGATGAAAACGCAGCAGAATGAGATCTATTTGGTATGAAAAAAGGGAACAACCAACAGAAAACAAACAATGCCAATGTAATCCAGAGTCATAGGTAGTAAAAACAAATCATTGAAGCTGGCAGGACAACTTGAGAGTGGTTATAGGTTCATTGACTTTATAGAGAAGGGTAGAGAGGACAAAAGCAATGAGATCATCCAGTTTGGCCACAAGTAGAGTACGGCCTTTGGTTCTGGACACCACACCTGGAGAATGTGAACACCTTGGAGTACATGGAAAAAAAGAAAATCAGGAGAACGGTTACATGGATGATTGTAGAAGCTGGGCTGTTTTCCTTGAAGACTGATGAGATTTGCTAAGTATTCAATTTTGAATACGGTGATAGTAGACAAAGAGAACCTGCCCCATTGGTGAATGGATTGAGGAATAAAAGAGATAGATTTAACATGATAGAAGCAGCAACGAAAACAACAGGAATAACCTGAAACTGATAGTGACTAGGACCTTGAATACAGTGCCTCTGTATATTGGAATCAGATTCAGTTTTCAAAAGAAAATTATATGAAATAAAGCTCGTAGAGCCATCAGGAAAGGCGAGTGGCACTTGGTCAACTGCTCGTGAAGAGAATGAGGACATAAACAATTGGTAGAATGATCTGTTTTCCCATGCTGTTCATAATTCTTAATTTATGCTCATTCAGGCAAATGGTTTCTTTCTTTGCTACAACCCACTACCATCACCGTGCTTTTCATTCTCGGTACCTTTGCCATTAAATCTCTCTGCTCTACTACAGGATTTTCCTTCTGTTCATCCTCATACCGCCTCCCCACTATCAACTGCATAAAACACATTACTTTTCTATTATTCTTCAATTCTGAAGGTGTGCCATATGCAACTTGGAAATGTTAATGGTTTCTCTCTGCATAGATGCTGCCAGAACTGCCAAGTATTTTCAGCACTTTGTTTCTATTTTTCATCTAACAGCATTGTATGATGTTTAACAGCCTCCTTTTGTGCTCTAACTATTCTGTGGCTTTAAATATGGACAAACACACCACTGGAATTCTGCAAACAGCCACCAGCTCATTAACAGAAGGAGCATCTTTGTATACAGAGAAATTTTTTCCTATGCAATGTACGCATGCAAGAAAATAATACACTGAAATGTGGCAACATGCATTGAAATGCCTGGTCTATAATGTGAATCCAGTTCCACACACATCTGTTTGATTTTTAACTGCCTTATGGGGGCGTGATGGCAGGAAGGCATGAAGGGAAGTAACTAGCTGCCTTTACTGTAGAATTGCAGGCTTGTAATATACAATGATGCCATATGATTGAATCACTAATACTTGTTCCTCAGTACCAACTGTCTGTGATGTTGTAAGCATATGGTTCAAAACAAAAGGTCAATGGAGATGCACCGAACAAAAACAAGACTACAATATTTACACAAATCACTACCCTGACAGAATCACTTCACAGAAATGCAAGATGCTTTCAAACTGAAACATGAATTTTTCTCTTAATTATTGGGCAATAGTGCACCAGGAATTATTCAGATGTAAATGCGCTGTGCTCAGATTTAAACACATTTGATCATGGGAATTGGCTTCCTGACCTTCCAATCCAATAAGATTGTGGTCTTTGTGTAGAGTATAGGGCTAATGGTAGGGCTCTTAATAGTGTTGAGGAACAGAAGGATCTTGGTGTATGTGTCAATAGATCCCTGAAAGTAGGCAGTCAAGTGGATAAAGTTGTTAAGAAGGCATATGGAGTCTTAGCTTTTATTGGTAGGGGGATTGAATTTAGGAGCCGCAGCATCATGTTGCAACTGTACAAAACTCTAGTGCGGCCGCACTTGGAGTATTGTGTGCAGTTCTGGTCCCCACATTATAAGAAAGATGTGGAGGCATTGGAGAGGGTACAGAGGAGGTTTACCAGGATGTTGCCTGGTATGGAGGGCAGGTCCTATGAAGAGAGGTTGAAGGATTTGAGGTTGTTTTCGTTAGAAAGGAGGCGGCTAAGAGGGGATCTTATTGAAGCATATAAGATGATTAGAGGTTTAGATAGGGTGGACAGTGATAGCCTTTTTCCTAGGATGGAGAAAGCTAGCACGAGGGGACACAGCTTTAAATTAAGGGGTATGAGTTATAGGACGGATATCAGAGGTAGGTTCTTTACTCAAAGAGTGATTAGGGAGTGGAATGCCCTGCCTGCAGCTGTTGTAGATGCGCCAAGTTTGGTGGCGTTTAAGAGGTTAATTGATAAGTATATGGAAGAGAAGGGAATGGTTTAGTTTGGAGGGGCATTGCTTTTTATTTTGGTCGGCACAACATCGAAGGCCGAAGGGCCTGTTCTGTGCTGTAATGTTCTATGTTCTATGTTCTATACGGAAGTCTCTTGCAATCATCCTTTTGCGTCTCATCATAAATGTTTTGTGGAGAGGCAAGGATTAACTCTACAGGGTTGGCCTTATCACAGAGGAGTTAATAGCCACACAGTTACGGGTGTATATTGAGTACAGTAAAGGGCTGAGGACACAGCTTTGTGGGACACCGTTGTTCAGGATGATTGTGGAGGTGCTGTTGCCTATCGTTATTGATTGTGGTCTATGGATAGATAAGTTCAGGATCCAGTTGCAGAGGGAGATGCCAAACCTCAGGCCACAATTTGGAGACACATTCTGTAGGAATCACGTATTGAAGACTGAGATGTAGTCAATAAATAGGAGGGTGACATGGGTGTGTTTGTGTTCTACATGTTCCAGAGTTTAGTGCTGAGCTAGGGACCTACTGCAACTGTAAGCAAACTGCAAAGGGTCCAAGCAATCTGGGAGGCCAGAATTGATTAATGCCATGATTAACCTCTTGATGTATTTATAATGCAATGAAGGAGTTGATACTTCTATTGTTCAGTGCTTATGTACAGCATTCAAAGATTATGCAATCAGTGGGACAGAAAATTTCAGGTAACTTAAGGTGAACAAACTCTCTAGCTCTTCTGAATGTATACCCCAGGGCACACTGCAGACAGAAAAGGAAATGTGTCAATCATGGGATTGAATGATTGCAGATTCAGGGTGCTGGGTCCTGCAAACCTAGAGAAGGGAATTGTATCATATTCAAAAGTAGCAATTGGCCGCAACAATGATAGGCTATCATCAACTCATTAAACGAGTGAATCAGCTTCATGTGACAAACTGGAGAAACAGCATGGAGCAACAATTTAATCTCAAGGAATTTAAAATGCCAATCTAACTGGAAAATCACCAAGACTTACTTTAATAACAGGTTATAAATTAGTTGGATAAAATCATCCGAGTTAAGCGCTCAACTTACATTCAAAACACGTAGGCTGGATTTAAAAGAACTGTACTGAATGGTGAAGCAATGCCAACAATAAGGTGTAACTTCAAACCTGTGATTAAGGATCGCATGGAGTTCAACAAGGATCAAGTACATGGATCCATATTGCTCTTGATCAATAGGAAATGTAAAAGCAAATGTAAGCTCAACACTACTAAAACAAAATGAAACACAAGATTGACACTGCTGCTTCACAGCACCAGAGACCTAGGTTCGATTCTTGGCTTGGGTCACTGTCGGTGTGAAGTTTGCACATTCTCCCCATGTTTGCATGGATTTCCTCTGGGTGTTCTGGTCTCCTCCCACAATCTACAAGTGTACCAGTTAAGTGGAGTGGCCATGCTAAATTGCCTCTTAGTGTCAGGGACAGTAGTTGGGATAAATGCATGGGGTTATGGGGATAGGACCTGGGTGACATTGTGGTCAGTGCAGACTTGATGGGCCAAATTGCCTCCTTCTGCACTATAGGATTCTATGAGTTTACCAGTTTTGCAATTGGATAGAAAAATATCCATTATAACTTAACATATAACAAATAATTTACTATGTTACAGTAGAAATCAAACTGAATTAGTCCAGAGACATTTAAAAAGGTATCCCAATGTGGGAGAGTTCATTAAATGACTACATATCTGCATTTGAAACATTAGCATCAAGTTTTGGTAAGCATCCCAGAAAAAAAAACATACCTGCAAAATCTGATCAGAATAATGATCAAGGGGAAAATATGCTGAACTGCCAAAGAAGGTTAGAACCATTCAAGGAAATGCTAAATGGAAATCTGTAACATACAAGTGGATCAGATAATAGAGCAGTAAGATCACTGGGATAATTCCCCACAATTAAATGTGGATGTCCTGCCAATGTGAGAGATGCTATAATCAAGGTATGTTCTTTAAAATGTCAGAGGAAAGCTATTTTTTGCCCATGAAATGACTCCAGAAACTTGTACAAGCCAAAATGTTTTTGAAGAAATACAGCATTACACAAATACGTTTGTCATCTTCACAATGGGCAAAATTAAGTTGCTGCATTTGGGGCTTCATTGAATTACAAATCCGCTGATCAGTTTATTTAAATAAATTTTTGCCTTCAAATTTTGATTGACATTTTCAAGTGACCTTTGGAATGCAAAAATGAGAAGATTGACATTTGAAGCTTATTGCTTGAAATTGAACTGATACAGCTAATGCAGTAACAGAAGGAGACCCCAACTTGGCTTGAGTTGCTATAGGAGTCATAGAGGTTTACAACATGGAAACAGACCCTTGGGCCCAACTTGTAAATGCTGCCCCTTTTTTAGGCACCTAAGCTAATCCCAATTGCTCACATTTGGCCCATATCCCTCTATACCCATAGTTAATATAGGTACAATCTAAATACTTTTTAAAAGATAAAACTGTACCTGTTTCTACTACAACTCTGGCAGCTTGTTCCAGACACTTGCCAACCTCAATGAAAAAATGCCCCTCTGGACACTTATGTATTCCTTTCCTCTTGCCTTCAGCCTGCACCCTCTAGTTTTAGGCTCCCCTTCTTTTGGGAAAGATATTGACTATCCAGCTGATCTCTGCCCCTCATTATTTTATAGACCTCTAAGATCATCCTTCAGCCTTCTACGCTCCACAGCAACGTCCAGTCTATCCAGTTTCCCCTCATAACTCAAACCATCAAGTCCTGATAGCATCCTAGTAAATCTTTTCTGCACTCTTTCTAGTTTAATAATATTCTTTCTATAAAAGGATATTTCTGCTAGGACCAGAATTGCATATAGTATTCTAAGTGTGGCCTTACCAATGCCTTGTCCAACTTCAACAAGATGCTCCAATTCCAGTATTCAATGTTCTGACTGATGAAATCAAGCATGCCGAATGCCTTCTTTACCTCTGTCCACCTGTGACTCCACTTTCAAGAAGCTATGAATACATACTCCTAGATTGTTTTGTTCTGTAACTCTTCTGAGTGCCCTACCATTAAGTGAATAAGTCCTGCTCTGGTTCAATTAAAATGCATCACCTCGCATTTGTCTAAGTTAAACTCCATCTGCCATTTGTCAGCCCACGGTAACCAAATTGGTAAGATCCCATTGTAATTGAAGCTAACTTTCTTTACTGTCCACTATGCTACCAATCTTGGTGTCATGTGCAAACTTACTAACCATGCCTCTTAATTCTCATCCAAATCATTAATATAAATGACAAAACATTGGGCCCAGCACTGATCCCTGAGGCACACTGCTAGTCACAGGCTCCAGTTTGAAAATCAAGTCTCTATAACCACCCTTTGTCTTCTGTCAAGGAACCAATTTTGTAAACATTTAGATACCTCAGCCTAGATCCAGTGAGATTTAACTTGATGCAACAATCCACCATGCAGTACCTTGTCAAAGGCCTTGCTAAAATTTATGTAGACATCAACTGCACTGCTCTCATCTATCTTCTTGGTTACCCTTCACAAAGCTATTAAGTTTGTGATGCATGATTTTCCACTCACAAAGCCATGCTGATTGTCCCTAATCATAGAATATTACAGCGCAGAACAGGCCCTTTGACCTTCGATGTTGCACCGACCAATTATGAAAAAAGCAATGACCCTCCAAATTAAACCATTCCCTTCTCTTCCATAAACTTATCAACTAACCTCTTAAACGCCACCAAACTTGGCGCATCTACAACTGCCGCAGGCAGGGCATTCCATACCCTTACCACTCTCTGGGTAAAGAACCTACCTCTGATATCCGTCCTATAACTACCACCCCTTAATTTAAAGCTATGTCCCCTCGTGCTAGCTTTCTCCATACTAGGAAAAAGGCTATCATTGTCCACCCTATCTAAACCTCTAATCATCTTATATGTTTCAATAAGGTCTCCTCTTAGCCGCCTTCTTTCTAACGAAAACAACCTCAAATCCCTCCGCCTCTCCTCATAAGATCTGCCCTCCATACCAGGCAACATCCTGGTAAACCTCCTCTGTACCCTCTCCAATGCCTCCACATCGTTCTTATAATGTGGGGACCAGAACTGCACACAATACTCCAAGTGCGGCCGCACTAGAGTTTTGTACAGTTGCAACATGATGCTGCGGCTCCTAAATTCAATCCCCCTGCCAATAAAAGCTAGACTCCATATGCCTTCTTAACAACTTTATCCACTTGACTGCCTACTTTCAGGGATCTATTGACACATACACCAAGATCCTCTGTTCCTCAACACTATTAAGAGCCCTACCATTAGCCCTATACTCTACACATTTATTGTTCCTGCCAAAGTGCATTACCTCACACTTTTCCACATTAACTCCATTTGCCACCTCTCGGCCCAGCTCTGCAACTTGTCCAAGTCTCTGCAAACTATAACACCCCTCTTCACTATCTACCACTCCTCCGACTTTGGTGTCATCCGCAAATTTACTAATCCATCCTTCAATACCCTCATCCAGATCATTTATAAAACTTACAAACAGCAGGGGCCCCAAAACAGATCCCTGAGGTAAACCACTAGTAACCGAACTCCATGATGAATAATTTCCATCAACCACCACCCTCTGTCTTCTATCAGCTAGCCAATTCCTAATCCTATTAGCTAAATCACCCTCAATCCCATACATCTGCATTTTCTGCAGAAGCCTTCCATGGGGCAACTTATCGAACGCCTTACTAAAGTCCATATATACCACATCAACTGCCTTACCCCCATCCACCTCCTTGGTCACTTTTTCAAAAAACTCAATAAGGTTAGTAAGGCACGAACTACCCTTCACAAAACCATGCTGACTATCCCCAATCAATTCATTTCTCTCTAAATAACTATAAATCCTATCCCTAATAATTCTCTCCAATACTTTGCCCACAACAGAAGTAAGACTTAACGGCCTATAATTCCCCAGAAAGTCTCTCTTCCCCTTCTTGAACAATGGGACCACATTCGCTATCCTCCAGTCTTCCGGCACTATACCCGTAACCAACGATGACCTAAAGATCATAGCCAGAGGCTCTGCAATCTCCACTCTCACCTCCCAGAGAATCCTAGGGTAAATCCCGTCCGGCCCAGGGGACTTATCTAACTTCAAACCCTCAAGAATATCGAGCACATCCTCCTTATCTACTTCAATACCTTCCAGTTTGCAACCCTGTATCCCAGTGTTCTCCACATCTACATTTACATCTCCCTGCGTGAATACCGAAGGGAAATATTTGTTCAGTGCCTCTTCAATCTCTTCAGGCTCCACGCACAACTACCCACTGCTGTCCATAACTGGACCTATTTTTGCCCTAACCAATCTTCTATTCTTAACATATCTAAAGAAAGCTTTAGGATTCTCCTTGATCCTATCAGCCAAAGTCTTCTCGTGATCCCTTTTAGCTCTCCTCAACTCACTCTTTAGCTCACTCCTGGCTAATCTATAGCTATCCATTGCACTAACTGAGCCTTCAAGCCTCATCCTGACATAAGCCTCTTTTTTCTTTTTAACCAGCGAATTAACTTTTTTAGTACACCTAAAAAAAGTTAAAAGTTTTGCCTTCCTGATTTCTCTCAGCTCTACTCCTACACCCCCTGTACTCTTTCAAGAGGTTCACTTGATCCCAGCTGCCTATGCACATCATGTGCCTCTTTCCTCTTGTTGACCAGGACCTCACTATCCCAAGTCAACCAGGGTTCCCGACTTCTGCCAGCCTTGCCCTTCACTCTATGAGGAATGTGTTTAGCCCAAACCCTGGTTAAACACACTTGTGAATGCATGCCACTTAACACACATTCTTTTGCCTTCCCACAGACTCCCCCAATTAACTTTTGAAAGTTCCTGCCTGATATCATCAAAATTGGCTTTTCCCAATTTAGAATTTTAACTTTTGGGCCAGACCACCACTCTCCATAGCTATCTTAAAACTAATACAATTATGGTCACTGGTCCCAAAGTGATCCCTCACTAACACTTCTGTCATCTGCCCTTCCTTATTTACCAAGTAGTAGCCAGGTTTTGCCTCCTCTGTAGTCAGGCCATCCATATGCTGAATGAGAATTTCCTCCTGAATACATTCAACAAATTTTTCTCCATCCAACCTTCTAATTCTATGACTGTCCCAATGTTGGAAAAATTAAAATCTCTTACTATTACCATCCTATTTTTCTTGGTGCTCTCTCTAATCTCCTTACATATTTGCTCTTCAATTTCCCACTGACTATTGGGGGCTTGTAGTAAAACCCTAACAGAGTGATTTCCCACTTATTTCTCAGTTCCACCCAGAAAGGCTCAGTTGCTGAACTCTCGGATATATCCCCTCTCAGTAAGCTGTGATGCTTTCCCCAATCAAAAGTTCCCCTCCTCTCTTACCTCCTGTTCTATCTTTCCTATAGCATCTGTAGTCTGGAACATTAAGCTGCCAGTTATTTCCCTCCTTTAGTCACGATCGATCTAAAAGACTCAAATCTTTTTGAAGTTGAGACGAATTCTTTGGTCTGCAAAGGCATCAAGGGTAGCTTGGTGATTCTCTTCCAAAAGCACGAAGGATGGCATTGTCATCAGCATCCTGAAGATCCATGAGTGACGTCGCTACATGTGCGTGCGTTATTGAGCAGTGAAAATCACATCCACTATCTTACATTTTGCTTGGATGCTATACTGGCTTTTCGGAAGGATTACTTCAGATACTGGGAGAAGGCAGCTGGTGAGGATTTGGGCGATAATCTTCCTGGTGATGGTTCCCACATTCCACTTTGTCTCCTTTATAAATGAAGCAAATATAACCAGGAGTAGGCCAGTCGTTCCTTCAAGCCTGCGTAGTCATTCATTACGATCACGGCTGACCATCAATTTTAATATCCTAATCACCTTTTCCTCCTTCTTTCTTAAAGACAGTGGCAACGTCAAAAATCAATGGACAAACCCTCCCAAACATGAAACATTTCTCTTACCTGGGAAGCCACCTCTCATTTAAGGCCAACGTTGATGCAGAGATCGAACATATCTTATCTGAGTGCTAATTTTGGATGCTTGAGGATGACAGTCTTTGAGGAGGTGTCCGTCATGATAGTAAGATTCTCATGTACAAGGCAGCAACTCTTGTATGCATCTCAAAAACTTAGAACTAGGTGCAGGTCCCACCTCAATGTTCTGAAAAGATACCAATGCTATCCGAGATGGATTCTTTGCATCAGCTGGTAGAACAGACAGACATTCTCCCATCAGCGTCCAAGGAACCAAAAATATTATAATTGGAGTCATGATCTCAAACATCAAATCAGTAGGATAGCCTGTGCTTAAGATTCCAGAATCCTGACTGCCAAAATTAATCATTTTTATCCAGATCAATGGAGCCACCCAAAGAGGAGGAGCACAGAATAATTGCATCAAAGATATACTGAAAGCTGTCACAAGAAATGCATCATAAATAGCAATGTCTGGGAGATTCTTGCTCAGGAAAAAATTACTTGGACTAACCTCCTGTTTGGTGGGACACAATTTGTCATGAACACTTGATGACAAGAGGTCCGGAAATGAAGCCTGAGAAACAAATGCCAGGGATCTTCAATCCAAACACCAATTCCACCTCCTGGAAAAACCTGTCAGAAGATGCAGCTTTAGCATCTACGCTCGTCCACATGGATCCACAGAGCCCATGACCAGTGATGCAGAATTTCTTAGGTCAACAATCACTTTAGTTTGCAAATAATTGCTAAAGAATACTCCAGTACAAGTACGATGGTTTATGGTTTTGTACAATGAAAACAGATAGAAGCAACTGTGAAACTAAATCAGGTTTATGGAGAACATGACAAAAACAACCAAAGCAACTGTATAGCAGGAAAATCCAATTAGATCATGAGTTTTCGCCACAAAAGGGGACCTGCCACCCCCAGGATATGCTGGCCTAAATTTAATGCTCATTCACACCACACATGACTTTTGGTCTAAGAAAGCTCTGAGCTGTACAATATCTTGTCTCAGGACATTTTAAAATCTAGGTGAAGAAAGCAAAGGCATTATTTGGACTGACAGATAATATTATACTTATCTGTTATTTAATTAGGAAGATGGAACATATGAAAGGAATGCTGTCAGCTTAACATTGGTAGGAAAACTAATGGAATCCTGACTCAAGAACGAATAGAAAAACATTGTGAAATCAAAATATAAGACTTAATATTGAACATGAATGTTAACAAATTATTGCTTGACAAGACATTAAATTACTTGAAGAGGTAATGGAGAAATAAAGACAAGGTTAGGGCAATGGACATTTAAAGTCTAGACTTCAAAACAGTCTTTGATAAGGGACGACATAATGGACTAACAAATAAAATCAGGTCATGTGGAATCATGGGACAAGTAACAGGACACAGATGCTGCTAGGCCTGCAGAGTTTTCCAGCACTACTTGTTTTTAAATAGCATAACAGAAAACACAACAGGGCAAAACATATCTATTTCCACTGGCGGAAGGTGGGAAGTGAGTTCCCACAAGATCAGTGTTGGGGCCCACTGTTGATAATTTATATTCATGATTTGTGTGACTTTCAAATAAAAATAAATCTGTAAATTTGGAGATGACAAACTTTTGAGGGACAGCTAATAATGACCACTGTATCAAGAAACTTGCAGAACAGACATTATTGGTAAATGAATTTCAATGTTCAGATATGAGGCAGTAATTTTTGGAAAATAAAACCCGAAGTAGGATAGAAGAGCCAAGGGATCTTGAAGGAAACACGTTAATTAGTAAAAAAGCATGACACAAGTGACTGATGCCCATAATAAAATCAAACCAAACTCGAAGATTTATTCCTAAAGGGATAGAATAATTGGAGAAATTATGCTAATTTGTACTAAACTTTGTTTAGATTAGATGCAGACTTGGTAGCTATCTGGTTGCCATATTTTAGTAAAGGAAATAGTAAAACAATTTACAAGGATGATACCAGAACTGATGTTACACCTACCAGGTAAGAATGGGGATCCTGGATTTCATATCTTCTCGGAATAAGAGAGAGACAACTTGAGATGTTAAAACTGTGAAAGTATTGATAGAGTGGACATGTGAGAGAACACAAAACTGGACCCATTGATAGAACAGTCACCAAGAATTACAAAAGGAAATTGAAGAAACAACTAGATCCTAAGATTTACTCCAACCATTAAAGCATGTGGGTTTAACACAGTTTGATAAACATTTGGCAGGAGAAGGGAATGGAGTCGAATGAAAGCAGGCTTGAGTCGAGTATAAACTGGTTTAGCCAAACCATCTGTTTTGTGCTGCATATTCTGTTACTTGGAAATTGAAAAAAAAATGCACTCATGCCAGTGTTACCTGCATCCAGAGAATCCAAAACTGTGAACCTTGCTCATTTTGGTTTGTTCCGGCTTAAGCTGGATTCCGAGCACAAGTGAAAATGAGCAATATTTGTCCCCTCATGTATTCAGTTAGTTATCCATTCAAACAGTAATTTCCACCAGAATGGAAATCTTGGATCTCAGTCATAATGATGTGCAGCTTTTCACTTATACACAGGATTTACAGCATAGAAACACGCTACTCAGTCTCCTGCTTCAGGCCAATGCGTTTATGCTTCATGAGTGCTTATGAATCATTATAAAAACAGAAAAATAGTGTTTCTGAAATAGTTAATTTTTCTGGATTGATTAGATACTTTTACAACAAATTCGAACTTCCTTGCCAGAAATACTACCACTGCTGTTAGGTTGGATAGCTCCAGAAATGTTTGAACCACAAGGCTGTAGTACTTTACATTCATAGTTAGAAATAATAACCCAAGAGAAGGTTGACCATTTGGGAAAACATGGACTGCAACTTTCGTCATCATTGCTAAATTCCCAGCCAGTGGAATACCTCTTGCCAGACATTTTGGTTAAGTGAACGAGAAATGTCTGAAGGGTTGTGAATCTTTGGACTTCTGTATCAGAGGGTTTTAAATGCTCTATTGTTGAATATATACAAGACTGAGATAGGCAGATAGGTTTTATTTAAGGCAGGCAAGTGAAGTTGAAGCCCAAGATCATATTGAATGGTGGAGTAGGTTTTATGTTCTTTTGCTTCCAATTATAATGCTGTGATATCAATTAAAAATATTTTGAATATTTATTTCTACTATGTACACTTTCTTCCTGTTACCTGACTAAAAAACGTAATCAGGACAAATACTGCAGTCCACGTTTTCCCAAGTGGTCAACTTTCTCTTGGGTTATTATTTCCAACTATGAATATAAAGTACCACAACCTTGTGGTTCAAACATTTCTGGAGCTATCCAACCCAGCAGCAGTTGTTAAAAATAAACAGTCTTGCAACACCTTCCTATATCCTATATTTAAAAAACAGAATTGGAATTGGTCAGCCCATTATTTACTGTTGGTTTGAGTTAGGTGGAATCCATTGTTTGAATAATTACCCCATCATCCATATACACTTGGAAACAGTTCCAGTGGAAAAGAGTCACCAGCATTGCTCAAATGAATGAAATTTATTAACTCTTGTTGGCTGTCAAATTCCTGCAGTGGTTTACCCAACAAACAATTCATTCAAGAACTTAGGTGGGAAGCTCTTAACAGTTGATGTCCGCCCAAAACAGTCAGCAAGGACAATTTTTGCCTACACCAACTGCTCAATTACAGAACTGAAGAATAACTTGTTTATAACAAATGATTGGATTACAGGAATTTTATCATTTCCTTGAAAAGCAACATTTTCTAGGCTGCAATGAGGGATTACAAGAATATTTAGGCAAAACATTTAATAATTCCACTTATTAGTCAGCAGCAGACATCGTACAACCAACACAGCGGGTTACTCCAATACTACATCACATAGTAAAATGTCTTTGCAGCAAGTTAAAATTTGATGCCGAGTCAAAAGATATTGGGGCAGATGGTCATGAGACAGGGAAGATTGGTGGACAGGTTCAGGGAGGTAATTTTAGAGATTAAGGCTTTGGAAGCTGAAAACACAAATGTCATTGGTGGAACAAATAATATCAGAAATGTTCGAGATGCTAAGATTATCTTGGATGGTTGTTAGGCTGGATGACACTACAGTAGGGTGGGTGCATGGATGTAACACCAAATCAAGCAGGTCAGTAGGCAGAAGGATGATGGGCGAATGGAACTTGGTGCTCATTTGGACTTAAGCTTCAGGGTTTCAGATAAGCTCAAGTTAATAAACCAAGGTATAGAGGAGGAGTAACCAAAATATTAATCAGGGTTACAGCAAATCAGCTGAAGCACAGGCTTTCAGGCAATGCTGAGCTCAAAGTTTGAAAGCACATTAATATTCCAACGGTGTGGCTGGCCTCAGGTCATGATGGGCAGAGTCAGTGGTGAGCAAACAGAGTTTGTGGCAGGGGCTGAAAACAACATCCTCAATTGTTCAATATTTAATAGGTGGAAATTTTTCATTGTCCAGTATTGGATTTTGCTAAGCAGTCTAACAACTTTTATTTACTTTTAATATTAGTTCAAAATTGTGGTAAAGATTGCAGTCTGTTTGCTGATCTCATATTTTTTCTCCAGGTCTTTGATTAAAAACAGAGCTCAGTGCTATGAGATCGCCAACCCCTCACAGTGAAAGTAAAAGTGTCACAGTGACTTTCTGAAACTCGATGAAATAGTCTCGATTACCTCTTTTTTAAAAAAATGCCATAATACTTTGGAACAATCGAGTGGCTTGCTTGACCATTTCAGAGGACAGTTAAGACTCAACCACTTTATTATGGGTCTGTGGGACACCACGTAGGCCAGACCAGGTAAGAGCGGCAGATTTCCTTTCCCAATGGATAGGAGTGAATCAGATGGATTTGTGCAACAATCCAACAACTTCCTGGTTACCATCACTGAGAAAAGGTTAAATTCCAGATTTATTAATTCATTGAATTGAAATGTCACCAGCTTCCATTTGAACCTGTGCTCCTCGAGCTTTTGCCTCTGGAGCATTACCACTACCCCACAGTCCTTTACTGTAGCTTGAATTCCCTCCCTAACAGCACTCTGGGTGTACCGATACCACATGGACTGACTGATGTCCAACAACAATCCTGGAACTCCCTCCCTAACAGCACTGTGAATGTACCTACACCACATGGACTGCAGTGGTTCAGGAAGGCAGCTCAACACTACCTTCTCAAGGGAAATAAATGCTGGTCCAGCGAGGAATACTCATTTCCCCAGGAAAAATTAAAAAGAGAGCTTACAAGAGATCAAAGGTGACAGAATCTGGTAAGATGTTTAAGAGATCAACCCAGGTATTTGATTTCTTTATTGGTTAGACCTCATTTGGAATACCACATCCAGTTCTGGTCGCCCTTCTACCAGAAGGACGTGGAGACTCTGGAGAGAGAGAGTGCAGAGGAGGTTAATCAGGATGCTGCCTGGTATGGAAGGTCTGAGCTACAATGAGAGGTTAGGCAAATTGGGACTGTTTTCCTTGGAAAAACATAGATTTAGAGGAGATCTAATAGAGGTGTACAAGATTATGAGGGGGATAGATAGAGTAAACAGGGTTAAGCTTTTTCCTGGGATGGACTCAAATAGCATGAGGAGTCATGGGCTTCGGGTGAGGTGGGGGGGTTAAGGTATAATTTGGATGCTAGAGGGAGTTTTTTCAAAGGGTGATGGGGGTATGGAATGCGCTGCCAAGTAAAGTGGTGGAGGCAGGCACTCTGGAGTCATTTAAGAAATACTTAAATGGGCACATGAACAGAATGGGAATGGAGGGGTATAGAAAACTGATTTAAAATAGGGATCATGAGCCTTGGGAGTCCCTGGGGAGTGTGTAAATAGATGATGATATTGATGTACTTGTTTTTATCCTACAGGTGCTTTGGTCCATCTTGTTGTCTAACGAGGGGCATACACGCGATGGGTCGTGAGAGGGCTGCTCTTGGATTTTTTTTCGAGAGTATCCTAGTGCTTCACGTCGTTAGTGTACGCTTGACCTGGACCATTTGATGGGGCAACACGACAGCTCAGTGACTATCGCTGTGCTGTGCAGATACATGGATTTGGGCCTGTGTCTGTGGGAGTTTGCGCATTCTCCCCATGCTTGCGTGGGTTTTTTCCGGGTGCTCCGGTTTCCTCCCACATCCCAAAGATGTGCTCTTAGGCTAATTGGCAAAACAAATTCTTCCTAAATTGTCTCAAATTTGGTTTTCAATGCATAGATCTAGAACAAAGAACAAAGAGCAACACAGCACGGGAAACAGGCCCTTCGGCCCAACAAGCCCGCGCCGCCGTCTTAATGACATATAGGGACAATTTGTTACCCAATCAGCCTAAGAGCACATTTTTGGAATGTGGGAGGAAACCGGAGCACCCGGACAAAACCCACGCAACCACGGGGAGAACGTGCAAACTCCCGCAGACACAGGCCCAAATCCATGTGTCTGCACAGCAACAGCGATAGTCTCTGAGCTGTTACGTTGCCCATCAGATGGTCCAGTTTAAGCATACACTAACGACGTGAAGCACTAGGCCACTCCTGAAGCAACATCCAAGAGCAGCCCTCGCACGACCTGCCGAATGCATGGACTGAATAACCTGTGGAAACAAATAAGATATTTAGACAGTCCTGCTATATCCCTCTATCTGCAGACCGCTCATGTGGCTGTCCAAGAGACCCTTAAACAACCCTAGCATGCCTGCTCCCACCACCTTACTCGGTAGTGCACCCCCACTACCCTTTGTGTGAAAAACTGCCCTCTAATATTCGTCTTATACATAGCCCCCCTCACCCTAAGGCCGTGACCCCTCGCTCTATCCATTTCTAATGGTGGAAAAGCTTACCACCATTTACTCTATCTATACCCCTCAATCTTATATACCTCTAATAGATCCCCTCTCAGCTGACGTCTTTCAAGGAAAACAACCCCAGTGTGTTCAATCTTTCCTCGTAAGACATACCTTCCATACTAGGCAGCATCCTGGTAAATCTCCTCTGCACTCTCTCCAGGGCCTCCACATCCTTCCGGTAGTACGGCGACCAGAACTGGACGCAGTACTCCAAGTGAGGCCTAACCAACGTTCTATACACTTGCAACATCAGACTCCTACTCGTATTCTATACCCGTTTCTAATGAAGGCTAACATACCATACGCTTTCTTTATCACATTCTCCACCTGTACTGACACCTTCAGAGACTTGTGAACCTGCACCCCCAGGTCTCTCTGCGTCTCTATACTCTGGATAGTTTTATCTTTTATCCTATAACTCCCCTCTACATTATTCCGGCCAAAATGCATCACCTCGCATTTATCCCGATTAAATTCCATTTGCCATCTATCTGCCCAATCTACCAGCCTATGTCCTGTTGTATTGCCTGGCACTGCTCCTCAGTTCCCACCAATCCAAGCATCTTAGTGTCATCAGCAAATTTGCTGATCACACCACCTACCCCCTCTTCAAGTCATTTATACAAACCACAAATAGAAGAGGTCCTAGTACTGAGCCCTGTGGCACACCACTAGTGACAGACCTCCAGTTGGAAAAAGAGCCTTCCACTACTACCCGCTGTCTCCTCCTCCCAAGCCAGTTCTCAACCCATCTACATACCTGGCCCTGTATCCCATGCGCCTTCACCTTTTCTATCAGCCTACTACGAGGAACCTTGTCAAACGCCTTACTGAAATCCATGTAGACGACATCAATGGGTTGTCCTTCATCAACCGTTTTTGTCACCTCTTCAAAAAATTCCACTAGATTCGTAAGGCATGACCTCCCCTTAACGAAGCCATGCTGCGTATCCCTGATCAGATCACAGCGCTCCAGATGCTTATACATCCTATCCCTGTGGATCCTCTCCATTAGCTTACGTATAACTGAAGTCAAGCTCACCGGCCTATAATTCCCTGGGTTATCCCTCTGACCCTTTTTAAACAACGGTACTACATTTGCTATCCTCCAGTCCTCTGGGACCTCACCTGTGTCCAAAGAAGAGACAAAGATTTGCGTCAGAAGCCCAGCAAGGTCATCTCTCACCTCCCTTAGCAGCCTGGGGTAAATGCCATCAGGCCCCAGAGCTTTATAAGTCTTTATGCTGCCTAAAAGCCCCAACACCTCTTCCCTCGTAATGATTATTTCCTTTAACGGATCCTCAAATTCCTCAAAGCCGGCACCAGACATCAGGCCCCTCTCCCGCGTGAATACCGACGCAAAGTATTCATTCAAGATCTCCCCCATTCTCTCAGGCTCTAAGCATAGTTCCCCTCCTCTGTCCCCGAGAGGTCCAATCTTCCCTCTAACCATCCTTTTGCTCCTTACATAGGAGTAAAATGCCTTAGGATTTTCCTTAATCCTACCTGCCAAAGCCATTTCGTGGCCCCTTTTTGCCTTTCTGACACCCCTTTTAAGATCCCGTGTACACTCTATAATCTTCCAGCGCTGTCTCTGTCCCCAGTTGCCTAGATCTAACGTATGCCTCCCGCTTCTTCCTGACCAAGTCCTCAATATCCCTAGTAACCCACGGTTCTCTATTTACATAGACAGGGATCACGGGTAGAGGCGGGAACATTGGGGTGGCAGTGCGGGCTCGTTGGGCCTGTTTCCCGTGCTGTTTTGTTCTTTGTTCTTTAACATACTGATGAAATGGTACTGAGCTACATTTAAGTGTTGTCAGCATGCACTGAAACTGATGGTGAAATTTTCAATTGGTCCAAAGGGCAGCATGCAGTTGAGAAGTAGAAGTGGGGGAGGGCAAGCATAGATCCAAGGAGGATTCTTGACACAATGATACAGGGGGAGAATCTAAGGCTATTATTGTAACAAAAATTGAACCAATTCAGTACAGTCCCATCCAGTTGGAAAATGGACAGGTATTGGAGGATTACATTGTCAGTGTCAAAGGTTGCAGACTGTGTCAAGAAAAGAATTTATTAAGTTTAGTGTTAACACTCAATATTGAGCTGTACTTTTAAAAAAACCTATTTGTTCAGTCAACGTCTAGCTATACTAATGAATGGTAGATCTTGACCTTTAAAGGTACCATTTAGATACCCCATGGTTTATTATTAAAACAGGCCAGATCCCAACAGTTGTTCTATTTCAATATGAGTGTCAGGATAAGATGTTTCACTCAAGGTGTGATTGTGTTGACAAACTCAGGAGCTTTGATCAAAATGATCTATTTAACAATGCAGTTAAGCTGTAACAAATGAATTAGCTTAACCTTTACCAGTTGAATATTTAAATATGACAACATACAATTCATAGCTGTTAATCTACTGCTATTAGTTTCAATATCGGCCAGGCAGATCCACCTCTTAAACAGCAACTGTCCTCGATTTCAAAAAAATGAAATCAAACCACTTTCTTGCAAACTTGGCTCCTCCCATTGTTCACATCACTGTCACTGTCAAACTAATTAAAATCCTACTTAGGAGCCTCTAAGTAAACAAAAATGCATGAACTCAGTTTAAACGAACACATTCCAAGCTAAAATCAATCATTATACTGCATTCTTGGCATGAACTGCTTGCTACTTAGACAAATCTGCATTGTATACAACAGCTGATTTTCAACTATACCCCTTACAAGAAATACGATAAGAATATATTCCTTAAAGGTATAGCATCATCACAATAATATGATTGAAATGAGTCCCTTGCGATAAGTAATCATTTAATGCAACATTACAGAAGTCACAAGTGATATATTTTTCACCACCTAATGAATCAACAATAAGGAGGGCATAACTCAAGATGCCTTCCAGGAATATGAAAAAAAATGAGAGGGATGGGGTTGAAAAGAAAAACAATTTTTTCCACAAGGTGTATGGAAGTATGAAAGTCATTATCACCAATTGCTATTGAGCTTGTTAATCAAGGAAGAAATGTTCAACGTTATAGGTGGAAGTGGCGAAGAAATGAATAGCTGCCAAATGGAATAAGCACAAGTGCACGAACTGTGAGCAGCATTGTCTCTGCCTGCGCTGAAATTTCAACACCTGTACAAATGCAGAGAATAATAAATATAGAAATACCTGCTCAATTTTGTGTACACTATAGACATGTTACCCTTGGTGCAACTATTTTGATAAATTAGTTAAGCTAATATAAATTATGAAGTCACTGAAGATAAACATGCTCTGGAGAACAAAACATATTTCAGCATAACCAGCCCTCATTTAAGAATAATCAGTTTGCAAACTCATCCTGCTCCAGGCTCAGTGCCTTGCATGACAGGAGAGACTTCCGACATCAATTACATTACCCGCAGCAACTCTGCCTGGAGCACTGCCCAGCAAAGTTACTCACTTCACTCATTCAAGACTTTTCTAACAAATGAGAAAAACAGTGATGTATGCAATCATATCACAAACTGGCAAGATATCTCAAACATACAACAGTTAATACAAACATATTAAAGTTCACAGACGTGAAATTTCAAAAACTTAGAACTACTTTTGAAGGTAAACTCTTATGACATGAGTGTGACATAAAGTGCAAATGATCATGACCAGATATCATGGATGAACTGGAAACTTGGAATAACAATCAAACTGTTGATAGAATGCCATGTCATCACAACAATCAAAAACTTTGTTGTCATACTTAGCTCAACTGACTTCAGCCATGGCCTGTCAAACAGACAGTTCATGCTTGCCTGCAGGTTAGCCAACTATTCACATTAAGAAAATCCCAGGTTCAGATTCTGGTGAATTCTGCTTTAGTAATTCTCTCATATACATTGTGTAATCAATTACATCTTCACTTACTGAAGAACTTTTATCTGATAGATGATGGCCAAAACTCAACAACTATCTGTACAGCGGTCACTGTTTTCAAGATGTCCCTATCTCCCCATTTCAACGACTCCTGCAAGCAAGTCGATGGGCATGGACAAAGCTCAAACTACTGTAACAATCTACATTTATGGAGGGCCTACAGCATAGTAAAATGCCCCTACATGTTAGACTGGGGCATCAAAAGGGAGAGCATCTCAAGGAAACACCAAGATATTAGCGAAGCTGGAAAGAAATAAGTTTTAATGAGGGGAAGACAGAAGTAGAGGCTGAGCAGTTTAGGACAAGATTTCTAGAGACTGGGCACAAGATGAGCTGACCACAACATCAGAAGTAAATACAACATACTCAAAGTGACCAAGCAACCGTGAGAATCCACTCATGCTCAAATGGATGCAGAAGAATAAGCTCAGATACTGAGTTTAGCTCAGTCAAATTTACCTGCAGCTCAGAAATGTAATTCAACTCCCCAGACATTTGTGCTCTGGGTGCTAGTATCACTGGCAAAATTACATTAAGTACCCATTCCTAGTTGCTCTGAGAGGTGGTGGGAAAGCACTTGTAGTTATCCAAGTGATGTGGGATTGGAAAGATTCATAGATCATACTGATTAAAGAGATGACAGGTTTTGCCTCCCTGAAGGTATTGATTCTAGATTTTTATGACAACTTGGCACTTTTTGCAATTAGTTTTTCATTGGACAAAACCACAAGCAACCAGTTATCAAATTCTTGCCAAGTTGGGGTTTGAATTCTAGGTTGCTAGTCCTACACAGCCACCACATCATGTAATGTTATAGGCATAATATAAAAACAGAAATCCCTTTATAATGAGGCATTACTGGTCACTGTCAAAACATCCAGATAAATAAAACGTAATCACAAGACACAAAATGTTACAAAATCCAAGCCAGCAAGAACAGGAGGGCTGTTGCCGTACTTCTATAGCAGGAACAAGACAGATGAAAATTGGCAATATGCTTGAAACCAACATTTCTCGATCCAAGCAATGTACCACTAAATGAAGTATGACTGTTGTCTCATGTCATTCAAGATTCAATGGTAACCCACTTACCTCTGACTCAGAACAGGGAAGGTTCAAGTTCCACATGAGCTCAAAGTCTAGGCTGACACTCCAGCGCATTCCTCACAAGTTGGCCATTTGGCCCTTTGTGCTTGCTCTGCCACTTGAAAGGATCATGATTTGATTGTGGTCTCAACTCCATTTTCCTACCTAAACCATTTGATTCCACTGCAGATTAAAAATGTAAAACTCAGCCTTCAATGTATGTAATGAAACAGCTTCCCCTGCTTTCTGGGGAAGAAAACGTGAAGACCTGAGAAAATATTTCTCCTCATCGCCTTAAACAGGAAACCCTTTTTTTAACCCCCCAAACTGTACCCTTAGTTCTGGTCATATACCATTAGGAGAAACATCCTCTCAGCATACATCCTTGCAATTTCTTTCTCACTGGACAAAACCACAATTATTTTTCAATCAATTCTTGTTCTTTTAAACTCCCATGGGTTCAACTTTTCCCTCAAGGTAACCTTTCATCATAGAAGTTGGTCAAGTAAATCTTCTCTAAACGGCTAATTCAATTGCATACTTTCTTAAAGAGGAGACCAAAGTGGAACACAATATATCAGAAAATGTCTTATCAAGGCCCTGAACAGTTGCTCCATTATGTCCCTACTTTGATATTCTATTCTTCTTGCAATAAACACCAAGATTCCATTTGTTATGCTATTTCCAAGTAATGGCTTGAAGGTGAACTATCAGGCGGTGATTGTGTATCTGCTCTGCAAGTGACTAGTACAATGGATAAAGGGAAACTTGTATACTTGAAATTTACAGAAGACATTCTATAAAGTGTCACAAGGGTTGAGACATGACATGGTATAGTAGATCATACATGGATACAGAATTGGTTAGTTCACAGAAAACAGCAAGATATTTTTAGGTTGGCAAGCTGTTATGTATGGACCACCACAACAATCAGTGCTGTAGTCTCAACTATTTACAATCTGTCAATGATCTGGATGAATGGCCTGAATATCAGGCAGCTAAATTTGCTGGTTATGCAAAGATAGATTAAAACAAAGTTGTGAAATGCACAGATTCAAAATAATTGACAAATGAAGAGAAGTGACTGGGTTGTTTTCATGGGGGTGGTTGGAGCATGGAAAGAACTTGCTGCACCTTTATATTAATTTTGAGATTCAGGAGATTGCTCTGTGCCTCAGATCTCTACAGTCTCTTTGTAACCTCTACTATGTTTTTTTTATTCCTACCAAAGTGGACAAGTTCACATGATAAGCCATCTGCCAAATTTTTGCCCACTTAAGTACAAAGAACAATACAGCACAGGAAACAGGCTCTTTGGCCCTCCAAGCCTGCGCCACTCATTGGTCCAACTAGACCATTCTTCTGTATCCCTCCATTCCTGGTCTGCTCAAGTAAATGCTACTGCTCAGAAAAACAAGGCTTGAAACCAAAATTCTGTTTTCTACTCATCAGGGTAGCTCAAAAGTTAAACCAACAGTAAGGGAAATAACAATTGAAACTGCATGAAAAGAGTGTGCTGATTAGTGGACTCTGATTGGTAGAGGCACTGTCATGGAGAATGCAGAGCAGAATTAATTATTAACCGTCAAGCTTGTGTTTCAAATTCAAGACCTACTGAACAATTTTGATCATGCTAAGAATTACACTGAAGATCGGTCAGGCGCTGTGTATAAGCTCATCTCTTGCTTTAATATCTCAACTTTCAGCTTCAGGAAAGGTGTACACAAAATAGCTGTCTAACACTTCCACCTTCTCCTTTTCCAGTCTCACTTCCCAAGTTCCGATGCTTACTTCAGTTGCTGTTTATATAATTGCTGAAACTCCACCCTGCTATTTTCACATCTCTAACCAGCTTTCTCTTGTACTTCTAACCTACCACTGATTTCCATAGTATTACCAAAAAGAAAAAAAGTGTGTACTTCCCTTAGCTTCTTAGTCAGTCATGGATGGTGCATCCTTCTCAGTCCTTTTCTTAGTGGAATACCTCTTTACAGAGCAATGCGTTAGTTCCTTAAATATCTGTCACTGTTCATCTACTGTTGTAGATTTTAAAAAATCTTTTCCCTCAGGTGGCAAAGTGGTTAGCACAGTTGCCTCAGCGCCAGGGACCCGAGTTTGATTCTCATCTTGGGTCACTGTCTGTGCAGAGTCTGCACATTCTCCCCATGTTTATGTGGGTTTCCTACAGGTGTTCTGATTTCATCCAGCAGTCTCAAAGATGCACTGGTTAGGTGTACTGGTCATGCTAAATTATCTATCCATCCAAATAGGCTCATATGTGACAACTAGAGGATTTTCACTGTAACTTCATTAACATTGCAATGTAAGTCGACTTGTAACTATTAAACTTTATATCAACTTAACTTTTCGCTTTAGTCAACTTTTTAATATCTTTGTCTTTATTTAAGATATTAGTCTTAGAACATAGAACATTACAGCACAGAACAGGCCCTTCGGCCTTCGATGTTGCGCCGACCAATATAAAAAGCAATGCCCCTCCAAACTAAACCATTCCCTTCTCTTCCATATACTTATCAACTTCGACACATACCTCTCACTCTCAAACTGAATGTAAATTCTACAAGATTACCACTGTCATCTCGAAACTCTTCTATGGCAAGGTAATTAATTAATCCTGTTTCAAGGTCCATAACTGGTCTAAAATAGCTACCTACCTGTTTGGCTGCTCATGCTATTAGTCCATATACAAGTTAGAACTCATCTTCCTTTACAAATCTTATTTGCCTAATCACACATCACTACTACAGTACCTTTCTAATAGCTCACATCATGTCTTCTTGTATACTCCATCTTATGCTATAGCTACTGTTAGGGAATATAGAAATTACTGTCATAGTGATTTCTTAACACTATTTATCTCTTTTGCTAACTGCTTCCACACTTCCACATCTTGATCTTCCTAATTCAAGTTCTCTCTCATTATTAAACTACTGTTATCTGTAACTGGCAAAGCTACTTCGAGGGAGCTATTGGGAGTTGGGGGAAGCAGAGAGGTAGCTTTCAAATAATTTCTGATTAAGTCATGGTCCAGCCTGCCCTTTGCGATATAGGAGGCCGCCATTGGGCTCATTGAGCTTGCATTGACAGCAATTTCACCTAGACTATATCCCCATAAACCCATGGATTAGCCTACTAATTCCCCCGGGACGATTGGGAAATTTAGCATGGCCTATCAACCTAACCGACACATCTTTGGAGCGTGAGAGTAAACTGGATCTCCCAGAAGAAACCCATGCAGATATGGGTAGAATATGCAAACTCCACACAGACTGTGATCCAAACCAGGAATCGAACCTGGGCCCCTCACGCTGTGAAGCAGCAGTGCTAACAATTGTATCACCATACTGCCCTCTCAAAAGAGTCCTAAAATTGTCTTTCATTAGTATGCACTTATGCTTAGTTCTGCAGTCACTCTTTACCATCTCTGTACCACAACATTTTTCCAAGATCCCCAGTAGTGCTTTTCAGCACTCAAAATAAATTTCTTTCCCCTTATCTCACTCAAGGCTTGAACATACGATCTCCATTGCTTCAAATGTCTTTGCTTATTGCTGACCAAAACTGGACACAGTGCTCTCACTGGTGCATTGCATAGTTTTAGTGTGACATACAAAATACTTAAGCCTTCTGTTCTTTTAGATGATTACTGCTTCCAAGTGACTGACCATAGGAAATTTTTCTTTTGGAGGGAGGGTTCCACATTTCTGTAGTTGTGTGCATTAAGAAGTGCTTTTTGAAATGCTAATGGTTCAGCTCTGTCCACTAGAGCTGAACAGCTTTGCTCTAATTTCTTATTAAGATTATATTGCCTTTAATTGGACTTGCCCAAAAGAGGAAATTGTTCCCATCTACCAACAATCACCTTGAACACCTCAATTTGATCATCCTTTCATTTTTGATGCTCACAGGTATACAGGCCTAGTCTGGACAACCAGTATCCATAACAGTCATTTTAAACCTGTCATAATTCTCATAAATTTGCATTCCCACCTTAAGGTCAATGCCCAGAACTGAACAGGGTTGAAGGTTAAACACCAATAACCTAATTTCCACACCATTTGTATTCCAGGCTGCTTGAGGTAAAGAAAATTATCCCATGAATGGCGAGTTCTTTTTTGTTGGTCCATGGGTTTTCAGTGCCAGAAACCCAAATATTCCTATCCTCAACTTCATCTCCAATTAAGTTAAAACTCTTTTAGGGTTGTCTTCATTAGCCCAGAGGCCATGAATTCATACGTAGTCCGCTAAGTCAGTCACAAAAGACGTACATACATGGCTGTAATGAATTAAATGCTTTATTTTTGAGCCATGAAGCAGGCTTCATTCAAAGAACACAACAGCACGGGAAACAGGCCCTTCAGCCCAACAAGCCTGCGCCACCACCTTGATTCCTACTTCTACCCCTGATCCCTGTCTATGTTTATAGGTCTATGCATTGAAACCAAATTTGAGACAATTTAGGGAGAATTTGTTCTGCCAATCAGCCTAAGAGCACATCTTTGGAGTGTGGGAGGAAACCGGAGCACCCAGAGAAAACCCATGCAAGCATGGGGAGAATGCGCAAACTCCCACAGACATGGGCCCAAATCCATGTATCTGCACAGCACAGCGATAGTCACTGAGCTGACGTGTTGCCCATCAACTGGTCCAGGTCAAGCGTACACTAACAACATGAAGCACTAGGATACTCTCGAAAAATTCAAGAGCAGCCCTCTCACGACCCATTGCGTGTATGCCCCTCGTTAGACAACAAGGCGGACCAAAGCACCTGTAGGATAAAACAAATATATCAATATTGACAATTTACACACTTCCCAAGGAACTCCCACAGCTCGTGATCTCTATTTTAAATCGGTTTTCTCTACACCTCCATTCCCGTTCTGTTCATGTGCCCATCTAAATATCTCTTAAATAACTAAAGAGTACCTGCCTCCACCACTTTACTTGGCAGCGCGTTCCATACCCCCACCACCCTGTGTGAAGAAACTCCCTCCAGCATCCAAATTATACCTTACCCGCCTCACCCTAAGCCCGTGACCCCTCATGCTATTTCAGTCCATCCTAGGAAAAAGCTTAACCTTGTTTACTCTATCTATACCCCTCATAATCTTGTACACCTCTATTAGATCTCCTCTAAGTCTACGTCTTTCTAAGGAAAACAGTCCCAATTTGCCTAACCTCTCCTCGTAACTCAGACTTTCCATACCAGGCAGCATCCTGGTAAACCTCCTCTGCACTCTCTCCAGAGTCTCCACGTCCTTCTGGTAGTAAGGCGACCAGAACTGGACACAGTATTCCAAATGAGATCTAACCAATGTTTTATACAACTGCAACATTAAAGGCCAGCTCTTGTACTCTATACCCCTTCCTATAAAGGCTAACATACTATATGCTTTCTTCACAACCTTCTCCACTTGCTCTGCCACCTTCAGAGACTTGTTCACCTGCACCCCCAGGTCCCTCTGCGTTTCTATACTCTTAATAGGTCTACCCTTTATCATATACCTCCCCCTTACATTCTTTCTCCCGAAATGCATCACCTCACATTTATCAGGATTGAATTCCATCTGCCATCTATCTGCCCAAGCTACCAGCCTATGTCCTGCTACATCGCCTGACAATGCTCCTCACTATCCACAAGTCCAGCCATCTTTATATCGTCTGCAAACTTGCTGATCACTCCACTTACTCCCTCTTCCAAATAATTTATATATATTACAAATAGAAGAGGTCCCAATATCGAGCCCTGCAGCACACCACTAGTGACCAACCTCCAGCCAGAAAAACACCCTTCCACTATCATTCTGTCTCCTATTACCAAAACAGTTACTTATCCATCTAGCTACCTGTCCTTGTATCCCATTAACCTTGACCTTTTCAACTAACCTCCCATGAAGTACTTTGTCAAATGCCTTACTGAAATCCATATAGGCGACATCAATGGCTTGCCCTTCGTCCACCGTTTTCGTCACCTCCTCAAAAAAATTCTACCAGATTTTGTAAGGGACGACCTCTCCTGAACAAAGCTATGCTGCGTATCCCTAATCAGATCGCAACGCTCTAAGTGCCTATACATCCTAAGAATCCCCTCCAACAGTTTCCCTACCACTGACATCAAACTCACTGGCCTATAATTTTCAGGCTTATCCCTACTACCCTTTTTAAACAACGATACAACATTAACTATTCTCCAGTCCTCTCGGACTTCACCTGTGTCCCAAGAAAAGACAAAGATTTGCATCAGAGGCCCAGCAATTTCACCTCGCAACTCTCTAAGGAGCCTGGGATAAATGCCATCAGGCCCCAGAGATTTATCAGTTTTAATGCTACCTACAAGTTCTAACACTTCCTTTCTCGGTATGGATATTTCCCTCAACTGGTCTACAGCTCCCTCAGAGACAGGACCAGTCAACAAGCCCCTCTCCTTCGTGAATACCGACACAAAGCATTCATTCAGGATCTCCCCCATTCCCTTAGGCTCTAAGCACAGTTCCCCTCCTCTGTCCCGAAGAGGTTCGATTTTTCCTCTAACCATCCTTTTATTCCTAACATAGCCTTAAGGAAAATCCAAAAGCTTTTTACTCCTACCTGCCAAAACCATTTCATGCCCCCTTTTTGCCCTTCTAACCTCCCATTTGAGCTCCCTCCTACTCTCTTTATATTCCTCCAATGCTCTCTCTGTTCCCAGTTGCTTTGACCTAACATATGCCTCTCTTTTCTTCCTAATCAAATCCTCAATATCCGTAGTAATCCACGGCCCTCTAATCCTACCTATCCCATCTTTGCTCTTTGCCAGCACATAGCTTTCTTGCAACATTTTCTCTCGAAAGAATCCCACATGCCTAGCGTGGACTTACCTTCAAACAACCATTCCCCGTTTCCATATGTTCCTGCCTAATCCGACTGTAGTCAGCCTTCCCCCAATTCAGCACCCTCCCCCTAGAGCAACAAGCATCCTTTTCCATCTGTATCCTAAAGCAAACAGAATTGTGGTCACTGTTAGCCACATGTTCCTCTACTACAAGATCAACCACTTGCCCTGGCTCATTACTCAGAACTAAATCCAACATAGCCCCCTCTCTAGTCAGACAAGCTACATCCTGCTCCAACTCGAGAAGGGGCTATATTGGATTTAGTTCCGAGTACACATTTTACAAATTCCTCCCCATCCGAACCTCCAGCTCTAGGTACCTTGCAATCCACCCAAAGGAGATTCCCAAGGGTTAAAGAAAACATAATCAAGGCAAATTGAAAAAATTGTCTGAACTGGTTTGCAAATCAGTAAATCAAAACATAAGAATCATTGTCAAAAGGAAGGAATTGCTTTATTTAACTTCAATGTAGAAACTTGTTAGGATGTAAAACATTGTGGAATCTGTTCTGTACAATGGGTTTTGAAGATTTCTAATACTATACAAAAAAAGGACGAGCATAGGACACGTGCAGAAATGAAATGACGCAACCATGCTGCAAAGGTGATGGACGAGTTGGCCTCCCTGTATAGAGATCTGTGATTCTAGTCCATGTTTTAATCAGCAAGTTTGCATTTTCAATTCAAATACAAATCAGAGACTTTCTTTCAGTCTGTAACATGCATCTATCTCATTTCAATGTAACAATTAGGAGGCTACAGCTAAATGCTCATGACTTTTTTGATTCAAACAACTTAACTCTATGCAGAGTGACAGATGATTTAATCCAAAGCAAAGACAAGCTCATTCTTGCACACTATATCCTTCAGACAATGCAATTACTACTGCTTAATTCATTGTTGTGTGTTTCAGGTAAACATTTATATCTACTGTGCTTCCCAACTCTTTCACAAGTGGCTAAGAATCCATTGTCATTCTGTAATCTATAAAATTCCCAAATTCAGAAATGACTTGTCCCAAGTATTCTGGACTGGAAATGTTACAGTACATTTGTTTTATCAAAACTAAAAGCAATAGCTTATATTACTTTTAAAGTGACAGTTTTAAGCCTTTGGAAACCTACAGCGAACGTCGCATATCACGCTTCAGTAATTGTCAGTACTCTAACTCTGTACTCTGCTCATTTGTTTAATTTGATCCACCTAAGAAACAAAAGAAATAGAAGCTCAAGTAGGCCTCCTAGTTCTTTAAATCTGCTCTGCTGTTCATGACAGTGGCTGATCATCTACCTAAACTCCACTTTTCCAATGTTTCCATAATACCCCCAAAAAATTATTGACTTTGGCATTGAATATACTATGACTTATCATTCACAGCTCATACAGGTAAAAAGAATTCCAAGAACTCAAACCTTCGTGATATGCTCTCTTTGACTTGCCCATTACATAACAGGTACAGCACAAGATTAGGCTATTTGGGCCAAACAATCCATCTTGACACTTAGGTTCCCCTCATGTATTTACTCACTAAAATCCATCATGACCCTCTATTTACTTCTCCCTCATGAACTTGTCTAATCTTGCCCCAATTCACTTCAACCCACCTCCTCCATAAGGGGATGCTACATTTTTATCATTTACTGAATAAAGCAGCTCTTTCAGGCTTCCTAATTCGATTTATTGACATCTATCATATATCGATGGCTTCGAGTTATGTTCATCCCCACAAAATGAAAACTTTGTCTCTGCATCCACCACATCAAGATGCAGTATAATGTTAGCAAGTGTGAGGCTATCCACTTTGTTAGGAATAACAATAGGAAGGACTACTATTTAAATGGAGAAAAGCTGCAGCATGCGACGATGCAGAGGGACCTGGGGGTCCTTGTGTACGAATCACAAAAACACAGTATGCAGCTGTAGCAGATGATTAAGAAGGCAAATGCAATGTTGGCCTTTATAGCTAGGGGGATAGAATATAAAAGTAGAGAGGTTTTGTTGCAGCTGTATGGGGTGCTTGTGAGGCCGCAGCTGGAGTACCGTGTGCAGTTTTGGTTGTCGCATTCGAGGAAGGATATATTGGCCTTGGAGGGGATGCAGAGAAGGTTTACTAGGCTGATACTGAAGATGAGGGCATTGGATTATGAGGAGAGACTGAATAGGCTAGGTTTGTAATCTTTGGAGTTTAGAAGGCTGAGAGGTGATCTTATAGAGATATAAGATAATGATAAGATAATGAAGGGGATGAACAAGGTAGAGGTTGAGAGATTCTTCCCGCTTAACAAAGATAGCAGGACTAGAGGGCACAGCCTCAAGTTTTTTGGGGGGGGGGGGGGATGTAAATCGAGTTGCGGACGGGTTTCTTCACACAAAGGGTAGTGAATTTTTGGAATTCTCTATCTGATGAGGTGGTGGAGGTTTCCTCACTGAACATATTCAAGTCAAGAGTGGATAGGTTTTTAATTGACAAGGGAATTAAGGGTTATGGGGAGAAAGCGGGAAAGTGGTATTGAACCTCTATAGATCAGCCATGATCTTATTGAATGGAGGGGCAGGCTTGAGAGGCTGTATGGCCTACTCCTGCTCCTATTTCTTATGTTCTTAAAAGCTTCATAACTTTAAGACCTCTATCAAGGGCAGCACGGAAGCACAGTAGTCAGCATTGCTGCCTCACAACTCCAGTTACCCGAGTTCGAATCCTGGCTCGGGTCATAGTCTGTGTGGAGTTTGCACATTCTCCTTGTGTCTGTGTGGGTTTCCTCCGGATGCTTTGGTTTCCTTCTGGTCCAAAGATGTGCCGGTTAGGTTGATTGGCTATGCTAAAAATTGCCCTTAGTATCCTGAGATGCTACATTAGAGGGATTAGTGAGTAAAATATTTAGGGATATGGGTGTAGGGCCTGGGTGGGATTGTGGTCAGCGCAGATTTGATGAGCCAAATGGCCTCTGTTCTGTGGAGTTTCTATGATTTCTAAGTCATCCCTCAGCCCTCCTTTTGCAAGACAGCCAGCATGTCAAGCCTTCCCAAATACACATACCCAAACGTGTCTGGTATCATGCTTGTACATCTCTTACACCCTCAGCCTTTTCAAAGTCATACATGTGTAAAGGCTGAATCAAATGAAAGGAATTCTGGAAGCAATCTATAATGTTGGTGCAGTTACAAGAGTGACATGTTCCCGACAATTGTTAAATTTTAATTATCAAAAGCCATGCTGAACTTGAGAATTTCAATTCAAGAGTTTTAAAAGTCAGCATTATATCTTCAAGTACCTGGCACTCTGCAGTTTGTTTGTGTGAAAATTGAATTAATTATCATTACATTTACCACTAACTTGTTCATCCAAGTGTCTTTAAGGAAGGAAATTGCAGACCTTTGGGCCAAGGCTGCTAAAATATTAAAAGCTGAAATCAATGGTTGAATGATTTAAATCAAGGATGCATGGGAAGCCAGAATTGAAAGATCAGAGATATCATGTGGTTTAAGGAGGAAGGATGTTATAAAAAAAATAGGGCGGTGAGAGTAATGGTGGGCTCTGAAAACATGAATTGCAAATGGTGTTATTGAATCAGAATTTCCAAAAATGCTGCAATTCAGTCTACCATGCTTTCCTAATAGCTGAGCTATCAACTTGATCCCAGGTTAGTTTACTTTAAATTATTTAAATCCTTCATATATATTTGGGTGTTCTTAATTTAAATCTTATGACTGTGTGCATGTTTCATTCAAGCCTTTCCATTATAAATCCCTACAACCACACTTCTAATAGAATAAGCATATGCCAACTTGGCCTGCTTTCAAATCAGGGATGACACCACAGTATCAGTGATTGAGAGTCTAGTTACAGCACGACCAGATCACATCAACATTTTCTTGAAGTACAACTGATAATAAACATTTAAATATACACACAATCTCTAAATTCAATTATCCCTGACACTCAAAACTCACTTAAATTCGAGGACAAGTCGAAGCCATATATTCCTTAACTTTGAGGCCTTCTGAAACACTGCTCAAAGCAAGTCTTATTAGTGCAACACCCTCGTGCTTGCAAACTTACATACCATCTTCATAGCCAAAACAAGGACTGATGAACTGCAATTCAAGCCTATGTCCCAATTATAATAAATCAATCCAGCCTGTCCTGGTTTGTGATTATTTTGAAAATAACAGCCACCCAATACATTAAGCAGAGACTAGGATGTGCAACACAGGATGTCAACAGTAAAATGTGCAACCAGATTGTGGGGATGGGCTGGCAATAAAGTAAAGGCAGCAAATAGCAAGCACAGTGGCATAAAGATAATACCTTGGCATTTTAATTTCTTTACACAAAATGCTCAACTATGGAATATATTGAACTAAACAGTATCAGGGTTGTGTAAACCAATGACAATAAGATTTTCTTCCAATCAAATACTGTGGGTTCTCATATCACAATACCAAAATGTGATATTGGTTAAATTGAGTTGAGACTTAAGCAACATTTCTCCAGAGTTCAAAATGTGCAATGCTATGACATGTAGAATCTCAACGTAATATAGGTCTGGTACAGCTCAGTTGTCAAGATAATGAGTCCAGACTTCAGTCAGTGGTGAATTGCACTTGTCCAGAGATTCCCTATGGGTGTCTGCATTGAAACCTGCAGAATGAAAGTAATTTTTGGCACAGTGCCCCCTATAGGGGATCTGGCACTTCTACAAAAAGGATCAGCAACTGTCTTAACCAGATTGAACAATCATTTAGAGCAGTCTTTTCAACTTGGGTTTTCCAGAGTATCCCAAAATGTACAAATTTCAGATCTTTTAAAAATTGTACCATATCTTAAAGATATGTTGCTTGCTCATTTAATTAATTATAATTCATTCAATAGAACATATATAAGGGGAAACAAAGAGTATTGGGATTCCACAGAATTTCTCAATATGTTCCTTAACCTAAAAATTAAAAGTCTCAATCTGGAAGTGTCTGTTAGAATAGTTAACTCAATGCCAAATAATATCCAGAAAACAAAAGAAAGCTGATCAAAAGATAGGAAGCAAAAAATGGTGATGGTTGGAAGGAGAGGAATCTTCGTTTTCTTTTTAAATCTTTATCAATGATTCAAATATGAAGGAATGAGATTCTATACTTATAAAAATTCAATTTCAGTATCAAAAAGGTTATTTGGCAATAACTAAGTCTCATAATGCTGTTAAAATTTAACAAAATACATAAAGCCATAGCCCTTTCTAGCATTTTTACTGGGCATCAGTTGGACATTACACTTCCACATGTTCCAATGTTGGACTTCTCAGCAGGATACTAATATTGTGAAGTTTCTGAAGATCGAAGAACAACTCAGACAGCAACTTTCTAAATTGTACCTTTAACTCTGCATACACAGTTGCCAAACTTTACTATCTGATAACGTACACTAAATCATGAATGCTGTTGGCCTCATATTTGTCCAGGCCATTAATTACATTAGTAAGATTTGAATCTTTCTCTAATGAAAGCTCCCATATCAAGGTGGCTCACAGGATGAGTATGAAGCACTATCCCAAGGGCTCAAAGAAGAAATTTGCAGATACGAGATGCAGCTGGTATCTCTACACTTAAGAAAACACAGCTAGTATTAAAATATTTATATTCAGTAGATAATAGTCTGTCTGTGATCTAACAGTAGTCTAACAGTAACTTATGAATCAAAAATGGCAAATGCTGGAGAAACTCAAAGGTCTGATGGCATCTGCAGAGAGAGATTAGAGCTGGCGTTTCAAGTCTGGATGACCCTTCATTGGAGCTCTGAAACATGTCTCTATTTTCTCTCCATAGATGCTGCCAGACCTGCTGAGTTTCTCCAGCATTTTCTGTGTTTGTTTCACGTTCCAGCATCCACAGTATTTTGCCTTTATGTAACCTACTGGAACAAGAAATCCCAGGACAAAAGGGTGTAAGCAAACAGAAGGCACATTTAGTATTTACGTCAAGAAATACTTCTGCACACAAGGTAATGGAAGCCACACATTGCACATAGATCGGCATCTCTTCTTTCCATTAAAAGGAAAGATTAGGATCCAAGAGCACGGCCTCAGTAATGGGGTGACCCTTTAGAACCAAAACAATGACATTCCTTCAATCAGAGGGTGGTGAATCTGTGGAATTCAATGCCACAGAAGGTTGAGCAGGCCAAGTCATTGAGTGTATTTATGACAGAGATAGGTAGGTTCCTCATAGTTACAGGATCAAAGCTTACAAGCAAAAAGGCAAGAGAATGGGGTTAAAAAACCTGATTTTGCTTGACGAAGGTGTGGTGGGGGGAAACCAGGAGAAGCATTCTCCTGACATATTGGCTCTGGTGCATAGAAATGGACAACCTATTGAAATAGGAGTTCAATAACTCTTATTGAATAGGAGTTATGGTGTTCAAATGTGGGACAGCATAGTGACACACTCATTAGCACTGCTGCCACACAGTGGCAGGGACCAAGGTTCAATTCCAGCCTTGGTGACTGTTTAAAGGTTACACATAGTCCCATGTCTATGTCAGTTTCCTCCAGGACGACAGTGGTTAGCATCAGGGACCTGGGGTCAAATCCCAGCTTGATGTCTGCATATTCTCCCATGGTTACGTGGTTTCCTCCCACAGTCCTAAAGACATGATGGTTAATCTGGCCATGCTACATTCTCCTTCAGTACACAGTAATTTCGTTGCATTGTTAATATAAACCCACTTGTGACATTAATAAATTAACTGATTGATCACGCTGAATTGTCCTCATTATCAGAGGGATGAGCAGGATTACAGGAATAAGGCCTGGGTGGGATTATTGGCAGATCTGATGGGCCAAATGGCCCCTCCTGCACTGTAGGATTCTATGGGAGAGGGATAACAAATAGAAAGTGAACAACAAGGCCAGTGATGTCCCAAGAGACCTACTTGGGGTCTCAAGCTTTTCAGTGCATTTATTAGTGATGAAAGTGGACAAAAATGGCACCAGATGGAGCTTAATGTGGGCAATAAGAGTACATCTACTTTAGATCCAAGTAAGATGAATCAGAGTCTTTTCTAAAAGGAATCATGTAGCGGAGAAATTTAGGAACCCAAGTACAACAATCACGAAAATCTAGTGCGCAGGAACAAGATCATTGAACAAGGCTGTTGCAGGTAACACAAATGAGTGGAAATTGCAATAGAAGAAAACAGGTTAGACCCTATTTAGTGTTGCATTTAGTTTAGAGTTGTACTTCACTTAGCATATATTAGGTATTGCTTGAAAGAATACGGTAAAGGTGCATCAGAATGATACCATGAGCTAATTGCGAGGAAAAATTGTACATATTCAGCTTGTACTCCTTTGAATATAGGATAAGGGATGATCTAATTTAGGTGTTCAAGGTGCTCCAAGTTGGTGAGGTGAACTGCAAGAAATCTTTTGTTTGGTGCCTGGGTCAGAATAAAGGGTCTCACACAACCTTAAAATTAGAATTTAGCCATTCAGGGCTGATGTTGGGAAGCTCATCTTATTACTAAGTGCAATTCAAACATGGAATTTATTTCTCAAAAGGAAGAAACTTCTCAAAATGTCAAAAAAAACTTGACGTTTTAGTTTCATTCGAAAAGGTATCAAATCAAGGTGGTAGGAATTATAGATAAGAATCAGTCATGATCTAACTGAATACCAGGACAGGTTTAATGGAATCATAAACTCAATAGGTCCGGTGTTGCCCAACCACACATCAACCAGACAAAGCTGACACTAAGATAATAACTAGACAAGTCTCAAAAATGAACTAATGATAGTTCTATTTCATGGAAAGTGAACAAACAAGATAAATTATCTCAGAGATTAAAGTTAGCAGATCTAACATTGACAGATCCTCTACTTAAAAATTGGATTAAAAGTATTGGAGATTCAACAAGTCCATTGAAAACAATATGGAAAAGGACAAAAGAACAAGCCTAGATGGTAGGTCACAGAGCTGAAATCTGATCTGAGCATTTCAGATTTCCAGCATTTGCACTATTTTGCTTTTGTATCTGTGCAAGTCTTGTGTCCACAAAAAGCTCCCAAGTGCCTCTAACTCAAGAGTTACTTTTGAAGCATTCACTGTCATTAAGACAAGCAAATATTTATATACATTAAGTGACAAATGGGCAGTGGGTATTTGAGGGACGAGTTAGCCAGTGCATCTGGTGAATTCTCTCTTCTCAAACATTGCCGTAGAATCTTTTACTCCCATCTGCACAAAGCTAATTGAGCTTCAGTTTGACATCTCAACCAGTCCCTCTGCAAAGGCAACACTTCCCAAACACTGTACCAAAATATCAGCTGAAATTATATATTCAGGTCAACAGGTCCAGCTTGAATTGATTCTGAGCTAAGAGTACAATCTGGCATTCAACAAATGAATGAGCAAAAAACAAAGAGTCCGGGCATATGCAAAAGTACCAGTTATGTCACATTCCAAGCTGTGACTCTTCACAGTCAGAAACAAAAAAACCTATTTCTTGTCCGTCATCTGCTGCTCCAAACAGTTAAGCTGAAACAATAACTTGCAGTAACCAAACTAAGTGATTCGATCATTTTGCTCCCCAGAGTTTGCCCCCATTACACAGTGAAAAATATTTTCATTTGACGAAAATTTTTTTCTTTTTGCATCATCATATGATTACCTTGGTATCAAAGTTCCATTCTTGGGCATTCACATTTTATTTCCTTGCTGTCCATTAGCAGCACTAATCACAGATACTGTCAGTTGCCACATGTCTGCAAAAACAACTTCTACTACCAACATAATTACCTCCACATTCCCTGGAAACTTGAAATGTGAACTGCCTACAATTTTCTTTTAATGCTCTGACAATTTAGCAACCATATTTTTCTATTTGAGGCATTTTGGGTTATACATTTACACTGAAGGCACCATCTAAGTACACAATTAATACATTATACTTGCTTTTTAAATTCTCACCACAGAGAATTTAACTCTGATCTCACCACAGACCCAAACCAACTTGTAGTTCACCTGCTCATTTCAAAATTCTCTCAGAACAATCCAAGGAGCAAAAACATCTGTCCTATTTAATTTCAGGATAGTCTGAGAATTTCACCATCACGTTACTAATTCTGGCGACAATGCTGATTAAAATGTAGATACATTTCCTTAGGACAGCAACAAATAGAATGGTAACATGTTTCATATTTACAACTGCAAAGGCTGGTGTGTTATTCGATTGCTGCACTTCAGAGAACTCAAATTCTCTGAAATTTAAAACTCACTCACCTTAAGGAAATTATTTGTTTTTCCCTACAACTCCCATGTTCTTTGGTTACAATACATTCAATAAGGTCTCAATCCAACATTGTGTATGAGATCTTTCATCCCTCAACCAAAAGCAACCCTGGAGTAAAAGAAAAATTTCAGGTTGGTTTTTGTTCCGCTATTTCATGATGCTTTACACACAGGCTAAAACAAGTTCGAAAAGCAAAGGCTGGGTTTTTGCACTTGTCTCGAAAGATAGTCTCAGTGTAAACAACTCAAATGGCAATAAACCTCTTCTTACATGGATTCTACTGATACCTACATGACTAACCATTTATTCAACTCACTACTGGGTATACAAATATGCTGTCAGGTTAAATAATCAAAAAGTTAGAAATTTTACTGCCATTTTTCATGCAAATTGAAAATCTGTACGAAATAGAACACCTTCATTTCAGACATCTAGTAAGAAACAACCTAAGCACAGCACAGCTCAAATACCAGAGATAGAATAAATCTCCCTCTACCTTGCCTCAATCACAACAAAGCATTTCAAGCACAATATGGTGATGCTTTTCCATTTCCCACACCAGCCACCTTGTGATCCAAGTTTGGCAAGCAGTGTAAAATTAGGATCATTCCTGTGCTTCTGCGAATAAAAAAAGGACTAAGATACTTAAAATAATTTTATATTGGACTCTTACATCAACCAAAAGGACAATACTTAACCAAATACTTGAAGTCTACTGGCACAAAGACTATTTTAAAGCTGCAATTGCCAGATTTTTATCCAAAAAGGAACAAATGGAAACTGGGCAAAGATATAAGTTAGATCACAGATCAGCCACGATCTCAATTAACGATAAAACAGGCTCAAGAAGCCTTCTCTATTCTCATGTTCCTGGAATGTTAAATGTAGAATTCACTCTAAAAAAGCACTTAGAATGGAGTACCAAGTTCTCACTGATGGCTGTAAACAGACTGAAATTATTCACTTGGAAACCAAAGTGATCTGTGCATAACCACAGGTACCTTGCATTCACTTACAAGTGTGCACCACTGGAATATTAACCATGTGAAAAATGAGGGGTACATTCTTCACACTCTGCACTGCAGTTGTTCATTTCATTCAAATTTCAGCCAAATCCAACATTTTTCAATATTTGTTGGAAAAAAGTTTAATTGATTTTTTTCCTGACATGCTTGGGTTGACTAGGGAAAATATTTTACTGTGTTGAGCACTGGGGTGCAGTACTGCCGAATACAGCCCATCACTGGAAGTGGGATCAATTTGGAAAAAAAGAATTTCCAGCATCAATGAAGACCATTCAGCCCAGCCGGGTTATTGGCAAGGATACCCTCACCTTACTTCATCTCATTCCATTAATATTTTGCTACAGATCATAGCAGATTGTTTGATATTAAAATGTGATGGCTGAAAAGCATGATTTCTCTTCGTGTGTCACTGCTAATCCACTAAATAGGTCAATGGCAAACTGCTTACAGTTGTTTGAAGTGAAACTCCAATATCAAATACCAAGTTCTAGATTTACAAAACTGAAATTGTCAAATGACAATCTCAAATTGAGCATAACCATGGTCTGAACAAGAATCAACGAAATAAAACAATGGATTTCACATTATCACATTTTAGTTGATAAGTATATGGAAGAGAAGGGAATGGTTTAGTTTGGAGGGTCATTGCTTAAGGGCCTGTTCTGTGCTGTAATGTTCTATGTTTCTATGGATGTTCCATGCAAGCCTCTGCTCTTGGAGGTGCCAAGCCCATGATGCATTACACACCACAAACTGATCATTTGGGTTTTCTTTCATGGGATATGGTTGTTACCTATCCCCAATACCCTTGAATTGAGGGGCTTTATAGCCCATTTTAGAGGGCACTTAAGAGTCATTGCAATAAGCCACAACAGTTAAGAATGGTAGATTGCCTTCCCTGAAGGACATGACTGAGCCAGATAATTTTCCCACAAAATGGTATTTGTGGTACTGTATCCCTTACTCAAATAAGTCCCTTTCTCTTCCAGAGTTTGGAGCTTGATTTGATTTATTATTGTCACATCTATGCAGTGAAAAGTATTGTTTCTTGTGTGCTCCCCAGGCAAAGCATACTATACTTAGTTAAGGAATGGGAAAAGAGTGCAGAACGTAGTGTTATAATCATAGCAAGGGTGTCGAGAAAGATCAACTTAATGCGAGGTAGGTAATTAAAAGAGACAGAATAATGTTTTATATACATAGAATGAAAGTAAAAAATAGAATTCCAAGGTATGCTTGGCACAGCTTGCAAAAAGTTGCCTTATCCTGAGGTAATGCCAATACAATAAAAATTCAGTTTACTCTCAACTCATTGCACAACCTTGGACAGTTAAATTCAATTGCCCCCTCATCCTTTTCTGCTTTTGTTCTAACTCCCTACTTGATGCCATCTGCAAATTGTTCATAAACTATTTTCCTCTATGCTGATCATTGTTGCTGATACTAGCCTTATATTCCACATTTGTTAAGTGAATTTAAATTCTACTAACTGCCATGGTGAGATTTGAACCTATAGCCCAAATCATTAGCCAGGGCTTCTGGATTACTAGCCCAGTGATATTGCCACTACCCCATCATTAACCCATTGTAAACCTTGGTCTCTGCAGAATCAAAGATGAGTAATAATAAATCAGATTATTCCTTAGCTGTATGTAGGTACATCCCTGCATGGCAGAAACAAAAGTGAAGAGACAATCCAGTTATTTAGTCAAAATAGAGCTGCTTTGTAACATACAAAGCATCTTGGTTATTTAATTGGAGCATCTTCACTGAGGAGCAGGCAATAATCTCAGTTTTAATACTCACTATTTGGACTGTTTTACATTTGAATGAGGCATGAAGAATAATGCTGTTCCAGTTAATGGTTGCTGCTAAAACCTCATAAAAGGTGTCTTGGGTCTGCTAATATTTTATTCATCACTGTTTTGAAGTGAAACACAAATAAAAATTGGACATTTTTCCTCCTTCAAAAACAATTCATGCAATGATCCAGGAACATGACCTCAGTTTTATAATATTTAGACATTAGGTATACAACATTAGGTGCAATCTGCAAATCACTCCCATTTAGTTGCTTAATTATCGACTCCCCTTCCAAACAGAATGAAAAATTTCAATTTATCACCCATCATGTCGACAGCAATGCAGTGCTTCAATGATACAACTCACTTCAATCACAGGTCTGTTTTCCCCCCACCGAACAAACTTACATTTATATAGCGCCATCAATATAACAAAATGTTGCAAGGCACTTCACAGCTGCATTATAAAACAAAGTATGGTCCTGAGCTACATAAGGTGATATTAAAGGCAGATGACCAAAAGCTTGGTTAAAGTTTTAAGGAAGGAAGTGAGATCGAGAACTTAGGGCCAAGGTAACTCAGTTACTTTTGGTGCCAATGGGATGCACAGGAGACCAGGATTAGAGGACTGCAAGTATCAAAGGGTGATGGGCTGAATCTCTCAAATGTTTTAATTGGCTGGGTTTTTATAACCACTTGATAACCTATCCCTTATCACTTCCGCTGTCCAGGATTTATCCCAAGTTTGTAGCCCCTTTATGCCAATTCAACAAGGTTTCAGTATACACAGATTCCTCCATTATTTTCAATACCTAAATTTATTTGCCCTCATCTTTTGCTGCTTTATTTAACTCCCTACTTGATTTCACCAAACTCCATCTTCAAATTGTTCAGATCAAATGGTTTTCCATTATTTTAATGCAATTATTTATCTATGTCTTTCACACACTACACAGAAACACATGGTTCACAACACAGCACCTAGACTTTTATCAGGAAGTGACAGGCAAAGCTCTCAATAGTTCTGAATCTTGAAACACATCTCGTCCTTCTCTACTGTTATTGCAAAGTCAATTTTATTATTTTTGAAACTATAACATGATAATGGAACAGCAGTGGCAATTTTACACCATGTTTCAGTGGCCAGCACCATCAGCCCTTGCATACTCGCTAACATGGATAATCATGATGGTTGGCAAAACTAAACAAGACATTGAACAGTCACTGATCTTGTTTCACTCTGTCACCTGGATAGCCGTTACATATCCATTATTTTCCTAGAAACAGATTTGGCACCAAAAGTAACTGAGGACACATTCAAGGCTCTAAGTGAGCTCTTGCTGGACAGAAGGATAAAAGGAGGAACCAGCAAGATAAATTGCATATCACACAAGGAACTAAGAATGCTGATGTGCTAAGAACTCATCAAGTCCAATATATCCATTCTTTTTATCAGAGTGCCACTGGAACTTTGTTGCCTAACAATCAAAGGTGGAAAATCACTTCATATACCACTTCTGCCTTAATTTTCCTCCAGATTATTCACCAATTCACCTACCGAAATTGTATCAAAATTACAGAATCTATTGTAAATTGTAAAATATACATATAGCTAAATATGAAACTTCCCCCTGGTGAATAACAGACTGATAATGTATGTTCAGACTTTTTTAAATGGTTTCAAGGAGGAGGTATAATACATTAGGTGCAATATCTTCTGATGAGGAAGAAAAAAGAATGCATCAAATTCAAAAACAAACTTGAAATGTATAAACTGATGGGATGGGCAAATCATAAATGCATCTCCCTAGGTTACTGTATAATAAGGCACTAAGTACAATTATTGGCAATTTTTATATGCAATATTGCCTCAAAGGATAAACACACACTTAAGTGCTACTATTGAAAGGAAGCCATCATCGTGTTGTCTTGCACATCTTCGGTCCTCCAAAGCAACGAGGTTTTGTCAAATAACTAAATGGACTGATGGTCCAGGGCTCAAACTATTGCATGAACAGGACTGAACGTGAGGATTTTACCAAAGTTCTCAGTTATGAGGTCAGAAAACTAGTTTAATTAACATATTAATCATATTTGCATTTCATAAGGTTAATTTCTCTCATCACATTGGATGGAATGCCAAAGATCTTCTCTCACCATCATTTGAAAGTTGAAATGACTTGCAACCACTGCAAGTAATGGCTCATATCCGCAATGCTTCTGCACAGCCAATTGGAAGTACTGTGACAGCAATGTTTTGAAGCTTTGTCAAAGTGACCATACTACTTGTGGAAAGTCTGATGATATCAACATGGTATACGGCTAGAAGTATCACAGTCAAGCTCAATGCTGCCCCGATCGAGCAAACATATGCATTTTTTCCCCCACTGCAGGCCTGTTAATCACTTACAGAAACTCGAGTTAATTCTTGCTCATACCATCAGCCTTACCCCACACTGAGGCTTTAAGGGCAATTGATCCAGCCAAACAGAGGGGTAAACTGAGCACGTGAGCAATCATACTAGCACTTTGTGATCTGTCTGCCTCAAACTGCACTAACCATGGGTGTAATTTACTCATGTACTTTAAATGATACGTTTCAATGGACCAGTTCATTATACGTTAGAATGCAAAGCAGTTCCAATTAACACTGATGAGCGAAATACAGATATCAAACTATGCTAGTTGAATCAATGAGACTTAATTCAGAGTGGAACCTCAATACAAAGATCAGCAAAACTAAGTGCAATATAAACGACATTAGAATTCTGCTATTCTAACTTGTTGTCTAGTTAAGAACGAAATTAAAAAAATCTATTTATATAGTTCAGCAAGTTCTGCTGAACACCTAAAACACACAGTCTCAGGATCCCAAGTTGAATCTCTCATCTGAATAAACTTAGAAAATTGTGTGTTTCAAAAAAAAAGACATCAGCACCTCTCTGGGTGGCTAACATAATAAGAAGTCTCACGATACCAGGTTAAAGTCCAATAGGTTTATTTGGTCGCAAAAGCCACAGGCTTTCGAAGCGCTGCCACTTCATCAGTTGAGTGGAAGTTCTGTGCACAAACAGGGCATATAAAGACACAAACTCAATTTACAAAATAATGGTTGAAATGCGAGTCTTTACAGGTAATCAAGTCTTACAGGTACAGACAATGTGATTGGCGAGAGGGTTAAGCACAGGTTAAAGTGATGTGCATTATCTCCAGCCAGTGCAGGTAGTGAGATTTTGCAAGCCCAGGCAAGTCATGGAGGTGACAGACAGTGTGACATGAACTCAAGATCCTGGGTTTATGTCACACTATCTGTAACCCCCTCAAGTTGCTTCAACCTGTTCTTAACCTTCTCGCCAATCACATTGTCTGTACCTTTAAGACTTGACCACCTGTAAAGGCTCGCATTCCAACCATTATTTTGTAAACGGAGTTTGTGTCTTCATTTGCCCTGTTTGAGAGTGAAATCCCACTCACTTAATGAAGAAGCAGCACTTTGAAAGCTGGTTCCTTTGCAACCAAATAAACCTGTTGGACTTTAACCAGGTGTTGACAGATGTCTTACTGTGTCTATCCCAGTCCAATGCCGGCATCTCCAAATCATGGAGGACACAATACAGTGCTATTATGAATTATGTTTATCCAGGTAAATTAAAAGTAATGAGCAATAGCCTTGGGGAGAGAAAAAATAGGAGAAAGAAAATGTTATCCTTAAAACATCCACTTTCACTACTGAACAAAAACTTATATTAACATACATTGTAAAATATAGTTTGTATCAAATTCAGGAAAGTTTTAAAGCTTCACAACACCACATTTGTAAACTACTCATCGATTAAACTTTTAAATCGATGGAACCAATTAACTTCACTACCCTTACTACTGCTGAATAGGTTAATCATACTTAGAAGACTGAAGTATCAGAGTGTTTGACAGGGGCAAATAATTTACATTAAACTTGTCAACTGTCAGTTAATTTGTTAAGTTTTTTTTGGAATGAAAAGCTGATCAGATGCAAGCTCCAAAGAAAACAAGTCTGTAATCATTCATGGAAGTCCAGCAGGGCAACTAGGAACAGTAATAAACGCAGATGCATCCAAACATTTGTTATTTGAAATTGAGAGGAATATGGCCAATAAAATGCCTCCATTCCCTCCCCAGCAGCCCTGTAATTCTTCTAACCAGTCATGCAAAACCAACCTCCCCTCATCTTCCTCCTTTTAAAAACATGATAGAAATATTCAAATTTATATTCAGTTCTGTATTTTGATAAGGCCAAACTCCCCCCAGATATTCTGTACATCAATATATTGATAATACATATAAAATTTTCACAATTTTTCTTCCAAATTTAAGCATGGCTGTTCCTATATTAACACAAACAGTTCTAACTTAATAATATTAAAGTGATCACTTAAGCCTTTGCAGCTAAAGTAAAACGTAGAAACACTGGACTAGAACAATGTTGGTTAAAATGTTTAATTATTCCCATTCAGCCAGGGGGACTTATTCAAAAACAAACAATAACCTTCTTCAGTTATTCATATTTCTGTAAACTCCTCTTGCATGGATCTGAAACGCAACTATTAACAATGAAACAAAATTGGAGAGTAAGTGGGGGGGGGGGGTCTGTTTGATGCCTATTGGTTCATAAATAAAAATAGACTAACACTTACACTTCTCGCTGAGTTAGGACACGCTGCCTTTCCTTAAACCCACTTAAAGGGAACAAGTGAACTTTTCTTCAAAAAAAAACCTCTACATTTAAAGAGCAAATTCATACGAACTGCCAGATTTATATTTACCTATTTAAAAAGGGAAACACGCTAAAACTGCACATTGAAGTAGAGGGAGGGGGAATTCTCTCCCCAAAACGGAGAGGTAAGATTAGATCCCTATCTCCTCTCGCCACCTCAATGTCCAAACAATTGCAACTCTGTCTCTCCATTAAAATGGTGATGAGAACCGGGCCTTCCCTCCGCCTGTCCCCTACTCCCGATTCTTCTCTTGTCGGTCATGCTGTCCCCAATGATGCTAGGGACTGCTGAGGCCTGGCTATGCCGCTGAAGCCTCCGTGTAACAGTGAAGTAGACTCCCTGCCTTTCCTCCCTCCTCACTCTCTCTCCCACTCACAGTTTAAACTCAGCAGGAGCTCTGAACGTTCTTGTCCTTCCTTTGATCCCGTGTCCTTCTCTGCTTGTCGTGAAGATGATGCTTATTTTTCCTTTTTCCTTTGCTGGGGGTGGGGGGTTTTATTCTTTGCTCCTCCCGCTCCTCTATTGCGGATAATTTGATCTATAATTATGTATCTCCGGCGCTGCTCCAATTTACACACCGGCCACCATTTTTTTTCTCTCCTCTCCCTAGGAAACTGACACGGAGTCTGCGCAGAAGGGGCGGCCACGCATGCGCCGCACCTCCCGCCGGCGACCGTTACCCTTTCCCGGGAGCCCCGCCCCCCGCCTGCCCGAGGGGACATCCGGGTTGTGTGGTCCTCCTCCCTGTCTCCCGGGGGGAGAGAAATCTCCGGGCTGTGTAGTCCGCCACCCGCTCTCCTTTCCCTTAAAACCAGCGCCACTCCCCATTCACCACACATCCTCTCCCGCCGAGGATTTCATTCCCCTTTCAAGGCCGTTTCAATTTCGCAACCATTAAAATTTCCCACCTTGACTTTTATTTTAAACAACGCGTTATCTTTCAAGGGGACATTTTAGTGGGTCGGTAGGGGGCAAGGGTGAGAAGTCACTTCCGGTGTCTGGTCGCCGGGCCTGCTGGGATTGTAGTCGGCGCCGATAGGTCACGTGCCTTTCCTCCGCGCTTGCCTCATTTGGCTGACTCACGGAAGTTTTAGGAGTCGTCAAATGCCCATGGGGGAGGGGCGGTTCGTCTTTGGGCCGGGGGGGGAGGCTGTCTGAGGGACGGGTGTGGGCCCGGTTAAAGTGGTTGGTGCGGGCTGTACTGTCCCCCTTAGCCCCGGGCAGGCTGGGAGTTGCTGCTTCCGCTTCCTCTCCAAGATGGCGGCCGTGACTATGGCGGTAAATTCAGGTCAGTCATTGGGAGGGAAAATGCGGCGGAGAGGCTGCGGGTTCTGGCTGGTTCAGCCAGACCCACACGTTAGGCACACGAATATTCTGAATGGGTACAGTCTCGGGCCATATGAGTGTAGGCTGAGCTCATCACCACCTTGGTCTGCGATCACAACCACGCCCCCTGCTTTTTGCGCGTCTCGAATAGAATCTACAAGAGGAAGGAGTCTGGAGGTGGAAGGGAGATTTGTATTGGGGTGGGGTGATAAGAATAGAGTTGGGTGTGATGGGAAGCGTTGGGGGAAGGGTTGGATTTGGCGGGGCGAGGGGGTGTGGGAAATGATGGATAAGGGTGTTATAGAGATTTACAGCGTGGAAACAGGCCTTTCGGCCTAATTTGTCCATGCACTTTTTTTGAGAAAAAAAAGCCTCAGCTAATCTCAATTAGCTGCATTTGGCCCATATTTCTCTATTCCCATCGTACACATGTCACTTTTAGAAAGCATTCAGAAAGACAAAATTGTACCTACCTCTACTACCACCTCTAGCAGCTTGTTCCAGACACTCACCACTCTCTGTGACAAAAATTGCCCCACTCGACACATTTGTATCTCTCCCCACTGACCTTAAACCTACGCCCTCTAGGTTTAGACTCCCCTACCTTTAGGAAAATATATTGATGATCTAGCTGATCTGTGCCCCTCATTATTTGGTAGACCACTGTAAGATCACCCCTCAGATTCCTGCGCTCCAGAGGAAAAATGTCCCAATCTATCTATCCTCTCCTTATAACTCATCGAGTCCCGGTAGCATCCCAGTAAATCTTTTCTGCACTCCTAGTTTATGGAACAAAAAACACTGCAGCACAAACAGGCCCTTTGCCCCACAAGTTGTGCCGATCATATCCCTACCTTCAAGGCCAATCTATAAACCCTCAATCCCATTAAATACCATGTACTCATCCAGAAATCTCTTAAAAGACCCCAACGAGTTCACCTCCACCATACCGACGGCAGCCAATTCCACTCACTCACCACCTTCTGAGTGAAAAATCTACCCCTGACATCTTCAATATACCTACTCCCCAGCACCTTAAACCTGTGTTCTCTTGTAGTGACCATTTCAGCCCTGGGAATAGCCTCCGAGGTATTCTATCTATACCTGTCAACATCTTATAAGCCTGTATCAGGTCACCTCTCATTCGTTTGTCCAGGAAGAAAAGATAAAGCTCCCTCAACTTATCCTCATAAGGCATGCACCCAATCCAGGCAACATCCTTGTAAATCTCCTCTGCACCCTTTCAATAGCTTTTACATCCATCTTGTAGTGAGGTGACCAGAACTGCGCACAGTACAAGTGGGGTCGAACAAGGGTCTTATAAAATTGCAGCATTATCTCCCAACTCCTAAATTCAATCCCTTAATTTTTGAAGGCTAGTACACCATATGCCTTCTTGATCACATCCTCCACCTGCGAGGCTGATTTAAGAGTCCTATGGACCCGGACCCCAAGGTCATTCTGATCTTCTACACTGCTAAGAGTTCTATCCTTGATGTTGTACTCCTCCATCCCATTGAACCTGCCAAAATGGATCACTACACATTTATCAGCGTTGAAGTCCATCTGCCACTTCTCTGCCCAGTCTTGCATCCCATCTATGTCTCGCTGCAATTTCTGACATCTCTTCAGACTATCCAAAACACCACCAACCTTCGTGTCGTTGGCAAACTTACCAACCCATCCCTCGACTTCCTCATCCAGGTCATTTATGAAAATGACAAACAGCAAGGGTCCTCGAACAGATCCAAGGCACTCCACTGGTTTCCAACCCCCATGCAGAAAAAGACACATCCACAATCACTCTCTGCCTTCTGCAGGCAAGTTAGTTCTGGATCCACAAGGCAACAGCCCCTTGGATCCCATGCCCTTTCTCTTTATCTTGCATGGGTGACCTTATCAAACCTTATAATATCCTTTCTATAAAAGTATGATCAGAATTGCACACTATTTAAAAAAAAAATTAATTTCATGTTTTCAAGTTTCCTTTGTACTTTGATTTTGTTCAGGCTGTTCCCCTTCCTTTTGGGGAGCTGACCCTTTTACTTTGCCTTGATTTAACTTGAGTTTATTTAGTTTAGTTTGATCTTAAAAGAGGCCAAGTGTGGCCTTGCCAATGTCTTGTACAACTTTAACGTCAATATTCTGACAGATGAAACCAACAATGCTGAATGCCTTCTTCACCGTTTTGTACACCTGTGACTCCACTTTAAAGGTGTTACGAACATATACTCCTGGATCTCTCTGCTCTGTAACTCTCCCCAGAGCCCTATTATTAACTGAGTAATTGGGTGTGGGAAGAATTGGATTGGGCAGGTGGGGAGTGTAGGTGGAGGTGGATTAGGCGAGTCAGGGGTGTAGGTGGAGTTGGATGGGGGGGTGTGGGAGAAGTTGGATGGCTGCGTGAGTGGGGTGCAGGAGGAGTTAAATGGGGGGGTGGTGTGGGACGAGTTGGTTGAAGGGGGGGTGGTGTGGGACGAGTTTGTTGGGGGGGGGTGTGGGATGAGTTAGAACATAGAACATTACAGCGCAGAACAGGCCCTTCGGCCTTCGATGTTGCACCAATCAATGGGGAAAAAGCAATGACCTTCTAACCTAAACCATTCCCTTTTCATCCATAAACTTACCTACTAACCTCTTAAACCTCTTATCTATTAACCCCAAACTTGGCGCATCTACAACTGCAGCAGGCAGGGCATTCCATACCCTTACCACCCTCTGGGTAAAGAACCTACCTCTGACATTCGTCCTATAACTACCATCCCTTAATTTAAAGCTATGTCCCCTTGTGCTAGCTTTCTCCATTCGAGGAAAAAGGCTATCACTGTCCACCCTATCTAAACCTCTAATCATCTTATATGTTTCAATAAGGTCTCCTCTTAGCCGCCTTCTTTCTAACGAAAACAACCTCAAATCCCTCAGCCTCTCCTCATAAGACCTGCCCTCCATACCAGGCAACATCCTGGTAAACCTCCTCTGTACCCTCTCCAATGCCTCCACATCTTTCTTATAATGTGGGGACCAGAACTGCACACAATACTCCAAGTGCGGCCGCACTAGAGTTTTGTACAGTTGCAACATGACGTTGCGGCTCCGAAATTCAATCCCTCTGCCAATAAAAGCTAAGACTCCGTATGCCTTCTTAACAACCTTATCGACTTGATTGCCAACTTTCAGGGATCTATGCACATATGCACCAAGATCCCTCTGTTCATCAACACTATTAAGAGTCCTACCATTAGCCCTATACTCTACACATTTGTTATTCCTGCCAAAGTGAATTACCTCACACTTTTCCACATTAAACTCCATTTGCCACCTCTCGGCCCAGCTCTGCAACTTGTCCAAGTCTCTCTGCAAACTATAACACCCCTCTTCACTATCTACCACTCCACCGACTTTAGTGTCATCTGCAAATTTACTAATCCATCCTTCAATACCCTCATCCAGATCATTTATAAAAATTACAAACAGCAGGGGCCCCAAAACAGATCCCTGAGGTACACCACTTGTAACCGAACTCCACGATGAATATCTCCCATCAACCACCACCCTCTGTCTTCTATCTGCTAGCCAATTCCTAATCCAATTAGCTAAATCACCCTCAATCCCATACATCTGCATTTTCTGCAGAAGCCTTCCATGGGCCACCTTATCGAACGCCTTACTAAAGTCCATATATACCACATCAACTGCCTTACCCCCATCCACCTCTTTGGTCACTTTTTCAAAAAACTCAATGAGGTTAGTAAGGCACGACCTACCCTTCACAAAACCATGCTGACTATCCCCAATCAATTCATTTCTCTCTAAATAACTGTAAATCCTATCCCTAATAATTCTTTCCAATACTTTGCCCACAACAGAAGCAAGACTCACTGGTCTATAATTCCCCGGAAAGTCTCTCTTCCCCTTCTTGAACAATGGAACCACATTCGCTATCCTCCAGTCTTCCGGCACGATACCTGTAACCAACGACGACCTGAAGATCATAGCCAGAGGCTCTGCAATCTCCTCTCTCGCCTCCCAGAGAATCCTAGGGTAAATCCCGTCCGGCCCAGGGGACTTAACTAACTTCAAACCCTCAAGAATATCTAGCACATCCTCCTTAAGTACTTCAATACTTTCCAGTTTACAACCCTATATCCTAGTGTTCTCCACAACTACATTTACATCTCCCTGCGTGAATACCGAAGAGAAATTTGTTCAGTGCCTCTCCAGTTGGTTGAGGGGGGGTGGTGTAGGACGAGTTGGTTGAGGGGTGGTGTTGTGGGATGAGTTGGTTGGGGGGGGTGGTGTGGGACGAGCTGGGTGGGGGAGGGGGTAGGCAGTGTGAGATGCGGAGGGGATCTGCTACCAAATATTAACCATATTAAAGAATCTTGTTTGAAATTTACAGCAATCAACTTGACAACTCAACAATTGCAGATGATTGGAAACAGTGGGGTGGGGGTTAGGTGGATTGCTAGCCAAGGAGACATAGCTCGACCCTGCAGTTTATCTTCAGTCCAGTGTCTTAAAGGAGCAGTTGAAAGTGAACATATTCTGTGTGAAAATATTTAAATTCACTCTATAGTCTTATTATGCATAATTGTCAGTCTAAAATATGTGACTGGGAAAGATGCATTTAATATGACTCAAAGTTCATCTGTGTACATTTCCATTCAACTTGTTCGTAGCTGAAGCTACAAGTATAAGTGTTGTGTTTTAGTTCTGAGGTGGAAGCATTTAGCTGTCCCAAAAAACAAATGATGGATGCACTCAACATCAGTATAGAAATAAAGCATTTACTGCTTTTTCCAGGTTGATTATCTTTCGTCCAAACTCTCAACATTTGTAGTTATAATGTAACAAGCTGTGCACGTGTGAAAAACAGAAATTCTGGAAACAACTTATTAATTTGGATAAGACTGTCATCAGAATTGGTCCTTTATGTATGCCTGATAGCTCGCTGAAACCTGATTTCACCCCAAAAATACACTTCCTTGACTTCCTGGAATACGATCGATGATCTACTAGTAAACATTTACTTCATTTGCTGCTTAAGAACATGGCATATATAAATAAAAAGAAATGATGCTTTTAATTAACTAATAACCAGTTCAATCAAAATGCACCATCAATAGGCTTGCTGTGAATGAATAAACTTAAGAAATGTGCCAAAAATATATTAATGAGATTTTGAGTATTAGTGATATGACACATTACCCACTCGGTAATTAAATAAATATGCCTTGATTGGATAGGCACAGAATTCTGCAGACATCACTTGAGAATACCTGGACAGTTATAATTTGAAGATTTAATAGCAGTTTCTGAAACATGTTAAACAAATACTCCAGAGAGAATGAAGCCATTCTGTACCATTTCCTCTCATAGCAAGGCCAGGAATCCATCAAAGATTATGTATCCTCCCTTGGGTACAGAGACTAAGCCTGTATGTAGAATCCCAACAGTGCAGAAAGATGCCATTGTATCTGCACCAACTCTCCAAAAGTGCATATCCCCATAATCTCATAATCACATGTTTGCCATGGCAATCCTCCTAGCCTGCACATCTTTGGACACTAAAGGGCAATTGAACATGGACAATGCATCTAACCTGCACATCTTTGGACAGTGGCAAGTACCCAGAGGAAATCCATACAGACATGAAGAGAATATGCAAATGACACACAGTCACCCAAGACAGGAATTTAACACAGTGAGTGAGACAGCAGTGCTAACAACCGTGCCACGCACCAGATGTTGTCTCACTAAAGCCTCATGTCATTTCAAGAATTCTTATTTACTTGTGTACTTCACATGGCACAGTAATTAGCATTGCTGCCTCACAGCACCAGGGACCGATTCGATTTCAGCCATGGGTGACTATTTAGAACATAGAACATTACAGCGCAGAACAGGCCCTTCGGCCTTCAATGTTGCGCCGACCAATTAGGAACAAGCAGTGACCCTCTAATCTAAACCATTCCCTTTTCATCCATAAACTTATCTACTAACCTCTTAAACGCCGCCAAACTTGGCGCATCTACAACTGACGCAGGCAAGGCATTCCATACCCTTACCACCCTCTGGGTAAAGAACCTACCTCTGACATCCGTCCTAAAACCACCACCCCTTAATTTAAAGCTATGTCCCCTCGTGCTAGCTTTCTCCATCCTAGGAAAAAGGCTATCACTGTCACCCTATCTAAACCTCTAATCATCTTATATGTTTCAATAAGGTCTCCTCTTAGCCGCCTTCTTTCTAACGAAAACAACCTCAAATCACTCAGCCTCTCTTCATAAGACCTGCCCTCCATACCAGGCAACATCCTGGTAAACATCCTCTGTACCCTCTCCAATGCCTCCACATCTTTCTTATAATGTGGGGACCAGAACTGCACACAATACTCCAAGTGCGGCCGAACTAGAGTTTTGTACAGTTGCAACATGACGTTGCGGCTCCGAAATTCAATCCCCCTACCAATAAAAGCTAAGACTCCATATGCCTTCTTAACAACCTTCTCGACTTGACTGCCTACTTTCAGGGATCTATGCGCATACACACCAAGATCCCTCTGTTCATCAAGACTACTAAGAATCCTACCATTACCCTATACTCTACACATTTATTATTCCTGCCATAGTGCATTACCTCACACTTTTCCACATTAAACGCCATTTGCCACCTCTCGGCCCAGCTCTGCAACTTGTCCAAGTCTCTCTGCAAACTATAACACCCCTCTTCACTATCTACCGCTCCTCCGACTTTGGTGTCATCTGCAAATTTACTAATTCCATCCTTCAATACCCTCATCCAGATCATTTATAAAAATTACAAACAGCAGGGGCCCCAAAACAGACCCCTGAGGTACACCACTTGTCACCGAACTCCACGATGAATATCTCCCATCAACCACCACCCTCTGTCTTCGATCTGCTAGCCAATTCCTAATCCAATTAGCTAAATCACCCTCAATCCCATACATCTGCATTTTCTGCAGAAGCCTTCCATGGGGAACCTTATCGAACACCTTACTAAAGTCCATATGTACCACGTCAACTGCCTTACCACCATCCACCTCTTTGGTCACTTTTTCAAAAAACTCAATAAGGTTAGTAAGGCATGACCTACCCTTCACAAAACCATGCCGACTATCCCCAATCAATTCATTTCTCTCTAAATAACTATAAATCCTATCCCTAATAATTCTCTCCAATACTTTGCCCACAACAGAAGTAAGACTCACCGGCCTATAATTCCCCGGAAAGTCTCTCTTTCCCTTCTTGAACAATGGGACCACATTCGCTATCCTCCAGTCTTCCGGCACTATACCCGTAACCAACGTCGACCTGAAGATCAGAGCCAGAGGCTCTGCAATCTCCTCTCTCGCCTCCCAGAGAATCCTAGGTAAATCCCGTCCGGCCCAGGGGACTTATCTAACTTCAAACCCTCAAGAATATCTAGCACATCCTCCTTATCTACTTCAATACTTTCCAGTTTGCAACCCTGTATCCCAGTGTTCTCCACAACTACATTTACATCTCCCTGCGTGAATACCGAAGAGAAATATTTGTTCAGTGCCTCTCCAATTTCTTCAGGCTCCACGCACAACTTCCCACTGCTGTCTCTGACTGGCCCTAATCTTGCCCTAACCAATCTTCTATTCTTAACATATCTAAAGAAAGCTTTAGGATTCTCCTTAATCCTATCAGCCAAAGTCTTCTCGTGTCCTCTCTTAGCTCTCCTCAATTCACTCTTTAGCTCCCTCCTGGCTAATCTATAGTTATCCATTGCACTAACTGAGCCTTCAAGCCTCATCCTGACATAAGCCTCTTTTTTCCTTTTAACCAGCGAATTAACTTTTTTAGTACACCTTTGGGTTTCTATCGGTGTTCAGGTTTCCTCCCACAGTCCAAAAATGTGCAGGTTAGGTGGATTATTGGGGTAAGTATGTGGGGTTATGGATGTAGGGAGAAGCTAAGTTGATGCAGACTCAATAGGTTGAATGGCCTCCTGCATTATAGGATTCTATTTAACTCCTTGCATAAACATTAATATTCTATATACTCTCCTAATTGCTTACTGTGTCTGCATAATTCCCTTAATTACCAAGATTTACTGGTCTGTTACTTTTTAAAAAAAAATTGTGCTTTTCCATTCTTGCTGCCAACTGGTACCAGCTGATGACCAACTGGTGAGTTTTGCCAGGCACAAACTTAAAGTTGAGTTACCATGAGGAAATTAGTTAGTTGAAACTTTCAGGGTCATATGCACTTTATTGTGTTTGAGCCACTTCAAAATCCTGTGCTTAATTTATATTTTGCTGTAATGTTCAGATGGTGTAATTAATTGTGTTTTTTCCTTAGTGTTTGTTTTTTGAATAAGGTGCTCAGTATCTTGCTAATGCTATGGATATTAAAATTGGTTTAGTGGCAAAGTCTAGCATAAAATGTCCGGTTAAATGAAGTGAGATACAACAATGGAAGGTATTTTCTTTTTGTAATCCTCGTGTCCTTCAGCTCACCTACAAAATTCACAAAAAGAGCTTATATAAAGTAACAAAATACATGGAATATATCTCCAAACATATTCCATGATTTTTCTGAAAAAAGATGTCAGGAGAAGTATAATTTTCGTAGCCATTAATCTATTGATGGCTTCTGTTTTGTGTTTTGCAGCTGCCAGTTTGTGGGGGCCATACAAAGAGATCTGGCAGACGGTGGAGAGCGTTATATGGAAGCGGCTACCGGAAGCTGTTCATCTCTTGGACCTTGCACTCAAAAAGCACAAACCAGATTTCATTTCCCTCTTCAAGAATCCAGTGAGTTTTTCTGCTCTTGCTTATTGAATAATTTCCACCAATAAAGGCATATTGATGAAGTGCTAGTAAGATATAACTGCTGAAAGAAAATGGCTGACCTGAAGATCTTGCCAAGAACAAACGTGTTTGCAAAAACTGAATCAAGTGGAATCCAAAATCAACAAAAGTGTGTAATACCAACATAATGCCAATATCAAAATCCCCAGTCATGCAGGGGAAGGATGTATTTCCAGCTTTTTTTAAAAGCGAATGGTCAGAAGGCAGTTAGGCCTTAGAAAATGAGAGGCCAATTGTTGAGCTTCACTATCACCTTGGCAGGACCCGGCTAATAGCATATATACGTAGGGAATTGTAACTATTGGGCAACTTATTTCATTAATATCTGAGCTAGATCAGGTGACTTGGGAATTTAGATAATAGGAAGATGATTTCAAAGTCTGCTGGCCATTGTATAGTCTTCAAGTTGTATCTTTCAATCTAGTGCTTTTTGGTTACGTCTGGTTTGTTCATTTTGTTTGAGATATTGAGGCACTTCCATGATTATCCCATTAAGCTTTCTGCTTGTTCTTAACTTCTACCCAGATTGGTTCCATAATTTCCACTCTTGCTACTGTATTCATCATTTTGACAGCTGTTGCCCCTAAGAAGGTAGCCGTGATGTAGAAAAGCTGGCGTTGGACTGGGGTAAACATGGTAAGAAGTCTTGCAACACCAAGTTACAGTCCAACAGATGAAGGAGCAGCGCTTTGAAAGCTAGTGGCTTTTGCTACCAAATAAACTTGTTGGATTTTAACCTAGTGTTGTGAGACTTCTTACTGCTCGTAAGGTCAGACAGCAACAATAGTTTTAAGCGTTGAGCATTTGAGTTGCAAAAGTAACAAAGTTTGGCTTCTTCCACTTTTGAAGGGAAAAAAACAAACTTTAATGTGACCAGTGTTTTCATAAATATCATAGAACCTTACAGTGCAGAAAGAGGCCCTTCAGCCCATCGAGTCTACACTGACCACAATCCCACCCAGGCCCTACCCCATATCCCGACACCTTTACCCGCTAATCCCTTTAACCTACGCATCTCAGGACGTTAAGGGGCAATTTTAGCATGGCCAATCAATCTAACCCGCACATCTTTCGACTGTGGGAGGAAACCCATGCAGACACGAGGAGAATGTGCAAACTCCACACAGGCAGTGACCTGAGCCGGGAATCAAACCCAGGTCCCTGGAGCTGTGAAGCAGCAGTGCTAATCACTGTGCTACCGTGCCGTTCCTGGAGAGTGACTACTCTCCATAAAATTCAGTTCATCCAGATCTATTGCCGATATCTTTATTGTGTGCCAAATCCCGCTCATCAATCACCCTTATATTTGTCCGACATTGACTCCTGGCCCCTCCTGTGCTTCCACTTGTATAACACTTGCCAGTCTTAAAACTCTCCAAGGGTCCTGTCCTCTATGCATCCCCAACTCACTTTGCCACACCGTTTTTAGCTTCACCTTCAGCCATGTGTTGTACATTCTGAAATCATCCCATTGAAGCTTTCTGTTGTTCAAACTCTTTTCCTTCCTTTCATGTTCTCTTTTGAAGTCCACTTCTTTGGTCATCTCTGTTGTTATCTCCTTTCGATCTTTCTTCTCTGTGAAGTGCTTTAAGATCAACTCTTACTGTTGCTAATTCAACTTGAAGTTAAAAGATTAAAGATTTTGAAAATAATTAACCATTAAGGCGACATTTTCCATTATGGCAAATTCCAGCAGGCAAAAGGTATTAATTAAGATGCAAGAAGGGTGGCAGAGAAGCACAGTGGTTTGCACTGCTGCTTCACAGCGCCAGTAACCTGGGTTCGATTCGCAGCTTGGGTTGCTGTGTGGAGTTGCGCATTCTCCCCATGTCTGCTTGTGTTTCCTCCGGGTGCTCCGGTTTCCTCCCACATTATGTGCTGGATTGTACTGACTAGGGGTATGTCACTGTAACTTCACAGTAGACTTATGTTGACTCTACAATTAGGTTACTCTGAAAATCCCCTAGTTACCACATTCCAATGCCTGTTTAGGTACACTGAGAGAGAATTTAGCATGGCCAGTTCACCGAGCTGACACATCTTTTGGCCTGTGGGAGCACCCAGAGGAACTTTACACGTCTACAGGGAGAAAGTGCAAAGTGGCATTGAGGTAAATGATTAGCAATGGTTTCATTGAATGATGGAACAGTCTTGATGTACCAAATGGCCTATCCCTGCTTCAACGTTCCTCAGAACATCCTTTGACATGGTTCCTAATTTTGAACTATAATTTGCAACTTCTATTAAGTGAGTTGTTAATAAAGCATTCATTCATATTGATTTGAGTAATGGGATTGGGAAAACATTTGCCAGTCTTACAACTCCGAGCCCTGTCCTCTATACATTCCTAGCTCACTTTGCCACAACATTTTTAGCTTCATCTTCAGCCATGTGTTTTACGCTCTGAAACACTCCCGCTAAAAAGTTCTCCTTTAAATTCCACTTCTTTGGTTATCTCTGCTTTTGTCTCCTTTAGTTCTTTCTTGTCTGTGAAATGCTTTAAGATCAACTCTTATTATTGCTAACTCAATTTGATCTATTGTACATATATTGGGATATAGTGAAAAGTATTGTTTCTTGCACAGTATATCGTTCATAGAGTACATAGGGTAGAAGGAAAGGAGAGGGTGCTGAATATAATGTTATAGTCTTGGCTAGAGAGTAGAGAAATATTAGCTTAATATATGGTTGGTCCATTCAAAAATCTGATGGCAGCAAGGAAGAAGCTGGTTGAATTAGTTGGTGCATGACCTCAGATGTCTGTATCATTTTGTAGCAGTCATTAAGGTGGAAAATTTAAAATTTTGTTTTTCATCATTGTAATGATCTGGCATACAAAACCTTGTGAAGTTGAAACTAACAGCATTTTATATCTTTTTGTTCAGGCTAAAAATGTACAACACAGAGAGAAGGTGAAGAAAGCCAGCATTGAGGGGATTACCATCCAAGGTCAGCAAGGGACCAGGCTTCTTCCAGAGCAGCTAATCAGCGAGGCTTTCATTTTGAGCGACCTCTTTGATATTGATGAGCTTGCTGCAGTAGAATTACTATTGGCAGGTTTGTATTTTTGAAGTTCTGCTGTGATCCCTATGACAGCGTTAGTTTAAATAGACCAGTCCGTAATCTGTCAGCTGAATCCAAAGCTGTTCTTCGTTAAATCTGGAATCTTTGCCAGTCTTTATCTAGAAGCCTTACAGGGCAAATTTCATTTATATTGTTGAGTTATGATGTAGGTTGCATGTGAACTTTGAGTAAAAGTGAAGATTTCTGCATCAATTTTCTCTTTTTCTTACACACCCTTTTATATCTGTGATGCTCAACTCCTGCTGGGGCACTATTCGCAATACTGTTGAACTTCTGGTATCTTGCTTAACTAGCAATTTTTCTGCAGAAAGATAATCGGCATCAGAAGGATATTTGATTACAGATCTTGAACTCAATTATGTTTTCTCCTGATTTTCACTTAAATTTTCAAGCGGAAGCCAACACAATATAGAGCGAAAGCCTATATTAAAACAGAAAATGCTGGAAAATCTCAGCAGGTCTGAAAGTATAAGTAGGGAGCCTCAACAAACTTATCACTTGCTGGATGCATGTTTATAGTGGTGCTCAGCTGCTGTACTTGAAATACCTATTATAGCATTTAATGGGAATTAGTTTTCTCTTTTCACGTGGCTGAATAGTACACCAACAGTTCCTGCAGTTTAATTTCCGATTTGTGTAATTAACTCACTACTCCATGAAACTAATTTTTGTGTACTAAGATGTTATGTTATAACCATGAATCCTGAATTTCTGATCATGGGTTAATCACACAAGGGTGTGATATTTAGCATTATGAGGGTAAAATGTATGAACAATATGATTATGCCTTAAATTAAGATTCAGCCTGAGTAACAGTCAGGAGTCAGCTCATTGTGCTTATAAAAAAGCACTTTTTGTCTCATTACTATTGCTAGTTAAGTATTTTCTCGCCAGTTAAATCTTGTAAATTGTTGGACATGACACAGGATAAAGCTTGTCATTGATTGCCAATCTCTGTTTCACAATGTCAGTCTTTAACTTGTAGGGTCTGTGCCCCTCTTAACTTTGTTCTTCCAATGTGCTGCATATGCTATCTTTGACACTCTTCCTTGCTTAAAGGCAAGGCTCACTGATCTACTTCACCTATTCCTTTTGGGGGGAGCAAATATAAATTTCAGTATTAAATTGTTTGAAATATGTAAGGATTAAACAATGTGGGCCACTGTATCAATGGGATTAATAGGTGCATCCAAATATAATTATCATAGCTGAATCTGGGTTTCTTTGAAGGACTGGGCAAAACCACAAAATTCAGTCAATTGGCATTACGTGTGGCATTAAATGTGGAATAATGAATTTGATTCCCCAATCCATGGCCATTTGCTATTGTTGCTCTGTATTCTGGGTCAATCCTTCCACCAATTTGTGATCAGAATTTGTTTTTTGCAACATGAAATGTTTTCCTGATAATTATTTTGATTTTGCTGCAGGCCAGACAGTGCTGATTGATTTGTAAATGCTTTTGTTTTGATGTCAGCGAGGTGTTTTCCTTGTCAATTCCTAAAACATTAGTCTCTCAGCGCCACTGCAAACCAGCCAGATATCCCTAAGGCCAATATCTAGAAGAAAGCCTTTTTTTTCTTTTGAAAAACAAGACCTTCTGAGAACCAAACGTGGCAAATTGGCATGTGAACATTGAACTTCAGAAAGCTATAATGCCAGCCCCTACTGACAGATTTACGCTGACTTTAGTGCCTTTAAAGTTTACAGGCTTTTGTTGTACAATTCTAAATTTGGTTTAAAAATCAGGGGTTTTAAGCCAAAGAGAATTTGCAAACGTGCTATTAAGTTGTGAACACAGATAGCATTTTCCTTCTCAAATATATTTAAGAAAATTTGCATTGCAATACTGAACGCAGGCAGTCTTTGACTGGAATTCTCACACAGCATATTCTTCATTTCCAGTGTGGTACAACCATGCTTCAGGTAGTGGTTAAATCCATTTCCACAGTGAAGAAAAGCAAGGAACAGTTATAGATGTGGAGTCTTGCTTTAAGGAGAAAGAAACATTGGCACCACCAGTTGCTGGTGTACAATTATCCCTATCGCAATGTCCCATAGATCTCAGAACTAGAATGGAAATACCTGATATATTAACGATGGAACCCTTGGGTCATTTTTGATGTACTACTTGTATAATCTAATCTATCAGACGCCTTAATCTCTGGAAATTGTCTTTTCTTGTCTTCCCGCCATTTCCCAATCTCCGTAAAGTCTTCTGACTTCAAAGAACAAAACAGCATGGGAAACAGGCCCTTCAGCCCAACAAGCCTGCGCCGCCATCCCGATGTTCCCACCTCTACCCGTGATCCCTGTCTATGTTTATAGATCTATGGATTAAAAACGAAATTTGAGACAATTTAGGGAGAATTTGTTTTGCCAATTAGCCTAAGAGCACATCTTTGGGATGTGGGAGGAAACCGGATGACCTGGAGAAAACCCATGCAAGCACAGGGAGAATGCGCAAACTCCACAGACACAGGCCCAAATCCATGTATCAGCACAGCACAGCGATAGTCACTGAGCTGTCGTGTTTCCCATCAAATGGTCCAGGTCAAGCGTACACTAATGACGTGAAGCGCTAGGATACTGTCGAAAAAAAGTCCTCTCACGATCCATCGCGTGTATGCCCCTTGTTAGACAACAAAGTGGACCAAAGCACCTGTAGGATAAAAAACCAGTACATCAATATAATCATTTATTTACACACTTCCCAGGGATTCCCAAGGCTCATGATCCCTATTTTAAATCAGTTTTCTATACCCCTCCATTCCCATTTTGTTCATGTGCCCATCTAAGTATTTCTTAAATAACTCCAGAGTACCTGCCTCCACCACTTTACTTGGCAACTCATTCCATACCCCCACCACCCTCTGTGTGAAAAAACTCCCTCTAGCATCCAAATTATACCTTAGCCCCCTCACCCTAAGCCCGTGACCCCTCGTGCTATTCGAGTCCATCCTAGGAAAAAGCTTAACCCTGTTTACTCTATCTATACTTCGTTGGTTTAGTTTTCAAATGTTTCCTGTTTCACCTTTCTTGTTCATTTGGTGTTCTTTGATCTATTGTAAAGCATTTTGTGAGATCTTTTGTATGAAAGATTCTCTCCAAGTATCATTTGTTAAAACAGATAGCTGTTGATTTTCAGGTGTCTTGTTAGTTCCTCTAATTTGATCATGTTGTATTCACAGGTGAGCATCAGCTGCCCCGTTTCCCTGGCCTGACACGTGGTTTGGTAGCTATACTGCTATACTGGGATGGGAAGCGGTGCATTGCAAACTCCTTGCATTCTCTCATTCAATCACGACAAGGCAAAACGTGGACTCTGGAACTCAGGTCTGTGATTAAGTCTCACAAATTAAACAAAAAAGAACTTTGCAACTTGTACCGATTTTGAATCTGCCTTTTGTAGACTCATCAGGTGGTGTTGTTTCTGATTAAAAATATTACAGATATCGACAATAATATTGCACTCTGCATTATCGTGACAGAATGAAAACGTCTTTCTGTTCAAGTTAAATAGTGTAGGTGATAAATAGGAGAGTAGTTGTATCTCCTGGTATGATACTCAATTATATATTGCAGCAAAGTTCCAGGTTCTGACTTGGAATGCCTCTAAGTTGGTTGGTTTCAGAGGAGCGTTTTAATTGTCCAGTGACCTGAGATAACAAGGCGAATCTGATGAGGCCATCTTAATCAAAGTCTTGGTGAATCCCTGAAATTCTTCCCATCATCTGTCAACAGCTTCGGAACAGTGGAGATTAGTGTTAAGTACTTTATATAGCACGAAGTAGAGTTTTATATATGGCCTTCATATTATGTCAGAGGAAAAAGACATAATTTTTCAAACACAATCCACTAATTTATTCTTATGATTAACAGTGACTCAGATTTGAAGTTCATGAGTAACATGATTTATTGAGATGAAGACAATCATATAATATCTTGGGATTGAAAGCTAATTTTCTTTGCAGTTCAGAGCTTGTATCCATGACAACACGCTTTACTGATGAATTGATGGAGCAGGGACTGACTCAGAAGGTGCTATGCTTGATCAATCAAATAAGCCTGAACAACGAATTTGAAAAATTGCAAGCAGCACGTGGCTTGGGTAATGCAGCTCATCGCAAAGGGGTAAGAGTCAGTTATTTTATTTGCAGAATAATTAGCAGTTAGAGGAGTGAAAACATTCAACAAGGCTTTTTTATTGAGCCAGCAGTCATATTTTTGAACAGTTGAAAACATATACAGGATCCTTGGCTGTATGAAGAGAGGAATATAGTACAAAAGCAAGAAAGTTAGGCTAGTTCTTTATAAAAAGCTGTTAGATCTGGAATGTTGTTGCAATTTAGGGAAATTATTCAGGCTTGAAGAAGGTACAGTGAAAATTCATTAGAAAGCCATCAGAGATGATTGACTTCCATTATCTGTTATGATTGGAGAGGCTGAGATTCTCCTGCCAGACAGATTTGCTAGAGCTCTTTGACGAGGTATCAGCTAGAGGAGAACCAGTCAGTGTTGTATATTTGGATTTTCAGAAGGCATTTGATAATCTTCTACACAAAAGACTACTATGTGAAAAGGAGCTCGTGTTGGAGGTAATATTCTGGCGTGGATAGAGGATTGGCTAACTAACACGATACGGTGAGTAGTGATAAGAGGATTGTCCTCCACATGGAAGGCAGTAACCAGTGACATGCCAGCGAGATCTGCGCTGGGACTACAACTCTTTGCAGATGAAACAAAGGTTGGGGGGAAGGCAGCATGTCAGAAGGATATAAATAGTTTATGGAGAGATATTGACAGGTTAAGGAATTAGACAAAAAATTGGCAAAAGAAATTCAACGTGAGAAAATGTGAGAATGCTCATTTTGGAAGAAAGAATGAGAAGGAAGATTATTATTTAAATAGATTGCAGAAAGCTGTAGCACAAAGAGATTTGGGTCCTTGTTCATGAAAGCCAGAATGCATAGGGAAGGCAAATTAAATGCCAGCTTTTATTTCAAAGGGCTGGAGTATAAAAGTAATTTTGGCTTTCATGAACAAGGACCCAAATCTCTTTGTGCTACAGCTTTCTGCAATCTATTTAAATAATAATCTTCCTTCTCATTCTTTCTTCCAAAATGAGCATTCTCACATTTTCTCACATTGAATTTCTTTTGCCAATTTTTTGTCTAATCCCTTAACCCTAGGATTCTCTGGGAGGCTAGAGAGGAGACTGCAGAGTCTTTGGCTTTGATCTTCATGTCGTCGTTGGCTACAGGTATAGTGCCGGAAGACTGGAGGATGGCAAATGTTGTCCCTTTGTTCAAAAAGGGGAGTAGGGACCATCCTGGAAATTATAGACTGGTGAGCCTGACTTCTGTTGTGGGCAAAGTCTTGGAAAGAATTATAAGTGATAGGATTTATAAGCATCTAGAGAGAAATAAATTGATTAGGGATAGTCAGCACGGTTTTGTGAAGGGTAGGTCGTGCCTCACAAACCTTATTGAGTTTTTTGAGGAGGTGACCAAAGAGGTAGATAAGGGTAAGGCAGTTGATGTAGTGTATATGGATTTTAGCAAAGCGTTTGATACGGTTCCCCATGGTAGGCTACTGCAGAAAGTGCAGATGCATGGGATTGAAGGTGATTTAGCAGTTTGGATTAGGAATTGGCTAGCTGATAGAAGACAGAGGGTGGTGGTTGATGGGAAATATTCAACCTGGAGTGCAGTTACAAGTGGTGTACCTCAAGGATCTGTTTTAGGGCCACTGTTGTTTGTCATTTTTATAAATGACCTAGATGAGGGTGTAGAGGGTTGGATTAGTAAATTTGCTGACGATACCGAAGTGGGGGGAGTTGTAGATAGCGAGGATGGATGTTACAGTTTGCAGAGGGACATAGATAGGTTGCAGAACTGGGCCGTGAGGTGGCAAATGGAATTCAATACGGATAAGTGTGAGGTGATTCACTTTGGTAGGAATAACAGGCATATGAAATATAGGGCTAATGGAAGGACCCTTAATAGTGTTGTCGAGCAGAGGGATCTTGGGTTACAAGTACATAGCTCTTTGAAAGTTGGCACCCAGGTTGATAAAGTTGTTAAGAAGGCGTACGGTGTGTTAGCTTTTATTGGTAGAGGGATTGAATTTAGGAGCCGTGAGGTTACGTTACAACTGTACAAAACTCTGGTGCGGCCGCACTTGGAGTATTGCGTACAGTTCTGGTCGCCGCATTATAAGAAAGATGTGGAAGCATTGAAAAGGGTGCAGAGGAGGTTTACCAGGATGTTGCCTGGTATGGTGGGAAGGCCTTATGAGGAAAGGCTGAGGGAACTGAGGTTATTTTCATTAGAGAGAAGAAGGTTACGCGGTGACCTAATTGAGGCGTATAAGATGATCAAAGGACTGGACAGGGTGGATAGTGAGAGCCTTTTTCCTCAGATGGGGATGACCAACACGAAGGGACATAACTTTAAATTAAGAAGTGGTAGTTATAGGACGGATGTCAGAGGCAGGTTCTTTACACAGAGGGTGGTGAGGGCGTGGAATGCCCTGCCTGCAGCAGTTGTGGACTCGTCTACTTTGGGGGCATTCAAATGGTCGGTGGATAGGCATATGGATGATATTGGAATAGTTTAGGTTAGAGGGTCCACTGGCCGGCGCAACATCAAGGGCCAAAAGGGCCTGTACTGCGCTGTAATGTTCTATGTTCTATGAAAGTGTTGCTGCACACAAAAACAGAAAATGCTGGAAATTTTCAGAAGGCCTGACAGCATCTATGAAAGAGAATAGAGCTAATGTTTCAAGTCTGAATGACCCTTCATCAGAAAGACCCAAACAAAAGATCATCCAGACTCCAAACAATGGTTCTATTCTCTCTCAGTAAAGTTTCACAACACCAATTTTAAATCCAACCAATTTATTTGATAGTAAATTCGCGAGCTTTCGACACTATGGCCTTCGTCAGGCAAATGCAATGTTCTGGACCAGAACACTGCATTTGCCTGATGAAGGCCATAGTGTCGAAAGCTCGCGAATTTACTGTCAAATAAATTGGTTGGATTTAAAATTGGTGTTGTGAAACTTTACTGAGTTTACCCCAGTCCAACGCCGGCATCTCTACATCATGTCTATTCTGTCTCCACAGATGCTGTCAGATCTGCTTAGATCTTCCAGCAATTTCTGCTTTTGTTACAGATTCCAGCCTCTGCAATATTTTGCTTGTATTGAGGTGTTGCTACAAGGGTGTTATGAGATAGTAGTGAGGCCATATTTTGAATACTGTGTACAGTTTTGATCCCCTCATTTAAGGAAAGATATGTTATCATTGGAGGCAGACCACAGAAGTTTATGAGGGTTATCCTGGTTATGGAGGGACTGCCCCACGTGGAAAGATTAAACAGGTTGGGTCTGTCATCTGTGGATTTCAGATGAATGAGAGGCGATATGATTGAAATGTGGAAGATTCTCAGGGGTTAGACAGGATAAACGTTAGGAGGATATTTCTGCTCCTGGCAAAGTGCAGGATCAAAGGGCAAAGTTGCAGAATAAGGGGGTTTTTCTCCCAAAGAGTGGTGAATCTTTGGAATTCTTTGCTCCAGGAAGCTGCAGAAACCGAGTCCTTGAATATTTTCAAGCCTGAGATTGATGGATCAGCAGAGGAATTAAGGGCTATTGAGGAAAGGCAGGAAAGTGGATTTGGTGAGTGTTAGATTAACTGTGATTTTATTGAATAGCAAAGCAGGTCTGAAAGGCATATGGCCTACTTCTGTCTCCTATTTCTTGTCTAAGAGATGGTTAAGGGAAAATTTGAGAGAAATGTTCAAAATTAAATGCGGGGAGAGGCCATTCTGCCCATCAAACTGCAACCTCACCCTCCCCCTAGTGCCAAACCAAGTGCTGAGCTGCAGTTCAGGCCAAAAGTCTCTCTTAGTTCACTCAACTTCTTCCCAGTTCCCTGGTTTGTATCCAAGAGGCAAAATCTATTTCAAGTGTGTATCAAGGAAATCCTTAAATTTGGGCACCAGGAATGAAGGAGAATTCTCAAGCTGACATATCACTTTGGTTGTTTTTCTACTTGGTTACACCAGCGAATGGAGAAGGGAGCAAAATGTACATCATGTTCTTCAAATCTCTCAGGACAGTAAAACATCTCTGCTAATTCTCTAGGTTTCAGATCTGATCAAGGAATGCCGCCGATCGCTTGCAGATTGCCTTTTCGCCTGGGCCTGCCAGACACCATTGAATAAAGATGACACATTGTATCTGATTTCTCATTTGGAGTGTGTAACGCTGGAGGCTGATGGCACACTGGAAAATGTAAACCTGGCTCTGCTCATGGCTCTGCTCTATTGTTTTGATATCAGTTTTTTGGAGCACGTCACCGAGGATCGAGAAGGTATAAGAACAGCCAGTTAAACACCAGAAAGAACCGCTATTGGCCGTGCTTGTTTTGAAATCTTGACAATGTCAGCTCTCTAGAGAGATTACCTCAAAGTTTTTTTTTATTTTATCTGACAGTACAGTAAGATAATGTGTCAAAGATAGTAAATGGAAAACCCTGCCCTTCGTGTTTTTTGGTACTAGAGTTAGCACCCTTGAGTTCTGCTTGACGTTTCTAAAGAATGTTGTCATCACGTATGGTGGAGCTTTCAGTCTGAAATACTACAATGGGTCATCAACCTTAATATGATTATTTCCAGCATTTGTTTTTCTTATTTCAGATTTCCAGCATCTGCATAATTGTGCTTTTATCAAAAATATATTTTTGAGTGCAGTTTTGAATGTTTCATTCGGTCCAACATCCAGTTATTGTTTCTGCCTCTGATTTTAACTATCCTGGAGATTGGTGCTGAATCCTGGCTGGTTTGCATAGTTATCAGCTAAATTCCTACAGTAACTGAATAAATCCCAGAGGATATTCATAGTTTGTACTGTGTGATGTGACCTTGTCGTCGGAGACAATCGAACAAAGGTTTTCCTATTTGTATTGAGTTATGTGAGGGATATGATTTTGAATACAGCTTGTTTACTTCGGTGCATCATGCCTCAAAATAAAAAATCACTATCAAGCTACAACTGGATAGAAATGCTGTCCCAAGTTCACAATTCATTCTGGGTAATTAAGTGCATGCATGATAAAATCTTCCTCTGTAAAAGTCCAAATAATTATAATTTACTCCGGTTTTCTTCTACTTGGCTCTACTCCCTCATTGGATAAATTGATATTTCATTAATGATGCAGGATAATAAGTCCCCAGGGCTTTATGTGCTTAGCAGCCACAATTCATAGTGTACAGTATAGCTGCCTCCATTGTAGTGTATGTAGAGATGTCGGCATTGGACTGGGGTAAACAAAGTAAGAAGTCTTACAACACCAGGTTAAAGTTCAACAGGTTTATTTGATAGCACAAGCCTCCAGCTTGTGGAGCAGTGTCGCTTCATCAGTGGGAGTTCAATTCACAAACAGGGCATATAAAGACACAAACTCAATTTACAACATAATGGTTGGAGTGCCAGTCTTTACAGGTAATCAAGTCTTAAAGGTACAAGCAATGTGAGAGGAGAGAGGGATTAAGCACAGGTTAAAGAGATGTGTATTGTCTCCAGCCAGGTCAGTAAGTAAGATGTTGCAAGCCTTGGCCAGTCGTGAGGGTTACAGTTACAGATAATGTGAATGAACCCAAGATCCCGGTTGAGGCTGTCCTCGTGTGTGTGGAACTTGGTTATCAGTTTCTGTTCAGCGACTCTGCATTGTTGTGTGTCATAAAGGCCACCTTGGAGAACGCTTACCCAAAGATCAGAGGCCGAATGCCTGTGACCGCTGAAGTGTTCCCCAACAGGACAAGACTACTGTTGCCTGATGATTGTCGAGCAGTGTTCATTCATCGTTGTTGTAGTGTCTGCGTGATCTCCCCATTCTACCATGCCTCAAGACATCCTTTGCTGCAACGTATCAGGTAGACAACGTTGGCCGAGTTGCAAGTGTATGCACCGTACCTGAGATGAACGGTGTTCTTACATAAAATGACTATGGATGTCCCCTATGGATAAGCCCTCTGCATACACAGGATCTGCTCAAATGAGGAGGATCGCAACAGATATCTCCGGACGCTGAAAGATGCCCTCATAAGAACAGGATATGGCACTCGACTCATAGATCGACAGTTCCGACGCGCCACAGCGAAAAACTGCACCGACCATCTCAGAAGACGGACACAGCAGGTAGAATACTCTTCATCATCCAACACTTGCCCAGAGTGGAACTATGACATCTTCTCTGGACACTTCAGTATGTCACCGATGAAAATGAACATCTTGCCAAGGCCATCCCAAACTCCCACTTCTTGCCTTCAAACAACCACACAACCTCAAACAGACTGTTGTCCACAGCAAACTACCCAGCCTTCAGGAGAACAGTGATCACGACACCACACAACCCTGCCACAGCAACATCTGCAAGATGTTCCGGATCATCAACACGGATGCCATCATCTCATGTGAGAACACCATCCACCAGGCGCACAATATGTACACTTGCAACATTGTCTACATGATACACTGCAGGAAAGGATACCTTAAGGCACGAAACAATAGGGAGACCCTGCAGACTCTACGACAACGGGTGAATGAACACTGCTCGACAATCACCAGGCAAGAGTGTTTTCTGCCTGTTCGGAAACATTTTGGCGGTCACGGCCATTCAATCTCTGATCTTCGGGTAGCGTTCTCCAAGGTGGTCTTCACAACATGCGACAATGAGACTGACAGCCGTGTACCACACACGTGAGGACAGCCTTGACTGGAATCTTGGGTTCATGTCACACTATCTGTAATGATGTGGTGATGTCGGTGTTGGACTGGGGTAAACGCAGTAAGAAGTCTCACAACACCAGATTTATTTGATAGTAAACCCATAAGCTTTTGGGGTTTGCTCCTTTGTCAGGTGAAAAGTTTGTGGGTTTACTATCAAATAAACCTGTTGGACTTTAACCTGGTGTTGTGAGACTTTTTACTGTGTTCACATTATCTGTAACTTCCATGACTTGCCTGGGTTTGCAAAATCTCACTAACTGTCCTGGCTGGAGACAATGCGCATTTCTTTAACCTGCACTTAATTCTCTTTCCACTCACTTCGTTTGTACATTTAACGATTGATTACCTGTAAAGACTCGCACTCCAACTATTGTTTTGCAAATTGAATTTGTGTCTTTATATGGCCTGTTTGTGATTAGAACTCCCACTCATTTGATAAAGGGGCAGCACTCTGAAAACTAGTGGCTTGTGCTACTAAATAAACCTATTGGACTTTAACCTGGTGCTGTGAGACTTCCTTTTTTTTAACACACAGTACAGGCCCTTCATCCCTGATGTTGTGCTGAGCTGCGTCTGAACCCAAGATCAAGCTCTCCCACTTCCTTTCGTTCAGGTGTGCTCCGTGTGCCTATCCAATTACTGCTTGAAAGTTCCTAAAGTGTCCAACTCCACTATCTCAGCAGGCAGAGCATTTCCACACCCAACCACTCTCTGATTAAAATTTCTACCTCGGACATCCCTCCTATATCTCCCACCATGAAGCTTATACTAATGCCTTCTAGTAACAGCTACATCCACCCGAGGAAATAGTTTCTGCACGTCCACTCTATTTATTCCCCTCATCATTTTATAAATCTCTATTAAGTTGCCTCTCATCCTCTTCCGCTCTTAAAAAAAAAAGCCCCAGCTCCTTCAACCTTTCCTCATAAGATTACCCTCCCAACCAGACAGCATCCTGGTAAATCTTCTCTGCACTCTGTCCAATGCTTCTGCATCCTTCTTATTGTGAGGTGACCAGACCGCGCACAATATTCCAAATATGGTCTCACCAAGATCCTGTGTAGTTGCAGCATTACTCCACACGTCTTAAGCTCAAACCCCCTGTTAATAAATGCTAACACACTCTAAGCTTTCTTCACAGCTCTGTCCACTTGAGTGGCAACTTTCAGAGATCTGTGGATATGAACCCCAAGATCTCTCTGTTCCTCCATGTTCGTCAGAACCCTGCCATTGACCCTGTAATTTGCATTCAAGTTTGTCCTATCAAAATGAATCATCTCACACTTATCAGGGTTAAACTCCATCTGCCACTGTTCTGCCCAGCTCTGCATTCTCTCAATGTCTCTTGCAGCCTACAAGAGCCCTCCACCTCATCCACTACTCAACCAGTCTTGGTGTCATCTGCAAATTTACTAACCCACCCTTCAGTCCCCTCTGCCAAGTCATTGACAAAAATTATGAATAGCAGAAGACGCAGCACTGATCACTTACTCCATTGTAGTATGGCACATCAACTGATGTGTCCAAACTGTGCTTTGTCCATGGGATTTGTCTTAAGGTGAATAGTTACAGTTCGAAAAGCTCACAAGACTATCTGGGGAACTTATAAAAGTTGACTTTGTTCTAAATGTGTGGAGCTGGTGTGATGCCCAAATTATGTGCCTTTACTGTCAGATGTGGTCTCCATGTCACCTTCTTTATTGTGAAGTAGTCTGACGAAATTAGGCTGAATGGAACGGTGAGGATCAAATAGAGCAAATTTCACTCGTGGCAGTAATACTTGCCTGAAAATGCATGTTAACAGAGAAGTGAATTGGTTGGATTGCTACTGTTGGTTGATGCACCACCCAGAATGTGTGAAAACACAGGAATGAAAAATGGGCACTTCATTGTGTTTAATTAACAATACAAACTCAACGGCAGGTGTTGCACTGAAGACATAATTCTGTAAATAAAATTGATAGGTCACTAATTGCATTCTGAAGTGCATTTTTTCTCCTTATCTTTTTAAAAGGTTAAAATATTTTCTCTTACCAGAATTAATTCATCAGCTGCCGCTATTGACAGAAAGACAGTACGTGACTGCTATCCATTACAAACTGCAGAACTCACAGCCATGGAAACTACCAGGCCTGCAGGCTGTGGTCAGATTGGCCTGGGCCTTGGCTCTGCGAGGGATCTCACAATTACCTGACACTACAGGTAAATGATCTTTTTTACTCTCCTCAGATCCCATATATTACTCAAAAATTTGGTTGTTGGGTTTGATAGCTAATTTTAAAAGAAAATAATTTGTGGGATGTAAATGTCACCGGCTAGGTCAGCAATCATTACCGATCCCTAGTTTACCTTGAGATGGTAAAAGTGAGCTTCCTTTTGAACTGCTGCTGTTCCACAGTGCTATTAGGGAAGGAATTCTAGGATTTTGACTCAGCCACTATGAAGGAATAGCAATATATTTCCAAGTCAGGGTGGTGTTTAGCTAGATTGCTCTTGAGTGCTGGCGTTCTCAGGTATCTGCTGCTCTTATCTTTCAAGATGGTCATACTTGTGAGTTTGAAAGTTGAATTCCTGGATGCGTTTTGCAGATGGTACACACATGTGCCACTGATCACCAGTGGTGGAGGAATTAAATGATTATGCAAAGGAGTATTAACCAAGCAGGCCTCTTTGTCCTGGATGGTGTCAAACTTCTTGAATATTGTTGGAGCTGTACTCATCCGGGCAAGTGGGGTGTCTTCTATTACACTCATGACTTGTGCCTTGTAGATGGTGGACAGGCTCTGGGGAGTCAGGAGATGAGTTACTTGACATGCGATTCTTAATCGTGGATTTGCTCTTGTAGCCACGATATTTATATGGTTAGTTCAGTTCAGTTTCTTGTCAATAGCGAGCTCAAAAATGATGATTTTGGAGGATTCAGGGAAGGTAATACCCTTTGAAAGAGAAGGTACAATGGATATTATTTTGTTGTCATGTCTGACTTTCGATGTTGATTCTAATTTTCCATCTGACCTCAAAATTTCTTGATTTCTGTTAGTCTTATGAAAAGTATCTATCTCAGCTTTGAATATGCTTAATAACAAGTTTGCGCAGAATCGCCGAGCGTAAACTGATAGCCAAGTTCTGCACACATGAGGATAGCCTCAACCAGAATCTTGGGTTCATGTCACACAATCTGTAACTCCCATGACTTGCCTGGGCTTGCAAAATCTCAACAACTGTCCTTCTGGAGACAATACACACCTCTTTAACCTGTGCTTAACTCTCTCTCCACTCAGATTGTCTATATCTTTAAGACTTGAAATCTTGTAAAGACTCACATTCCAACCATTATCTTGTAAATTGAGTCTGTATCTATATATGCCATGTTTGTGAGCACAACGCTTCATTCACCTGAAAAACCAGTGACACTCCGAAAGCTTGTGCTACTAAATAAACCTGTTGGACTTTAATCTGCTGTTGTGAGACTTCTTAGTGTGTTTACCCAGTCGAACGCTGGCATCTCCACATCATATCTAACCACAGCCAATAATCTCATGTAATAGCTTCTCTTTCTGCTCCACATAGTTATTCTGATGTCTCTGAGGGATCTATCCATAGTTCGCTCATATGAATCAACTAGATATTGTCACTTGGTGACACATCTGAAGATTGTGTCAGCTCTGCCTCAGTTGGTAGCATTTTTGCCTCGGAGTTGAAAATTAGATTCAAGTCCCAGTCCTAGATTTGATCACTGACATCTTGACTGAAACTCCATTGCAAAATAAGGCTGTGCAGCGTTGTTAGAGGTGCTATCTTTTGGGAGTAATGTTAAACTTCTCTGCAGCCTCAGGAGGATGGAAAGGATCTCATGACACTATTCTAAAGACTAGTGGATGAATTATTCTGGGGTCCTGGCCAATATTTATCAGTCAAATCTTCAACAGATTATCTAGCCATAATAACTTTTTATAGAATCCCTATGGAGGAAGCCATTCGGCCCATCAAGTCTGTCCTAACCACAATCCCACCCAGGCCTTATTCCCATAACCCCACTTACTTACCCTGCAATTCCTCTGACACTAGAGTCAATTTAGTATGGCCAGTCAACCTAAACAATACATCTTTGGACTATAGGAGCATCCGGAGGAAACCCATGCAGGCAAGGATAATGTGCAAACTCCACACAGACAGTAATTCGAGGCTGGAATTGAACCTGGGTCCCTGGCACAGCTTAGCCATTTCAGAGAGCATTTTTTTCTAAGAATCAACCACATTGCTTTGGATCTGGAGTCACGTGTAGGCCAGAGAGTAACAGATTTCCTTCCTTAAAGGACATGAGTGAACAATGGGTTAATTAAAAGACTCATCATGAGTCTTTTAATTCCATGTTTTTATTGAATTTAAATTTCACCACCTGCTGTGGTGGGATTTGAATCCGGGTCCCCAGACATTAGCTGGGCCTCTAGATTACTAGTCCAGTACAAGACCACTACACTACGCCTTTTCGTGTCCTACCAAATAAGCCACAGTTTACATGCACAGCACTTTGAAAAGTCTTGTGGTTCTGTCTCAATGCAAGTCTGTCTTTCTTTGATTACTCTGCCCTGTTGGCTACTTCACGTTTAGATTGCTGATGAATCCTGTCTCTGATAAAATTTGAAAACTAAAATTGCTTGATCAATGATGGTTCTGCAAAAGTACTTCCTAATTTTGCCCCCACTGTGACCCCATTTTGAAACTTGAAAGTCTCCATGAGACTGGAGAGAGTTTGGAGCTGTGAGTGTGAAAGTTGATTGATTCGTGAGAAGGAGAGATTTGTGGGAAAGCTGAGGTTGGGGCGAGACTTATGAGAGTGGGCTGTAGTTGTGAGGACAGGTGATAGTTGTGAGCTATGGTTTGTGAATTTCTATTTTACAAAGTATTGTTCCAGGAAATGATCTCGAGTATGTTATCTGAAGTTGTCTTCCACACTTGGTTTTGTGAAGGGTAGGTCATGCCTTACTAACCTCATTGAGTTTTTTGAGAAAGTGACCAGAGAGGTGGATGGGGGTAAGGCGGTTGATGTAGTATATATGGACTTTAGTAAGGCTTTTGATAAGGTGGCCCATGGAAGACTTCTACAGAAAATGCAGATGTGTGGAATAGAGGGTGATTTAGCTAATTGGATTAGAAATTGGCTGGCAGATAGAAGACAGAGGGTGGTGGTTGATGGGAGATATTCATCGTGGAGTTCGGTGACGAGTGGTGTGCCTCAGGGGTCTGTTTTGGGGCCCCTGCTGTTTGTAATTTTTATAAATGATCTGGATGAGGGTATTGAGGGATGGATCAGTAAATTTGCAGATGATACTAAAGTTGGTGGTGTGGTAGATAGTGAAGAGGGGTGTTTTAGTTTACAGAGTGACTTGGACAAGTTGCAGAGCTGGGCCGAGAGGTGGCAAATGGAGTTTAATGTGGAAAAGTGTGAGGTAATGCACTTTGGCAGGAACAATAAATGTGTAGAGTATAGGGCTAATGGTAGGGCTCTTAATAGTGTTGAGGAACAGAAGGATCTTGGTGTATGTGTCAATAGATCCCTGAAAGTAGGCAGTCAAGTGGATAAAGTTGTTAAGAAGGCTTATGGAGTCTTAGCTTTTATTGGTAGGGGGATTGAATTTAGGAGCCGCAGCATCATGTTGCAGCTGTACAAAACTCTAGTGCGGCCGCACTTGGAGTATTGTGTGCAGTTCTGGTCGCCACATTATAAGAAAGATGTGGAGGCATTGGAGAGGGTACAGAGGAGGTTTACTAGGATGTTGCCTGGTATGGAGGGCAGGTCCTATGAAGAGAGGTTGAAGGATTTGAGGTTGTTTTCGTTAGAAAGGAGGCGGCTAAGGGGGGATCTTATTGAAACATATAAGATAATTAGAGGTTTGGATAGGGTGGACAGTGATAGCCTTTTTCCTAGGATGGAGAAAGCTAGCACGAGGGGACACAGCTTTAAATTAAGGGGTATGAGTTATAGGACGGATATCAGAGGTAGGTTCTTTACTCAAAGAGTGATTAGGGAGTGGAATGCCCTGCCTGCAGCTGTTGTAGATGCGCCAAGTTTGGTGGCGTTTAAGAGGTTAGTTGATAAGTATATGGATGAGAAGGGAATGGTTTAGTTAGGAGGGGCATTGCTTTTTATTTTGGTCGGCACAACATCGAGGGCCGAAGGGCCTGTTCTGTGCTGTATTGTTCTATGTTCTATGTTCTACTAGTTTTGCCAATTTGCCTTGTCCAATCTATGTAAAGCTGCAAATCCCTCCTCCACTCTTGACTGTTGCGTTACATTTTTTTTTACAAAATCTGACTTTTTTGATTGGTTATGTTTTGTGCTGTTGGATCAGACACGCTGTCTGCAACTTGGGGTCTGATTTTTAGACCAGGTGGCACCCAAATTAGCACTGTGCCTCACAGTACCAGGAACCTGAGTTCAATTCTGACCTTGGATCGCTGTCTGTATGGAGTTTGCATGTTTTCCTAGTGTCTGTCTGTGTAGATTTCCTCCCACAGTCCAAAGATGTGCAGTTTAGGTTGGTTGGTCATGCTAAATTAACCCTGGTTTCAGGGGATTAGCAGGCTAAATATGTGGTGTTACGGGAATAGGACCTAGATGGGATTGTGTCGGTGCAGACTCAATGAGTCAGATGGCCTCCTTCTGCACTGTAGGGATTCCATGGTTCTGTCTGCAGGGCTGCTACCTGAAAATTCTAATATCTTGATTTGAATTAATATACATGGATCTTCTATCTATTAACACTAGCTGATATAGATGCATTTAATAAGCTGAATATGGCTGAGGTGGGTTGGAGAATCATAGAATCCTCGCAGTGCGGAATGTGCTATTCAGCCCATTCTCCAGTAGAACATCTCACCCAGACCCAACCACTGCCCCGTCCCTGTAATTCCATGTGTTCATCTGACTAATCCCTTTAACTGAATCATCTTAGGACACTAAGGAGTAACTTAACATGACCAATCCATCTACCCCTGCACATCTTTGAACTATTGGGTCATTTGCCCATATTAGTCCATCCAAATTCAGCCTTTCCTCCTCCCAATCCCAAAACGCACATTGTCGAATCTGACCACCATACTGTGGCAGTATGACCTTCCTGAAATGTTAACATGCTCCTAATATTTTAGCACATGACAAACCCTGTACTGGTTAAGAAAACACCACTTTGTTTATAGGGTACATACTCTAAAAGACAGTTGTGCAATTTTAATTGTAAGGTTGAATCTGTATAATCTGAATACTGATTATTGATGGTTTGAGTTGACTGTATTTTATTTCTCATAACCACAGCATTGACAGAGTTCACAGAGGCTGATGAGTTGATTGCAAACATGGCCATTGGCCAGAATGCCTTCCTTTTCCTCACGGATGCTGTAGTGAGAGCTGAGGGCTTGCATCAAGATGAGTTCTACATCCGCAGGATTCACAATCTAATCACAGACTTCTTGACGCTCATGCCAATGAAAGTAAGTTATAGACGATTATTCAACTGGTGCACATCAGTGGGTCTGCCTTAAGAACTTAAGTACACTTTCCTTTAGATGCCCTTGACTTTCTGCCTGACTCCTACCTTGTGTCACTTGTATTCGTACCATTCATTACAGTGAACAGTTGGCCTCCATTTCATCATTCAGTCTTCATAATTAGGAAAACTACAAACAAAAATAAACATAGACAAGGATCATGGGTAGAAGTGGGAACATCGAGGTTGCGGCATGGGCTCATTGGGCTGAAGGGCCTGTTTCCCGTGCTGGTTTTACTTTGTTCTTTTGTTCTTTGTTCTAAAACATGTACACCTTCCTTCAACTTTTTTCATAACATTTAATTTGTTGTGAGACAGGGATCCTGTGGAAGAATTGATGTGAATGTTCCAAATTACTGACAACATGCTTTTTTTCTCACACCATCTTTTTCATGGTCATCATTGATTCATTGTTAAGAGGTGTATTTCTCAAGTTTGATCTCATGCTTGTGAGCCACTGAAGGAGAACTATACTCCCTGTCTGTACCATTCAATGTGTCAGGATACTTTCTGTATGATATAATGGAACACGCTTGAATGAACCCTGGGAGGACCATTGATTTTGCTGGGGAATTGGGACAACTGACTGTTGGTACTTCTGCCTCATGTGATTGTAGGTTGAACCTTAGTTCATTAGAGTCATTACAAGTGAAAACTGTGTTTTTATTTTAAACTTGGTATTTCTGGAGATAGGCATTCGCAAACTGAGTAAATTTAATTCTGGAATTGAGTCTGTGCTGGGAATTGACAATGCAACACCCTGCTTATAACAGGAGAGGGAGTGAAATCACACACAAATCTTTTCCTTGTGACTCCATATTGAGCCATTTGAAGTGGATAGGAAGGTCAAGTGAATTAAAATCTTAACAGCTGACCTGAGCTGTAACTAAATCCTTTTTAAAATAACAAGGGTGGCATTCAGTGACTAGAGTGGAGTCAGTCATAATGATCACCAGCAACTGCTATACATATAACGCAGGTATGCTTCCTTCTGCCAGCAGCACTCCTTGAGAATTGTTGTTCATCTAGAAACACCTTATGTCAGTATTGTATTGTACTTTAAATGAGGCACTCTTGGTTATTCACATCAGTGCATTTTGCTGAGAAAAGCGATTCAGCAAATAAAAGTTTGATGAACAAATTGTGTAATGATAGTGTTGTCAGACATCATAAATGTAATATTAGCCGGTACTTCAAGAAAGTGTTTGTCATACTCTGAGAAATGTGATAGTGTAGGGCTGAAGAACTCAGAATGTACTTCAGTGGCGGCATGCTCCCACCTCACCTCACCCGCTCTGTCGGGAGGTGGAGCAGGAGAAACATCTGTGACAGGAACAGAAAGATGGTGAACTATGCCTTGGCAGGGTAAAGCTGAAAGGAACTCTGGTAGAAATCCATAGTGGCCTTAAAATGATCATCTGACCTTGGCGTGGGGTGAAAGACTATCAAACCACCTGGAATTTTGTTACTTCCGAAGTTTCCCTTAGGATTGCTGGTGCTCATTCCTCATGCAGTTTATGTGCTAAAAAAAATGATTCGAAGTCTTGGGGCTGAAACATTCTCAATTAATTCCAAAACTTTAAATGGGTAAGAAATCAGGCTGAATGGCTTAGAACCAGGTGTAGAATGTTGTTTTGCTAAGCCACATGCCTTTAAACTGCATAACAGTAGAAATGGACTGGGTGGGACGCTCTCTGCCACATAGTAATAAATCTTTGGATTGCATTGCTAGCGAATGTGGTGGGTGCTGAATCTGCACTTCTGACTTGGAGAGTTTGGCCAATACTTGATTTGAAGCAGAGACAGTGAAAAAAAGAGATAGACGTAAAAGATAAATGACCTAACATTTCAACACTGTGGTTAATATGATCTGAACTGACTGATTTCCTGCGGGGGTTAGAGAATAATTTTCTCTTAACTCCTTTTTCTGACCTTGGCTGCTGTTGTACTGCTTTTGCCTCATCCGGAAGATTGTATGCTTGTGCTAGATGAGAGGAAGAGTCTGTTTAAACTGCTGCCACTATCATGAATGGGGGAAGGCTTGCTGAAATAGGCTTCCCCTTTTTCCTTCCTCCAATTTTGTACGGTGGTAAAAGAAGCATAACCTATGAGATTGTGCTGAAATTCCTTTTCCTTTGCAATCTTGCCTTGTGTCTAACAGGTTAAACAACTGAGGAATCGTGCAGATGAGGATGCCCGAATTATCCACATGAGCCTGCAGATGGGCACCGAGCCACCTTCCACTTTGCGCCGTGATCTTGAGCATTTGATGCTGCTGGTAAGTGAAAGATTAACTCAAATTTGAACTTTGAATGAATAGACACCAAATTTGTATTTTGGTGACCAGACTGCAATAGCAAGCATTTGTATGACATGGTGTTACATTGTAACATCGTAACATTGTAATAATGGCAGATGGAGTATAATGTTAGCAAGTGTGAGGTTATCCACTTTGGTAGGAATAATGGTAGGAAGGATTACTATTTAAATGGAGAAAAGCTGCAGCATGCGACGCTGCAGAGGGACCTGGGGGCCCTTGTGCACGAATCGCAAATACACAGTATGCAGGTGCAGCAGATGATTAAGAAGGCGAATGCAATGTTGGCCTTTATAGCTAGGGGGATAGAATATAAAAGTAGGGAGGTACTGTTGCAGCTGTATAGGGTACTGGTGAGGTTGCAGCTGGAGTACTGTGTGCAATTTTAGTCGCCGCATTCGAGGAAGGATATATTGGCCTTGGAGAGGGTGCAGAGAAGGTTTACTAGGCTGATACTGGAGATGAGGGCATTGGATTATGAGGAGAGACTGAATAGGCTAGGTTTGTACTCTTTGGAGTTTAGAAGGTTGAGAGGGAATCTCAGAGACATATAAGATAATGAAGGGGATGGGAAGGGTAGAGGTTGAGAGACTCTTTCTGCTTAACAAAGATAGCAGGACTAGAGGGCACAGCCTCAAGATTAGAGTGGGGGGGGCAGTTCAGATCAGAGTTGCGGAGGAGTTTCTTCACGCAAAGGTTGGTGAACCTTTGGAATTCTCTGCCTGATGAGATGGTGGAGGCTTCCTCGCTGAATGTGTTCAAGTCAAGAGTGGGTAGGTTTTTGATTGACAAGGGAATTAAGGGTTACAGGGAGAAAACGGAAGAATGGTGTGGACCACTACAGATCAGCCATGATCTTATTGAATGGCAGAGCAGGCTCGAGGGGCTGTATGACGTACTCCTATTTCTTATGTTCTTATGACATCTTAAATGTAGTAAAACAAGAGCTTCTCACCAATCTTATCAAAGATTGACTCTAAACCACATGAGGAGACTTGGTGACTGTGTTATAGAACACCTTTTGTTCAGTCCAAAAGCATGACCTCAGCCTTCCTGTTGTGTGCCATTTTAACTTGGCACCTAGCTCTCATGTCCACATGTTCATCCTTGATCTGCTGCAGTGCTCCAGTGAAGCTGAAGGAGCAGCAACCCATCTTTTAATTAGGCACATTGCAGCCCTCAGGACTCAGCTCTGAGTTCAACAACTGTAGACTGTGACCTTTCTCCTCCATCTTCAGTTTTCTTATGTATCCCATATATTTATTGTCTCGATGGAAATACCACCCCTACCCCATCAGGCAATTTGTCTCTTGCTTTTAAGGTTGCTACATCTTGTTGCAATCTCTCCCAATCTATATCCAATACACTTTCCCTCTCTTTAATTCTGCCTAAAAGTCAAATGGACTCAGAATGTTTACACCGTGTTCTCTCCATGCAGCTGCTATCAGACCTGCTGAGCTTTTCCTGAATTCTTTGTTTTGTTTCAGGAGATACTAAAGTAGATGACCAAAAGTTTGATCAAAGAGACCGATTTCAAGGATTGCCTCAAAGGAGGAGAGAACCAGAGAAATGTAACGAGGGAATTAAGAGCTTAGGAGCTAGGCAGCAAAAGGTGCAAATGTGCAAGCACTCTGACTGGGCTATTATAGCGAAGTGGAATCATGTTCAACTATTGATTTAGTTTTTAAAGGGACATTTCTTCTATGTGTTGTTGATAAATTAATCATAATCCTATACTTTAGACTTTGGGAAAAGGACATTGAGGTTCTGGTTGCTGTGATCATAGACTGACTTACTCTTCTTTGATGCAACAAATAATATTGATTATGTATTTTTAATAACTTGGATCACTGATACTGATTAAGGAAAATACAGATTCCATCCTCACGAAGTGCTGAACTAGCTGATGTCACAGGCATTGGTTGGAACTTGGTAGCGAGCTACAGTTTGCTAGCTTAGTCTGGTCTTAAAGAGCAGAAAACCAGCCAGGATTCCTGTTCCTGATTTGCTATTCAGTGTCCATGCTTAATTCTGTTGCTATTCCTCATCTCCTCCTGCTTTTCTGGTGGCTGAATCATCCATTGACAATTGGAATAACCTCGCAGTGAGAATTGGTGTGAAAATGAAGGAACTTTAAGCGTAAATTCCCTACAATTATTGCTGCAATTAGAGGTGTGTGCATCTCCTGGGAGCCAAATTAGGTTGTGATCTCCCAGAGTCTGACAGCCCTCTGGAAGAAATGAGAATCTGGAGCATTGCAAATACAATTTCAATTGTGCCCCAGCTTGAGGAGGGAAGGGAGGTTTAATGGGAAGAGAAGCTTTAATGCAGTTATGATTTAGGTACATGATGCTAAAACAATTCTCAACATTTAATTTTTGTGTTAACCAAGTATTGAATGTCAATTGCCTGGCTTGCATTTCAGAATTTGCACCTTTTTAATGGGTGAATAGCTATGACAAGTTGAGCTGAGTAACACAGTGCTTAGCCTCCTGCTAGTTAGATAGCCATGATATGGAGATGCCAGCATTGGACTGGGGCAAGTAGTCTCTCAACACCAGGTTACAGTCCAACAGGTTTATTTGGTAGCACGAGCTTTTGGAGCACTGCACCTTCATCAAGTGAGTGAGGATTGGGTTCACAAACGACACATATAGACACAGACTTAGTTGCAAGATAATGATTGGAATGTAAATCTTAACAGGTAATCAAATCAGTTTATAGCCAAGTTCCCCACACACATGAGGACGGCCTCAACCGGGATCTTGCGTTCATGTCACACTACCTGTAACTCCCATGATTTGCCTGGGCTTGCAAAATCTCACTAACTGTCCTGACTGGAGACAATTCAGACCTCTTTAACCTGTGCTTAACTCTTTACTCGCATTGTCTGCACCTGTAAAGACTTGATTACCTATTAAGACTTGTGTTCTAACCATGATCTTGTAATTGAATCTGTGTCCACATAAGCCCTGTTTGTGAACCCAATCCTCCATTCACCTAATGAAGGATCAGTGGTCCGAAAGCTTTTGCTACCAAATAAACTTGTTGGACTTGAACCTAGTTTTGTGAGATTTTTTGCTGTGCGTAGTCAGGTAGATCACTGAGGGCCTCCAGTGGCAGAAAATAAGTTGTGCTTTGTGAGAACAGTTATTTGTAAATTGCCCAACGATGGAGGCAAGTCATTTAATCCAAGTACACCAATCATGTACATTATGTAGATTCACCAAATAGCTGAGGCCTTGCCAGTGGGTGTGATGGTATTTCTTTTAAATGTATCCATTTACAGTTTTGAACCTATGATAATATATTTGACAGTTCATCAGATTTCACTATCTTGATTTCCTTCTCAAATAAATTACTTATGAGATGATTGTGGTTTATTTCATCTTTTGGCAGATTGGAGAGTTGTACCAGAAGGATCCTTTCAAACTAGAGCTCGCTCTTGAATATTGGTGTCCATCAGAACCATTTCAAACTACAACCATGATAGGTTCCTTTTCAGGTTTGACCCGCCATAGGCCACCTCAACGCCAGGTATGTCTCCAATGATACCAACCCAGCTGCATAAATGAGATCAATACATTTTTGTGAGGTAGCAAGTGATATGGATTACAGGTGATTCAGAACACTTGAGGGACAGATCAGCCATGACCTAATGTAATGGCACAGTATACTAGAGGGACTCTGTTACTATGTATTCCACTGTTTTCAGCAATGTCGTCAGCATTTCTGAGATGGTGACGAAGAGATATTGTCACTAGACTTGCAGCCCAGAGGCCCAGGCTGATGCTCTGGAGACATGGGTTCAAATCATACACTAGCAGCTGTTGGAGTTTAAATTCAAAGAACAAAGAAGAACAAAGATCAAAACAGCGCGGGAAACAGGCCCTTCGGCCCAATGAGCCCACGCCGCCACCCCGATGTTCTCGCCTCTACCTGCAATCCCTGTCCATGTTTATAGATCTATGGATTAAAAACCAATTTGAGACAATTTAGGGAGAATTTGTTTTGCCAATTAGCCTAAGAGCACATCTTTGGGATGTGGGAGGAAACCGGAGGTCCCGGAGAAAACCCACGCAAGCATGGGGAGAATGCGCAAACTCCCACTGACACAGGCCCAAATCCATGTATCTGCACAGCACAGCGATAGTCACTGAGCTGTTGTGTTGCCCATCAGATGGTCCAGGTCAAGCATACACTAATGACGTGAAACAGTATGATACTCTCGAAAAAGATCCAAGAGCAGTCCTCTCACGACCCATCGTGTGTATGCCCCTCGTTAGACAACAAGGTGGACCAAAGCACCTGTAGGATAAAAACAAGAACATCAATATCATCACCTATTTACACACTTCCCAGGGACTCCCAAGGCTCATGATCCCTATTTTAAATTAGTTTTCTATACCCCTCCATTCCCATTCTGTTCATGTGCCCATCTAAGTATTTCTTAAATAACTCCAGACTACCTGCCTCCACCACTTTACTTGGCAGCGCATTCCATACCCCCACCACCCTCTGTGAAAAAACTCCCTCTAGCGTCCAAATTATACCTTACTCCCCTCACCCTAAGCCCGTGACCCCTCATGCTATTTAAGTCCATCCTAGGAAAAAGCTGTTTACTCTGTCTATCCCCTTCAAAATCTTGTACACCTCAGTCAATAAAATCAATCAATCAATAAAAACTCTGGATTAAATCTAGTCTCAGTAATAGTGATCATGAAACCACCATCAAATGTTGCAATAACTCATTTGGTTCTCTAACGCGCTCTAGGGAAGGAAATCTACTGTCTTTCCTTGGTTTGGCCTACATGTGACTCCAGACCAACAGCAATGTGGTTGATTCTTGCCCCTTGAAATGACTTTCCAATCAAAAGCAGTTCAGGATGGGCAATAAATGCTGGCTTTCCCAGCAACACCCTGTGAAAAAATAAAAAGAAAAGAATGTTGTGCTTTTTATTTACTGTAACTCCACGATAGTTGGGTATGGTCAAATTTATGTCTGTTATGACATGCATTTCTTCCAACATTTCTCCTTATTTGTTTAAAACTATTAAAGGTCTGAAATTGATAAAAACCTTGGATGTTACAGAGAAGAAAATTTAACACTTGTCACATTTTCCTCTGTTATTGGCTAGCTCGTATACGTGTTAGCTTGAGGTTTATAAATTTGTCCTGTGAGAAAAAAAAATGTTCAATTACTTTTTATCTCTCAGGTTGTCCTATCTAAGTTTGTGAGGCAAATGGGAGACATGCTTCCTCCATCTCTCTACCTGCCCTATCTTAAAATGCTGCGTGGACTGGCCAATGGACCACACTGTGCACACTACTGCTTCAGTCTGCTCAAAGTTAATGGCAGCAGTCATGGTAAGTTTTTCTTTGCACAAATTGGAGCTGTTTTGCAATGTAGGAGGCCCGTTAGTGGAAGAATGCATGAAAACGCATCAGAAGTGTTCTTGACATTCAGAATTAAGAAACTGTGGGACGTGAAAATGAGGGATGTGCTTTGCTCGCATCTTAAAGGGTGAAATATTGTGGATGCCGGGGCTTGAGTTGGAGATGGGGTGTTCAGGTAGTGTTCGTGGAGAGTGGAACAGAATTAATGTTTTAGTTTGTAAACTTCTCATCAGAATCAGAATTGGAAATGGTAGAGATATGTTTCAAACATTCTTGGAGAAGGAAAGAACAAAAGGAAAGGAGGCAGCGCAGCGCACCAGCAGGTTTGAGCAGAAGCTGTTTAGCGGGCTCCCTTTTGGTGTCACAGCCTCTGAGTATCCGGCAGCCTGATTTCCAGTGCCGGCAGCCTGATTTCCAGTGCTGTCAGCTCCACACCAGAAACTGACGCGAGGCTGAATATTTTATGGAGATGCTAATTTGAATATTATTTAAATCCCATTAGCAGGCTTGGGGACACCTTGGCACTGCCTACCAGGCAGTGCCATGAAGATGGGGCCTTGGTGGGATGCGTGATCTTGCTGCCACTCTGCATTTGGGCTGAGTGACAAAGGGAGGAAGGCCAGTGATTGGGGCCGATCATCCGTGTAGGTGGGGGCTGTCCCAGGCATGTTCGGAAGGCCTCCAATAAGGCTGTTGAGGCAGGGGAGGGAGATATCGCATGGCTGTGATGTGGGGGTCATGGGGTTGACCAGCGACCCAGAGGCCGCCAGTGATGGGGCCACTGCGCGTGCGTTAATCTCAGCACTGACAGGTCACCACATACACAGTAACAAGTCTCACAACACCAGGTTAAATTCCAACAGGTTTATTTTGTAGCACAAACCACCCAGCTTTCGGAGCGCCGCCCCTTCATCAGGTGAGTGGGAGTTCTATTCACAAACAGAGCGGATAAAGACCCGAACTCAATTTACAAGGTAATGGTTGAAATGCGAGTCTTTACAGGTAATCAAGTCTTAAAAGTACAGACATTGTGAGTGGAGAGAGAGTTAAGCACAGGTTAAAGAAATGTGAATTGTCTCCAGCCAGGACAGTTAGTGAGATTTTGCAAACCCAGGCAAGTCGTGGGGGTTACAGATAGTTTGACATGAGCCCAAGATCCCAGTTGAGGCAGAACATGGCTATCAATTTCTACTCGGTGCTTCTGCATTGTCACGCGTCGTGAAAGCCGCCTTGGAGAATGTTTATCCGCAGATCAGAAGCCGAATGCCCGTGACTGCTGAAGTGTTCCCTAACAAGAAAGGAGCAGTCTTGCCTGGTGACTGTTGAGCTGTGCTCATTCATCTGTTGTTGTAGTGTCTGCATGGTCTCCCCAAAGTACTGTGACACAGGACATCCTTTCCTGCAGAGTATCAGGTAGACAACGTTGGCTGAGTTGCAAGAGTGTGTATTGTATACTTGGTGGATGGTGTTTTCTCACATGGGATGATGGGATCTTCGTCGATGATCTGGCACGCCTTGCGGAGGTTGTTGTGGCAGACTTATGTGGTGTCATGGTCACTGTTATCCTGAAGACTGGGTAGTTTTGCTGCGGACAGTGGTCTGTTTGAGGTTATGCAGTTGTTTGAAGGCTAGAAATGGGGGTGTGGGAATGGCCTTGGCGAGCTGTTCGTCTTCATCGATGACACGTTGAAGGCTCTGGAAAAGATGTCATAGTTTCTCTGCTCTGGAGAAGTACTGGACGACAAAGGGTACTCTGTCCGCTGTGTCTCGTGTTTTCTTCTGAGGAGGTCAGTGCAGTTTTTCACTGTAGTGTGACAGAACTGTCGACCAATGAGTCAAGTGCAATATCCTGTTCTTATAAGGGTATCTTTCAGTATCTGGATATGTCTGTTGTGATCCTCTTCATCTTAGCAGATCCTGTGCATATGGTGGGCTTGTCTGTAGGGGATGGCTTCTTTAATGTGTTTAGAATGGAAGATGAAGAAATGCAGCATTGTGAGGTTATCCATGGGCTTGCGGTAATGAAGTGCAGAGGTAACCGTCCTTGATGGAGATGCATGTGTCCAAGAATGCAACCGATTCCAGAAAGTAGTCCATGGCAAGTCTGATGGTGGACTGAAACTTTTGATGTCATCATAGAGTTGTTTCAGTAATTGTTCACCATGAGTCTAAAAGAAGAAAATGTCATTGGTGTATCTAGTGTATAGCATCAGTTACATCACATGCTTAATGGCCCACTAGTGCTGTGCTACCAGCTTCGCCAGCTGGAATAGGCCCTGCCCCTGATTTTTAGCATGATTCACGTTGAGGCATTTTGCAATGCACAGAATGTGGGAAATTCATTTTGAAAATACTGCTTTAAAAAAACCAGCTAGGTTTACTCCAGTTTTAACACAGTTCGACACTTGGAATTTTTTTGAGGTTTGCTTGCATTGTCTGTGATAGGCTGGAAAAGCAGGCTGAATTAATGGATAAAGTGATGATAATGTCAAACAAATAGGGATGTTATTGGTATAAGTAAACAAACAAAAATTGGTCTAGATCAGAAGATGTGGGAAGAACAGCACCACAATAATTACCAACACATACTATCTTATCTGAAATCAGTTTCCAGTCCAGCAGCGTATAAAGTGCTTAATGGAAAGTTGAGATCCAAAGACTGGGTGGTTCAGTCAGATTCGGGTGAAGAATTAAAATGACAGGTGGCTAGAATCTCAGGTTCACACTTGCACACTGACTGAAAGTCTTTCACAAAGCAAGCACCCAATCTACATCAGATGTCCTGCCCTTGGGCATTGTTTAAAAATTAGGGTTGGACTGTTAGGCATGAGGTTAGGAAGCATTTCTGTACACAAAAGGTGGTAGAGGTATGGAATGCTCATCCAAAAATAGCAGTTGATAAATTAATTGTTGTCTTTAAAAATCTGAGATTTTTTGTTAAACACAAGTATTAAGGGATATGGACCAAAGGTATATGGTGTTAGGCCATAGATCAGCCATGATCTCATCAAATGGCAGAAGAGGCTAAATGGGCTGAATGGCCTATTCCTGCTCCAATAGAAGCAACCATGTTATGGGCAACAAATATATACAAGCTTAAGAGAATTACAATAGCTGGAACCATAACACTGCAATAGTTATTGAGAGAAGAAGATTAAAAAAAAACTTGGAACTACAGTGTTTTTTTTTAATGCTGTGATAGAAATCATATGTTCATTCTTGTTTTTTGCAGTGGAAAACATCCAGGTGGTCGGAGGCAACCCAGTATCTTGGGAACATTTTTTCCACTCACTGATGCTGTACCATGAACACTTAAGGAGAGACATTCCGAGCACAGACACCATTCAGTACAGGCACATGCCTTTGAGGGGCATAACACAACGCGAGATGGATGGCCTCATCGCCTTCCTTGAACTCACAGGCACCATTATCACATGGGTAATGTGCAATGTACTTGACATCTTTCCACAAATCCAGGATAGGGAATATTCTGAGCAAAGCAGTAAAAGTTAAGTTCTCTGTTTATTTTGCTTTAGGTGCAGCGTGGTTACACAATGTTTAGCATTGCTGTATCACAGCGTCAGGGACCCGGGTTCAGTTCCCATCTTTAGGCGATTGTGGAATTGTACATTTTCCCTGCATATGTGTGGGTTTCCTCCAGGTGCTCTGGTTTGCACTGTTAGTCAACAAATGTTTTGCCACAGGTTAAGTGGCTTGCCAATGCTAAACTTAATGTCTCAAGATGTGTAGGTTGCATGGATTATGTATTAAATAGGTGGGGTTACAGAGATAGGGCCTGGGCAGCATGTGCTGTTGGCGAGTCATTGAAGACTCGATGGGTTGAATGGTGATGAAGTAATTTCTTTCACTGAACCACCTCAAAAACTGATCCTCTGTAATCGTGCAACACAGGACACATGTAGCCACACAGTATATATCTGGGTGAGGGTCAAATATCTCAGCACAAATGTATCTCAGCTTCCCATAAATGAACTGCCTAAGCTATCTTGACAGCTTGACTATTTTCAAAGTGTTTACACTGTGTAATACAGAGCCAAACCCTAACATCCTATTTAAAAAAACAGCTGCGTTGATGCCAACAAGAGCATTATTAATGCACTTGCTTAAGAAAATATTTCAAGTTAAGAGTGGAGAGCTGGGAAAACTTCTGAGTTGGCATTTGTTAATTACAACTTTGCCTGTTCTTTTTCAACATTTTCTTCTTTCTTATCTGTATCTAACTCTGATTTCTTTTGTGCTTGTTCAGATTGAAAATATAGTGTTTCTGTGTGTTCAGTTCTGCTTCTGGGTCCCACTGTCAGCCCTGGAGATAAGTCTCAAATTGTTGAAAAGTGGCCTCCAAGTGGTTGAAACCACTTTTTAAAGTTTTAAAGTTGATTTATTAGTCTCATATGTATGCTTATGTTAACAGTGAAATGAAGTTATTATGAAAATCCCCCAGACGCCACACTCCGGCACCTGTTTGGATACACTGAGGGAGAAATTAGTATGGCCAATTCACTGAACTAGTACGTCTTTGGACTATGGAAGGAAATTGGACAATGCGGAGACCACAAAGCATAGGAACAGAATTAGGGCACTCGGCCCATCGAATCTGCTCCGCCATTCAACCATAGTTCATGTTTTTCTCATCCCCTTTTTCCTACTTTTTCCTCACAATGCTTGATCCACTTATTAATCAAGAACTTAACTATTTCTGTCTTAAAGACACTCAATGACCTGGCCTCCACAGCCTCCTGCAGCAGTGAGTTCCACAGATTCACCACTCTCTGGCTAAAGAAATTCTCCTTATCTCTGTTTTAAAGGATTGTCCCTTTAGGCTGAGTTGTGCCCTCTGCTTGTAATCTTTCCTACTAGTGAAAACATCCTCTCCACCTCCATTCTATCCAGGGCTCGCAGTATTGTGTAAGTTTCAATAAGATCCCCCATCATTTTTCTAAACTCCAAGGAGTACAGACTCAAGTCCTGAACCGCTCCTCATACAGCAAGCTCTTCATTCCAGGGATCATTCTTCTGAACCTCCTCTGGACTCTTTCCAAAGCCAGTACATCTTTCTTTAGATATGGGGCTCAAAACTTCTCAGTACTTCACATGGGGTTCAACCAGTGTCTAACACAGCTTCAGAAGTGTATCTCTGCTTTTGTATTCTAGTCCTGTCAACGTGAATGCCACCATTTCATTTGCCTTCCAAACTGTTGACTGAACTTGCATGTTAACCTTCGGATGCTTTGTGATTTCCTAGACTATTTTCTAAATGGGAAAGGCCTTTTGGAAATCTAACTAAATCATGTCTATATCTTCTCCTTTACATAACTTTCTTGCTACCACCTCAAAGCACTCTAACAGATTTGTCAGACATGACCTCCCCTTGACGAAGCCGTGTTGACAGTCCAATTTTATCACGCACTTCCAAGTACACTGCGATCTCATCTTTAATAATGGATCCTAAAATGTCGCCAGTGACCAAAGTCAGGCTAACTGCCTATACTTTCCAGTCTTCTGCCTCCCTCCCTTCTTAAACAGCAGTGTTACATTAGCTAATTTCCAGTCCTCTGGGAACCTCCCTGCCTCCAATGATTGTTGAAGGATCATCACCAATGCCTCCACAATTTCCTCAGCTATCTCTTTTAGAACCCTGGGGTATAGTCCATTCAGTGTAGGTGATTTATTCACCTTCAAACTGTTCAGTTTCCCCAGAACCTTCTCTTTTGTGATGGCCACTACACTCACCTGTGCCCCCGATTTTCCTGGAGCTCTGACATTCCACTGGTGTCTTCTGATGCAAAGACTGATGCGAAATAACTTTTCGGTTTCTCTGCCTTTTTTTATTTCTTATTATTACTTCTCCAGCTTCATTTTCCAGTGGTCCAATATCTATTTTTGCCTCTATCTTAGTTTTTATATGTTGAAAAAAACTCTTCCTATCTTTTTTTATATTACTAGCTAGCTTACACCTGTATTTCATCCCCCCCCCCATTCCATTGCTTTTTCAGTTGTCTTCTGCTTGCTTTTAAAGGCTTCCCAATCCTCTGGCTTCCCACTAATCCTCACCATTTTGTATGCTTTTCTTTGTTTTAATGCTGCCCTTGACTTCCCTCATCAGCCATGGATGCCTTGTCCTTCCCTGAGCATGTTTCCTCCTCTTTGGGGTGAATTTCTGTCGCACCTCTGGAATAACCCCTCAAAATTCCTGTCATTGCTGCTCCACCCAGAATCCCCAGTGAAGTACAATGGAACAGCAACAACAGGACAACTGGGGTTGGTTCAGGAGGTACAATAGATATTCATCCCAAGACGAAGGCACGGGGAGAATGTGCAGACTCTGCACAGAATCAAATCTGGGTCTTGGCGCTGTGGGACAGCAGCTCTAACCACTGTTCCGTCACCCTATTGTTTGTTTTGTAGCCAATAGAGCATTAAGTTGAAATGTTACCTTAGTCAGTTTTTGGGTTGGCTCATCAGTGTGCCCAGTAATGTGGTGGTACACAGTGAAGTAAGTGGACACAAATTATCCAGAGCTGTGAGAATTCATATCTGTTGACTTTGCTTTGCTTTCAGTTGTTCAAGTGGAGAATGTTTGTTTGCAATTAGTGATTGCATTTGCTGAAGCGACAGTGCAAAAACTGTATTAAACCTATAAAATATGACTGACTTCAAAATAGTGTTATTGAATGAAACAGATGTTATTGAATCAAAAAGATTGTGAAAACATCTGCACCAGCTCCCAGAGGATAAAAGACACCACGTGGTGCAGACGCCACACCAACCAGGAAGGATGTTTGCACTGTGTAGTGTTAGCTTGTCTAAGTTGTGGGAAGCAGCTGAAGTTCTCTTAACTCTCATATAGCACTAAAGGAAGCCATTTGTCCTCTGTGCCATTGAAAGCACTAAACTAGTGTGGCTGGGGTGGAAATCGGAACAATAGGTCAGCAAATGTAATGACTGGGGATGAGCGCGGGACCAAGACCACAGCAGCTAAGAAAAAGAGCAGGCTGGGAAAGGTCAAACTCAGTGGACCTGGAGGTCTGGGGTGCCTCTGCTTCAAATACAAGAAGTTTAACAGTTAAAACAGATGAATTTAGAGCCTTGATTCATGTTCAGGATTTGGATGTGATTGCAGTAACAGAGACTTGGTTAAAAGGATAGGACTGGAAATTAAATATTCTGAGTAATAGGTGTTTTAGGTGAGACAAGGAGAGACAAAAAAGAACTGGGTGAGTTTCAGTGCTATTTAAGGAACATACAGAGGGAGGACACCTTGGTAGAACCAAGTAATGAGACACTGGGTAGAGCTCAGAAACAGGAAAGGTGCAGTAACTATGATGGGGATGTACTACGGGCTTCCCAACAGCCATGGGATGTTAAAGAATAGATTTGTAAGCAGATTAGGAACATTAAAGACAGAAGGAAGCTTTTGGGCTTTTTGAGCCTGCTCCGCCATTCGTTACAATCATCCAGCTCAATAGCCTAATGTTGCTTTCTCCCCAAAACTTTTGATCCCATTCGCGCCAAGTGCTATACCCATCTGCCTCTTGAATACATCAGTGTTTTGGCATCAGCTACTTCCTGTGGTAATGAATTCCACAGGCTCACCACTCTGTGGGTTAAGAAATGTCTCCTCACCTCTATCTTAAATAGTCTACTATGAATCTCCAGACTGGTTCTGGACTCCCCCATCATTGGGAATATCGTCCCTGTATCTATCCTATCTAGTCCTGTTAGAATTTTATAAATTTCATGGAGATCCTCTCTCACTGATCTGAACTCCAGCAAAAACAATCCTAACCTAGCGAACCTCTGCTCATATATCAGTCCCATCATCCTCAGAATCAGCATGGTAGTCCTTTGCTGCACTCCCTTGAGAGCAAGAACATCCTTTTTCAGAAAAGGATACCAAAACTGCACACAATACTCGAGGTGTGGTCTCATCAAGGCCCTGTATAACTGTAACAAGACATCCCCGCTCCTATACTTGAAACCTCTTGCAACGAAATTCAATATGCCATTTGCCTTCTTTATCGCCTGCTGCACCAGCATGCTTACCTTCAGTGAGTGGTGCACAAAGACACACACTTCCCTCTCCCAATTTGCAGCCATTCAAATAGTAATCTGCCTCCTTGTTTTTGCCACCAAAGTGAATAATCTCACATTTATCCAAATTATACTGTATCTGCCATTGATTTGCCTATTCACCCAACCTGTTCAGATCATTCTGAAAGATCTCTGCATTCTTGTCACGATTAATCTTCCCACCCATATCGTCTGCAAACTTCGAGATGTTATCTTTTGTTCCCTTATCCAAATCAGTATGAATAGCTAGGGTCCCAGTACCAATCCCTGGGACACCCCAATAGTTATTGCCTGCCATTTTGACAAGCACCCATTAATTCCTCCTCTTTGTTTCCTTTCTGTCAACCAGTTTTCTATCCATCTCAATATACTTCCCCCAATCCCATACATTTGAATCTTACATGATAATCTCTAATGTGGGACTTTGTGAAATGCTTTCTGAAAGTCCAAATATACGACATCAACTGGCTTCTCCTTGTCAACTCTACTAGTTACATCTTCAAAGAATTCCAACAGATTTAGTAAGATGCTACCAGGACTTGATGGTTCGAGTTATAAGGAGAGGCTGGATAGACTGGCACTTTTTTTTTTCTCTGGAGCATAAAAGGCTAAGGGGTGATCTTGTAGATCTCTATAATATAATGAGGGGCACAAATCAGCAAGATATTCTATATCTTTTCCCAAAGGTAGGGGAGTCTAAAACTAGAAGGCATAGTTTTAAGGTGAGAGGGAGGGATACAAAAGTATCTAGAGGCACAATTTTTTCACATAGAGGTTGAGTGTCTGGAACAAGCTATTAGAGGTAATAGTAGAGGTGGGTACAATTTTGTCTTTTCAAAGGCATTTAGATCGTTCCATGGGTAGGATGGGTATGGAGGGATTTGGGCCAAATGCGGGCAATTGGGGTTAGCTTAGGGATTTAAAAAAGAAAGGGCAGCATGGACAAGTTGGGCCAAAGAGCTTGTTTCCATGCTGTACCCTCAATGATACTAATGAATTTGTCAAGTATGATTTCCCATTCATAAATCCATGCTGACTCTGACCCTGCCACTGCTTTCTAAATGCTCTGCTATAAAGTCCTTAATAATGGATTCGAGAATTTCCCCCACTACCAATATTAAGCTTATTGGTCAATAAGTTTTCTCTCTATCTCCCTTTTTGAATATTGGAGGGACATCAGCTACCCTCCGATCTGCAGGGAGTATTCCAGAGTCTCTGGAATTCTATAGGTGACCACCAATGCATTCATTATTTGGAGAGCCTCTTCCTTAAATATTGTAGATTATCAGGCCTTATGAATTTATCCACCTTCAGTGGCATCCGTTTTCCCAGCACATTTCTCTACTAATTTTAATCTGTCTCAGTTCCTCCCTTTCACTAAATCTTGCGTTCTCCAACATTTCTGGCATCTGCTTTGTGAAAGCAGAACAAAAAGATGCGTTCAGATGCTCAGCTATTTTTTTGGCCCCTATTATCCATTCTCAATTCTAGACAGATGTAGAAATGATAGAGATGTTTTAGTGGGAGATTTGAATTTTTTTTCATGTTGACTGGAAATCTCTTAGGGTTAGGGGGCCAGATGGTAAGGAATTTGTGTGTCCAGGAAGGTTTTTTGGAACAATATTTGATAGTTCAATTCGAGAGGAGACTACACTGGACCTGGTACTAAGAAATGAACTCGGCCAGGTCATTAAGGTTGCAGTGGGGGATGTGGCAAGCAGTGACCATAATTCCATAAGTTTTCGGATACTCATGGAAAAGGACAAGTGTTGTCCTAGAGCTAAGCTGCTAAATTGGGGAAAAGCTAACCATGACTAGATTTGGCAGGATTTGGAAGCTGTTGTTTGGGTGAGGACGTTTGAGGGTAAATCCACATTTAACTTGTGGGAGTCTTTTAAGGAGCAGTTGATCAGAGTGCAGGACAGGCATTTGCCTGTGAAAAGTAAGTGCAGGAAAGTCAGGATTTGGGAACCATGGATGACCAGAGAAATTGCAAGTCTTGTCAGAAAATAAAAAGATGCATACATAAGGCTGAGGCAACTAAAAATGAATGAAGCACTTGAAGAATACGGGGAAAGTAAAAAAAAAAAAGAACAAAACAGGGTTAGGGGATCAAAAAGGGTCACAAAATGTTCATGGCATGCAGGATTAAGGAGAATCCCATCCAGGACAAAGGAGGGAAATTATGCATAGAACCAAAGGAATAGGGTGAGATCCTTAATGAGTATCTTGCATCGATATGCAAAAAGGAGAGGGACATGTTGGTTGATGATGCCTATAAAGGGTATGTAAACCCTCTGGAGTAAATCGTTATTCAGAGGGAAGAAATGTTAAGTGAATTACAAAGCATTGAGACAGACAAATCTCCAAGGCCAGATAGCATCTAATCCCAGAATACTGAAGGAGACGAGAGGGGAGATTTCTGGGCCTCTAACACAAATCTTTGTTTCCTCGTTGGCCACAGGTGAGGTCCCAGAGAATTGAAAAATAGCCAGTGTTGTCCTGTTATTTAAGAAGGGTAGCAAGATAATTCAGGTAATTATTAGGCCAGTGAGCTTGACGTCAATGACGGTGAAATTGTTGAAGATTCTCAAACTGAATAGTTTTATTAACGATAAACAGCATGGTTTTGTACGAGGAAGATCATGTCTCACTAATTTGATTAAGTTTTTTGAGGTGAAAACGTAAATGATTGACGAAGAAAGAGCAGTGGATGTTGTCTTTGTGGACTTTAGTAAAGCATTTGACAATGTCCTTCTTGACAGGCTGGTGCAATATATTAAATCACAGGGGATCATGGTGAACTTGCTAGATGGATTCAGAAGTGGCTTGGCCATAGAAGACAGAGGTAGTAGTGCTTGGATGTTTTTCTGAATGGAAGTCTGCTTTTTTCCCAATTACTCACCAAGTCTTTGCTTTTCAAGTATTTATGTAATTCCCTAGTGAGAGTTATTGCTCATGCAGTGAAGGCTGTTTATCTGATATCCAAGTGAGTAAATAACAATGTTTGGTACTGAGTACTTGTACCACTGGCCCAGGCTTGATTTCCACTTTGCTGAGCTTGCTGGTCTCAACCAGAGCAGTACCGAAGGAACTGTAATTGGTCTCAGCACCTCTAGGTTTGCTGCTCTGTGTGTGCCTATGTTGAGTGAGATCGGCATTGGGCTTGGCTGCTTCAGTAATACAGTTAGTGAAAACATGCTGCTCAGCCTTCCGCCTGAGTAATCACGAGGATGACTGGTGCCTGTAGGATTGTATTCCAGTAAAACATCAGTATTTCCATGGTAGGGAAAAATGGATTCAGAGAGGAGAGAAAAGTAAGGGGTTAGGAAGAATCTTCCAATGCTTACCTTGCCTTGTTTTATCTTCCAGAGTGAGAATGCCCGCTTGGCTTTGTGTGAGCATCCACAGTGGACACCTATTGTGGTTATGTTGGGCTTGATCCAATGCAGCATTCCACCTGTACTAAAAGCTGAAATACTGAAGACACTGGCAGCATTTGGCAAATCACCAGAGATTGCTTCTTCTCTTTGGCAGTCCCTGGAGTATACCCAGGTAGGCTATACAAAAAGTACTGTTGAATTTGACAAGGTGTCATATAGAGTGCTGAATAACAGAATAAATGTTCTGTAAAGTGAAGATAGTCACAGAGTGATGACTCCAGTGGTAACTGGAGACCCAGTGAAGAAAGAACTGAATTCTGCCATGGTATCTTCTGACCATGATATGGTCAGTGTAGGACTGGGGTAAACACAGTGAGAAGTCGGACAACACCAGGTTTAAGTCCAACCGATTTACTTGATAGTAAACTCACAAGCTTTCGAGATTCCTCTCTTCGTCAGGTGAATGAAGAGTTCTGGCCTCAGACAGTACATATAACAGCTGTTAAATGTTATATCTGTGCTGTCACATGTACTGTCTGAGGTCACAACTCTTCATTCACCTGACGAAGAGGGGAATCTCAAACGCTTGCGAGTTTACTATCAAATAAATCAGTTGGACTTAAACCTGGTGTTGTTGAACTTCTCACTATCTTCTGGCCATATGGCTTTTTTACTTCCGCTATTTGTTTCTGTACTTGAAAAATACCTACTGAGGGCCTTGAGAGAGAATCATTCAATCGGATGGAGATAGGTGGGAGTCAACACTGAAGGAATGGAGATTCTGATCTGACAGCATTGTCGCAGCCGGAGCTATGCATTGATTTCTCCTTTCTCATGTCCCTTGCTATTTGTGACGTTAATTATGTGTATCCTAACTTCATTTCCACACAATTCCTGTTTGTCTCACCTCAACTTGCAACAATAAATCTTCAATAGTGTTACTTTCATCTTTCAGATATTGCAGACAGTTAGAACTCCAAGTCAGAGACAAGATACTGGGATTGAGGTAAGCACCTATGCAATAACAAAGCTGAATAGCAGGGCAGCCCAAGCTACTGTGCTACCAATTATAGACAACCAGAATTTTTATGAATTTTCCCAATGTGTAGTTAGGAATTCAATGCTTAGTTAGCAGTGGTGGAGGAATTGCAATGAAAAATTGCAATTACCAGTGACAAGAGGGGAAAGAAGGGAGTGTGCTGCAGACGGGAATTAAATCAGCAATATGTTGACATGACTTTCTTTCTAATAAAATAATTAAAATTGAAAATGTTGAAAATCCGCATGAGACCCACCTGAGCGCCTTGCATATGCTTGTAGACCCCTCTACTTTTTAGGAAAGGTTTCTTTTCCATTTTAATACATCTCTTCTATAGATTTTAATGGACCTTCTATGCATTTCCAGCACTACCTGTACTTCATTCAAACTTTGATTATTTCTATTTGCTTGTATTTCCATTGCAATTCATCAGCAATAATTAGAGCTGGGGCATTACTGTCAGAACTTGGACTGTATTGTGCCTCATTATCTCAAAATCATAGATTCCTGCAATGCAGAGCTAGCACGAGGGACACAGCTTTAAATTAAGGGGTGATAGTTATAGGACGGATGTCAGAGGTATGTTCTTTACCCAAAGGGTGGTTCGGGAGTGGAATGCCCTGCCTGCAGCAGTTGTAGATGCGCCAAGTTTGGTGGTGTTTAAGAGGTTAGCTAATAAGTATATGGAAGAGAAGGGAATGGTTTAGTTTGGAGGGTCATTGCTTTTTATATTGGTCGGCGCAACATTGAAGGCCGAAGGGCCTGTTCTGTGCTGTAATATTCTATGTTCTATGTAGAAGGAGACCAGTCATCACACCGAATCTGCACTGACCACAATCCTACACAGACCCTATCTTCATAATCTCATGCATTTACTCTAGCTAGTCCCCTGACACTAAGGGGCAATTTAGCATGGCCAATGCATCTAACTCACACATCTTTGGACTGTGGGAATAAACTGGAACACCTGGAGGAAACCCATGCAAACACCACGCAGTGACCCGAGACAGGAATTGAATCTGGGTCTTTGGAGTTGTGAAGCAGCAGTTCTAATCACTGTGCTACCATGTCACCTTTTCTATTCTCGTCCCGTTTTTCTATACTTATGAACTGGTGATCATCAAAATCTCTGCTTCCTCTACCCTCACTCTCACAAAGCTCCATTCATCCAGCGTGCTGTGCTTGCTGAAGTTCATTCCGTCTTGGTTCGCTAACATATTTTAAAATTCTCAACCTTGCTTTTAAGTCCCTTTATGGCCTTGCCCCTCTATCTCTGTTACCCCCTGCATCCTTACAACCCTTGAAGATTCCTTTGCTCCTCCAATTCTGACCTCCTTGTGCATCCTCAAATTTAATCATTTCATGAAGGCCATTTGGCTGATGGCTGGTTTGTGATGTGGAGCAGTGCCAGCAGTGCAGGTTCAATTCCTGTCCTGAGGCTATTCATGAAGACCCTGCCTTCTCCATCTTGTCCTTAGCTTCAGGTGTGGTGACCCTTGGGTTGAATTATCACCAGTCAGCTCTCCTCAAAGAGGAGAATAGCCTATAGTCTTCTTGAACTGTGGCGACATTTATCTTTTTTACATCTGTCTTCAACTGCTTTTGCTGGAAGCTCTGGAATACTGTTTATAAACCCCTGTCCAAGATTTTTGATAAACTCTTGTGAAATGCCTTGAGACATTCTACTATATTACAGGTATATAAAGTGTTGGTTTCTGGGGAACGAGGCTAAGATTGTTCATATAAATTCCAAAATTTTCCCTTTTTTATTAATAGACAGTTAACAAGGATAGTTGGAGATTTTCTCAACTTATTTTGGTACACATTCTGCTCAGTTGGAATCGTTTGCGATGTTGTGCTCTAAATAATGCACTCTGTTTTTCTGAAGTCTGGCCTAAGGTTCAAAGATGGTTCTGGAACTAAAATGATGCTGTTTTATTTTGGTTCTGAAGAAGTCATACTAATTTGAAATTTAGCTCAATGCTGCCAATCTTCTGAGTATTTCTAGCGTTTTCTGTTTTCATTTGAGATTCCAGCACCTGCAGTATTTTACTTCATTTTTGTTTACAATTCATAAACTTGTAAAATATATTACAGAAAAATAGACCATTTTTCAAACCAATCTGAGTTGCCATTAATGTTGCCCTTGAAACTTCTTCCACTTTCCTTGTCTTATCTATGCCTACCTTTCATTTCCCTCCTTCTTCATAGCCTTATTTAGTTTCTCCTGAAATGAGTCAGGATTTGTTACTGGACTGTCTTCTGGCCGCACAGGGTGAAATCATTACTGCCAGCTGCTTCAGCAAGTTGTAGGGAACATGCACCATAGTCTGACAGCATGCTCCCAACTCAGTGGACCTGCTCCACATGAACTGAAGTAGTTCAAGAAGGCAGCTCACCACATTCTTGAGAACAGTTGGAAATAGGGAACAAATGCTGACCTAGCCAGTGAAGCTCATCGTCTATAAATGAATGAAGAAAAAAAATCACCAGTTAGCTCACTGACATAGATTGTCTATTGGTCTTCAGATGCCACCAATTTAAATTTTCATCCTAGCATTTAAATCCTTGCATGGTTTGCCCATTATCTTCAAAACCTCCTCCAGTCCTATATTTGCTTAGAACTCAATTCCTTTGACCGGCCTATTGTGCAGTTCCCCCTCCCTTTATCCAATTGAAGTAAGTAAAGTTTATTAATTTTAATAATTAATAAACTTTATTAAAGTTTATTAACTTTTTATTAAAGTTAATAAACTTTAATGAAGTTTACTAACAAGTAAGGCTTACATTAATCATAGAATCCTGTAGTTTAGAAAGAGGCCCATCGAGTCTGCACCGAACACAATCCCAGCCAGGCCATACCCCCGTACCTCTAAATATACCCAGTAATCCCTCTAACCTGCGCATCCCTGGACACTAAAGGGCAATTTCTTAACATGGCAATCAACCTAACCTGCACAACTTTGGACTGTGGGAGGAAACCAGAGGACCTGGAGGAAACTCACACAGACACAAGGAGAATGTGCAAACTCCATACAGACACGAGAGAATGTGCAAACTCCACACAGACAGTGACCCAAGCCGCGAATCAAACCCAGGATCCTGGAGCTGTGAACCAGTAGTGCTAACCGTTGTGCTACCATGCCATCCTAATACTACAATGAAGTTACTGTGAAATTCCCCGAGTTGCTACACTCCAGTGCCTGTTTGGGTTAATGCACCTAAGTAGCATGTCTTTCAGACTATGGGAGGAAACAGTAGCACCCAGAGGAAACCCATACAGACAAGGGGAAAATATGCAAACTCTACACAGACAGTGCCGCAAGTTGGGATTCGAACCTGGGTCCCTGGCACTGTGACGCAGCAGTACTAACTACTGTGCCACCGTGCCGTCCTTAGTTAAATAAATATGAAGCATCTTGGCTCCACCCTCTGGAATATTGACCCTAAAACCCTTTGACTTGGCTCTTCTCATTTAAGACCTTCTGTAAAATTGACAACTTTGATGGTTCTCATCACCCCTCCTAATTGTTCTTCTGTGGCTTATGTCTCTTTCTGTCAGATTATATCTTTTGTGATGAAGATACTATCACCTCTAAATGCAAGTTTTCATTTTTGCCACACATTCAAACAAAAAAGCATGTTAAGGCAGATGTAAAGTCTTTTTTGGCACCGGGCTCTGATGATCTAGATGTGCTGCTTGAAAGGCAGGAACTTTCAACAAGAAATTATAGAACATATAGAACATTACAGCCCAGAACAGGCTCTTCGGCCCTCGATGTTGCGCCGACCAATTAGGAACAAGCAGTGACCCTCTAACCTAAACCATTCCCTTTTCATCCATAAACTTATCTACTAACCTCTTAAACACACCAAACTTGGCGCATCTACAACTGACACAGGCAAGGCATTCCATTACCCTTACCACCCTCTGGGTAAAGAACCTACCTCTGACATCTGTCCTAAAACCACCACCCCTTAATTTAAAGCTATGTCCCCTCGTGCTAGCTTTCTCCATCCTAGGAAAAAGGCTATCACTGTCCACCCTATCTAAACCTCTAATCATCTTATATGTTTCAATAAGGTCTCCTCTTAGCCGCCTTCTTTCTAACGAAAACAACCTCAAATCCCTCAGCCTCTCTTCATAAGACCTGCCCTCCATACCAGGCAACATCCTGGTAAACCTCCTCTGTACCCTCTCCAATGCCTCCACATCTTTCTTATAATGTGGGGACCAGAACTGCACACAATACTCCAAGTGCGGCCGCACTAGAGTTTTGTACAGTTGCAACATGACGTTGCGGCTCCGAAATTCAATCCCCCTACCAATAAAAGCTAAGACTCCATATGCCTTCTTAACAACCTTATCGACTTGATTGCCAACTAACAGGGATCTATGCACATATAGACCAAGATCCTTCTGTTCATCAACACTATTGAGAGTCCTACCATTAGCCCTATACTCTACACGTGTTATTCCTGCCAAAGTGAATTACCTCACACTTTTCCACATTAAACTCCATTTGTCACCTCTCGGCCCAGCTCTGCAACTTGTCCAAGTAAATTGGATATATTCTTGAAAGCGCAGAAGTTGCAAGGCTATGGGGAAGGTGAGGGGGAACTGAGAATAATTTGATTGATCTTTCAGGCTTAATGTGACAAGTGATTTCCACAGTCTGAATAATATGGTTGGGATTCAATTTCAGATAGTCACTTTGCTTATTATTTTAACCCTCAGGTGGAGTTGAATGAAATTGAATCTCGCAGTGAGGAGTATCCTCTCACCAGAGCATTTTGCTATCTCATAAGTACGCTGGTCGAAAGCTCTTTCCCCACAAACCTTGGAGCAGGCCTCCGTCCACCAGGATTTGATCCTTATCTCCAGTTCCTCAGGGACTCTGTGTTTCTCCGCTTTCCAACCAGAGCATACAGGAGAGCTGCAGAAAAGGTGAGAGATGGTTTGCGTCCTTCGAGAAACTGTGTTCGATATCTCACTTCATGCATGTTCTTTCTTTCCTTGATCCCTGATTATTGCTGCACTGCAGACCTGGACTTTGAACAATGTTAATTCTTCTTGTATGTGAACTTCCACAGTGGGAGGTGGCGGAAGTTGTGCTTGAGGTTTTCTACAAACTGCTGAGAGATTACGAACCCAGACCAGAAGATTTTACAGACCAAATGGTGGAACTTCAAGGTCAGTTGTGGGCAGCAGCTCAACTGGTGAAATTTTGTTGACTTTTTTTTTCTCAAATTTCCCTAAAATCTGTTGGAAGCAATATTTGAATTGCAAATCCAGTCTCTTCTGCCTTTTTGTTAGTTTTAATATCTAGTGTGAATGATACTGAATGATTGCCATGAAGTGGAGATGCCAGCGTTGGATTGTGGTGGGCACATTAAGAAGTCTTATAACACAGGTTAAAGTACAACAGGTTTATTTGGAATCACAGGCATTCGGAGCCTTGCTCCTTCAGCAGGTGAGAAATGCTCCAAAGCTCATGATTCCAAATAAACCTACTGGACTTTACCTGGTGCTGTAAGACTTCTTACAGTGTTCAGATTTCATAGATTCTTGGAAATGTCCTGTTGCTCCACTCTCAAAAAACTAGTCCCCCATCAAGCTGCATCAATGTGACACTGTTTCTATTTTGGGTCAGCCTGTGGTATTTTTGTAGGAGACTGCCAACTTAATACCAATTAGTGCTGGATCAGTTGCAGCTTTGTTGACAGAAGCAAATGTACTGGATCAATGGGCAAAACAAAGCTTTCGCTCAATCTTTCCAGGTTAACTTGAAACCATCATCAGGTGACTGGAAAGTGAATGGACCCACCCATTCAAGGTGATTAGTGAAGTCTCTTGCCAAAATGAATGTTAATGTCTAACCAAACTGCTTTTGGCATTCAGAGTATCCTTCCAGTCATGTAAATGAGCAATGTCTATTTCAGCCATTGTAGACTCCCAATAAAACTTCCTTTTGGGCATTTAAAATCATTTAGTTATCTATCAATTCTATCATTCATAGATAGGGTGGTATGGTAACACAGTGGTTAACACTGCTGCTTCACAACTCCAGGGGCCTGAGTTTGATTCCCAGCTTGGGTTACTGTCTGTGTGGAGTTTGCACATTCTCCTTGTGTCTGTGTGGGTGTCCTCCGTGTGCTCCAATTTCCTCCCACAGCCCAAAGATGTGTGGGTTAAGTTGATTAGCCATGCTAAATTGACCACAGATGCATAGGTTAAAGGGTTCGTAGGTAAAATATGTATGGATATGTGGGTAGCGCCTGGGTAGGATTGTGGTCAGTGCAGACTTGATGGGCCAAATGGCATCATTCTGTACTGTAGGATTTCTTTGATTTTCTATGATTCATAGAATCCCTACAGTGCACTAAGAGGCCATTTGGCCCACTGAGCCACCCAAGCCCAATCTCTGTAAGCTCATGTATTTACTCTGCTAATCCCACTGACTAAGGGGCAATTGAGCATGGCCAATCAACCTAACCAGCACATCTTTGGACCTGGATGGATGAAAATTTGCACTTCAGTAGGATTATGATGGATTTAAATTGAACATATCTAAGCCACCTAAGAATTAGGTTGGCTCTGATGTGTTTTTAAGTTCATTTTGTGGTAAGTATGGTCTATGCAGCTACATAATATCTAATTCCAAAAGTCATGGTGCATTGTTGAGATGAATTACTCTTCTACTTTGATTCCTAGGTGAACTAGTAGTTGCGTATAAGTCTCCAGGATACAACCTGATATTTCACTTGCTGAATGACTCCCCACTGTTGAGTCTTTGTCTGAGTCTCTTGGAAGAAGGTGTCAAACTACTGGATACTTACGCACCATTCCCTGGTAGGTAAATCTGTGCTTGTAACAATAATGAGCAGGGTATTAATGTCAGAGTGCTCTTTTTGTCGTCTTCACACTTCTGCAAGAAGATTCCTCACTTTTTCTCCTGCTCTAACTCTCAAAACTATTAAATTCACCTATCTCAGATTTTCCTTTTATGCAGTAGATTTGAGCTGTTGCCTCATTTGTACAAGATTTTACTGTATTCAGCTTTGATTGGCTGTGACTAGTCACTGTGGTTTCTTAAAATAAGATGCAAAAATATTCTATATCTGGCCATTTTTCTCTGCCCTTTATATGTCTTTTTTTACCCTGTGTATTTAACATTAAGAGCCATGTGTAGGGTGCAGAAAAACTCCTGGAGCAGAAAAATACTAAAGCTACAGTTTCGGGAAGCTCTTAATTGATATCTGTTGTGATGTTACCATAATAGTAGTCACTAAATGGCCACATCTACTGAATGGACAGTGTTATGGCATTATTTGTTAGCCTGAATAATAATTAAATTTGAACTCACCCAGTGATGACAAAACATCTGTAGCACCATAAAGAAGTTACTGCAGGAAAATGAGTGTTCTGCTTTTTATGGTATGACATTTTGAACAGTAGGTTCTTTCACTAGCTGTGAACATCACCACGATAGACTGTCACCTGCATACAACACATGGCTTATGTCTTGTTTAATACGTACTTTGTCATACTTGTGTTGCAGCTTTTATTTTGGTCCAAATTTCTTTTCTAAAAGCAACAACTTAAAAATCAAAAATGAGGAAAATTGGCCAGTCAAATCAATTTATTCCAGTATATTTACTTCCATTGCCAGAAAAGAACCTTGCGGCAGTACCATGCACAATTATAAACACTATCTCTGTATCTGCCTCAGAAAAGACTGATCCAGAAGGTGAGATTGCGGGGATTGGGAGTAGAGTACTGGATTGGATTGATGATTGGCAGATTGACAGAAAGGAAAGGATCAGGATAAATGGGTCCTTTTCTAGCTGGCAAACTAACTAGCAGAGTGCCACAGGGATCAGTCCTCAGATCTCAACTGTTCACAATCTACATAAATGATATGCAAACAGGGACAGCATATAATGCAGCAAAATTTGCAGATGACACTAAAATAGATGGGAAAGCAGACAGTGAAGAGGATATCAGATTCTACAAATAGATATAGATATGCTCGGAGAATGAGCCAAAATTTAGTAGATGGAGTTTTTAGGCAGAAAAAATAGGCAAATTATTACTTAAGTGGAAAGCAGATGCAAAATGCATCCAGGCAGAGGGATCTGAGTGTCTATGTTCATGAATTGCAGCAAGTTGGTATGCAGGTGCAGCACAAGATAAAAAAGGCAGATGGGATGTTGATGTTTATTGGAAAAGGACTGGAGTATAAAAGTAGGTAAGTGTTGCTGCAATTGTATAGGATGTTGGTGAGACTACATCTGGAGTATTGTATCCAGTTTTGGTCTCCTTATTTGAGGAAGGATGTGGTGGTGTCAGAGGCAGTTCAGAGAATGTTCACCAGATTGATTCTGAAGATGAAAGGGTTGACGTATCATGAGGGATTAAACAGTTCAGGTTTGTATTCACTGGAGTCTAGAAGGATGAGGGGGGATGGGATCGAGATATATCAGATTTTTAAAGGGATTGATAAAGTAAATGTAGACCAAATGTTTCCTTTATGAGGCAATCTGGAGCAAGAAGTGACAGCTGTAGGTTAAGAGGCAGTAGATTCAAAACTGAGATGAGGATGAACTACTTCTTGCAGAGGGTGGTGAATTTGTGGAACGTGCTGCCCCATAGTGTGGGTAGAGTCTGAATCCATGGTTTCAAGAAGGAGCTAGATATATTTCTGATGATAAATAGGTGAAAGGGATATGAGGAACAGATGGGAAGTGTATTTGAGATTTAGGAGAAATCAGTCCTGAGATGATCGAGCCTGCTCTGCTATTCAAAGGGCTAAATTTCCCTATTTCTGCTCCTAATTTCTATGTTCTCATCTCAATTCTGTAACATTTGTAAAACACATGTATGTGTGTGCGTACACATTCTCAATTTTATTTTGTGGAAAAGTGGAGTCCCATTATTCTTGGGCTTGACTATTCCAGTGCTCTCTTAACTGGCCTCCATTTTCCATTATTCGCGCAGCTGAGTTCATTTAAAACTTTCTGAAAGTAAGACAAATTATACTCAACAATTGCTTGTTGACCTCTGTCTTGATATTTAAATTCTCATCTTCGTTTTCAAATCCTTGCATGACTTTGACCCTCTCTATTTGCATAACACTATCCATCCTTATCACTCTTTAAGATCTTTACAGTCTTCCATTTGCAGTCTGTTATGCCAACCCAATTTTAATTGCTTCACTATTGGTGGCTATACCTCCAATATTGAGGCCCTAAGCTCTGGAATTCTCTTTATAAACTTTGCTCTTCTTTACGTCTTTCTTTTCTAAATTTTTTTTAAAGCCTTCATTAATAATAGATTCTAGCTTTTTCCTGACAATTACACCCACAGCAAAACACAGGAACCAAAGATCTCTAGCTTACACCCACAAGGCACAGAATTTCCACAGGAAAATAAATAAGCACTTGTGTTTCGATGTCAGCCTGTATAGTAATTTGCTTTACCTTCAAGAATAATTATGGATGGGGAATAATTATGAACAGACAAACAATTTGTCTCACAAGTAAAAATTGAAACTACTATTTGAACATTCAGAATCTCTTTTAAATGTATGAAGGACCGCATGATCATGTCAGTATGTACAAGATATAATGAAGTTTGAGCTGAACAACTAAAATTATATATTTTTTTTGATTTCTTCTCTGGAATGACAATCTTGAAGGCCAGTGAGAACAACTTGTATTTATATAGTATCTTTAATGTAATAAAATATCACAAGATGTTTCACTTGAGCGTTGCACTGAGTACACAAGGAGATGTGAATGCAGATGACCAAAAGCTCGTCTCGTAGCTATGTGGGTGTTCCATCAATGAAAAAAAATTGATGAATATGGCTGCAAAGAGATATAGACAAGTAAACCGAATGGCCAAAAGGTGCAGGTGCGCTATAATGTGTTGGTATGTGAGGTTATTCACTTGGCCATAAGAATGGCAAGACAAAATATTTTTTACTAATGTGTAACTTATAAATGTTGAGGTTCAGCAAGACTTGAGTGTACTTACAGAAGGAACATAGTCAGCATGCAGATACTGCGGACAGTTGGGGAGGCAAAACATGTGTTAGGCTTTATTTCAAGAGATTGGACTATAAGAATGAGTGAGTCTTGCTACAGTTATAATAGAACTTTGGTGAGACCACATCTGGGATACTTTGCACAGTTTTGTTCTCCATGTTTAAGAATGTGTATTGAAGGCATTATAGGCTCAGGACCAACGATGAAAGGTTAAGTAAATGGGCCAATACACTCAAGTTCAGAGAAAGAGAGGTAATCTCATTGAAACAAACAAGAATCTGAAGATGCTTGACAGGGTAGGTACAGGGTTATTTCTCCTGGCTGGAGTCTCTGGACACAGAGGAGAAATTTCTTCACTCAGAATGTTGTGGATGCTCCATTGTTGATATATTGAAAGTTGAGCCATACTTTTGGTCTTTCCAGAACAGGAGGGAAAGTGAAGTTGAGGCAGAAGATCAGCTCTTATCGAATGGCAAAACAGACTGGAGAGACACGTAGTTAATTTCTGTTCCCATGTCAAATGTCCATGTTTTCTTATGATTTTAGTTCCATTTTTATTCTATTCCCTGACGTGCTGTTGATTGTCCACAGTTTGTTAGAGCTATGGTGTCAGTTCATGTCAATGATAAATCCTAAGATTTTATTGGAGATATTTAAAAAGTTACCTTCACAAAGCATCTGTACTGCTTTTAATTATAAACCATGTTTTCCAAATGCCTCAGGTAAAAAGCACTTGGAAAAAGCCGTGGAATACTCCCTGGGTCTTTTGGAGCTGGCCCTTCAAAAGGAGAATCAATTTATGGATTGGCTGAGAGAGAGCCATTCCTCTGTCATAGCCACGTCCCTTGAACAGCTGCTTCAGGGCATCAACCCACGCACCAAGAAGGCTGACCACGTAGTCAATATTGCTCGGTAAGATAAGAATGACATCATTACTTGATTTGTGTACCATGGATTTTTCAATCAATTCTAAATGATGCAAAGATTTGGTTAAAATCTGAGGCTTTTCGTTTTTTTGCAAGGGCATGTCATTATAACATTTGATGTGTAAGTGCTTTAAAAAATATCAGTTCCTACTTATTAACTTTGAAGATGGTTCAGACACTAACTATCCCTCCAAGTATTAGTTTTTCTTCAAAATATGTTTGCAGTATTAATTATTTTAAAGGAATTCCTCATGGAGCAGTCAATGCACTTTACAAGTAATTAATTTTGTAAGGTATTTCTGAGAAAATGATCTCTAAATGCAAGTATTCCCTACAGGACTCTCTTCTTTCAAACCCCTGTATGTTATCTGTCTTTCTTTGGCTAGTACTCTAGAGCCATTCTTTGGGTAATCAATCTCTGTGTTATATCAGGATTCTTTTTGTTTTTCATTACTTATGTGCCTCATATGTGATGCTCAAGATTTTGTTTGTCTTTTTTGCAGCCCTGTCAACTTATCTTCCTCCTTCAAAGATTTTTGTACCTATTCCCCCAGATCTCTGTTGCTGCTCTCTTAATATAAGAACTAGGAGCAGAAGTAGGCCATTTGGCCCCTCGAACCTGCTCCACCATTCAATAAGATCGTGGATGATCTTTTTGCGCACTCAGCTCCACTTATCCACCCGCTGACCACAGCCGTTAATCTCTTTACTGTTCAGAAATTTATTCTTGTGTTAAAAACATTTAATGAGGTAGTTTCAACTGCTTCACTGGGCAGGGAAGTCCACAGATTCACAACCCTTTGTGTGAAGAAGTTCTTCCTCAACTCAGTCCTAAATCTGCTCCCTCTTATTTTGAGATCATGCCCCCTACTTTTAGTTTCACCTGCCAGTGGAAACAACTTCCCTGCTTCGATCTTGCCTATTTATTTCATAATCTTATATGTTTCTATAAGGTCTCCCCTCATTCTTCTGAATTCCAAAGAGTATAGCCCCAGTTGACTCAGTCTCTTCTCGTAAGTAGAATCAACCTCGTGAATCTCCTCTGTATCCCCTCCAGTGTTAGTATGTCAAAGAACCACACAGCACGGGAAACAGGCCCTTCGGCCCAACAAATCCGTGCCGTCACCTCGACATTGCCACTTCCACCCATGATCCCTGTCTATGTTTATAGAAATCTGCATTGGAACCAAATTAGCAAGACAATTTAGGGAGAATTTGTTTTGCCAATCAGCCTAAGAGCACATCTCTGAGGTGTGGGAGGAAGCCGGAGCACCCAAAGAAAGCCCACGCAAGCATGGGGAGAATGCGCAAAATCCCACAGATACAGGCCCAAATCCATACATCTGCACAGCACAGTGGTAGTCGCTGAGCTGTCATGTTGCCCATCAACTGGTCCAGTTCAAGCGTACACTAACTACGTGAAGCACTAAGCTACTCTCAAAAAATTCAAGAGCAGCCTTCTCATGACCGTGTATGCCCCTTGTTGGAAACAAGGCGGACTGAAGTATCTGTAGGATAAAACAGAAGTACATCAATATCATGCACAACTTACACAATTCCCAGGGACATCCCAAGGCTCATGATCCCTATTTTAAATTGGTCTTCTATATTCCTCCATCCTTATTCTGCTCATGTGCCCATCTAAGTATCTCTTAAATAACTCTAGCGTGCTGCCTCCACCACCTTACTTGGCAGTGCGTTCCATACCCCCCACAACCCTCTGTGTGAAGAAACTCCCTCTCGCATCCAAATTATACCTTACCCTCCCTCACCCTAAGCCTGTGACCCCTCGCGATATTTGATTCCAACCTAGGAAAATGCTTACCGCTGTTTACTCTATCTATACCCTTCATAATCTTGTACACCTCTATTAGATCTCTCTATCTATGTCTTTCTAAAGAAAACAGCCCCAATTTGCCTAACCTCTCCTTGTAACTCAGACCTTCCATACCAGCCAGCATCCTGGTAAACCTCCTCTGCACTCTCTCTCCAGGGTCTCCATGTCCTTCCGGTAGTAAGGCGACCAGAACTGGACGCAGTATTCCAAATGAGGTCTAACCAACGTTTTATACAAACTGCAACATTAAAGACCAGCTCTTGTACTCTATACCTCTTCCTATAAAGGCTAGCATACCATATGCTTTCTTCACAACCTTTTCCACCTGTTCTGCACCTTCAAAGACTTCTACACCTGCACCCCCAGGTCTCTCTGTGTTTCTATGCTCTTAATAGGTCTACCCTTTATCATATACCTCCCCCCTACATTCTTTCTCCAGAAATGCATCACCTCGCAGGATTGAATTCCATCTGCCAACTATCTGCCCAAGCTACCAGTCTATCTATGTCCTGCTGTATTGCCTGACAATGCTCCTCACTGTCCGCAAGTCCAACCATTTTTGTATCGTCTGCAAACTTGCTGATCACTCCACTTACTCCCTCTTCCAAGTCATTTATATATATTACAAATAGAAGAGGTCCTAGTACTGAGCCCTGCAGCACACCACTAGTGACCGACCTCCAGCTAGAAAAATACCCTTCCACTATTACTCTCCGTCTCCTATTACCAAGCCAGCTATTTATCTATCTAGATACCTGTCCTTGTATTCCATTAGCCTTGATCTTTTCAACTAACCCCCATTAAGGACTTTGTCAAACGCCTTACTGAAATCCATATAGATGACATCAACGGCTTGTCCTTCGTCGACCGTTTTTGTTACTTCCTCACCTGTGTCCAAAGAAAAGACAAAGATTTGCGTCAGAGGCCCAACAATTTCACCTTGCGCCTCCCTGATAGCTAGATTAAATGCCATCAGGCCCTGGAGATTTATCAGTTTTAATGCTACCTAGAAGCTCTAATACTTCCTCCCTCGGTACGGATATTTCCCTTAACTGGTCTACAGCTCCCTCAAAGACAGGACCAGTCAACGAGCCCCTCTCATTCATGAATACTGACGCAAAGTATTCATACAGGATCTCCCCCATTCCCTCGGACTCTAAGCACAGTTCCCCTCCTTTGTCTCTAAGAGGACCGATTTTTCTTCTAACCTTTTTATTCCTAACATAGGAGTAAAAAGCCTTTCGATTTTCCTTAATCCTACCTGCCAAAACCATTTCATGCCCACTTTTTGCCCTTCTAACAATTCGTTTGAGCTCCCTCCTACTCTCTCTACATTCCTCCAGTGCTCTCTCCGTTTCCAGCTGCTTTGACCTAATATACGCCTCTCTTTTCTTCCTAACCAAGCCCTCAATATCCCTAGTCGTCCACGGCTCTCTAATCCTACCTTTCCCATCCTTCCTCTTAGCCTGCACATATCTTTCCTGCAACCTTTTCAGTGTTCCCTTGAAAGAATCCCACATGCCGAACGTGGACTTACCTTCAAACAACCTTTCCCAATCAGCTTCCGTAAGTTCCTGCCTAATCTGACTGTAGCTAGCCTTCCCCCAATTTAGCACCCTCCCCCTAGGGCAACAAGCATCCTTTTCCATTTGTATCCTAAAGTAGACAAAATTGTGGTCACTGTTAGCCACATGTTCCCCTATTGCAATCTCAACCACCTGACCTGGCTCATTACTTGGAACTAAATCCATATAGCCCCCTCTCTAGTTGGACTAGCTACATACTGCTCCAATGATCCTTCCAGTACACATTTTACAAATTCCTCCCCGTCCAAACCCTCAGCTCGAGGTACCTTCCAGTCCACTCCAGGGAGATTAAAATTTCCAACTATAACAACTCTTCTTTCTGCACCTATCCAAAATGTCTTTACATATGCCTTCTCCCTTTGCCAGCGGGCTATTGGGTGGCCTATAATACACCCCTAGCATAGTAATTCCTCCCTTTCTATTCCTCAACTCCACCTACAGCGACTCCACTCCTAACTCCTCTGTATTGTCCTCCCTCTGCACTGCTGTGATGTGCTCCCGAACTAACAACGCCACTCCCCCACGTCTTCTGGACCCTCCAATGTCACGCCTGAAACACTTTTATACCTAGGAATATTCAGCTGCCAGTGCTCCCCTTCCTTTAACCACGTCTCCGTCACTGCAACCACATTTAAGTTCCTTGCGAACATTAAGGCCCTAAGTTCATCTGTTTTTCCTGTTATGCTCTTTGCATTGAAGTAAGGAGACCAAAACTATTCACTGTATTCTAGGTGTGGCCTCACCTTATACAGCTGCAAGATAACCACACTGTTTTTAAACTCCATCCTTCTAGCAATGAAGGACAAAATTACATTTGCCGCCTTAATTACCTCCTGCACCTGCAAACCAAATCCTTGAGATTCCTGCAGAACACCCAGGTCCCTCTGCACAGCAGCATGCTGCAATTTTTTACCATTTAAGTAACCAAATTTGCCATTTTGCTGTTATTCCTCCCAAAATCAATGACGTATATTTACCAACATTGTACTCCATCTGCCAAACCCTCTCCCATTCACTTAGACTATCTGTATCCCTTTACAGACTTTGTGTCCTCTGCACATTTTGCTCTGCCACTCATTTTAGTGTCAACTGCAAATTTTGACATACTATACTTGGTCCCTGACTCCAAATCATCGATGTAAATCTTAAACAATTGCCGTCCCAACACTGATCCCTGAGGCACACCACTAGCCAGTAGTTGCCAACCAGAAAAGTACCCATTTACCTCCACTCTTTGCTTTCTGTTAGCTACCCAATCCTCTATCCATGCTAATACATTACCCATAACACTGTGCACTTTTATCTTTGGCAGCAGCCTTTGGAGCGGCATCTTGTCAAACCCTTCTGGAAATCCAGATGTATCACTGATTCCCCATTGTCCATTGCATGCACAATGTTCTCAAAGAATTCCATCAAATTAGTCAAACATGACCTGCCTTTCATGAACCCATGTTGCATTAAACCATTTAGTCCATATTCAGTCTTAACCTCTGAGTGCAATCACAAGTTAGGGGGGGAGGTTAGTCCAGAAGTCCCAGAGGTTCAATTTGTGTGGAGATCAGAACTGTTGTTACCCAAGAATTAGAAGTGGTTTTAATTCTTCTAACTTTTTCTGGGTAACTGTTACTTTAAGGCAGTCAGATTTAAATCAAAATGTTTGTTTGAATTTCCTGGGTAATTGGCGTGCCTGCTGAGATTGGAGATTACGGGCCATTTTTCTCCTCATTCTTCTATCAGGGTCATAGAATTAGGTTTATATGAGAATGAGATCATTTGATCTATTGTGTCCTTTTTGGCCCTGTTCAGGAGCAATCCAGATAACTGCACTCTTTTCCCTGCAAATTCTTCTCTTCAGATAATCATCCGTAACTTTTTAAATCCACGATTATATCTTATATGTGTTCAGGCAGTGCATTCTAGATCTTAACCAATTGCTGTGTAAAGTAGTTTTCTTTGTTTTGCCTTTTTTTTGCCATTTACCTTAATTCAGTATCATCTTGTTCTGCTGAGCAGAACAGGTTACGACCATCTATTTTGCATGGTGTTGGGGAACAGATCAGAAATTCCAAAAATTTTATGAAGTTAGCCTAGACCTTAAACTTTTACTTTTGATTTAAGCATCAAGTGAGCTTAAGGTGTTTCACTCCAGTTGTGATTCAAGTGACCCGTTAGGAATCTTTTATTTAAAACAAACTTTATTTAAGCACAAGGAATATGACAAAAAGAATTAACATAACTTTTACCAGTGAAGTTACTTAAACATGACAACATATAATTCTTAATAGCTAGCTATCTCTAGTGTTGCAATTTAGCAGTGTCCTTCAGACATAAATCCCTTCTTTAGAACCAGTAAGCTCAGAAATCAAAGATGCTTATTTAAATATTAGATTTCTGGAGAGTAATCCAGACAGACACCCTTCTAATACTCGTGCAGCAACCTCCAGAGAAAGTTCTGCCCAAAGATAGGGCAGACAAAATGGCTTATACCTTGGTAGATTCCCGTCTTCACTTCAGACAGAAAAGATGTACAGAGAAACCAACCTCTCTCTCAAAATCCACAAAATAGCCTGCCTCAAGTTCTCTCGAATTGCACTACCTGGCAATGTGGTGGAGGCAGGTTCAATCGAAGAATTCAAGAGGACGTTAGAATTGTAAAATCCCTACAGTGCAGAAGGAGGTCATTCAGGTCTTCGAACCTGTACCAACCATAATCCCACTCAGGCCCTATCCATGTAACCCCATATATTTATCCTGCTCGTTCCCTTGACACCAGGGGCAATTTACTATGGCTAGTCCACCAAACTCTCACATCTTTGGAGTATGGGAGGAAACCAGAGCACCTGGAGAAAACCTACGCAAAACTTGCAAACTCCACACAGTCATCCGAGGCTGAAATTGAACCTGGGTCCCTTGTGCTGTGAGGGAGCTGTACTAACCACTGTGCCATCATGATGCCTTGAATGATTATTTTGAACAGAAACAATGTGCAAAGGTATGGGGAAAAGGCAGCGGAATAGTACTATGTCATGTTACTTGTTTGAAAGCTGGTGAGGATGTGATGGAGTGAATGGCCTCCTTCTGTGATGTAACAATTCTGTGCAACAGTGAGAATGGGGCACAATACATCAGTTGTGGTCAAGCCAGTGTTTTATGAATTTTCACCACAACTTCTTGGCCTTCATACTCGTAAGTCCCTATTTATGTGTGTTATTAGCCACTTTCTAAACCTGCCCTGCCACCTTCAAACATTTGTGCACACACACCCTCCAGGTCCCTCTATTCATTTATCCCTTTTAGAATCATATCCTTTAGTTTATATTGCTCTTCCTTGTTCTGCCTACCACATTTTTCTGTGTCAAATTCCATCTGCACATGTCCGTCCATTCCAACAACCTGCTTATATCTTCTTGACATCTAGGAGAGTCAGCATAGTTTTATGAAGAACAAATCATGTTTCATTAATTTGCTAGAGCTCTTCAAAGAGGCAACAAGTGAAGTGGATAATGTGGATCGTGGAAATATAGTATATCTGGACTTATGGAAGACGTTTGATAAGGTGTTGAACAAAAAGTTAATTCACAAGGTTAGTTCAAATTGGGATTAGGGATAATTTATCAGCTTGGGTAGGTGACCGGCTGATGGATAGAAGACAGAGAGGCGGAATAAATGTTTTGTTTTTCTGGACGGGAAAATGTAACTATTGGTGTGCCACAGGGTTTGGTCCTGCTATTTATAATCTAAATAAATGACATGGGTACAAGGATAGAAGTCTCTGTAGCCTAATTTGCAGATGACACAAAAATAGATGGGACAGTAAGTTGCGATGAGGAAATAACCCTACAAATGGATATAGATAGATTAGGAGAGTGGACCAAAAGATGGCAGATCAAGTTTAATGTGGATAGATGTGAGGTCATACCTTTTGATTGGAAAAATTGGAAGATGACCCATTATCTAAATAGGGATAGACTATGGAGTGCTCTAGTGCACAGAGGGATCTGGGTATGTAGCATACAGGTACAGCAGATAATAAAAAAAAATGAATTGAATGTTGGCATGTGAAGCTGAAGTTGGAGGATATAAAAGTAAAGAAGTATTGTTGCAACTGTACAGTGCATTGGTGAGACTGCATTGAGGCAAAACTGTATTGTGTACAGTTTTGGTCCCCTTATTTGAGAAAAGATGGAGTGGCATTGGAGGCAGTTCGGAGGAGGTCCACTAGATTGATTCCAGGTTTGTTGTATGAAGTGAGATTGAACAGTTTAGGTCTGTACTCTCTGGAATTTAGAAAAATGAGAGGAGATCAAATTGAGGTATATAAAATGATGAAAGGTATGGGTAAGGTAGACATGAAGTGGATGCTTCCTCTTGTGGGGCATTCTAGGACAAGAGACCATAGTCTTAGGAGAAAGAGTAGCAAATTTAAAACAGAATTGAGGAGAAGCTACTTCTCCCAAAGATTTGTGCATCTGGGAAATTTGCTACCCCAATGTGTGGTGTGTGCAGGGGCAGTGAGTAAATTTATGAAGGAGTTACTCAGATTTTTAATTGGTAGTGAAGGTTATGGGGAGAAGGCAGGAAAATGGGGTTGAGGAGGATATCACCCTCGATCAAAAGGTGGAGCATCTTGCTCCTCTACTTTATGGATATGACCTGTTAGCAGGATAAATCAATCGGGGGTTTCAGATTTATGATACACATTCAGAACGGAGTGAGGGTCCTCAATACTGAAGTCTCATTGTACTGGGTTAAACATGGGCAGGGAAATGTGCTGGTTATGATGTATTCGCATTCGTCTGATGAACCAGCAATCCTCTGTATTGGATTGTGCTTGAAAAAAGCACTAGAGATAGAAAGGATTCAGAATGTACTCTGTGTGGGACAAATTAAATAGCCAAGTGTTGCTTGGTAGTTCTTCTACTGACTGACTGAGCCGGTGGAACCCTGAAGGACATATCTGCTGGACTGAGACTGCAGCAGCTGGTTGATAGATAAATGTGTGAAAAGAAAACTTTTTGATCTCATCCTCAACATTCTACCTGTCACAGATGAAAATCTGTCCAAGTTGTTTTTTGGGGAGTAAACGCCATTAATTCTCATGGAGACGAAGTTCTTTCTTTACAATGAGGAAACATGCCATCCTGTTGTGTGCCACTACTACCATGCTAAATTCAGAATATATCCAGTAACTCAAATGTGGACACCCATGAAATATTATCAGTCATGAGCAGCAGCAGAATTGTATTCAAATGGAATGTGTTTCAACACATGGCTCAGCATAATCTCCATTGCCATTACCATCTAACCAGGAGATTAACCCCAGTTAAGTGGGTCTTGGGGAACATGCACACCTAAAAATGAGGTTCCAACCCAGTGAAATTACAGCACAGTTAATGTGTAAGCAGCAGAATCTGAATGCAATAGACAGAGCTAAGTGATTCCTCAACCAACAGCTCAGGTCAATGTCTGCAATCCCACCATCTCCAGTTGTGATTGGTATTGATAAACAACTAAGTGGAGGAGGAAACTTCATAAACATCCTTATTCTGCATTGCCCAACACTCTTTGCAAAAGTTAAGGCTGAAGCATTTGAAGTTACCTTTAGTCAGACGTGGCAGAATGATTCATCGCTACCTTCACCTGAGGTCTTGGGCTGCTAGTCTTCAGGCAATTCAATTCAATTCATTTCATGTGACATTGAATCAATAAAGAAACATATGTTTTAGTTGAGTACCCCCCCCCCCCCTTAACACTTACATATTATATTTTGTGTGATTAAGTTCCCCTTAATTGAAGTGCTTTGGTTTCCTCTTTTACCGTTCTGCTGAAGTCCTTCAGTTTAAGTTGCTTTCCCTTTCCCTTTTGCCCCTAATTCACATTCCCAAAAGTTTCTGGCTTTTCGTAGGAAATTCATAATCACAAAATCTAATGCTAGGTCCTTGCCATGCTACCTGTAAGTGTTTGACAATGTCACTGAGCGACTCTGTTTGAATTATAGAATCCCAGAGTGCAGAAGGAGGCCGTTCAGCCCATCAAGCCTACACTAACAACAATCTCATACTGGCTCTATCACTGCGACATCATGTATTTACTCTGCTAATCCCCTGACACTAAGGGGCAACTTTTGCATGTGCAATTAACCTAACTTGCACGTATTCAGACTGTGGGAAGAAATCGGAGTACCCAGAGGAAACCCATACAGGCTTAGGGGAAATGTACAAACTCCACACAGACAATTACCCAAGGCTGGAATTGAACCTCAGTCCCTGGCACTGTGAAGCAGCAGTGCTAACCTTTTTGCCAATGTGCAGTATAATAAGTCAAACATTTTAAAGTGCAGAAGCTTCATCCTCTCTCGAACCACCTGGGCATCACGTTTGGAAATTGGTGATTTGTGTTGTGATGTTGAGATGGTGGTTGTTGAAACCCAAAGCTTTTATTTCATTAAATGGTGAGTCAGAGATTCCTGTGTCTCCTTTTAAACTTTAGTTAGGCCACATTTGAAACATTCTATACTGTTCTGGTTACCACACTACCAAAAGGATGTAGAAGTTTTGGAGAACATACTAAAGTTGCCTGTTGAGATGGTATTCGCTATTAGGAGAGATTAGATAAACGTAGTTTGTTTTCACTTGAACATCAGAGACTGACAGGCGACCTGGTAGAGGTTTACAAAATTATGAGAGGCATGGATAGAATGGATAGTCAGAGTCTTTTTCTTCCCAAAGAGTAGAAATTTCAATTAGGGGACATGGGTTTAAGGTAAAAGTGGAAAATTTAAAAGCGATGTGAGAGGCAAGTTTTTTTTATTTAGAGGATGGTAGGTGCCTGGAAAATATTGCCAGAGAAGGTGATAGAAGCCGATACGATAACAATGTTTAAGATGCATTCCAATAATATGTGAATAGGCTGGGAACAGAAGGATACGGACCATGGAGCAGCAAAAAGTTTTTAGTTTGGTAAATGCTGATTTTTTTGTGTTGTGTTAGCAATTTTGAAAAACCTGAGGATGGATAAGTCCCTTGGGCCAGATGGGATACATTCTAAGATACTTTGGGAGGCAAGGGGTGAGATCGTGGAGCTTTTAGCTTTGATCTTTGGGTCCTCACTATCCACGGGGATAGTCACAGTAAGACATCTCACAACACCAGGTTAAAGTCCAACCACTTTATTTGATAGTAATAGAACATTACAGCGCAGAACAGGCCCTTCGGCCTTTGATGTTGCGCCGACCAATTAAGAAAAAGCAATGACCCTCTAACCTAAACCATTCCCTTTTCGTCCATAAACTTATCTACTAACCTCTTAAACGCCACCAAACTTGGCGCATCTCCAACTGCAGCAGGCAGGGCATTCCATACCCTTACCACCCTCTGGGTAAAGAACCTACCTCTGACATCCGTCCTATAACTACCACCCTTTAATTTAAAGCTATGTCCCCTCGTGCTAGCTTTCTCCATCCTAGGAAAAGGCTATCACTGTCCACCCTATCTAAACCTCTAATCATCTTATATGTTTCAATAAGGTCTCCTCTTAGCCGCCTTCTTTCTAACGAAAACAAACTCAAATCCCTCAGCCTCTCTTCATAAGACCTGCCCTCCATACCAGGCAACATCCTGGTAAAGCTCCTCTGTACCCTCTCCAATGCCTCCACATCTTTCTTATAATGTGGGGACCAGAACTGCACACAATACTCCAAGTGTGGCCGCACTAGAGTTTTGTACAGTTGCAACATGACGTTGCGGCTCCGAAATTCAATACCCCTACCAATAAAAGCTAAGACTCCGTATGCCTTCTTAACAACCTTATCGACTTGATTGCCAACTTTCAGGGATCTATGCACATATACACCAAGATCCCTCTGTTCATCAACACTATTAAGAGTCCTACCATTAGCCCTATACTCTACACATGTGTTATTCCTGCCAAAGTGAATTACCTCACACTTTTCCGCATTGAACTCCATTTGCCACCTCTCGGCCCAGCTCTGCAACTTGTCCAAGTCTCTCTGCAAACCATAACACCCCTCTTCAATATCTACCACTTCTCCGACTTTGGTGTCATCCGCAAATTTACTAATCCATCCTTCAATACCCTCATCCAGATCATTTATAAAAATTATGAACAGCAGAGGTCCCAAAACAGATCCCTGAGGTACACCACTTGTAACCGAACTCCACGATGAATAATTTCCATCAACCACCACCTTCTGTCTTCTATCAGCTTGCCAATTCCTAATCCAATTAGCTAAATCACCCTCAATCCCATTCATTTGCATTTTCTGCAGAAGCCTTCCATGGGCCACCTTATCGAACGCCTTACTAAAGTCCATATATACCACATCAACTGCCTTACCCCCATCCACCTCTTTCGTCACTTTTTCAAAAAACTCAATAAGGCTAGTAAGGCACGACCTACCCTTCACAAAACCATGCTGACTATCCCCAATCAATTCATTTCTCTCTAAATAACTATAAATCCTATCCCTAATAATTCTCTCCAATACTTTGCCCACAACAGAAGTAATACTCACTGGCCTATAATTCCCCGGAAAGTCTCTCTTCCCCTTCTTGAACAATGGGACCACATTCGCTATCCTCCAGTCTTCCGGAACTATACCCGTAACCAACGACGACCTGAAGATCAGAGCCAGAGGCTCTGCAATCTCCTCTCTCGCCTCCCAGAGAATCCTAGGGTAAATCCCGTCCGGCCCAGGGGACTTATCTAACTTCAAACCCTCAAGAATATCTAGCACATCCTCCTTATCTACTTCAATACTTTCCAGTTTGCAACCCTGTATCCCTGTGTTCTCCACAACTACATTTACATCTCCCTGCGTGAATACCGAAGAGAAATATTTGTTCAGTGCCTCTCCAATCTCTTCAGGCTCCACGCACAACTTCCCACTGCTCTCTCTGACTGGCCCTAATCTTGCCCTAACCAATCTTCTATTCTTAACATATCTAAAGAAAGCTTTAGGATCAACGTGAATCCTATCAGCCAAAGTCTTCTCGTGTCCCCTTTTAGCTCTCCTCAACTCACTCTTTAGCTCCCTCCTGGCTAATCTATAGCTATCCATTGCACTAACTGAGCCTTGAAGCCTCATCCTGACATAAGCCTCCTTTTTCCTTTTAACCAGCGAATTAACTTTTTTAGTACACCATGGTTCCCTTACTCAACCATTTCCTCCTTGTCTGACAGGGACATACTTATCAAGGACTCGCAGTAGCTGCTCCTTGAATAAGCTCCACATTTCAGATGTTCCCAGTCCCTGTAGTTTCATAGTCCAACCTATGCACCCTAATTCCCTCCTTATGGCCTCATAATTACCATTCCCCCAGCTATAACTACTGCCCCCAGCTTCATGCCTATCCCTATCCATCACTAAGGTGAAGGTAACGGAATTGTAGTCACTATCACCAAAATGTTCACCAACTTCAAAGTCTAACACCTGGTCTGGCTCATTGCCCAGCACCAAATCCAATGTAGCCTCACCTCTAGTCTGCCTACATACTGAGTCAAAAAGCCTTCCTGCACACTTCGTATAAAACTGACCCCTCTAACGAGCTAGAGCTACAGCTATTGCAATCAATATTAGTAAAGTTAAAGTCCCCCATAACAATTACCTTTTTACTTTCACTCCTGTCCAGTATCGACTTTGCAATCCTTTCCTCTACCTCTCTAGAACTCTTAGGAGGTCTATAAAAGACTCCCAACAAGGTGACCTCTCCTCTCCTGTTTCTAATCTCAGCCCATACTACTTCAACAGACAAGTCCTCATCAAAGTTCTTGATACAGTCTTTGACTAATAATGCCACTCCTTCCCCCCCTTCTACCTCCTCCTCTACTCCGACTGAAGCATTTGAACCCCGGAACCTGCAACAACCATTCCTGTCCCTGCTCTATCCATGTCTCTGAAATGGCCACAACGTCGAAGTTCCAGTTACTGATCCAAGCTGCAAGTTCCTCCACCTTATTGTGAATACTTCTTGCATTAAAGTATACGCATTTCAAACCATGCCCTACTCCACCCGTACGCTGCTGTGCTTTACAGTTCTCATCTATGACCCCCCTATTCTCGTCCCTCTTAACATCCAAGCTACTCAGGATCCCACCCCCCCTCTGAATCAGTTTAAACCCCCCTGCATAGCCTTTGCAAATTTTCCCCCCAAGATATTGGTTCCCCTCTGGTTCAGGTGTAGACCATCTCTCTTGTAGAGGTCCCACCTACCCCAGAATGAGCCCCAATTGTTCAAGAACCTGAACCCCTCCCTCCTGCACCATCCCCGCAGCCACGAGTTCGAACATTCCTTCTCTCTGTTCTTCTCTAAACTATCCCGTGGCACAGGCAAGAGTCCAGAGATAACCACTCTGTCTGTTTTGGCCCTAAGCTTCCACCCCAACTCAAATTTCTGTTTAATATCCCCTTCCCTTGTCCTACCTACATCATGTATCCCTACATGAACTATGACTTGGGGCTGACTCCCCTCTCCCTTAAGAATCTTGAAAACCCGCTCTAAGACGTCCTGGACCCCGGCCCCTGGGAGGCAACACACCAGCCCAGAGTCCCGTTTCTTACTACTTAGTCTCCTATCTTTCCCCCTAACTATGGAGTCTCCAATTACCAGGCCCAATCTCTTATTTCCCTTACCCACCTGAGCATTCACAAACTTTCAGAAATGGTGTTCCTTCGTCAGGTGTGTGGAAGATTCTGATCAGAGAAGGGCATATAAAGTCACACACAGTTTACAGAATACTGATTAGAACGCAAGTCTTTACAACTAACCTGCTATTCAAGTCTTAAAGATGTAGACAGTGTGAGTGGAGATGGCATTAGCATAGGTTAAAGAGAGATGTATTGCCTCCAGACAGGACAATAAGTGAGATTTTATAAGCCCAGGCAAGTCATGGGGGTTACAGATAGTGCGACATGAACCCAAGATCCCGGTTGAGGCCATTCTCGTGTGGAACTTGGCTATCAGTCTCTGCTCGGTGATTCTGTGCTGTCGTGTGTCATGAAGGCTGCCTTGGAGAACGCTTACTCAAAGATCAGAGGCAGAATGCCCTTGACCATTGAAGTGTTCGCCAACAAGAAGGGAAGAGTCTTGCCTGGTGAGAGGTCATTGCTTGACAATTACCAGGCAAGATTAATCTATGCTAATGCTATCTCCACTCACATTGTCTGCACCTTTAAGACTTGAATACCAGGTTAGCTGTAAAGACTGGCATTCTAATAAGTATTCTGTAAACGTGTGTTACTTTATATGCTCTTTTCTGACCAGAACCTTCCACACAACTGACAAAGGAACACCGTTTCCAAAAGCTTGTGAGATTACTATCAAATAAACTGGTTGGACTTTAACTGGTATTGTGAGACTTCTTACTGTGTTTACTTCAATCCAACGTGGGCATCTCTACATCACGGGGATAGTGCCAGAGGACCGGGGAATGGCAAATGTTGTTCTTCTCTTCAAGAAAGGAAATAGGAATGACACTGGTAATTATAGGCCAATTAGTCTTACTTTAGTGGTCAGTAAGTTAATGGAAAGGGTCCTGAGAGAGAGGATTTATGACCATTTGTAAAGATGCACCAAGCTATAGCATGGTGTCATGAGGGTTAAGTCCTACCTCATAAATTTGATTGAATTCTTTGAGGAGGTAATGAAGTGTGTGGGCGAAGGTAGAGCAGTTGATGTCGTATACATGGATTTTAGTAAGGCGTTTGATAAGGATCCCCATGGTCGGCTCATGAAGAAGATAAGGATGAATGGGATAGAAGGAAATTTGGCCGATTGACTGTATCATAGAAGATAGAGGGTGGTGGTGGAAGGAAAATTTTCAGACTGGAGGCCAGTTACCAGCAGTGTACCACAGGGGTCAGTGCTGGGTCCTCTGCTATTTTGTGATTTTTATCAATGACTTGGAAGCAGGGGCTCCAAGGGTGGGTTAGTAAATTTGCTCATGACACCAAGATTGGTGGAGTAGTGGATGAGATGGAGGGCTCTTGCAGGCTGCAAAGAGACATTGAAAGAATGCAGAATTGGGCCAAAAAGCGGCAGATACATTTTAATCCTGATAAGTGCAAGGTGATTCATTTTGGTGGGACAAACTTGAATGCAGATTACAGGGGCAACGGCAGGGTTCTAAGGAATATGGAAGAGCAGAGAAACCTGGGGGTTCATATTTACAGATCTCTGAAGGTTGCCACTCAAGTGGATAGAGCTGTGAAGAAGGCTTATAGTGTGTTAGCATTTATTAACAGGGGTTTGAGTTTAAGAGCCATGGAGTTATGCTGCAACTGTACAGGACTTTGGTGAGACCACATTTGAAATATTGTGTTCAGTTCTGGTCACCTCATGGTAAGAAGGTTGTGGAAGCATTGGAGAGAGTGCAGAGGAGATTTACCAGGATACTGCCTGGTTTGGAGGGTAGATCTTATGATGAAAGGTTAAGGGAGCTGGGACTTTTGTCTTTGGAGTGGTGGAAGATGAGAGACGACTTAATAGCGGTTTATAAGATGATGAGAGGGATTGATAGAGTGGACGTGCAGAGACTATTTCCTCAGATGGATGTAGTTGTTACTAGGAGGCATAAGTATAACATTCATGGTGGGAGATATAAGATGTCCGAGGTAGATACTTTACTCAGAGAGTGGTTGGGGTGTGGAATACACTGCCTGCTGTGATAGTTGAGTCGGATGCTTTGGAACTTCCAAGAGATTATTGGATAGGCACATGGAGCACACCAAAATGATAGGGAGTGGGATAGCTTGATCTTGCGATTGAACATAGCTTGACACAACATTGAGGGCTGAAGGGCCTGTACTATGCTGATATCTTCTATGTTCCATGTCATGTGTCGGTGCAGGCTTGGCGGACTAAAGGGCCTGTTTCTGAGCTGTTCTTTGATCTTACTTGCTTCTTTGGTTCCACAGGTACCTGATCCATGGAAATACCAATCCTGATCTTGCGTTTGAAAGTGCAAAGATTCTTTGTTACATCTCGCGTTATCCAAATATCCAGGTGAAACTGGTGGGTGACTTCACTCAGGATCAGGTGAGAGGTGCAATTATGAAATTGCCATGATCTGTTTTAAAACCTGGGCCACTACAGATTGGGGATCGATATACAACCCCTACTATCATTTGTTAGTGCTCCCTTTGACATTGCTCTTGATCATAAACTGACCTATTGACAACAGCTCTAGTACACCAAAACCTACATCAGATGAGAGCAAATTGCATACGGAACCTAGTGAGTACCGGTTGGGGCAGCCAGCCAATGACTCGAGTGATTTCTGTGCTGGAATACAGTAAGCTTCTTGAAGTCCCCTGGGAAAACATTGTTCTCAAAGAATACCACTAGGTGACAACTAATGAAACATTCCCATTGACACTACTTCAAACCTAACCTGTTTTCTCATAAGACAACCCGGCCATTCCTGGAATTAGTCTAGTAAATCTTGTCTGAAATACTTCCAATAGATTTACATCTCACATTAAATGAGGAGACCAATACTGTACACAACATTCCTGATGTGGACTTACCAATGCTGTCTACAGCTGAAGCATAACTTCCCTACTTTTGTACTACTTTTTGACTACTTTTGTAGTCAATTCTCTCACAAATTATAATATTCTATTAGCTTGCCTAATTCCTTGTTGTAACTGTATTCTTTTGTGATTCATGCACAAGGGTACCCAGATCCCTTTACACCTCAAAGTTTTGCAATATCTCAGCATTTAGGTAATAAGCTTTTTTATTCTTCCTGGCAAAACGGACACTCGTGTTTGCCCACGTTATATTCCATTTACCAGAGTTTTGCCCACTCACTTATCAAATGTTCCTTCGTAGCCTCCTTGCATCCTATTCATAATTTACCTTCCTACCTCGCTGTGTTAGCAAATTTAGCATTTCTTCAGTCTCTTCATCCAAGTCATTTGTATAAATCATAAAAGGTTATGACCCCAGAACTGAACCTCTTGACACACCCTGTCAACCAGAAAAAGATCTACTTATGGCAATTCTTTTTTGTTTGCTAGCCAATCTCCTACTCTTGTCACTGTGCCATGAACTTTTATTTTGCACAATAACCTTTGATGAACCTTATCAAATGCCTTCTGGAAATCCAAGTACACTGAAGCTACTGGTTCCCCTTTATCCGCAGCAAATGTGACTCCTTCAAAAAAATTACAATAAATTGGTTAAACATGATTTCCCTTTCACATAACCATGTTGACTCTCCCTGATTGCCTTGAATTTTCAAAGTTCAAATTTTTGAATTTTCAATTTTCAAAAAAATTTTCATTTTTCTTATGGCAGGCATTATGCTAACTAGCTTATAGTTTCCTGCTTTGGTCTTCCATTTTGAATTAAAGAGTTACATTTGCTGTCTTTCAATTTAATGAAACCTTACCTGAATTGAGGGAGTTTTGGAAAATTAAAACCAATGCATCAACTATCTCATTAGCCGCTTTTTTCAAAACCTTAGGGTGAAGTTCATCTGGACCAGGAGATTTGTCAGGCCACAGACCCGCAATACCACCTCCCTATTGATTGTAATTTTCCTGAGCTCATCTCTCTCTCCCATTTCCTGATTTACAGTTATTTCTTGGTTGCTACTTGTGTCCTCTATAGTGAAGACCGATGCAAAATATCTGTTTAATTCATTCACCATAGCGCTTCTTTCCATGAACACGGTGGATCCTGAGAGATCTGTTCCTGAAGGCACCACATCCATTCCTATGCAGCTGTTGAATGGGTTGTAAACCTCATCATTGAATAACAACTTCCTCAACCAAGAATAAATATATCAAAAATTCTGTTTCCTTTTTTTCTTGATTTACCCCAAATGTCCTTTTTCCCTTGCCCATGTGGATGCTGCCGTACACTGACTCCAGTCTGACAACACCTTATTTTTAACATTCTTATGCTTATTTACAAATTCCTTTAGGCTTCATCATTGCCTTCCTATGAAATCCCTCTAACCGGATAAATCGTGGACATCTATGTAGTCCCCTATTTCTGTCATCTTGCACATCCTGATTTTATTCACTATTGTGACCATGTTTTCAACTACATTGGTCTAAACTTAGGAATTTCCTCCCTTGCACTGTGCATCTTTACTTCTCTTTCCTCCTTTTAGTTTCCTAAAATTTATTCCTCCCATTAAACTTTTCTATCTTCATGGTTTTTCAGTGAACTGTTCTAACATTTTATGGATAACTTGATTATGAACTCTTGCTATTCTAATGAAAGTAGTTGCTGTGTCTACTCTGTGCTTTAGCCCTTTAGGAGTGCTTAGAACACCTTGGTACTAGAACTTGGACATATTAATGCTGACAATAAGTCCGCAAAAGGTTCCACTGAGCACAGTGGAAAAAACAAAATAAGTCACTCTCCCATATTTTATATATAATATAAAAATAGAAAATGCTGGAAGTACTGTGGCTGATCACAACTGATGAAATGTCATAATTCTGTAATGTTCATTCTGTTTCTCTCTCCTGACCTGCTGAGTGTTTCCAGCATTTTCTATTTCAAGTTTCCAGCATCCACAGTGTTTTGCACTATCCTCGTATTTCATGCTGTGTCTGTGAAAGAATCTGCCATATAAGGATAAAAATGGAATCTTGCTTATTTTATGCATTGTGTGTTGGACACGAGACCAAGGTATGCGCCCTGCTAGCACTGATTCATTCTTGATTCTTGTGCAGACTGTCAGTGAATCATTGATGTCTGGTTTTGTGGACTGCCTGGATAGTGAAGGAGCTGAAGAAATGATTCAAGCTGAAACTGGTATGTGCTATTACGGGAGAATGATATGGAGATTGAAAATAACATAGGAAGACACCAGAAAATTCACTTGTAACTCGGTGGCTGGTTATGTTGGAATTGATAGACTAGTAGACCCTTGCATCTTGGGGAAAAAATGTAATTTAAAACTTTTGCTCCAAATCGTAAATACAGGGCATTTAACACCACTGGACATCTGTGCCAAACGGATGTCTGTTCCATACAGGGTCTTTAAATCTGGTATCCTTTACTCTGCTCCCATTTTATTTTCATGTATTTATTTTGTCTAACTTGTGGGGTTGTCTTGACATACAATTCCATACACATGTGTGATCACCAAACAACACAACCTATACACAATGTGTTACAATTTGCCCAGTTACTTGTGCTGTTTCCTTCCTGACTCCCACTGTCTTATTTCCAACATGTTTCTGGTCTCTTGTTGCTTTCTGCTGCATTTTGCTGTCTATTGACTGCACTCTTTCTCCCACGCTCAGTTTCTGTGACTTTGTCTCCTGGTTCCAGTTACTGCACCCAGTTCCCTGATTCCTGCTTTTATTGATCCCTGATTTCTAACTCCTGTCCCAGTGTATTCTATTATTGCTTTAAAACATTTTATTTCCACGTGTTCACAAGTGTTTTCTCATTGCAGGTATTGTATCAGAGAAGAAAGGTGCCCTTGTCAGACACAACACAAAAATTCACATCCTGAACTTGCTAATAAACTCCTTGGATTTGAAGGCACCCAACCTGGCATTCTACTTGCTGGGCTATGAGCTGCGAAAGCCAGTGAATGCCACCAATCTGCAAGATCCAGGTAACATCAACTTTACATTCGTGTCATTCTTCTCATGTTTGCATTTTGGCAAAAATGTTTCATTTCTCTCTTTCAAGAAAGATGGCTGTTGGAAAGCAAATTTTATTTTGCTCTGCCATGCATCTGCAGAAACACTGAAACTTGTCTTTCATTTGGAAAGATCTGCATTAGCAGCTGTGAACAGCCTTCAGCTTCTTCTTTATAAATGCAGTGCTGAACATAGATATTCATAATTTTAATAATACACAGTAGCAGTGATGCTCCACTTCTCACAAGAATGCTAGTCCATTCCCTCCATTGCATTCCCAACAACTGCAGTTCACCTACTTTTCCCATCGTATTATGTTTGAACAATAAGTTTGTAGAAAGTTAGAAATTGTTTAAGTTTGTATTAATATGGATTTATTTTTTAAAATAAGGAGTTCTTGGTTGTCCACGGACATGTCTTCACTCCATTTTAAATATCCTTGAGAAAGGCACTGAAGGAAGAAATGGACCTCTTGCTGTCAAAGAATCTCCACATTTAGCTGAACTTTGTTATCAGGTAGGAACAACCTTTCCTTTGCTCTCACTCATTTGAGGAAATTACTGAATGGGTGGATTGCCCAAATCTGTTTCAGTGAGACATTGTAATATGCATTGCTCTTAGTTCTTCACTAATCTTTGTGAGCACATGTTTCCCATTGAAATGTGCTTTGGTCTCAGTTCAAGTTGGCATTCAGTTTTGTACTGAGATGCAGGTAGACTTTGAAGACTGGCTTATTCCATCCCAGGCATGACAAGATCCATCAGCTCCTACATTAGAGATGCAGTTGGCATGGATGGAAAAGAGAAAACAACCATAGCGTTCCTTTTCTCAGGTTCCTGTGCCTGATGCTATCCAGATTGCTCTTTTGAAAAGTGCTCACCAGTGTATAAAAACTGGACATTGTTTTGACCCCTTCAGACACTGACAACTTGTAAAAAGATATGTAAATTTCCAAGGACTGATGAGAAGGATCACTCAATAAGATTTGAGAGTTTTAACATTTTTACAGTTACAAACTGAAACCATGTTGTCTAAACATTATTCAACGGGCAACTTGGACTCTAAACTACAGAAAATTTCTCCAATTAGCTTTTAAACAAATTCTTATCCAGCCTGGCCTACATGTCACTCCAGATCCACAGCAATGTGGTTGATTTTTAACTGCCCTCAATAATAATGCTGATCCAGTCACTGATGCCCACATACCATAACTGAATAAAAATAATCAAAAATCCCATAATGTAGTTATAGTTTACACTGTCTATCCAAGTAGTCACTTTGTTCTCCTGGAGCAAGGCCAAAGTTGTTAAGTGCTCCAAGAGTTTGATTCCTTTCCCTTTTTTCCAGCCAGGTTACTTCCAATTGGATAATTCCAATTGGATACCGAGGAGGGAATGTCTACAGAGTCTCTGTGGGTGGAAGTTAGGAATAGCAAAGGGTCGGTGACGTTGATGGGTGTATTCTATAGGCCGCCCAATAGTGACAGGGAAGTTGAGGTGCAGATAGGGAAACAGATACTGCAGAGATGTAGAAATAACAGAGTTGTTGTGATGGGAGACTTCAATTTCCCAAACATCAACTGGAATATCCCAAGGGTAAGGGGTTTGGATGGGGAGGAGTTTGTTAGGTGTGTTCAGGAGGGTTTCCTGACACAGCACGTGGACAAGCCTACGAGAGGAGAGGCTGTACTGGACCTGGTACTAGCTAATGAACCAGGACAGGTGATGGATCTCTCGGTAGGAGAGCATCTTGGGGATGGAGATCATAATTCTATCTCCTTCACCCTTGCATTGGAAAAGGATAGGATCAGGCAGGCTAGGAAGGTGTTTGTCTGGAATAAGGGGAAATATGAAGACATCAGGCAGATGTTGGGGCGAATAAACTGGAAGGAGGTGTTCTTGGGGAAAAGCACAGAAGGAAGGTGGCAGATATTCAAGGAATGCTTGTCTGGAGCTTTGCACGACAACGTTCCGGTGAGACAAGGAGGTTTTGGTAGGACGCGGGAACCGTGGTGCACGAAGGCTGTGGTGAACGTAGTCAGGAAGAAAAGAAAGGTGTATAAAAGGTTCAAAGAGCTAGGAGATGTTGGGGATATAGAGAAGTATAAGGCTTATAGAAGAGAGCTTAAAAAGGAAATTAGGAGAGCCAGAAGGGGTCATGAGAAGGCCTTGGCTGGTAGGATTAAGGAGAATCCCAAGGCCTTCTACAAATATGTGAAAAGTAAAAGGATGAGAAGAGAAGGGATAGGACCTATAAAAGGTGAAGGGGGAAAAGTCTGTATGGAACCGGAAGAAATGGCAGAGGTGCTTAATGAGTACTTTGCCTCAGTATTCACGGTGGAAAGTGACCTGGGAGGATGCACTACAAGTTTGCGGCAGACTGAAAAGATTGAGTATGTAGATATTAAGGAAGCGGATGTGTTAGAACTTTTAAATGCTATCAAGATAGACAAGTCTCCGGGACCAGATGGGATGTACCCCAGGTTATTGTGGGAGGTGAGGGATGTCATTGCAGAGCCCCTGGCGATGATCTTTGCGTCGTCGATGGAGACGGGAGAGGTTCCGGAGGATTGGAGGATTGCGGATGTGGTCCCTATTTTCAAGAAAGGGAACAGGGATAGTCCTGGAAATTACCGACCGGTGAGTCTGACCTCAGTGGTTGGTAAGCTGATGGAGAGGCTTCTGAGGGACAAGATTTACGAGCATTTGGAGAAGTTTAGGTTGATTAGAAATAGTCAACATGGTTTTGTAAAAGGCAGGTCGTGCCTTACGAGCTTAATTGAGTTCTTCGAAAATGTGACTGAACACATTGACGAAGGAAGAGCAGTGGACGTGGTGTACATGGACTTCAGCAAGGCATTTGACAAGGTCCCACATGCAAGACTTCTTGAGAAGGTGAGAGGCCATGGGATCCAAGGGGCTTTGGCCTTGTGGATCCAGAACTGGCTTGCCTGCAGAAGGCAGAGGGTGGTTGTGGATGGCTCTTTTTCTGCATGGAGGTCGGTCACCAGTGGAGTGCCCCAGGGATCTGTTCTAGGACCCTTGCTGTTTGTCATTTTCATAAATGACCTGGATGAGGAAGTGGAGGGATGGGTGAGTAAGTTCGCCGATGACACGAAGGTCGGTGGTGTTGTGGATGGTCTGGAGGGATGTCAGAAGTTGCAGCATGACATCGACAGGATGCAAGACTGGGCGGAGAAGTGGCAGATGGACTTCAACGCGGATAAATGTGTTGTGGTCCACTTTGGCAGATCCAACGGGATGAATGAGTACACTATCAAAGGTGGGAGTCTTAGCTGTGTGGAAGAGCAGAGGGACCTTGGGGTCTGGGTTCATAAGACGCTCAAATCGGCCTCCCAGGTGAAGGATGTGGTTAAGAAAACTTACGGTGTACTGGCCTTCATTCATCGAGGGATTGAGTTCAGGAGTCAGGAGGTAATGCTGCAGCTTTATAGGACCCTTGTCAGACCACACTTGGAGTACTGTGCGCAGTTCTGGTCTCCTCACTATAGGAAGGACGTGGAAGCTATTGAAAGGGTGCAGAGGAGATTTACAAGGATGTTGCCTGGATTGGGAGGCATGCCTTATGAAGACAGGTTGAGGGAGCTGGGACTGTTCTCCCTGGAGAGACGAAGGTTGAGAGGCGACCTGATAGAGGTTGACAAGATGTTGAGAGGAATAGATAGGGTGGACTCTCAGAGACTATTTCCCAGGGCTGAAATGGTCGCGACGAGAGGGCACAGATTTAAGGTGCAGGGAAGCAAGTACAGAGGGGATGCTAGGGGAAAGTTTTTCACTCAGAGGGTGGTGAGTGAATGGAATCGGCTGCCGTCGGTGGTGGTCGAGGCAAACTCGCTGGGGTCTTTTAAAAGACTTCTGGATGAGTATATGGGATCCAATGGGATTGGGGGTTATAGATAGGTCTACGGCTGGGTAGGTTTTGATGTGTTCGGCACAACTTGTGGGCCAAAGGGCCTATTTGTGCTGTAGTGTTCTATGTTCTATGTAATTCCAGGAATTTTACAGCCTAATTTAAATCCTCACATGCTTGGTCTGAGTGCAAGCTTTTTATTGAAGGTGTGGATCCTTGGATCCCTGCAGTTCATGCGGTGTGGGTACATCCACAGTGCTGTTACGAAGGGAAGTTCAGGATTTTGATCCAGCAGCAGTAAAGGAATGGCGATTATATTTCCAAGTCAGGATGATGTGTGGCTTAGAACAGAACTTGCAGGTGCAGATGTTTCCAATCGTCTGCTGCCCTTGACCTTTTAGATGCTCAAGGTCACGTGTTTGAAAGATGCTGTCAAAGAAGCCTTGCTGAATTGCTACAGTGCATCTTGTAGATTGTACACCGTGCTGCCACTGTGCATTGGTGGTGGAGGAAGTGGATGTTGAAGGTATGGATTGGGTGCCAATCAAGTGGGCTGTTTTGTGCCAGATGGTATTGAGCTTCTTGAGTGCTGTTAGATTTGCATTAATCCAGGCAGGTGGAACTATTCCATCACACCCTGACTTTGCACAGTGAATGATAAAGCAAGCAGAAAATCTGGTTCATCAGGCTCAGGACTGGCTGCTTCTATTTTCGTTCTGTCTTCACTTGTTACTTCACCCTCTGGTCTGAGGCTTAAGAATATCTTTTTTAAAAGAAAACCTCCAATCCAAAATCAAAATAGTTTTCTATTGACTTTTCCATCCTAAAGAACCTCCCCATGATAATGTGAATGACGTGACCCTTGTATTTAAAAAACCCCCCGCCAAATCCTGTTCTATTTTGGGGTTGTATAAACTGTTTAAATTATAATCATTTATAAAAGCTAACATTCGGAATCCTTGTGAGTCATTGAAAGTAACGACTTACCCACAATCTTCACAGAGACACTGACCATTTTCCACAGGTGTGAACATTTTGTGCCTTCTTTCTAGACTCGCCTCTTCACCTTTTAGCCTTCAACAACCAAGCCCCTCTCGCTTTGTGGATTCAGGGCATGTCATATGAGCTCATTTATTCCTTCATTTTACCTCAAAGTAAAGATACCATCCCAAAACATGGCTATCTTATGAACTTTATTTGTAACAACGTGAACCATCCTTCACACTTGAAAAGACCTCTGATACTCTGGGATTTTACAGGTGAGATATTGGAGATGGAATGGAGTACCTATTGGAACCTTAACATAGCAAGAATTAGTTCTTGCAGGGAACCTGGGAGGGAGAAAATCTGAAGAAGGTAAAGTCTGTTACGTCAGTGTGGCTGTAATGATAGGAATCACAAAAAAAAATCACTTTGGTTATCATGACAGTGGAGTGCATTTTGGGTACAGTCCAAGAATCAACAGTGAAGATGGTTAAAAGTGTAATGTTACAAGAGCAGATTAATTTTGAGATTATGCTCAACTGCTCAGATTTGGCACCTGTGGTTTTTGCTAGTTATTTTAAATTCTCGCTCTGTTATCACTTGATGATTGTTAATTTAATCCTATTTCTTTTTATTCTCTATCCCTTTGTCAGAAATGAGAATGTTTTTGTTAGAATTATCACAGAAGACCTTAAGATCCATCAAATTCATGGCAGCTCTGTAAGATTTATCCAGCTTGTCGCACTTCCCTGCCCTTTCTTGGTATATCTGCAATTCTTTTCACTTCAGGTGCTTTTCAATTTTCTTTTCAACATCCTAATTGAATCTGCTTCAGGTAGTACATTCCAGATCCCTAATCATTCACTGCCATTGGTTATTTTGCCAGTCATTTTAAATCGGTATCCTCTTGTTCATCTGCTGATGAGAACACTTTCCCTCTATCTGCTCTATCCAGATCACACATGGTTTCTATTTTCTTAGGCCTTTGCATCCTTGCTAAAGTGTGTCCAGAATTGAGCACAATGTTCCAGCCTTGGCCAAGCTATTGTTTTATAAAGATTATTATAATTTTATCTTTTGTCTGAGCTTTTAATGGAGAAATCCCTTAATGGCCTAGTTTGTAAAACTATACAAGCGCCCCACTGACTAATCCACCCAGTCTTCACCATTCCCCTCTGTTCTCCAGATCGAACTGTAATCTTGTGATCCCTGTTAATAAGCACACACATTTCTGGTCATCAAGTGGAACAGTCTATGATTCAGCTTTGATGCTCTGCACAATTGAATAACTTATCATTCTCTACATGACTTGTGCATGAAGACAGACCACATACCAGAGGGTAGCCAACCTGCATGGCTGTAACCCATTTGAGATGGTATTGTTTTGGGAAGAGTGGAGAAAATGTTTACTTTGGAGTTGATCTTAATTTTCTAAAAACAATTTTTGGTGCATTGAAGGCAAACCTATTATATGCATTCACTCTAAGCAAAACAATGTGAAATTCTTTCTCCTTGGTGACAAGTAGTCTTTCTGTCTCTCTCTCTCTCCCCTAGGTGATTTATCAGCTCTGTGCGTACTCTGATACCTCTGGACCAACCATGCGGTACTTGAGAACAAGCCAGGATTTTCTTTTCTCTCAGCTCCAGCATCTCCCTTTTGCAGTTAAAGGTAGAGGAGGATTTGAAGTTTGTTTCCTTTCTTCTCTCTTGTAATTTGACATTCACTTTAGCAGTTGTAAGTGTTTCCTTTTTGTAGTTTTCCTTTCTTTTCTTACTTCTGTAATCTGTTCTTACTTTTTGCCTTTTCTCCCCTTGCCACTGCATTTTTATTCTCTCCTAATTGTGATAAAGCCTTCACAATCAGTTCCAACTATCACCAAATGGTCTCTCGTTTCATCATATCTATGTGTCAAAATAAATTGTAACTTCATTCAAAGCTGAAAGAATTCCTCTCTGCAGGCCATGAAATCTCAGCCTTGAACCAGATGTCATGGCTGATGAAGACTGCTGGGATTGAACTGCGTGTGACATCTTTGAATCGGCAGCGTTCTCACACGCAGCGTCTCCTCCATCTGCTGCTTGATGATGTGCCATTACGATCTTACTCTGGTAAGTGTTTCTGAACGTGCACCCGGAACACTATCATACAGCACAGTAGGAAGCTGTTTGGCCCGTGGTCTGTGCAAGTCTATTAAATATACAATTAATCCAGTTCACTTTCTGTTATTTGGAGCCCTACTATTTTGTCCTCAAATATTTATCCAATTTCCTTTCAAAAGTTACTTTTGAATCAATTCTCACCACTTTTGTAAGCTAGTGCATTCCTGATCGTCATAACTTTTGATTTAGGAAGTCTAATTTTCCCTCAGATTTTAGTCTTATTATCTTAAATCCATGTCCTTGAATTACTGACTTATCTACCAGTGGAAATATTTTCTCTTTATGTAGTATATTCAAATACTTAATAAGTTTGAACACTTCTATTAACCTTCACTGCTCTAGGTCTCTGTGTTGTTGGTTGCTGTTTTTTGTTTGAGGAACTCAGCATTGTTCGGTTTCAGTGAATCGTGACAATTTGAAGTGACTCTCAGCCAAAGTTCATGTAGTTTACTGCACTAAGTATGTCACCAGATGTCCTTGAGCCCTGTATTAAATGTATTGCCAAGCTTAGTGTGGAGATGATACTCTTGTGTTCACGGAATTTTGAATTTGGATAGTTCTGTTCAAATAAAAACTCAAACTAACATGGACCTGAGTCGTATGGACCATGGATGCTGAGGTGGTTAATTTTGGATGGACTGGTCATGTGATAGAAGGAATGAACGGCCTACAATTGGCATCTGTATGAAGGAGGGAAGAATTGATCATGGTTCCACTCATAATCACTATCCCTGATTCCTATCTGTGGGGTTGTTGGGATAAGAAAGGATTGAAAGTGATTGATGTACCTTTCTGGAGAAATAGTTTTCAGTACTCAGCCAGTTGGATATTATATTGGATTGTGTTCAGTGTCTTGTGAGGTGTCTCATTGGGAGTGATGGTGGAATGGGGTGCAATGATTATGACATGGATTGAAACTGTATGTTGGGGGTTGATGGATAAGAACACATGATCAGAATAGAAATTTACATCTTTTGTTGAAATGTACTATGTATTTCTAGAGGAGCATCAAAATGCCTTTGTCCGAAAAAGTGTGCTAAACAGGTAATTGAGAATATAAAACATTGAATTAATTACTAACCTTTTTTGAATCTGACACTGACTCTCCAGTTCTCTGCCAATGCTTGGTTCAGAGGACCAATAGAGATTTTTAAAAATATATTGTTTTACTGCATTGTAGTTTGCCAGTGTAGTTGGCTAGGGAAGGTACAAATCATATATAGATCCAGTTTCTGATCTTGTGAAATGAACTTGTTGCATTGTGTCAGGGAAAGGGGAAAGATGTTAGGGGAGAACAGATTTAAGACTGTGCTGTTGGATCCCCTGTCACAGAGCTTGATAGAATTCCTATCTTGATTTACTTGGATGAGGGTACTAGCAGGTAGCCAGGATCCAGCCAAGATCTAATGTGTGTGAGAAATGGGAAATCATCAAAACCATAGAAAATTAACTGAGTTTGTGAATTATGAGGTTGCAATTTCACGTCTGCTTTATCAAGAGATAAAGATATGATCAGAGCTTATTTAGGAAATGGGCAATTGGGATGGGCAATAAATGTCAGCCTTTCCAAGAAGTCCACATCCTGAGAATTCATTATTTTTGGAACTACTTGAAGTAAAACTACTGGTGAACTGCTTTAACTGCTCTTTGATCGAGCAAGTCACTTAGTTGTATCATAGAACATAGAACATTACAGCGCAGAACAAGCCCTTCAGCCTTCGATGTTGCACCGACAAATTAGGAAAAAGCAATGACCCTCTAACCTAAACCATTCCCTTTTTGTCCATAAACTTATCTACTAACCTCTTAAACGCCACCAAACTTGGCGCATCTACAACTGCCGCAGGCAGGGCATTCCATACCCTTACCACCCTCTGGGTAAAGAACCTACCTCTGACATCCGTCCTATAACTACCACCCCTTAATTTAAAGCTATGTCCCCTCGTGCTAGCTTTCTCCATCCTAGGAAAAAGGCTATCACTGTCCACCCTATCTAAACCTCTAATCATCTTATATGTTTCAATAAGGTCTCCTCTTAGCCGCCTTCTTTCTAACGAAAACAACCTCAAATCTCTCAGCCTCTCTTCATAAGACCTGCCCTCCATACCAGGCAACATCCTGGTAAACCTCCTCTGTACCCTCTCCAATGCCTCCACATCTTTCTTATAATGCGGGGACCAGAACTGTACACAATACTCCAAGTGCGGCCGCACTAGAGTTTTGTACAGTTGCAACATGACGTTGCGGCTCCGAAATTCAATCCCCCTACCAATAAAAGCTAAGACTCCGTATGCCTTCTTAACAACCTTATCGACTTGATTGCCAACTTTCAGGGATCTATGCACACATACACCAAGATCCCTCTGTTCATCAACACTATTAAGAGTCCTACCATTAGCCCTATACTCTACACATTTGTTATTCCTGCCAAAGTGAATTACCTCACACTTTTCCACATTAAACTCCATTTGCCACCTCTCGGCCCAGCTCTGCAACTTGTCCAAGTCTCTCTGCAAACTATAACACCCCTCTTCACTATCTACCACTCCTCCGACTTTGGTGTCATCCGCAAATTTACTAATCCATCCTTCAATACCCTCATCCAGATCATTTATAAAAATTACAAACAGCAGGGGCCCCAAAACAGATCCCTGAGGTACACCACTTGTAACCGAACTCCATGATGAATAACATTCATCGGGGCATTCAAAAATGGACAACAAACGGCAGCCTTTCCAATGACATCCACATCATGAGAATTTATTAATTTTAAGTGTTTAAACCATCAATTTCAACAACAATCATTGCAACAATCAAAAGTTACTATTAAATCAATTTTCATCACTCTTTCAGCCAGTGCATTTCAGATCACAATAACTTTTGAGTTAAGAAAAAAGAAATCCTCATTTCCCCTCAGATTCTAGTGTTGTTATCTTAAATCTTTGGCCTTGGGTTGCTGACCCTCCTGCCAGTGTCAACATTTTTTGCTTATTGAGTCTACTCAAACACTTCATGAATTTGAGCACCTCTATCAACCTACTCTGCTCTCAGTCTCTTCGTATTGATTGTAATGTTGGTGTTTCTTGCTGAGGACCACTCAACAGTTTGGTTTCAGTGAATCATGACAATTTGAAGTAACCCTCAGCCATCGTTGCCTTTAGTTTACTGCACTCTCCCAGCATGTCACCAGATGCCCTTGAGAAGCCCAAAATAAAAACAGAAAATACTTAAAGTACTCAGCATCTGTTAAGAGAGAAAGAGAGCTTCTGGTAAAATGTCACAGACCTGAAACGTTGTCTCTGTTCCTGTTCCAGATGTTGCCAGAAGTGGAAATGATTAATGAGTTCAAGTGACATTGCATAAGCACGTTAGGGAAATAAACTTGTTGTATGGATATAACCAGAGAATAGGACTTGCTGGATTGCTGTAAAGAGACCCAACAAGGAGTTGTTGAGCCAAATGGCCTCCTTTTGTTCGTTATACCTGTGACCTGTTGATTATTTCCAGCATTTTGACTTTTATTTCTACTATTCAGCCTCTGCAGTATTTTGCTTCAACAGAAAATTATTATGTAGGACACTTCTCGTTTTTCATACGTAACTTGTTGTACAGTATTCCAAAGCCAAGATCTACACTTGGTTCTCCCAAGAGAAGCTATTGCATAAGAAGGGTCTAGGGCAACTGCCTCAAAGCAACTAAAGATGAACAAGAATGTAGCCATGCATCAATGCCCACATCATAAAAATAGATAAATACACTTTGACCGAGGAATCAAACTTCCATTCCTTTATTGAGAGTGCTTATTATTTTAGCAGATTTAAGATAGAAGGCTTGAATGTTTTCAGATACAATAATCTTTCCAAGTGGCCTCCTTTGAGTCATTCTTTCCTACCACACTTCTGTTGAATTATGCTTTTTGTGAACTGTTCAAAATGCTGTTCGTAAATGTTGTAGTGTGACTTAAAAAAAGAGCTCTTTTCTGGTTCATGATGGTGCTGTCTTTATTCACCAGTTGATGCAGAGGGAAGTCTTGAAGAAGAAACAAGAAACATCACTGGATTTCTGCATTTTGACACCACTTCTAAAGGTATTTGCATCTCCCAATCAAGTGTCTGCCTTCACATGTGCTTTGAGATATACACATTTGGTTACAAAAAAAGAAAATTAGACGAATATTTGGCAGGTTCCATTATATGCAATCATGCATTAGTGTTTACAAACTTATTCAGTTCGTTGGTACCAATGTGCAATGAGGATTAATCACGTTTAAATCATTGCAGTTTGTTGTGTTATCACTCGCATCATTAGAAGAACTCATTAATACTTCACTCTGGTGTTTGTGAACTCAAGACACAATTACTAGTCGTGGATCTTTTAGAACTTAGAACATTACAGCACAGAACAGGCCCTTCGGCCTTCGATGTTGCGCCGACCAATATAAAAAGCAATGCCCCTCCAAACTAAACCATTCCCTTCTCTTCCATATACTTATCAGCTAACCTCTTAAACGCCACCAAACTTGGCACATCTACAACTGGTGCAGGCAGGGCATTCCACTCCCGAACCACCCTTTGGGTAAAGAACTTACCTCTGATATCCGTGCTATAACTATCACCCCTTAATTTAAAGCTGTGTCCCCTCGTGCTAGCTTTCTCCATCCTAGGAAAAAGGCGATCACTGTCCACCCTATCTAAACCTCTAATCATCTTATATGTTTCGATTAGGTCCCCTCTTAGCCGCCTCCTTTCCAACGAAAACAACCTCAAATCCCTCAGCCTCTCTTCATAAGACCTGCCCTCCATACCAGGCAACATCCTGGTAAACTACCTGGTTGCTAGCACGAGGGGACACAGCTTTAAATTAAGGGGTATGAGTTATAGGACGGATATCAGAGGTAGGTTCTTTACTTAAAGAGTGATTAGGGAGTGGATTGCCCTGCCTGCAGCTGTTGTAGATGCGCCAAGTTTGGTGGCGTTTAAGAGGTTAATTGATAAGTATATGGAAGAGAAGGGAATGGTTTAGTTTGGAGGGCATTGCTTTTTATTTTGGTCGGCACAACATCGAAGGCCGAAGGGCCTGTTCTGTGCTGTATTGTTCTATGTTCTATGTTCTATTAAGAATCCTACTCATTAGCCCTATACTCTACACATTTATTATTCCTGCATCGTGCATTACCTCACCTTTTCCACATTAACTCCATTTGCAACTCTCGGCCCAGCTCTGCAACTTGTCCATCTCTCTGCAACTATAAACACCCCTCTTCACTATCTACCACTCCCACCGACTTTAGTGTCATCTGCAAATTTACTAATCCATCCTCAATACCTTCATCCAGATCATTTATAAAAATTACAAACAGCAGGGCCCCAAAACAGACCCCTGAGGTACACCATTTGTCACCGAACTCACGATGAATATCTCCCATCAACCACCACCCTCTGTCTTCTATCTGCTAGCCAATTCTTAATCCAATTAGCTAAATCACCCTCTATCCCATACATCTGCATTTTCTGCAGAAGTCTTCCATGGGCCACCTTATCAAACGCCTTACTAAAGTCCATATATACTACATCAACCGCCTTACCCCCATCCACCTCTTTGGTCACTTTCTCAAAAAACTCAATGAGGTTAGTAAGGCATGACCTACCCTTCACGAAACCATGCTGACTATCCCCAATCAATTCGTTTCTCTCTAAATAACTATAAATCCTATCCCTAATAATTTCTCCAATACTTTGCTCACAACAGAAGTAAGACTCCGCCCCATAACAATTACCCTCTTACTTTCACTCACTGACCAGAATTGACTTTGCATCCTTTCCTCAACCTCTCTATAACTTTAGGGGTGATAAAGACTCGCAACAGGAGTGACCTCTCCTCTCCTTTCTAATCTCCAGCCCTGCTATCTACCGTCAACAGACAAGTCCTCATCAACTTCCTTCTGTCACTGTGATACTCTTTGACTATAATGCCACCCCCCCCCCCCACCCCCCCCCCCCCCCCCCCACCTCCTTCTCTAACTCCACTAACACATTTGACCCCGGAACCCGCAACATCCATCTCCTGTCCCTGCTCTACCAGTCTCTGAAATGGCCACAACATCAAGTTCCAGGTAACTGTCCAAGCTGCAATTTCTCCCTTTATTGCGATACTCCTTGCATGAAGTATACGCTTTCTTTACCATGCCCTACCCCCCCGTAGCTGCTGTGTTTTACCTCTTTCCTTCTATGACCCCCTATCGAATCCCTCTAGCACCCCAACTACTTAGGATCCCATTCTGCGCCACCCAATCAGTTTTCAAGCCCCACTGCATAGCCTTAGCAAGTTTTTTCCCCCCAAGATATTAGTTTCCCCTCTGGTTCAGTGTAGACCATCTCTCTTGTAGAGGTTCCCACCTAATCCCAGAATGATTCCCCAATTGTTCAGGAACCTGAACCCCTCCCTCCTGCACCATCCCCGCAGCCACGAGTTCAAACATTCCCTCTCTCTGTTCTTCTCTAAACTATCCCTTGGCACAGGCAAGAGTCCAGAGATAACCACTCTGCCAGTTTTGGCCCTAAGCTTCCCCCCCAACTCCATAAATTTCTGTTTAATATCCCCTTCCCTCGTCCTTCCTATATCATGTGTCCCTACATGACATATGGCTTGGGGCTGACTCCCCTCTCCCTTAAGAATCTTAAAAACCCTATCTGCGACATCCTGGGAGGCAACACACCAGCCCTGAGTCACTTTTATTACTATTTACTCTGCTATCTGTCCCTCTAACTATGGAGTCTCCAATTACTAGGCCCAATCTCTTATTCCCCCTAACCACCTGAGCATTCTCAGCAGGCTCACCCCCAGAGACCTGCTCCCTTTGGTCATCTCCAGTTGATTCTTCTTCAACTGTAGCCTCCAAGACAGAAAATTTGTTTTGGAGGGGAACAGCCCCAGGGGATTGTCTACCCGATTGCTTCTTACCCCTCCTCCTAATAGTTACCCAAGAATCACTTTTAGGAGTGACTATCTCTTTGTTACTCCTGCCAATATCCTCCTCAACCTCTCGAATTACCCTGAGTTCCTCTAATTCCAGCTCCAGCTCCTTAACACGATCGTCAAGGAGCTGCAAATGTGCACACTTCCTGCAGGTGTAATCAGCAGGAACACTACTGGTGTCACTCACCTCGTACATACCGCAGGAGGTGCAACGTACTGCCTGCACTGCCATCGCTGATACTTTAATTTCCAGGAGAGAGAAAAAAAAACTTCTCACTCACTTTTATTATTAGGTTAGGGAGGGGGGAGGGTGGGATACTCTACCTGTGTAGAGTATCGGGTTTCCTCTCTGTACCAATTTATAGAACTCCGTAAGAATTTAGCAACACCAATTATTAATCCAACCGATTTATTTGATAGTAAAATAGCGAGCTTTCAACACTCCCGTGTCTTCATCAGGCAAGTGCAGTGTTCTGGTCTGCAATAGCACACATCAGCACAGACAGTCAGAGATTGCTGATTAGAATGCGAATCCTTACATCTAACCTGCTATTCAAGTGTTAAAGTGGCTAACAATGTGTGTGAAGGGGATCCTGAGCATTGTTAGAGAATTGTGTATTTTCTCCAGACAGCACAGTAAGTGAGGTTTTTTGCTAACCCAGGCAAGTTACGGGGGTTACAGATAGTGTGTCATGAAGCCAAGATCCCTGTTAAGACCGTCCTCATGTGTGCGGAGCTTGGCTATCAGTTTATAGTATCAATTTATAGAGACAGAGAAAACTACAACTACCGGCAGCCTCCTAATGATGACTTCCGGTTTTGTTAGTTTAAGTAAAAACGGCAAAAAAAACTACCCCCGCTCGCTATTTTAAACAAAGAGAAAAGTTAAAAAACTACTTAACACTCGAACTTCACACTCTCCCAAATCGCTGCCTCTCCGTGCTGCTCCAAGAGAACAATGAGGCCGATACCCAGAGGTTAGTACTTATGTAGCTAGAAAAACTACAACTACCGGAGGTTGAAGGGATGGGGTTAATATGTGCAGTGGATTATTTTAGTTCAGTGCTCAGTTAGTCTGCAGCTGCTAATGTCAGCACTGGTCTTGGTGCTCTAGCCGCTCATTTTGGGTTTGTGTCAGTGAGTTGCTGACTACAGCCCCACTATCCAGAAGAAGTCCTAACCTCGAACAATGCAGGACAATAGGTGGGAAGACAAGTGATGAGGATGACACAAAGAGCCTACAAAGGGATATAGACAGGTTAGGTGGCAAAAATTTGGCAGTTGGTATATAACGTAGGAAAATATGAAGAATAAAGGACCTGAATATTATTTAATTGAGGAAGACTGCAGCACAGAGGGATTGAGTGTCCTTGTGCATGCAAGTTTAGCAGGTAATAGGGAAGGCAATGGAATGTTGGCCTTTTTTTCAAAGGGAGTGGGGTATAAAAATAAGGAAGTTTTGCTGAAATTGTACCAGACACTAGTGAAGGTGGCTCAGTGATTAGCACTGCTGTTTCACAGTGCCAGGGATCCAGGTTCAGTCGAGCCTCAGGACTGTGTGGAGTCTGCATGTTCACCCCATGACTGCTTGCGTTTCCTTCAGGTGATCCAGTTTCCTCCCAAAAAGCTATGCAGATTAGGTTGATTGGCCTCTTTGTATCAAGAGACCAGCAAGGTACATACGTGAAGTTATGGGAATAGGGCTTGAATTGGATTGTGGCCAGTGCAAACTCAATGGGCCAAAAGGCCTCCTTCTGTACTATAGGGATTCTATGATTCTAAGTCCACAGCAAGGATACAATGAACAGTTTTGGTCCCCTTATTTAAGAAAAGATCATAGAATCGTAGAAACCCTACAGCACAGAAAGAGGCCGTTCAGCCCATCGAGTCTGCACTGACCACAATCCCACCAGGGCTTAACCCCATTTTCCTACATATTTACCCATTAACCTACACATCTCTGGACACTAAGGGCATTTTTAGCATGGTCAGTCAACCTAACCCGCACATCTTTGGACTGTGGGAAGAAACCAGTGCACCCGGAGGAAACCCACACAGATACAAGGAGAATGTACAAACTCCACATAGACTGACCCAAGAATTGAACCCAGGTCCCTGGAGTTGTGAGGCAGCAGTGCTAACCACTGAGCTATCGTGCCGCCATAAAGATGTGCTGGTATTGGAGGGTCCAGAGAAGTACACTTGGTTGATCCTGAGGGATTTTCTGAAGAGAGGTTGATTCTTTACTCAGTGGAGTTTAGAAGAATGAGAGGTGACTTTATGAAGATATAGGATTCCCAGGGGGCTTGATAAAGTAGATGCAGAGAGATTGTTTCCCCTTGTGGGAATGGCATAATGTCAGAGTAAGAGGTTGTCCATTTAACATGGAGATCAGGAATAATTTCTTCTCTCAGATGTTGGTGAATGTGTAGAATTCCTTATCACAGAGAACTGTTAATGCTGAGTCATCAAGTATGTTTAGTGTTGCAATACACAAATTCTTAATCAAGGGTTATGGGAGTAAAGCAGGAAAGTGGAGCTGAGAATTATCAGATGAGTTGTGATCTCATTGAATGGTGGAGCAAAGTTGATGGGACGAACAGCCTAATTTTACTACTACATGTTATGGCCTAGGATGGGATGTTGCATGATTTGGTGGGGGATTACAGGTGCTGGCATTCTGTTGCTTCTGCTGCCTTGTACCTCTAGGCCGTCGAGATGTTTTTAAGGAGTGAGTGGGGACTAGAACCAAATCAGTAGTAGATGATGAATTGTTTGGTTTGATTTACTATTGTCACATGTATTATTTACAGTGAAAAGTATTGTTTGTTATGCGCTTTACAGACAAAGCATACCGTTCATAGAGAAGGAAATGAAAGAGTGCAGAATGTAGTGTTAATCATAGCCAGATGTATAGAAACATAGTATTATTAGAGAGTTTAAAACAGTGACGTTTTTAGAAGTATATAACGAATAAAAGATAGAATTCTAAGGTATACTGCGCACAGCTTGCCAAGAAACTGTCTCGCTCCAGCGCCAGCTTGAAAAACAAAAAAAACAGTGTTGAGGTCTCAGCACGGTACTAGTGAAAAATGAAATGCTCGCCACATTACGTATCATTGCTCTATGGAGCTTTCTTCCAGCTGTACATATTGTAATCTTGTAGGTTTTTTTGAATGAGTTATCACCAACATCAATGAAGTTATTTTACCTAGTTTGTATTCATCGATGTCTCGTGTGCCTGTTCATATTTCAGTAGAACTTGCAAAAAAAAATTTTTTGAGGACCTAACAAACATTCAATCTGGTTAGTAATTCTCAACAATCAATTGGTGGGTAGCAGTTTGTTCCAGAAAATATTATCTGGCTGATATGGTTGAAGTGAAGTACAATGAAAGAGTGTCACATTCCAATGATTGACTCTGATAGACTGTGAAATCTGCTTGTTATTCCAGGGTGACCCTGGAAGGCAAAGATAATCCCTGCTTTTTTTCCTAAATCCAGGCCTTCTGAACCTCTCATCTCCAACAAGTGCAAGGAACTTTTGAATTTCATTGGATGGTCTCAGTCTTAGTGCCATTCAGCTGCTTCTGCATCTTCCCTCCCTCCCCTGAGCCCACTTGGCTAAACTTGCTCAAAGACAACCCACTGCCTTCTCCCCATGCAGCCATGAACTTTATTTTTCTTGAGGTTCCCCTCTTGTCCAGTTTTTATCCATATCCCATTGCCCTAAAATCTTTTAAATAGCAGAAATAATATCAAATATCCCTTGGTCTGTTAAATTCCAGGTAATACAACGCTTTGTTTAATCTTTCCTCATAGCTATACTCTTAGAATGCAGATATTGTTTGAGTAATCATAGGTGCTCTCATTCAAGGGCCCTATATCTTAAGGCATAATGTCAAACCTACTCTCTATATTCCAGCTATAATCTAAGCTTTGTAATTGTTTTGAGTACTTATCCATGATATTTTAATCATCAATGGACCTGTACTGAAATTGTTCTGGTCCTCCTGTTTCTTGTTGTTCACCATGTAGTCAGTTTTTTGCGTCCAAAGTGGTTGAATTCACATTTGCCACAGTTTTTGTCCATTCACTTTACCTATCAATATCACTTTGTAATCTCCAACATAGTTAATCACATCACTCTTTGCCACTGTCTCCACCGTTGTTCAAATATATAAGATTGTACTCTGCAAGTTCCATTTTTATTTATCTAATTATACGGAAAGGATCAGTTGTAATGGCTTATCTTCCTGCTCCTGCTCTGTTACTTCTACTGTCTCTTGAGGAACGATTCTTGATACTTCCTCTTCCTACATGCTGCCTCTCAGCAGCAACATCTGAAAACATACTGGTTTTTACGTGTGGATTAAATGACCTCCAGTTTTTCCTCACCAATGAATTTATTGATCCCTTCACCATCTCTAAATGGTTAGACTGCTTGTCTAACAACTAGTACTGGATGAACAGAAGTTTTCTCCAATTAAATATCGAGAGACAAAAACTATTTTTTTCAGTCCCCACCATAAACTTTGTTCCCTAGTCACAACATAAATCCGCGCTGCTACTATGCCTACTTTCTCCTATGTAATATTGTCCCACTCCAACCCTGCCTAAGTTGATCTGCTGAAATCCTCCTCCATGCCTTTGTTACCTCTCAACTTGACTGCGGGGCTTCTGTGTGTATGTGTTCAATCCTCTGTAAAGCTGAGGCCTTCCAAACTTCTGCTGCCTGTGTCCAGATTTGTTAACCCATAATTCAAATGTTCGCTGACCTATATTGATCCCAGTGAAACAATGCCTCTGTTTTAGTACACTTATCCTTGTTTTAAAATTCTTCCATTGTCTTACCCTACTTCCCATCCCTCTAATCTCCTGAAGCCTTAATACCTCTGAAGACACCTCCACCCCTCTGATTCTGCCCTCTTTCACATCCCTGATTTCTGTTCCTAAAGCATTGGCAGCTGTGCCTTCAGTTGCCTGAATCACTAGCCCTAGAATGCTCAAGCTAAATCCCTCCACCAATCTCCTTTGTTTTCCACCTTTTCTCCTTAAAACATATAAGAATTTGATCATCTGCCTTTCTATCTCCTTGCGTGGTTGTGTCATGTTTATTTTATAATACTTTGTGAAACACTGTGGGACATTTTACGTTAGAGACTTTGGAGAAATACACTTTATTTTTACATATTTAACAGTCAATTATGATTTTAAAATGCATTTTCATGTGAGTCTTAAAACTGAAATGTTGCCTTTGATTTAGTACGTCGAAAGATCCTGAGTATTCTAGATTCAGTTGACTTTCGCCAGGAGTCGCCAGAAGACCTTCATTTGGATTTCTTTGATCGGGCCCAGATTGAACAAGTTATCTCTAACTGTGAACACAAGAACCAACAGGGACAGACTGTCTGCAATGTCAAGGTGCCTTGGTGTCTGCATTAATAGTTCTAGTTCTCTCTCTTGCTTTCTCACTGTCTTGTTTTTGCTCATTCGTCAGTGTCTGCATTTGTTTCCTGCCCATACCACACTGCCCCTACGTGTTTTAATTTTTAAAAAATGTTTCCCATGTTCCATGTCTTTGTATTCCCACTATCTCTGGAGTTCTATGCTGTTGTATTCTCTCTACCTCATAGTTCCTTTCCTATCATTGTCTATATTCCTAGTGAATCCAAAAAATGTTTTTCTTCCATATAATATCCATTCTTCTTCTTCACTCTTTCTCTTCTATTTTCTCTCCAAGCACTCCGCCTTCAACTCCAGCACTCTTTACCCCCTAGCATTGCCTGTATGTTTAGTGCAGCATTTCCCTGCCAATGTCTGAACATCTTTTGCCTTTGTCTGTAGTTTCCTATTCAATGTGATGCAGTAGATGTAACAAGCAGCCCAACAACCTGCTGAGGTGACCTTCTGTTGTGTAAAGTTGGTTCTCTTTGGGTTAAAAATATCTACTTGAAATAAGCCAAATATTTTCTTGCACCATCATATCAGCCAATTAAAATATGTGACTTAACTGAGTTCAAAGTTGTTTTGCTCTGATTGAAAATTCTATTTCATTCCCGAGGACCATGACAGTCTTGGTTGCCCTTTTCCGCATAAGACTTATCTTCCATTTTGCACTTTGCCCTGTGTACAATTCCAACTGGTCATCCGTGATCTTAGCTTACTCTTGCGTCTCAATTTCCTCCTCTTCCTTCATTGACAGTGGCTTTGAGGGAATTACGGTAAACAGTTTGAAATGATGAATTGTGTTGTGATATAGGATAAATATTTACTACAAATGCCTGAACAGGAATGGCCTACTTCTGTTTTTTTTTCCTTTCAGCCTCAGCAATGTGGTTTAATTTACTCATGGTACTAAATGGTGTTTGAGACTATAACAGAGCACAGTCACCCAGCTGTAGAAAGCTCTCCACCATCTGCAGTCTTTCTGCTTAAGGCGTGATTGCCTTAATTGCCATTTTGGGGAGCCCATAGCGCATAAATCAAGGCCAGAGCTGGCCATGGCTGGGGCCCTTCATGGTTCACAGTGGATCCAGCAGGGGAAAGATCATATGACTCCTCAGCAGTGGTGAAAGTTTGTGGAATGGTAGGTCGGGCTCTCAAGTGTTGGTCACAGCCCATCTGGGAAGAAACTTGATAGGTGGACACCAGAAAGAGGATTCCTCATGTCGGGAAGATTAGAACCATGGGGACAGTTTAACAACATGAGGTCTCTCTTTTAAGACAGCAATGAAGAGAACCCTTTTCTCTGAATGTTGTTCATCTGTGCAATTCTCTACTTGAGAAAGAGGTTGGATTGGATTTCTTGAATTTATTCACAGCTGAGTTAGATTTTTGATCGACAAGTGAGTCAAGGAATATGGGGGCAGATTGGAAAGTGGATTAGGGACTACAGATGCCATGATCTTATTGAATGATGAAGTAGACTTCAAAGACCAGTTGGCCTTCTGCTCCCAAGTCCTATGTTGTTGCATAAAGCACTTTATTACTATAATGCGATAAGCTGCCTGCCCCTTGAGCTGTTTTTCGTAGTGATGTAGCAATGTCTGTTAGCTACCTGTCTGTTTCAGATCAGATAGTTGGATACCATCTTCAGATATGTTAGAATCTGATATAGCCTAGTACTGCTAACATTTTCACTGTGATTTTTTTTTATTTCCCAGCTCCTTCACCGAGTACTTATTGCTGAAGTGAATGCCCTGCAAGGAATGGCAGCCATAGGACAAAGACCTTTACTAATGGAGGTGATACTTTCTGTGCAATGGATTACTTGTTTGCTCTACTTTATTTTTTATTTGTTGTTAAAGCAACTGAGGGCTCCCTGCACCAACACACCACCATTTTATTTTGCAAGCAGCTGAAACCTGTTCATATACATATACATGTATGATGTGGAGATACCAGCATTGGACTGGGGTAAACACAGTAAGAAGTCTGTCAACACCAGGTTAAATTCCAATAGGTTTATTTGGTAGCAAACACCACTAGCTTTCAGAGCTTTGCAAAGCCCTGAAAGCTAGTACGTTTGCTACCAAATAAATCTGTTGGACTTTAACCTGGTGTTGTGAGACTTTTTAACTGCATATACAAGCTTCCAGGTTTGATTGGGTGTCTGTATCGAGTCAAATGATTTCTTCTGTGATGCAATCTAGATTGGAAAACTTGCTGATACCAGAGGGCAGCCAGTGCCGATCGAGTGCCATCATATGAATCATGGGTTTAAGTCCTACCCATAGACTAGAGCATTTGGATGCTGTACTGAAGGAGTGCTTTACTATTGGAGCCATTTGGCTGAGAGATTAAACTAATGGTCCATGTCCCCAGGTGGATGTGAAAGATTCTATTCACTATTTAAAGAGCAGGGGATTTCCTCTTGGTGTCCTGACCCATACTTGGAGCTTGTTGTACCCGCACTCACTGCTGCATTTTCCTATCTTGTAACATGACAGTTTCATTGGCTGTGAAGCGTTTTGGGACGTACCATGAAAGATACTTTAGAAGCTACGTTTCTATTTATGCTTAATCAAGTACTTAATGTCATGAGGAATGGTACAGAGGAGAAAGCAGGACAAACTGGGCTGCCTTATATGTGGAATTGAGCCCAAAGATCATTGATACCTTCCATCCAAACTATTAGTTTTTGGAACAATTGAGAGAGAATTAAGAGGAGAACAATAAGGAGCAACTCTGCTGCTAAAAATACTCTTGTCTTACGATGACAATTAGTGTTTGCCATAATGAAGACAATGCTTGCAAGTTATTAACCTGCAGGCATCTGTGAAGATAGAAGACAAGTTGGGACAGTTACAAAAGATTTCTACCCAAACTTTTCTCTTCACATCTCACATGTTGACAGGTCTGTTGTGAATTTCCTTGGTTTCTGGGTTACTGCAGCATTCCCAGACTTCGTTTTCACTCCAGCTTATTTATATTTTGTGGAGAGAAGCTGTCTTGTTACTCCAGTTGAATATGTAGCATTTCCTTTCCATAATGTTGTGACTGTTTGGTTCAGGAGATAAACACAATCTTGCAGCATGTGGTGGAGCGGAACAAGTTGCGGGAGTGTCTCCATGCTAAGCGGCATATGTTGGAGTCCTGGCGTCACCTCGTCGAGATCATTCTTGCAGCGTGCCCACTGGACCTGATTCAGGAAGAGGACAGGCAGCTAGTCATTCGGGACCTTCTACATGAGCTCCATGACAAGGTGATATAAAAATGCCCTGCAACAAATTTCTATCACAACATGGTTTATTAATTGTAAGCACTTGGAAATATTAACAACTAAAACGCATTGGTAAACTGCAAAAATGATTTCTTGATTTCTTAGTCTCTATAATTCATATATCGTCATTCAGGAGGGTAGGGCTTGAAGACTTCAAACAAAACCCTAAGCACCCTAAGAATCAATTCATTTTTGTTCCCTTTTGCTCTCCATTAAAAAAAAGCTTTGGTTAGGTCATTTTTAGAGTGTTGCATTCAGCTCTAGTCACTACACTTTTCTGAAGAATGTGAGAGTCCTTCAAACAGTGCAGAGGTTTAAAGAATGGATCTGAGGTGGGGGATTTGTTATGTTGTGGCTCTTATGTATATCAAAAGATTTTGGACTTCTTTAGGGGAAAAAGGTAAACAATTGATCAGAGACTTGGTCAGGAGGTTTGCAGCTCTGAGCTGTCCAGGAACAGAGCTCTAGTCTTTCCACGCTTGCAATATGGCATCTCAATGATTCCGTGCCTAAGAGGACTCCACCCTCTGATGTGATCACGTACTCTCAATTTCCACTGATTCCTCAAGTCAGGTGACTCACTTCTGCTATATTGTCTTAGAGACAGCCACTAACAGGATTTTAGCTACAAGGTTAGGTTTGGATACCTGAGTTTGGAGCAAAAGAGATGGGGAGATTTGATTTATGTGTACAAGATGGGGAAAAGTCTGCAAGTATTATATAAGAAAAGACTGTTCCTGTTACAAGGACCAGGGGGCACAAATTTAAAATTTTGGGCAAGAAATACAAGAAGATTGTGTGGCAGAAGACATTTACACTATATGTAATGACCTAGCACACACTACCCATGAGAATGGTGGAAGCAGAAACTATCAATAATTTCAAAAGGAAATTGAACAGGCAAAGATATGATGATGATGAGTGAGCTGAATGCATCTGGTTACAGAGAGCAAACGTAGACACAATGAGCCAAATGGCTGCCTCGTTCTATTACCAAAATGACTATGAAAGCATGGTGTTTTTCAATAGACATTCTACATTATTCTAGACTGATTTATTGTTTAATGTTTTTTGCATCAGAAAAAAATTCAAGAATATATTTTGCCTTTGTCTCCAGCAAGAAAGACAAGTGTGCCAGTTGTTTACTGGGTCTCCGTGTTGTGCTGGCCATATGCAGATAGGGCTTAGCTCTTCGCTTAACTTAAAATAGGCAAGATTCTCATTTCTGTGCCAAGTGTTATAGTTTGCAGAGGGACTTGGACAAGTTGCAGAGCTGGGCCGAGAGGTGGCAAATGGAGTTTAATGTGGAAAAGTGTGAGGTAATGCACTATGGCAGAAATAATAAATGTGTAGAGTATAGGGCAAATGGTAGGATTCTTAGTAGTCTAGATGAACAGAGGGATCTTGGTGTGTATGTGCATAGATCCCTGAAAGTAGGCAGTCAGGTCGAGAAGGTTGTTAGGAAGGCATATGGAGTCTTGGCTTTTATTGGTAGAGGGATTGAATTTCGGAGCCGCAACGTCATGTTGCAACTGTACAAAACTCTAGTGCGGCCGCACTTGGAGTATTGTGTGCAGTTCTGGTCCCCACATTATAAGAAAGATGTGGAGGCATTGGAGAGGGTACAGAGGAGGTTTACCAGGATGTTGCCTGGTATGGAGGGCAGGTCTTATGAAGAGAGGCTGAGGGATTTGAGGTTGTTTTCGTTAGAAAGGAGGCGGCTAAGAGGAGACCTTATTGAAACATATAAGATGATTAGAGGTTTAGATAGGGTGGACAGTGATAGCCTTTTTCCTAGGATGGAGAAAGCTAGCACGAGGGGACACAGCTTTAAATTAAGGGGTGATAGTTATAGGACGGATATCAGAGGTAGGTTCTTTACCCAAAGGGTGGTTCGGGAGTGGAATGCCCTGCCTGCAGCAGTTGTAGATGCGCCAAGTTTGGTGGCGTTTAAGAGGTTAGTTGATAAGTATATGGAAGAGAAGGGAATGGTTTAGTTTGGAGGGGCATTGCTTTTTATATTGGTCGGCGCAACATCGAAGGCCGAAGGGCCTGTTCTGTGCTGTTATGTTCTATGTTCCAAGTGCTGCACTCAGTTATTCCAGTCTTCCAGCCACTTTCTGTATCAAACTTACCCCACAAGCAGAGTCAACAGCATTTCATTACCAAACTATTCCGTTTCAGTAGAAGATTTGGAATACACTTCACCTGGGATACTTCAGTTGTTCTTTAGGACTGGAATCATATTAGTATTTAAAGAAGAAAAGAAGATTTGGTTAAGGGGATAAACAAAGCCACAAGTAAAGTTGAAAGTTTATTTATTAGTGTCACAAGTAGGCTTACATTAACATTAGAACATAAGAACTTAAGAAATAGGAGCAGGAGTAGGCCATCTCGCCCTTCGAGCCTGCCCTGCCATTCAACAAGATCATGGCTGATCTGAAGTGGATCTGTTCCACTTGCCCGCTTTCTCCCCATAACCCTTAATTCCCTCGTCTATCTACCTGTGACTTAAATGTATTCAGCAAGGTAGCCTTCACTACTTCAATGGGCAGAAAATTCCAGAGATTCACCACCCTTTGAGTGAAGGAGAATATTGCAATGAAATTATTGTCAAAATCCCCTAGTTGCCATATTCCAGTGCCTATTCAGATACAATGAAGGAGAATTTAGCATGGTCAGTGCATCTATCTAGCACGTCTTATGGACAATGGGAGGGAACTGGAGTACCTGAAGGATACTCTCTCAGACATGGTGAGAACGTGCAGACTGTGGGTAAACAGTAACCCAAGCCACGAATTGAATCCTAATCCTTGGTGCTGTGAGAAAGCAGTGTTAACCATTGTTCCACTGTGCCACCCACACAAAGGAGTAAAGGAATAGGTTGGTCTTTCAAGTACTTATGTTGAAAACAAGAGACTGTTAAATGGCAATGGCTAACAGGAGATAAAAAGACATAATGGAATAATTTTCAAAAAGATACGTAAGAAAATTGCACTTCTGCTGCCTCATGGTGCCAGGGACCTGGATTTGATTCCTGGCTTGGGTCACTGTCTGTGGAGTTTGCACATTTTCTCCATGCCTGCGTGAGTTTCCTCCTGATGCTCCGGTTTCCTCCCACAGTCCAAAGATTTGTTGATTAGGTCAATTTGTCATGCTAAATTACCCCTTAGTGTTAGGGAGGACTAGATAGGATGAATGCAATAAGCTATGGAGATAGGGCTGGATGGGATTGTGGTCAGTGCAGACTCAATGGACTAACTGGCCGCCTCTTGCATTGTAGGATTCAATTATTGTGTATCTGAATAGCTGAAGGAGGAAAGATAGAAGGCTAACTTGTGTGTCTGATAAAATTAAATAAAAGCAAGCATAAAATAAATTGAAATATGGCAGAATTGCAAAGAAATCTTGGCAGCATATGTTGATTAGCTTGTATTTTATGGTGCTGTATAGTCTTGATAGTTTTGTATTACTCTAACTTTCTCCCTCTTAGATCCTCAAAGAGGAGGCTGCCCAGGAACTCATGCCCGTGGTGGCTGGAGCAGTATTCACTCTCACTGCTCACCTGAGTCAGGCAGTACGCGGTGAGCAGAAACAGGCGCTTAGCACCCACTCCCAGCACGTCACCATCCTTGATGGCAGCACTACATCAGCAGGAGAGGTATCAGCTGGCTTTGCCTCTATCGGAGACTCGTCTCTTCACATCATCCTCAGAAAGCTTTTGGATTTCATCCTCACAACTGGTGGGTCCTAATGAATGAGGTGCAATTATTTATTGTCCATTGACCAAAAACTAAACTGGACCAGCCATATAAATACTGTGGCTATAACAACAGGCCCGAGGCTGGGAAACCTGCAGTGAGTAACAAAGTCTGTCCACCATATATAAAGGCACAAGTTAGATGGAATGGTCTCTACTTGCAGCTCCAGCACCACTCGAGGATCGATACCATCCAGCACAAAGCAACCCATTTGATTGGCACCCCATCTGCAAACGTTCATTCCCTCCACCACTGACGCACAGTGGCAGCAGTGTTTTCCATCTACAAGGTGCACTGCAGGGACTTCACAAGGTTCCTTCAATAGCACCTTCTAAACTCATTACCACTATTTTTTGTGAGGACAAGGGCAGCAGTTACCTGGGAATACCATCACCTGGAAGTTCTCCTCCAAGTCACTCACTATCCTGACTTGGAAATGCATTAAATACATTGCCATCCCTTCACTGTTGCTGGTTCAAAATCCTGGAACTACCCCACCACCATGGGTGTATCTACACCACGTGGACTGCAGCGGTTCATGAAGATAGCTTACCATCACCCTCTCAAAGGCAATTAGTGATGGGCACAGCTAGTAACTGAATAAAAATTAAACAATGTAAACAGGCAGGGTCATGTGTGATTTTTTTTATATGTTCTTTCATTGCATAACAGCAACACTGTAATGTGAGTTAACAGATCAGCTATCACTGCAACGTTACTTTTCTATCTGCTCCAGAACAAGAAAGCACAATCTTGGAGTTAGAGCTAGATCTTTCAGAAGTAATGTCAAGAGAAACATTTCACTGAAAAGATGTAATTCAGGAACTCCCAAAAAATGTAATTGAGGATGTGATGGGTGGTCAATTAGACGTTTTTGTTAGATAAGAGAAATGGAACCAGGAGAGATGGAGTTAATGTAGCAGAGACTGACCTGGATCAGGTTTAATGCGTTAAAGGACCAACTCCTGTTCCAGTGGATTATTTTTGTGTCTCTAACAAAGGAATGTTGCAGGATTAAAATCAGGATCTTTAGAACATTATAGTACAGTACAGGCTCTTCAGCCCTCTGTTGCGCCGGCCAATGGAACCAATCTAATGACCCTCTAATCTAAACTATTCCAATATTATCCATATGCCTATCCACTGGCCATTTGAACGCCCTTAAAGTTTGTCTTGACTTTTGTTTGTCATTGATCTCTTTAGCCCAGAAGGTTGTAGAATCATTAGGGCAAAGAAGGGGGCCATCAAACCCTCCTTTTGGACTCTTTAAAAATGAATCCAAATCTATTTACAGCACTCATTTAAATACCTGACTCTTGTATATTACAATGCTTTTAAGCAGTTTGAATCTATGACCTTGCCAACTTCAGACTAATGGATGTATACTGCCTTTCAGGGAGGAACGTGGAATGTTGTGCAAAGTCTGAAGATTTGGAAACTTGGGCAGTATCATGCGGCTTTTATACTAATATTATGATGCAGAGAATAGACCAATAAGAAAGCATTCTATATTTTCTGCACTGCTATGGGTCAAATGCGCTCAGGACACACAAAGACTGGCCACGGTTATTGGAGCCTGTGGTCCTGGGCTCTTATACGTTGATTGTGTTGTTTATGTGGATACTGAATGAAACTTGCCCATGCAGCTTCAATTTTAAAATAAATACAAACAAGAAAAAAGAACGCTGGGAAAACTGAGCAGGTCTGTTACCATGTATGAGGAGAGAAAGTGTGCAAACATGGGTTTTGTAGTGAAATACAAAGTTGCAGTTAACAATCTAGACCACTGGAGGGATTTATGAATCCCTCAAGTCACTGCTCCCACATTGGCAGATTTTGTCTTTATTCATTGAAGCTTTGAACAATGCTTCAACAGTCAACTTTGTCCTGAGTTAGTAATATAAAACTATATTTTAAAATGTAATTTCCTCTTACATGTGGATATCTTGCAGAACAGTTGTATATTAAAAAAATTATTTATTAGTCACAAGTAGGCTTGCATTTACACTGTGATGAAGATACTATGAAAACCCCTAGTTGCCGTACTCCAGCGTTTGTTCAGGTAATACGGTGCACAGAAACAGGCTTTTTCAGTCTCTGAATTGTTTCTATTCTACATGAGCTTTGTCAAACGGCGGGCACTGCATTGTATGGGGAGCCTGGCTGGTGGTCTTCCTACAAGCTCAGGGGTGGCACGGTGACACAGTGGTTAGCACTGTTGCCTGACAGCACCTCAGACCTGGGTTCAATTCCCAGCTTGGGCCACTGTCTGTGTTTAGTTTGCATATTCTCCCAGTTTGTGTGGGTTTCCTCTGGGTACTCTGGTTTCCTCCCACAATCCAAAGATGTGTGGTTGAGTGGATTGGCCGTGGTAAATTAACCTTTAGTGTTGGGGCACTAGCTAGGGTAAATGTATGGGGTTATGGGGATGGAGTCTGGGTGGGATTGTGGTCAGTACAGACTCAATGGGCTGAGTGGCCTCCTTCTGCACTGCAGGATTTTATGATTCAAACACAGTGACCTTTTCCTAGCTGCTCCCTTAGCTCCTCCCCTGTGAATGTATCAGATCTTTAAATGCATCAATGCCATCTGCTGCAGTCACTCCCATGTGGCAGCAAGTTCTACATTTTGTGTAACAAAATTTCTACTAAGCTCTATCTTTGATTTGTTAGTGACTATGTTGTATTAGTGTCCTATTACCTCAGGGTAGCATTTTCTTTGTATCAACCATGTTGATAGAAGTACTAATGCTTTCATTTTTGCTGACAGGTGGTGGTTTCCAGCGTGTAAGAGCACACCTGTATGGAGCACTGCTGTATTACCTACAGATAAGTCAGAAACCGGATGAACCAGACACGTTGGAAACTGGTAGGTAACTCTGTGTCGGTATATAAATGTTATAGGTGAAAGTATTACCAGTTTGTGAACAATTATTTTTCTTCTTTCTCATTTGGGTGAGGAATTAAAGCCAAAGAATGGAATGTGCTCAGTTTCAGTAAACCATCAGGCACATTCAGGTCACTTACAGTGAGCCCAATGCAGAATCAAATTCTCTGGCCTATCTTGTGATTATGCCACAATCAGTCTAGGCATAGTTTGGTCTTGTAACCCGGAAATAAATGGACGTAGGTGAGGCTGGCCCCCCTGTCCAGAGAGCAGCTGAACCACTCAAGTAGTCAGTTAAGGGTCCCCATCCTATTGCTGTGTGCGCTGTATGGGGAGTCTGGCTGGTGATCTCCCTGCAAGCGCAGGGTTGGGTATGGGCAGAATGGTCCCTCCTATTCAGGCATTCAGTAGCCTGCAAAGGAGCCCCTGCCTAATGGTCACTTGTGCTGCAGAAATCTCCCTCTCCATCTGCCCCATCTCACCTTTGCTGGAGTCCATTGATTGATCCCCTCACCCTCAGACTTCACTCACTCAAATATGAAAACTGTCTGCTACCATGGCATCTACTTCAAGCATGTAGACCTCAGCCGTGGCCATCGCACCCAGTAGCACAGCTGAGCTGCTGATCTTTTACTGGTTGATAGCTCTTGGGGGAAGACTTCTGTTCTTTAAAGGTATGGAAGCCCCCATGTTGCCAGACTGCTGAAAAATATGGCTGGATGGGAGTGAAGGGTGGGGGGTGGGGGTGGGGGGGATGTGGTCTCCTACAATAAATTCCAGCTGAAGTTCCAGACTGTAGCAAAAAATACAATTTGGTTGAAACATTGGCCTTTGCAGTGATTGGGCAATGGAGTTTCAGTTGAGATTAGATCCTAAAATAGGTGATGTGATGTCGAGGTTTGAACTTGCTGGTCAGATTTTAGTAGTCCTGGGAAAATAAAACTAGACAAAAGTCTCCTTTTCAAATCCTACATTATTCTGGAAACTCATTCTGCACATGTACACAGCTCTTTTTGAAGACACTGCCCTATTAATCTAGAATCATAGAAATCATGGAAACCCAACATCTACACAGTTTGTGACACTAAAGAGAAATTTAGTACGGCCAATCAACCTAACCCATGCATCTCTGGACTATGGGAGGAAACCGGAGCATCCAGAGGAAACTTGCACAAATATGACAGGAATGTACTAACTCTACGCAGATAGTCCTCCAAGGCTGGAATTGATCCATGGTCTCTGACGCTGTGAGGCAACAGTGCTAACCACTGTGCCATCATGCCACCCTGTGTTCTATCATTATTCAGAAATTACAAGTGCTTGCTGCTGAGCTCCAATAGTTGGTTAATAGTAAAAACAGAATCTAAGCCATAACTTCTTCACATTGAATTTTATTCTTATTTGCCCATTGTCTCACCTGTTTTCCCCTTTATACTGTTGGAGTAAAACAAACCAAACAATAAACACAAAGAGCAAATTAACAAATTATGTTTCCCCTTTGTATAATCCAATGAAGGAACAGTTTAACAGTTGACCTACAATTATCAACTTAAATACTCCTCCACAGTTAACTGTTCCCTATGCTAACAATTGCTCCGACTTAGTGGGAGTTTAATCTTAACATTTGCCTCTAGCTTGTTCAGTTCATATGCGGTCTTTTTTTAAACTGGATGGACAGGGCAGAAAACCATGTGGGAGAGGCTGACTGCTCCGGAGGATGAATTCACTAAACTGCAGAACGACAACATGGACATCATAGAGAGTTATGGGGAATCACTGATGGAAGTTGTTTGTCGAGATGCTTGTGATGGGCATGAAATTGGGCGAGTGAGTATGAGCAAATGCAGCAACCCAGAGTTAGAGTGGATAGAGTTTAACCATTCCAGTATTAGACTGTTATATATAACACTGGCATTTCGTTCCTTCATAGTAAATATGTGAATCAAGATGGACTTGTGTTTCATTGAATAATAGAAATGCTTTGGAATAGAAAATTATTTCAGTTTCAACATTTCTTTTGTCTCCTACCACAAAAAATAGTAGTTTTCCACAAGTGAGCAGATGCTATCCATTAGTTCTTCTGAACCCACTTCAAGACCCACTATAAGAGGGTGGTGGGGGCCATGTGTACCAGCAGCTTTCTGGAATCAATACCCAAGGAGCTAGTCACCCTGTGTGACCCAATGCCAGGGTGGTGGCTGTGAATTAGTTTAATGGCTACTTGCATCATGTAGTTTAATATAAAGCAACAAATACAAATGATGCCCACTTGATGCTTGCTAATGAGCCAGGGCAGGTGTCGGACCTCACGGTAGGTGAGCATCTTGGGAATGGGGATCATAATTCTATCTCTTTCAAGATAGCGATGGAAAGAGACAGGATCAGGCAGGCTAGGAAGGTGTATGTCTGGAGTAAGGGGAAATATGAAAACATTAGGCAGGTAATTGGACACATAAACTGAAAGGAGGTGTTCTTGGGGAAGAGTACAGAAGGAAAGTGGCGGTTTTTCAAGGAATGTTTGTCTAGGGCATTGCAAGACAACGTTCCAAGGAGTCAAGGAGGTTCTGGTAGGACGCGGGAACCGTGGTGCACGAAGGTAGTGGTGAACCTAGTTAGGAAGAAAAAAATGATATATAAAAGGTTCAGAGAGCTAGGGGATGTTAGGGATCTAGAGGAGTATAAGGTGTGCAGAAGGGAACTTAAAAAGGAAATTAGGAGAGCCAGAAGGGGTCACGAAAAGGCCTTGGCAGGGAAGATTAAGGAGAATCCCAAGGCCTTCAACAAATATGTGAAAAGTAAAAGGATGAGAAGAGAAGGGATAGGGCCTATAAAAGGTGAAGGGGGAAAAGTCTGTGTGAATCCGGAAGAAATGGCAGAGGTGCTTTACGAGTACTTTGCCTCGGTATTCACGGTGGAAAGTGAACTGGGAGATTGCACTGCAGGTTTGCGGCATACGGAAAAGATTGCGTATGTGGATGTTAGGAAAGAGGATGTGTTAGATCTGTTAAATTCTATCAAGATAGACAAGTCGCCGGGACCGGATGGGACGTACCCCAGGTTATTGTGGGAGGTGAGGCAAGTGGTTGCAGAGCCCCTGGCGATGATCTTTGCGTCGTCATTGGAAACGGGAGAGGTTCCGGAGGATTGGAGGATTGCAGATGTGGTTCCTATCTTTAAGAAAGGGAACAGGGAAAGTCCAGGAAATTACCGACCGGTGAGTTTGACTTCAGTGGTTGGTAAGCTGATGGAGAGGCTTCTGAGGGATAAGATATATGAACATTTGGAGAAATTTGGACTGATTAGAAATAGTCAGCATGGTTTTGTCAAGGGCAGGTCATGCCTTACGAGCCTAGTTGAGTTCTTCGAAAATGTGACTGAACACATTGACAAAGGAAGGGCGGTGGGCGTAGTGTACATGGACTTTAGTAAGGCATTTGATAAGGTCCCACATGCAAGGCTTCTGGAGAAGGTGAGAGGGCATGGGATCCAAGGGGCTTTGGCCTCGTGGATCCAGAACTGGCTTGCCGGCAGAAGGCAGAGAGTGGTTGTGGATGAGTCTTGTTCTGCATGGAGGTCGGTAACCAGTGGAGTGCCCCAGGGATCTGTTCTGGGACCCCTGCTGTTTGTCATTTTCATAGATGACCTGGATGAGGAAGTGGAGGGATGGGTTAGCAAGTTCGCTGATGATACAAAGATCAGTGGTGTTGTGGATGGTCTGGAGGGATGCCAAAAGTTGCAGCGGGACATAGACAGGATGCAAGATTGGGCGGAGAAGTGGCAGATGGACTTCAATGCAGATAAATGTGTAGTGGTCCATTTTGGCAGGAATAATGGGATGAAAGAGTACAATATAAGGGGTAGGAGTCTTAGCTGTGTTGTAGAGCAGAAGGATCTCGGGGTCCGGGTCCTTAGGACTCTTAAATCGGCCTCGCAGGTGGAGGAAGTGGTCAAGAAGGCGTACGGTGTATTGGCCTTCATTAATTGAGGAATAGAGTTTAGGAGTCAGGAGGTAATGATGCAGCTCTATAAGACTCTTGTCAGACCCCAGTTGGAGTATTGTGCGCAGTTCTGGTTGCCTCATTCTAGGAAGGATGTAGAGGCTATTGAGAGGGTTCAGAGGAGATTTACAAGGATGCTGCCTGGATTGGGAGGCAGGCCTTATGAAGATAGGTTGAGGAGCTGGGACTCTTCTCACTGGAGAGACGTAGGTTGAGAGGCGACCTGATAGAGGTTTATAAAATGTTGAGAGGAATAGATAGGGTGGACTCTCAGAGACTATTTCCCCGAGCTGAAATGGTCACTACGAGAGTACACAGATTTAAGGTGCAGGGAAGCAAATACAAAGGAGATGTCAGGGGTAGGTTTTTCACTCAGAGGGTGGTGAGTGAATGGAACCGACTGCTGTCGGAGGTTGTTGAGACAAACTCACTGGGGTCTTTTAAGAGACTTCTGGATGAGTATATGGAAACGAATAGGATAGGGGGTTATAGATAGGTCTGTGGATTGGTAGATGTGATTGGCGCAACTCGTGGGCCGAAGGGCCTGTTTGTGCTGTTTTGTTCTATGTTAACTTATCCAGGGTGACAGATGGGGCACTGCATTTGGCTGCAGCACCATGTGACTAAGAAGGGGAAATCAACTTGGATTCCTGACTACTACTTAGTGACTCACCATAAAGAGTGGATGTTAGGTATGTGAATGATTGGGTTCTGCTGTGATGCCTGAAGCAACCTACCAGATTCCCCCAGGGTCACATGGTGACTAGCTCCTGAGGTAATGAGCTAGACATGGTCCACACCACCGTCTTGTAGTAGATTTTTAGCCAGGGTCAAAAATAGGTAAAAAGAACTTAACGGCTAAGGACTGCTCACTTGTGGAATGACTACCCCTCCTTTTGCCACCTCTTCCTGTTGGTTTATCTGATATGAATCTCTGATATGAGCAATGATTGACAGGATCATCCAGTGATGACGTGCATTTTAATATATACACTCCTCATCCCACTCAAAATTACGTGGCCTCTTGAGAGATGAAACATTAATAAAAACCCTTGGCCAATAACAGAAAAAAAATTGGTATTTCTACTCTGAACTTCTCTTGCATTTTGGTAATGGAAACTTGTCCAGTGCTTTACAGCACCTAATTTTCTTGTATACCAGCCAGGCACAGTCAGCTCTATCGAGGGATTTTTGGAGATGAATTGAAGTGACACTTACTCCTGTGACCCTCAAATCATGAGTACTGCACTAGTTTTTTTGTATTCATTCATGGGACGTGTGTGGGATATTGCTGTCCGTGAGGGGACATTCAACCATGTTGCTGTGGATCTGGAGTCACATGAGGCCAGACCAGGTCAGGATGTGAAATTTCTTACCATACAGGACATTAGTGAACCAGATGGGTTTTTACAATAATTGACAATAATTTCATGATCGTTATTAGACTTTTAATTCCCGATTTTATTGAATTCACATATCTTCATCTGCCATGATGGGATTTGAACCCACAACCTCAGAACATTACCCTGGGCTCTGGATTACTCGTCCAATGGCAATATCACTGCATCACCTGTCTCTCGTCCAGTATGATTTTACTCTAGTAAATTGATTTTCCTGTCTTAGATGCTGGCACTGGCGGTGATGGACCGGATTGTGGCTATTGACCAACACAACCAGTGGCTCTACTTTCTCATCAACACCGGCTACCTGAAAGCACTGACAGACAGCCTGACCCAGGATGATGCTACACTTCAGAGCATGCTCAGTCCCAAGCCTCCATTATTGAAAGCTTTGTACCTTTATGAATCCAAAATGGTATGTGTACGTGCACGTGTATCTGTTTCTTGAGGGGGTGAAATTTAAAGGGTATTCATCAAACTAGAAAACAGTTGTATTAAGGAACTCCTTTTCTACTCTTTTTAGATTATTATTTTCACTTTAGCTTTAATCAGCAGGTACATTTTACCATTTTGGGCCCACTTCATTGAGTTTGTAAGGGATTGAATTGTTCCCAGCTATTTAGAATGTCCGTTAACAGTTAGAAACAGACACAGTATGACTTTAGATTACAAACCTTTCATTCAGCACTTGTTTGAAGTATGAGTTGGTACAGCTATTTCCTCTAGTGGAAACTACTGGAACCATTTGTGTATCAGTAGACTATGTCACACAAATCAAGCATTTTATCTTTCATTTCCTGTGGCTTATTCATATCAATTGGCCGAATAAGAAACAGCAAATGGAAGACGGAACGAGGACATAATCTACTATTTCAGTCTTAGCGTCAGGTTTATTTTTCAAACATTTCATTGAGAATTCAGGTGAGCATTGACTGGTCACATGAAAACATGATGATGTAGCTACAAAAGGGTCATGAGATGGGAGGTGGGCATTATCCGCAAGAGTATGGGCAGAGTGTAGTGTTGTATATAATCCTGTTCTCTCTCCACAGATGTTGTTAAACCTACTGAGATTTTTCAGCATTTTCTGCTTTTGTTTCTGATTTGAGTACATTCAGTATTTTGTTTTCGTCGTGTTATACGGTCATTGATTTCTGGAGTAAACTTCCTTTGCTGAAAGTCCTTGTTGTCAGTGATTTAGAGAACCCCAACATTCTTCACGATATCAGGTGTTGGCAGTATGTTAAAAGGACTTGGTCGCATCAACTCACTTGTCTTTGATGGAAATATTTTAGATAATTGGAAAAAGCTCCAGAAAGAAAAATATTTGCTGCACACTCCAAGTCAAAAGAGATACAGACTTTTACCCTATTAAATCTCACTGGCCCTCAGGCTGTTGAAAGTCTCAAAAAGTCATTTGTTTTTCCAGACAGAGTAGGAAATGGTAGACCTCAATATAAAACATGGCCCAATAAGGATAAGAATTGACCCAGTGCACTTGAACAAAGCACTGCTCAGATCTCATCATCTAATGAAGACAGTAAAACAGATGAAAGCAAACATGCCCGATGCTAAAATGAGGCTTCTCACAGACCTTATTAGATCAGAAATTCTCAAAACTAACCACATTCATATCTCCAGTAGGCAGATATTGTTTTTCTATATGCCCTGTGCAATCTGGGGCAGTAAGGTATTCCCACAGTACATGAAATAACTTTTTGCAGGCCAAATTTGTGACATTATTGTCGATGACATTTGGGATCATACTATGCAAAAACATGATGCACGTCTTCATCTCACCCTTGACCATCCAATTAATACTTAACCCTGTGAATTGTAGATTCAGGGTCAACCAGGTTGCTTATGTGGGCCATTTACTGAGAGCTGATGATGTAAAGCCCAACCCAGTCAACACAATGGCTGCATGACAAATGGCAGTCTACAGACAACACACACTACAGTGCTTTCTTGGTATGACAACTTCTCTTTGTAAGTTTATCCTATGTTATAGTGAAGTCACTGGATCTTTTCATCAACTTCTGTATCAGGATGTCTAATGATGTTGACAGGAGCATCACACAGCGATGTTCAGTAAATTCGAACAAGCACTCGCAGCACCCACCAGTATTACAATAATTTGATATTTGAGCACCCTTACTTGTATCAGCAGATGTCTTCCAGTATGGACTTGGTGCAATTTGCATCCAGAATGGCAGAACCAAAAGCTTTGGACCAAGGGACTTCACTGATACTGAGACTCACTGTGCGCAGATCAAAAAGGAATTTCTTGCTTTAGTCTTCACCTGCAGAAATTTCATGATTTCATGTGGAAAAGTGTGAGGTGATTCACTTTGGTAAGAGTAATATGTGTGCAGAATATAGGGCTAGTGGTAGTGTAGATGAGCAGAGAGATCTCGGTATACAGGTGCATAGATCCCTGAAAATTGGTACTCAAGTTGATAAGGCTGTTAAGAAGACATATGGTGTGTTAGCATTTATTGGTAGAGGGATTGAATTTAGGAGCCGAGATGTCATGTTGCAACTGTACAAAACTCTGGTGCGGCCGCACTTGGAGTATTATGTACAGTTTTGGTCGCCACATTATAAGAAAGATGTGGAGGCATTGGAAAGGGTGCAGAGGAGGTTTACCAGGATGTTGCCTGGTATCACGGGTAGGTCTTATGAGGAAAGGCTAAGGGATTTGAAGTTATTTTCATTAGAGAGAAGAAGGCTAAGAGGTGACTTAATTGAGACATATAAGATGATCAGAGGGTTAGATAGGGTGGATAGTGAGAGTCTTTTTCCTCGGATAGAGATGGATATCACGAGGGGGCATAGCTTTAAATTAAGGAGTGGTAGTTATAGGACGGATGTTAGAGGTGGGTTCTTTACTCAGAGGGTAGTAAGGGCGCGAATGCCCTGCCTGCAGCAATTGTGGACTTGTCAAGTTTAAGGGTGTTCAAATGGTCAGTAGATAGGTATATGGATAGCATTGGAATAGTTTAGTTAGAGGTCATAAAATTGGTTCCATTGGTCGGCGCAACATCAAGGGCCGAAGGGCCTGTACTGCGCTGTGATGTTCTATGTTCAGATGTGGTCATTCTGAAACTGTTAAAATAGATCACCAGCCACTCATATCTTAAAAAAGCGTTTCCACACTGCATTTGTGTGACTGCAATGCATGATGTTTAAAGTTGCAACACTTCAACATCAGCGTTATCCACAAACAGGATAAGGAGTTGTACATGACTGATGCTCTCCCCTAAGCCTTCTAACCCACTAAAGACCAGGTAAACTGTGAGGAAGACATGCACCTTAGAAGTGTTGCCCTCCTGTTGGATTTAGGAATTCAAACAGGCCTTACAGGCAGACATCACATGCATGATATTATCATGAGTGTCTGGCCAGAATCCTCAAGTGAACTTCCTCATGAGTTTTGCGTGTTCTTTGCCATCAGAGAGGAATTGACCATGCAGGGTGGGCGAATATGTAGGACCTGTAATTTATCATCCCTATTGCCTGCTGGAAGTGCGGCACCATTGATACCTTGGGTTGGAGGAAACCATTGTACCAGTCTTCCATGTATATAGACATGGAAAGAGAAGTTGTCAGATGCGCATTGTGCAATGCATTCAAATCGCATCAAGCAAAGGAACCACTGCGTTTACACAAGACCTCCTGTGTTCATTCGCAGCAACTGACGTCTTCAAGTGGATGGTAAACAAAATTTATACTTCGTTGATTCATATCCTGGGTAGTTTGAACTTGACTACTTACAAAAAAGGACAAAACAATAATCATGAAACTTAAGAATTACTTTGTCATAAATGGCAACACTTAAAACAGATAATGCCCACCAATTCGTCTCTTCTAAATTTCACAACTTTGCACACACGTGGGAATTGGAACATATCACAACCTGACCTCCATATACACAGTCAAATTAATTGGCAGAATGGATGGTTCACTTGGCCAAGCATCTTCTAGAGAAATAGGTACAGGATTGCACAGACAACTATGCTGCACTCCACAGCATGCCAAATCTAACACAACAGGTCCTGCCCTCATTAACACAACTTTTTCAGGTGTACTATCATGATTCCTACTACGAACACTCTGCTGCAGCCTAAACTTGAAACTAACATGAATGATGCCCTTCTGAAGTATAGATTGAAAAGCAAAATACATTATGATTGAAATATCCACAGGCTTGGCTGTCTAACACTTGGTCAACTGGTGAAGGTTCAGACCACACGTGACCATGACTGGTTGGCAGTGGTGCACAATAATGCCCCACAACTGAACGGTAATGTGGTAGCCTCAGGCAGTGCCCACCATGGAGGTAATCACCATCACCTTCTGCAAATATCAGAGCCAGTAGCAACAGATAACAGTACTTCAGTCATCCAGCCTATGGCACCAGCTCCCTGCACCAGCAGACTCTTATGTAAACAGTTATGCATTCACAGCTTGCTTAATTGTATGCCCCACAGTAGCCTGTGCATAGTTCCTTATTTTGCACACTTTTGTGTTTCATGCCACCGCATGTCTAAACAGGGAAGACGTAGACCAAAAGATCACTTGAGAACATGATGATGGCCCCAATTTTACCATTTTCATTCTAAGTGCTGAGCAGACTTGAAACTGGGAGTGTTTCAGATCCAACTTTTAGACCCGTTCTCAGGCATCCCCATACTGATGCTGCCTGAAAAAATAGCAACAATTCTGAATCGCGCTGCAGAAATCTTTAACGCGCCCAAAACCCTGCCATTCCAATTGATGCCTCCAACTGCACAGAGTGACAGGGGACACCATGCCCCTACCCCCTACCCACAACAATCACACACAGTGTGACAGTGCCCCCCTCTCAACCCCACCGATCTGAATCAGAGTCATCTGACCCCGCTTCTCCCCTCAAATCACTCCCACACTGATTTGAGTCAAAGAGCCGTCAGACACTCAGAAGTTACTTCGTCAGAAGCTAGAGCGCCTGTTGGGCCTCTGTGCCCATGTATGTTTCACACTGAACCTGGACGGGTGATTAGGGTGGTAAATGAGGAAGTGCCGGTAAGTTTGGGTGTGCAGCTCATTAAGTCAACATATAATGCATTTAAATTGACGTTGTGCCTATTTCGGATGTGGTCCTGACGATGGCCATTTTCAGGCCTTGGTAAAGGGGGAACCAGCATGGAGGGCAGGCGCAGATCGTGCTACTCACCTCAAGCCTGACTTTACCAAGTTTTCACACCCGAAAACAGGCACAACTTGATGATAAAATTGGGCTTAATGTGTCTACAAAAGAGTGACGCTGCCGGAGAGCAGGAGTTATTCCCCAGGAAAACAAGTAGAGCCCAGTGTTGTATATAGCTTTGAGCTCAGGAATAAACTACCTTTGTTGGAAGTCCTTGTTGTCAGTGATTTAGGGAACCCACAGCATTCTACAGTAAGATTTCAGCAGACAGGTAATTTTGACTTGGGCAGTGGATTGCATGTCCTTCTGTCATTCATTTTGTGAACCTCTACTGTCTGTGCTTTTTAAATTCTGTCTTGGGGCAGGCAAGCTGATAAACACAGGAGTTAGTATGTGGGGCTGGTAATAGGTATGCATTGTGGGTTCAGCAGTTCATTAGCTTTATGGTCACTCGAACTGATGCGGGCTTTTTATTTCTAGGGCTTTTGAAAACTGCGTTGAAATTCTCAAACTACAACGCTAGGATCTGAACTCCTGTTTTCTTGATTATTACAGTAATCAGTAGCATAATCATTCTGTCTGTTGTACATAGATGACCACTATAACACTCTGGGAAAGAGGATAAGTTGGACCACTTTAAATATACAATTCATAAATGCCTATTTATTGCACACTTGATTAGGAATTGTAATTTGGAGTAATTGGTTGAGTGAGAAAATTTATCTGTAACAAAGTCTACATTGTATATTTGAATGTTTTTGTCTGAATGTTACGTGTTGCAGGTTAGAAACGCAGCCATAACAGTTTCTACTTAGTATCTTTTGTCTGTTATTTCTACACACGCTGTTAACTTGATTTCTAACACCAAACATTTTACCTTGCAACAATTTTTTATTGACCATATTTTTTTCTGTTAAACATATTCATCAGGCCTTCTTGACGAGAGTAGCTAAAGTCCAGATGGGAGCCTTGGAGCTTCTGACAGCAGGCGCTATTGTGCACCTGTCCCAGTGCCAGGTCTACGATCACCGACCTGAAACGGATTCACACAGGTAATAAGTGCTGATAGAGTCAGCAAAGTCCACAGCATTTCTTCATGTAACAGTTTGTGCGAGTGAGCAGCAGTGCATTCGGGTTGGGCTAGGAAGGAGCTGGCTGTTTCCAAGTTTAGAAATGTCAGGTAAATAGTCACCGGAGGATGTGGGTTCTGGGCTGAGTCCTGGTGTTTAGTTTTTTGCATTGATTGATACTTACTTGTAAAACAAAATGAGAGAAAAAATTTGGCTTGTCACAATCAGTAATTCATTATTGCCTCAAAAACAATGATCCTCTTTAAGTAGATAAATAGGGCATCATGTATGTGATATTCAGTTATGCAGTCTATCAGGCCCCTTATTAATTTCTGGCCTCTCTGTCGATGGCTGATCTTAGTCAATTTGCTGGAAGTTTTTTGAAGCGGTAACAGAGGTGTTTGGTTGGGGCAGTGCTGTTGGTGCGATGTACTTGGACTTCCGAATGGCATTTGATAGAACGACGGACAACAAACTTCTAAGCAAAGTTATAGGTGTTGGAATAAATGTCACAACGTGGATGGAAAATTAGCTGAGTGACAGGGAATAGCAGTTGGTATTAATGAATGGTTTTTGGCCTGGAGGAAGGTTTGTAATGGAGTTCCCTAGGGGTCAGTGTTGGGATTTTTTTTCTTTTCTACAGAAGACGTAAGTTCAAAGTGTGCAGATGATATGAAACTTGGAAGCATTGTGAGTTATGAGGAGGAGTGTAGAACTAAAGGAGCGGACAGATGAAATTCACGGCATTAAAGTATGAAGTAATTCATTTTGGGAGAAAAATCATGGAGAACTAGTACAAGATTAAAGGGTACAACTCTAAAATGGGTGCAGGAATAATGGGTGTATATCTAAATCATTGACAATGGCAGGACAGGTTGAGAGAGTGGTTAATAAAACATCAAGTTTCCTTTATTTTATTAGAATCACAGAAGGCAATTCAGCCCATTGAGTTTACGCCGACCACAATCCCACCCAGGTCCAATTCCCATAACTCCACACATTTACCCTGCTAATCCCCTGACACTAGGTCAATTTAGCATGGCCAATCCACCTAACTTGCAAATCTTCGGACTGTGGGAGGAAATGGGAGCACTCAGAAAAGACCCATGCAGACGGTGACCCGAGGCTGGGAATTGAACCTGGGCCCCTGGTGCTGTGAGGCAGCAATGCTAGTCACTGTGCTACAGTGCTGCTGGGGCATAGAGTACGATAAAGTAAGAAGATGTACAAAACATTGGTTTGGCATCAACAAGTGTTGTGCCTGCAGTTCTGAGTGCCAAACCTTTAGAAAGATTCTTGCGTCTGGTTCCAGAAATGAAGAACATCAGTTTTGTAGATAGAATTGAGAAGTTGGGATTGCTTCTCTTGGTGAAATAAAGGTTGAGAGGAGATTTGATTTTCGGTATTCAAAACCATAAGCAGCCTGGACAAAATAGATAGGGAGAAACAGTTCCTATTAATGGAAGGATTGAGATTGAAAAGACACAGATTCCAAGTAATTGGAAAAGAAGCAATGACAATGTGTGCAGAAATGTTTTCAAATAGTGAGTGCTTAAGACTTGGAGTGTGGTCAAGGCAGGGTAAATTGTTATCTGAAAAGGATATGTGTAGCTACAGGGAGAGAGTAGGGGAATGACACTGGGTGCATTGCTAATTTGAAGACCTGACACAGGTACAGTGGGCTGAACGGCCCTCCCCTGTGCTATAACAATTCTGCAATTCTGTGCTGTCACAATTGGCAAGAATACCAAGACCAGAGCATCAGGGTGGCACAGTGGTTAATGCAGCTGCCTCACAGTGCCAGGGACTTGGGTTCAATTGCCAGCTTGGGTCGCTGTCTGTGTGGAGTTTTCATGTTCTCCTCGTGTCTGCGTGGGTTTCCTCCTGGTGCTCCAGTTTCCTCCCACATTCCAAAGATGTGCGGGTTAGGTGGATTGGCCATGCTAAATTGCCCCTTAGTGTTGGGGGACGAGCTAGCATAAATACCTGGGGTTATGTGGGATTGTGATCGGTGCAGATTCGATGGGCCGATCCCTGAGTACCAAAGCTGGGAGGAACGAGACAATCTGTCAGACCAGGAGTGTCTGCATTCAGCTGCTGACATCAGACCTACCTTGGAGCCACTCTTGGGGCTGCCCCATTCTGGGTAAACTATGCTGCCAGCTGAATATCCTTTCATGTGAATGGCTGCAAGAAAGGACACTTTTTTTTGACATTAAGTGTTGGAGCTTGCACTGAGAGACCTTGAATCTGGAAGATCACTGTACGAGTTTGGGATTAAAACCGTTTTGAAGCAGTCAGTTACAATGATCTTCATTGTACAAGGTGTATTTTAGTTCTCCCTCTGTTCTCTGCTCTGTCAGTTAGATATGCTATATGTGTTTTCTTCACCTATTCTTTTAGAGAGTTGTTATTTTTATGGTATATTTTTCTTTTTTTACAGTATGTTTTGTATAAGAGATCCATCAGGATTTATCCCAGCCCCTGTAGAGCGATATCACCAGATTCTGCTCCCAGCTCTTCGACTTTGTCAGGTTATACTAACCTCCAGCGTTGGGCAAAATCAGCTGGCTGAAGGACAGGTAACTACACCAGAAATGACTCCTCCTTCCTGATCAATATTACACTTAAGTGCAAGCTATGCTAAACTCTCCAAGGTTAACTCAGTCCTGGTTATACCTGTCTCTTTATGGGTTACGTGGAGCATTTCCTGTTCCATTCCTGACCCCTCCCACGACTCCTTTATTGGTACACCGACTACTGTTTTTCTGGCACTTCATGCTCTTGTGTGGACCTGATAAAATTTATCAGTTTTGCTTCTAATTTTCACCTACACATCTCCCCCCACCTCCCGCCAATTATCTTCACGTGGTCTTCCTTGACCTCTCTGTCTCCATTTATAAGGGAGGCGATGGCCTAGTATTTTTACCACCAGATTATTAATGCAGAAATTCAGCTAATATTTTGGGGACCCGCATTCAAATCCCACTATACCAAACAGTGGAATTTGAACTCAATAAAAAATATTTGGAACTAAGAATCTACTGATTACCATGAAAACCATTGTCGATTGTCAGAAAAAATGCATCTGGTTCACTAATGTCCTTTATGGAAGGAAATCTGCTGTCCTTACCTTGTCTGGTTTATATGTGATTCCAGAGTCACAGGAATGTAATTGACTCTCAACTGCCCTCTGAAATGGCCCAGCAAGCTACTCAGTTCAAGGGCATATGGGGATGGGCAATGATACTAGTGATGTCATCTCCCACTAGTGACGCCATCTCCCACCAATGATTAAATTTTTGGTGATAAACTGTCTACCAGTGTACATTAAAAGCCCACTGACTCCCACAACTACCCCACTACAGCAGTTCACACCGCATATCCTGTAAGGACTCCATCCCATTCTCTGAGTTCTTTCTGCCTCTGCCACATCTGTTCCAAAGTAGTGCTGTCAGTATGTCTTCCTTCTTCCTTTATTGTGGTTTGCCACCCACTGTAGTTGACAGGGCACTCAATCACATCCAACCTATCCCCGGGCCACTGCTCTCACCTTCTCCCCTTCCTCCCAGAACTAAGATAGTGTCCCCTTGTCTTCACTTTTCACCCCACCAGCCTCCACATTCAAAAGATCATCCTCCACCATTTCCACCAACTCCAGTATGATGCTATTATTTGACACATCTTCCCATCACTCCTCCTGTCAGCATTTCACAAGGATCATTTTCCCCAGAACACCCTGGTCCACTCCTCCATCACAAACAACATCTCACCCCTCCTGCCCATGGCTCCATCCCATGCAACATCTGCTTTTACTTCCTCACTGTTCACCGTCCCAGAGCCCAACCACTCCATTCAAATGAAGCAGTGCTTCATGTGCATCTCCTTCAATCTATTGCATTTGTTGCTCTTAATGTGGTCTACTAAAAATCAGAGAAACCAAACACAGACTGGGTGACCTGTTTTGCAGAGCACTTTCAGTCCATCTGCAAACAGGACCCAGACTTTCCTATCACTTGCTGTTTTCAATACACCACCCTGTTCTTCTGTCCTCATGCCTGTTCTTGATGTTTTGCAATGTTCTAGTGAACCCCAACGCAAACTGGAGGAACAGCACCTTGTCTTCCACCTGGGCACTTTGCAGCCTTCCAGACTGAATATTGAGTTCAACAACTTTAGGGCATGAATTCTCCCCTCCACCTTCACTCCATTTCCATTTATTTTATTTCACTCCATTTCTTCTTTTCATCTCATTCATCCATTTTTATTACTCTTCTTTCTTATTTCCATTTTTCCACTTCTTCATTCTTGCCTTCCTTCTTGCCTTCCACTATCGCCACCCCCCCCCCCCCCCCAACCTTTTCCAACTGCATCAACCTCTGTTCTGCCATTCACACATTCTAATCACTTAATAGATACTTTTAGCATCTTTCTCAGATCTCTTCATTCTTATTTACATTCGTTTTGCCCTATTACAGCCTCTTCCTCCCCCACCCTCACAGTATAAATCTTTTCTGATTTTCTTTGCTCTGAGCTCTGATGAAGGGTTATCCAGATCTGAAACATTGGCTCTATTCTGTCTCCACAGATGCTCTCGACCTGCTGAGATTTTCCAGCATTTTCTGTTTTGAACAAAGTTAACTCTCTTGTCCCAGATTCTTGCATTATAAAATGACATAATATCTCACTGGTGCACATTGCAACACAGTGGCGCAGTGGTTAATTCTGCTGCATCACAGCTTTAGGGGCCTTGGGTGACTGTGAAGTTTGCATGCTCCACCCGTGTCTGCCTTGGTTTTCATCCTGGGCTCTGGTTTACTCCCATCATAAGAAGTCTGACAACACCAGATTTAAATCCAACCGATTTATTTGATAGTAAACTCTCAAGCTTTTGACCTATGGCTTTCATCAGGTGGATGAGGTGTTCTGGTCTTATTCTAAAACATGAGTACGAAATCTTAAGCTGACACACTAGTGAGAAGTGTTCTGCTGTTGAAATTGCAATCGTTCAGGTGGGGTACAAGATCTCCTGGAACTATTTGGCAAGTAAGAGCAAATATTTCCCCAGTGTTCTGGCCAATTCTTTTCTCTCAATAACATTAGTTTACCTGGTTATTATCATGTTGCTGTTTATGGAAACTGGCTGTGTGCAGATTGGCTTAGTTCCCTCGCCACAACTGTAACTACAGTTCAACAATAGTGCCCTGAAGTCGTGAATGGTGCTATATAAATGTAAATCTTTCTTTCTTTCTTATTCCCATCTGATTATAATAGTGATTTTCTCTGCAGGTACTGCAATTCCTAATTGCCCATTCAGACCCTATCCAAGCTATTCTACGCTGCCAGCAAGTAACTGCAGCATCCCTGCAGGAGCTGGCACTTTTGACTGGTATCATAAGCAAAACAGCTTTACCAGGTAAGGAATGGTAACGCACAAATCTTTCTTGGCCCAATGCTTTCACCCATGGGGAAGAGTTGCTTGTTTGGAGAGGTAGTGCTGACACCATAGGCCAAATAGCCTCTTTCTGCACCATAATAATTTTGTGTGTTATCTGTTTATTTTCCCTCCATGGAGTATACTTTGGCTTTTATATTCTATATTCTCGTTGCTTAAAGTTATCACTCACTGGACCTGAAGTCCCTAATTTGATTTCTAATCTGTGCTAAATTGGTTTTACCAGAGACTAGTGAGATTTGAGATTGGGATCCGAAAATAGATATAGCAGACCTGAACAGAGTTTCCTTATTCCTACCCTGTCAGAAAAGTGCTCACTCTTTTCTGGGCACCATTGGATAATGAGCTGGAACTTTATTGCAATCTATATGTCTTCTCTCCAGCTGAGTTCTGTCTGCAGGTCTCTTCCAGCTCATTTGCTGGGTTAGAGAGTAGGAAGTTACACATGAAAAATAGCAAATGGAGGGAAATACTCAGCACATTACCAAGGTAACCTTGGCTGCCATGGAAAAAAACTAGGTTGGGTTCCTGTTCCTGATGGCTATCCAGTTGTGCCTACTGGTAAGTAAATATATGGACATTGACTGTAGACAAGGTTACCCCTAACTGTGATGATTTCTTTTCCTGGAATTGCCTTATGGAATGGGATCTACACAAATCATACCAAAGCGTAGTTCTGGATCTGTGACTTACAATGTGAAGGTACCCTCCTGATTATTCAGACAATTCTCAAATGAGGCATGTAACAGCACATTTTGGCATCTTGCACGACAGACTAATTTTCTATATTGGGACTCGAGCTTTTCTGTTTATAGTCCTAGTTCTTAAGGCACTACATGAAGAGGAGTGAAATGTTTTGACCCTCACTAATATTACCACAACTGTGGCTGGCACAACAGTCAGGAACCCGGATTCAGTTCCGGCTTTGGATGACTGTGTGGAGTTTGCATGTTCTTCCCCTGTCTGCAGCGGTTTCTTCACACAGTCCAACGACATGTAGGTTAGATGAATTGATCATGATCAATGTGTGGGGATAGGGTGGCAGAGTGGGCCAGAGTGGTGTTTTGGTGGGGGAGAGGTGGTACAGACTTGATGGGCTGAAAGGCCTTCTCAATTATAGGACAGAAGGAAATTTAAGGGGGCAAGAGTTTGGGATTTGTAATTGTACCATTCAATGATATTGCTAGTTGTAACATTTATTTTTCAGATGTGTTAAAAGGGATAGAACTGCAAGGCAATAGTGGTACTCTACTGGAATTTCAAGGTCATATTGGACGTTTCCAGGTATTTGAGTTGGTATTTTAATATAATTGTGCCTCTCCTTTCCTCCTCCTCCTATTTTTGTGCCACACTGGGACATGTGCACTTAAAACACATTGATGGCTCTTTGCCATCATCTGATTCTGAATTCCCCAACGCAATACTGACCTTTGGTTCTGAGATCTTTCTTGCTCACTTTGATGTTGAGGAGTGTATATGAAGGATCCCAGATTACTGTTCGAAGAAAGAAAGCAGTGGGGATCTATAGTGTGCTGCCAAACATTCCCCCTTTAACTATCATCAGCTATTGTCAGATTAACTAGTCATTGCATTTCATTGCTGATTTGGGAATTTTTTTTTTGTACTAACAATTGTTATAATTTCCTATAGTAGCCATGCTTTAAAGCTGTGGGTCTAATTGTGGTTCCCCTACTGCTCAGATTAGGATATAACCTAGGACCCACTGGTAGAATATCAATCCAGTTGAACTGAATTGTTTAAGTCTGTTAAGATCGTGAGTGCTGACTGCATGTTCAATGATACTTCCTTTAATCAAGACACAGAGTACTTCTGCACATTACTGATAGGCCCTGTACTGTCTCTTTTGATGTAAAGATGCCGGCGTTGGATTGGAGTGGTAAGAACTCAGTAAGAATTTAGCAACACCAATTATTAATCCAACCGATTTATTTGATAGTAAAATGGCGAGCTTTCAACACTCCCGTGTCTTCATCAGGCAAGTGCAGTGTTCTGGTCTGCAATAGCACACATCAGCACAGACAGTCAGAGATTGCTGATTAGAATGCGAATCTTTACATCTAACCTGCTATTCAAGTGTTAAAGTGGCTAACAATGTGTGTGAAGGGGATCCTGAGCATTGTTAGAGAGTTGTGTATTTTCTCCCGACAGCACAGTAAGTGAGGTTTTTTGCTAACCCAGGCAAGTTACGGGGGTTACAGATAGTGTGTCATGAAGCCAAGATCCCTGTTAAGACCGTCCTCATGTGTGCGGAGCTTGGCTAGCAGTCTCTGTTCAGCGACTCTGCGCTGTCGTGTATCACGAAAGCCCCCTTGAAGAACATTTACCCGCAGGTCGGAGGCTGAATGCCCATGACTGCTGAAGTGTTCGCCCACAGGAAGGGAACTGTTTTGCCTGGTGATTGTTTAGCGATGCTCATTCATCCGCTGTCGTAGTGTCTGCATGGTCTCCCCAATGTACCATGCTTCGGGACATCCTTTCTTGCAACGTATTAGGTAGACAACGTTGGCCGAGTTGCAAGAGTATGTACCGTGCATCTGGTGAATGGTATCCTCACGTTTGTCTCTTTTGATCAGGATGCCTTGGTGTTAAATAACATCACTGAGAAACCTATGTGAGTACAAGCTGAGCCTGTTTTTCAGTAATCGCTTACTCTGGCTCTAGTCACCAGCCCTGATTTCACCTTTCAGTTAGCCAGTATGTCCATCCTGAAGTTTAAGGGTGTTTAGTTTGAAAGTGTGCTTAATTCTTTTACACTTTTCAAATCAATTTTACAAGAACAATCAAATGCAGGAGTATTTGGAAAGTATTGTCACGTATTGCTGAGAAACTCATTAAATGTTCAGTGAAAATGAAATGTTTCAAAATTTCTGCCTTACTATTTTTGTGACTGCCAGCGGCAGTGCCTGGGCCTGCTCAGCCGATTCAGTGGCTCAGACCGACTTCGTGAAGTCAAAAAGCAGCAGGAAGGCACTCAAGTGGGCAGAGTGAGCAAGAAGGATGAAATGGAACTAGCTATGCAGCAGGTATGCTTTATATTGGACCCACGGCGGGCTTCCCTTCGTGTCGGAGTTTTTATGGATAAAGCTGTATGTTTTACATAGTATGCAGAGAAGGCATATTGAAGAATTTTAAAGGGCTGAACAATGTTTTTTTTTGCATTGTACTATATAACGTGTTTAAAATAAAATTGGACTCATTTTGTCATCACCAATTTATGTTTATGCTGCAGTGGCAGTGATTGAAATGTTCTACCCAGAATGGAAGCAATTCTGCACTTAATTCTGCAATTTATTCTAAAGCATTTGTTTATGTAGATAAACATAGTGTTTACTGCCTGAAATCTGATCTTAATTTGGACCAAATTAGTTGAGCATATTGTTAAATGTAAACTTGGTTTCACAAAAGTTAGAACAAATATTTTGTGATGCTGACAGTTGTAGGAACCAACCCACCAAATATACTGCCTTATTTAACGGCTTGTCTTTAGATGTTACCTATCTGAATGGTACAAACACTTTAATAGAATCAGTATTCAGCACAAGATAATTCAGCTTTTTTGTGCATTTGCTACACTTTTAAAAGAACTATTCATGTGATGTTACAGCCCCTGCTGTTTTCCAATAACTTTACAAGTCTTATATTTGCTTAATCTAAGTGTGTAATTTGTTCTTTAAAGAAACCTGGCTGGATATCTGAATGTAAGTGCTAGGGTTTCATTGTCACTATGATGTTTCCTCAGAGACTTGGCTCAGAATTTATCACAATGGAATATTTTACATTGTTTTGAATCTATTTGTGCATAGGCCAGTATGCTACTGTTTGTTTCTACATCTCTGTAATTACCCTAATTAAGAGTAAATTTGATACTAGTTTTAGCCTTTTTTAATCTTTCAAAGTTGACAGTGGTATGGCAATGGGTCAGTGTGCCAAAATAACAGCAATATGGAGAGTGGGTTATGATATCAGGCTAATGCTAATAATCATTTAGCATGCTAAATAATTCACACCATGCATAAAAAACAAGCTCTAGTTTTTGGAAAACATAAGTGAACTTGGTTGAAATTGCATTTTTAGAGTTTACAGTGGAGAGAGAGCTCAAACTGCATGATATAGTTGGCAAATGGCAGAAAAGATTTTGATATTTTCTAATTACTCTATTGAGGATCAAAGTTTGTTGATGTTAACTGTGGTTCTTGTTTACGCCTTTTCAGATTTGTGCAAATGTGGTGAAATATTGTCAAACACTGCTGATACAGAGCAGTCCTGGGTCCCAGCACACAATTTGTCTCTTTACTCCTAGTCTTGCTGAAGGCACGTCTCGAGAAGGAAGTAGGCAAGGTAAGCCTAATGTCTTCCAACTTCAGTCCTCCCAAAAGCAAATTTTGCTATATGTTCATGTTCACTTCAACAGATTGTATACATAATATCTTCTCCATGTTAAATTTTCACAAATATAGCAGACCACTTGATATGGTGATAGCTATTGTGTAGCAGGGCATAGCTACGATTGATTAGATTTTCTGAAGTTATCATTTTCTAAACACTTTTTTCTTTTTCTCTGCAACCCTTTGAAGGTTTGTTCTTTTCTGGTTAGATATGGATTAGAACTTTTATTAATGAATATTTGAGGGCGAAGGATTTATTCAACTGTAACAAGGGTCAGTGTTACAAATGGAAGTTCTTATTAAGACAACTTATATAAAGCGATTAAAGCACTGCTGAAAATATATGAAAGGTTACCTTGATCTGAAACGTTAATTTTGTCCCTCTCCACAGATGCTGCCGAGCTTGCTGAATATTTGAAGCACTTTCTGTTTTTATTTCGGATTTCCAGCATTTATTGTATTTTGCTTTTGTACTAATGAAAAGAGAACTGGTTGCAGTGTTTTACCAATGCAGTGTTGCAAATGAAAGTTCTCATCAGGCATACTAACAGATCAGGAAGAGCGCCATCACATTCCCCAGCCTCAGATTGCCCGAGTGATTACACTTCTTAGAAGCGAAAGTGCCTGAAACAGCTCCACATGTGTTACCAAAAAATAAACCCCACAACTGGCATGGCTATGGAAATAGTAAAGGAATTTCACAGAACAAAATGGAGAGGAGTGTAGCAAAAGACAGGGAAATGAGATGTAACTAATGCATAAATTTCAATGGGCCAACACTATATTGCAGTCTGCCATTTTAATCAGTTTTGGTAGAGGCGATATCACGGGAATATAGCCGGTGACCATCCTTCTTTCAACCTGGTCATGTTGAATACTGACAGCTGATAACCAGGAATTGTTTTCTCCCTGTTTGCAGATACTCAGTTACCAGTGGTTCCTTACTGGAGGCTGCCCAGCCTTGGGGTCATCATGTTCCTGTTGAAACAAAGTACAAACGATTTCTTCAGTTGTTATGAGAACCACCGGCAGAGTGTGACCAAGTACCAGAATCTACAGCACCTACCCCCAGATGAAATAAAGGAGGTTGGTGTTTGGCACTGTGTCCTTTGATTTTTAAAAAACATTTTTTGTGTGTAGGTGCTCAACCCCTTCAGATTTTCTTTTACATGACTTTGCGCGTGCAATATTTCAAATCGGCTGATTAGAATATAGCTGCACAAGTACCTTCAGATTGCTGCATGGTTTTCAGATGGTGTGTGGTATCTTCCCTATTTCAGACACCACGGACCTTCGCTCACAGATTGCAAGCGGCGCTCTCCTTTATCTCCATTCTAAAGGTTTTAATTCCTTCTGCAATACTTTACAAGAATATTGCTCTTCCCCCACCACTTCCCTGGCATGCCCTGGTCACCATTATGAGCTCAGGATAGTGAGTCCTGTCAAGGCCATTGAATCATGGTGGTGTTCACCATGGAACATGACCAAACACTCACCTGACTTACAATTTCCAGGAGCAAGCCACAAGTTAAGAACAAGCAGCAGGAAGCACTGAACTTCCATTTTCTAAATCTAGATGCAAGGATGCTTGCAGTGTTTGTATTGCTACCCATGTGGATTGCATCTCTCTCTGTACTTGGCAGAGTAGGGGCAGGGAGTTTGGGTAGCGGGTGTGGGAACAAGTTTGAAACTGATGCTGTCACTATTGAGAGTTGCCTGTTGTGGCTGTATCTTCCATCCCCTTAGTGTCACAGGTTTAATACTTGCTCTGAAGTTCCCAGTTCATGATGAAATGTGTTTCCTTCTGTTTTGGGCCACGTTAACAGAAGAACAAAGGTAAATGCATAAAAATAGTTTTATTCCTGTTTAGAAAGAGGACATTGATCTGAACCAGATCTATCTTTCACCCCAGTATTTCTTTCAAACACAATCCACTTATGAGTAGACCAAGATTTTTGCAGTTGGGACTCTGACTTTGGTTCTGGACTTTCTGGATGGCTCTGGTCAAATACTGAGGCTTCCACCTTAAAGAGGCACATGCAGTGCCTTAACCTGTGTCTTCTGCTTTTTGAACTAATTGATGTAATTGACAGTCTGGATCAATTTTATTAATTTGCTCCATGAGAATCAATTGAATCATCCCGTGGTCTCTTGCAGAGAAATTCAGCTTGACTTTCTTAACATTTTTTCTCATTAATTTGATACCCAGAATCATCATTGTTGCCTCTTTTTACCTTCTGAAGGTCAGCCACATCATTGCTAAGTTGATTAAATACATGGAGGATTCCAGATGGCTTCTAACAACCAGATGTAAAAAAAAAAGTGATAAACAAAAATGAAAAACAGTTGACTGATTACCTCTCTATCTTTTCTTCCACAGCTGTGCCAAGCATTAGTATCAGTTGGTGTGGACAAGATTTCAGCAGCCCAGCGACAGGTTCTGGCCCGACGTAGGCTTGTACAGCAGATCAATCATCGAGCAGAACTGCTGTCCCTCTACTGCTGTATCCTTCACTGCCTTTTCCTTTCCAGTTCAACTCCGAATACGAAAACCATACATTCCCATCACATCCAGAATGTTTTCCCAGCTTTCTTCCACATTTCCCAATGTTTTGGGATGGGAGGAGGATAGGAGGGTTAGAGGAATAGATAGGCAGTTCTGTGGACAAAAGCAAGACTCCAGGATGGTAGTCTGCCTTCCTGGTGCAGGGGTACAAGATGTTTCGGAGAGGGTAGAGGGAATATTGAAGGGCGAAGGGAATAAAGCAGACGTGATTGTGCATATAGGGGAGAAGGATAAAGGAAGGAAGAGCAGGGGGGAAATATGTAAGCAATTCAGGGAGATGGGTGCCAGACTAAAGAGCAAGGCCTCCAGGGTGGCAATCTCTGGACTGCTACCAGTGCCTAGTGACAGTGGGGCTAAGAATACCGAGATCCTTCAACTGAATGCGTGGCTGAGGGATTGGTGCAGGAAGGAAAGTTTTATATTTGTTAATCATTAGGAAGTTTTCATGAGGGAGCGGCACCTGTATAGGAAGGATGGTGTACACTTAAATGGGAAGGGTACGAATATCTTAGCAAGGAGGTTACCTGGAGTGTTTCAGCAGGTTTTAAACTAATGTAGAGGGGGGTGGGGATGAAACCCCAGGCACTGGGATGGGAGCAAATTGGGTGCCAGGGTAAGGTTAGATGAGAAGAGAATCATCCTGGAGAAGGAGGACTCGAGTAGGCCTGGGGGTCTGGGGTGTGTCTGCTTTAACACAAGGAGTTATAGATTAGTTATAGCAAGTTAGCTATAGATTAGCCAGGAAGGAGCTAAAAAGTGAATTGAGGAGAGCTAAGAGGGGACACGAGAAGATGTTGGCTGATAGGATTAAGGAGAATCCTAAAGCTTTCTTTCGATATGTTAAGAATAGAAGATTGGTTAGGGCACGATTAGGGCCAGTCATAGACAGCAGTGGGAAGTTGTGCGTGGAGCCTGAAGAGATTGGTGAGGCACTGAATAAATATTTCTCTTCGGTATTCACGCAGAGTGCGGGAAATGTAGCTGTGGAGAGCACTGAGGTACAGGGTTGCAAATTGGGGAGTATTGTAGTAGATAGGGAGGATGTGTTAGAAATTCTCGAGGGTTTGAAGTTGGATAAGTCCCCTGGGCCGGACGGGATTTACCCTAGGATTCTCTGGGAGGCAAGAGAGGAGATTGCAGAGCCTCTGTCTCTGATCTTCAGGTCCTCGTTGGTTACGGGTGTGGTTCCGGAGGACTGGAGGATGGCGAATGTGGTCCCATTGTTTAAGAGGGGAAGAGAGACCTTCCTGGGAATTATAGGCCAGTGAGTCTTACTTCTGTGGTGGGCAAGGTATTGGAGAGAATTATTAGGGATAGGATTTATAGTTATTTAGAGCGAAATGAATTGATTGGGGATAGTCAGCATGGTTTCGTGAAGGGTAGGTCATGCCTTACTAACCTCATTGATTTTTTTGAGAAAGTGACCAAAGAGGTGGATGGGGGTAAGGCGGTTGATGTAGTATATATGGACTTTAGTAAGGCGTTTGATAAGGTGGCCCATGGAAGACTTCTACAGAAAATGCAGATGTGTGGAATAGAGGGTGATTTAGCTAATTGGATTAGGAATTGGCTGGCAGATAGAAGACAGAGGTTGGTGGTTGATGGGAGATATTCATCGTGGAGTTCGGTGACGAGTGGTGTGCCTCAGGGGTCTGTTTTGGGGCCCCTGCTTTTTGTAATTTTTATAAATGATCTGGATGAGGGTATTGAGGGATGGATCAGTAAATTTGCAGCTGACACTAAAGTTGGTGGAGTGGTAGATAGTGAAGAGGGGTGTTATAGTTTACAGAGTGACTTGGACAAGTTGCAGAGCTGGGCCGAGAGTGGCAAATGGAGTTTAATGTGGAAAAGTGTGAGGTAATGCACTTTGGCAGGCACAATAAATGTGTAGAGTATAGGGCTAATGGTAGGGCTCTTAATAGTGTTGAGGAACAGAAGGATCTGGGTGTATGTGTCAATAGATCCCTGAAAGTAGGCAGTCAAGTGGATAAAGTTGTTAAGAAGGCATATGGAGTCTTAGCTTTTATTGGTAGGGGATTGAATTTAGGAGCCGCAGCATCATGTTGCAACTGTACAAAACTCTAGTGCGGCCGCACTTGGAGTATTGTGTGCAGTTCTGGTCCCCACATTATAAGAAAGATGTGGAGGCATTGGAGAGGGTACAGAGGAGGTTTACCAGGATGTTGCCTGGTATGAGGGCAGGTCCTATGAAGAGAGGTTGAAGGATTTGAGGTTGTTTTCGTTAGAAAGGAGGCGGCTAAGAGGGGATCTTATCGAAGCATATAAGATGATTAGAGGTTTAGATAGGGTGGACAGTGATAGCCTTTTTCCTAGATGGAGAAAGCTAGCACGAGGGGACACAGCTTTAAATTAAGGGGTATGAGTTATAGGACGTATATCAGAGGTAGGTTCTTTACTCAAAGAGTGATTAGGGAGTGGAATGCCCTGCCTGCAGCTGTTGTAGATGCGCCAATTTTGGTGGCGTTTAAGAGGTTAATTGATAAGTATATGGAAGAGAAGGGAATGGTTTAGTTTGGAGGGGCATTGCTTTTTATTTTGGTCGGCACAACATCGAAGGCCGAAGGGCCTGTTCTGTGCTGTAATGTTCTATGTTCTATGTTCTATGAGTGTAATGGGTAAGACGGACGAACTTAGTGCCTTAATGTTTACAAGGAATTTGGATATGATTGCATTGACAGAGATGTGGTTAAAAAGGACAGGACTGGCAGCTAAATATTCCAGGGTATAAGTTTTCAGGCGAGACAGAGGAGGGTCAAAAAGAGATGGGGAGGTAGCATTGTTAGTTAGGGAGCATATTTGAGCATATTACAGCGGTGCAGAGAGAGGATAATTTAGAGGAGTCGGGCAATGAGTCACTGTGGGTGGAGTTCAGGAACAGGAAGGGAGCAATCACTATGCTGGGGGTATACTATAGGCCACCCAATAGCCCACGAGAAGTAGAAAAAAGTATATGTAAGGAAATTCTGGATAGGTGCAGAAAAATTAGGATTGTTGTAGCGGGAGACTTTAATCTCCCTGATGTGGATTGGAAGGACTGGGGATCTGGATGGGGCAGAATTTGTAAAGTATGTACTGGAAGGCTCTTTGGAGCAGTATGTAGCTAGCCCGACTAGAGAGGGTTACACTGGATCTGGTTCTGGGAAATGAGCCTGGTCATGTGATCAAGGTTTCAGGAGGGGAACATGTGGCAAATAGTGATCACAATTCTGTCTACTAATGGAAAAGGATGAGTGTTGTCTGAAGGGGAGGGTGCTAAATTGGGGGAAGGCTAGCTACAGCTGGATTAGGCAGGAACTGTTATTCACTGATTGGGAAAGGTTATTTGAGGGTATGTCCTCGTCTGGCACATGGGAGTCTTTTAAGGGACAACTGATAAGGTTACAGGACAGACATATGCCTGTTAAGAGGAAGGTTAGAAAGATAGCATTAGAGAGCTGTAGATAACTAGGGACATTGAGGACTTGATCAGGAAAAAAAGAGAGGCGTGTGTTAGGTCCAAGCAGAGAGCGCGAGCTTTGGACGAATAGAGAGAGAGTAGGAGAGAACTCAAACGAGGAGTTAAGAGGGTGAAAAGGGGGCTTGGCAGACAAGATTAAGGAAAATCCAAAGGCATTTTACTGGTATGTTAGGAATAAAAGAGTGGTTAGAGAAAAAAATCAGTCCTCTTAGGGACAAAGGAGGGGAACAATGCTTAGAGCGCAAGGGAATGGGGGAGATCATGAATGAATACTTGTGTCAGTATTTACGAAGGAGAGGGACTTGTTGTCTGGAAGTGTCTTGGAGGGAATTGTTGATCCGTTGGAGAGAATATCCATTATGAGGGAGGAAGTGTTAGAGTTTTTAGATAGTAATAAAACTGATAAATCTCCGGGGCCTGATGGCATTTATCCTTGGTTGCTTAGGGAGCAAGAGATGAAATGCTGGGCCTCTGACACAAATCTTTGTCTCTTCTTTGGACACAGGTGAGGTCGCAGAGGACTGGAGGATAGCGAACGTGGTACTGTTGTTTAAAAAGGATAGTAGGGATAACCTGGGTAATTATAGGCCGGTGAGTTTGACGTCAGTGGTAGGGAAGTTGTTGGAGAAGATTCTTAGAATGTATACGCATTTAGAACATGGCAATCTGATTAGTGGGGTAACATGGATTTGTAAAGGGGAGGTTGTACCTTACAAATCTGGTAGAATTTTTTGAGGAGGCGACAAAAACGGTTGACAAGGGATAAGCTGTTGATGTCGTCTATATGGATTTTAGTAAGGTGTTTGACAAGGTCCCTCATGGTAGGTTGGTGAAAAGGGTTAAAGCTCACGGGATACAAGGGCAGGTGGCCAAATGGATTGATAACTGGCTTGGTAACAGGAGACAGAGGGTAGCAGTGAAAGGGTCTTTTTCTAGCTGGAGGTCTGTGACTAGTGGTGTGCCGCGGGGCTCAGTGCTGGGATCTTTGCTATTTGTAACATATATAAATGATTTGGAAGAGGGAGTAACTGGTGTGATCAGAAAGTTTGCAGATGACACGAAGATAGCTGGACTTGCTGATAGTGATGAGCAGTGTCACACAATAACCAGGATATAGATAGGCTGGTAAATTGGGCAGAGAAATGGCAGATGGAACTTAATGCAGATAAATCTGAGGTGATGCATTTTGGAAGGAATAATGTAGAGGGGAGTTATACAATAAATGGTAGGACTAATAAGAATATGGAAACACAGAGGGACCTAGGTGTGCAAGTACACAAGTCCTTGAAGGTGGCAGTACAGGTGGAGAAGAAGGCTTATGATGTTTGCCTTTATAGGAAGATGTATAGAGTATAAAAGCTGGCGTCTAATGTTGCAGTTGTATAGAACATTGGTTAGACCGCATTTGGAGTACTACGTCCAGTTCTGGTCGTCTTACCACCGGAAGGACATGGAGACCCTGGAGATAGTGCAGAGGAGGTTTACCAGGATGTTGCCTGCTATAGAAGGTCTTAGCTCTGAGGAGAAATTGGGCAAATTGGGGCTATTCTCCCTGGAAAAATGGAGAATGCAGGAGGATCTAACAGGTATATAAAATTATGAAGGGTATAGATAGAGTCAACAGTGGGAAACTTTTCCCCAGGTTGGATGTGAAAATCACGAGGGGCCACAGGCTTAGGGTGGAAGGGGCGAGGTATAATTCAGATGTTAGAGAAAGGTTTTTCACACAGAGGGTTGTGGGAGCTTGGAATGCACTGTCAAGTAGGGTGATAGAGGCAGGCACGCTAGAGTTGTTTAAGGCTTAACTAGATAGGCACATGAGCAGATTAGAGATGGAGGGATACAAAAGATTGTTCTAACAAGAGCCTCCAGAATGTTCCTGGGAATCAATAGATTCCTATGGGCCGTCCAACATATTGTATGGCTCACCTGTCTTACATTTGAGCTTCTGGGGATCTTCCGTGAATATCTGTATAGACTGTGTATGTTTATTGATATTTTTTATTTACATCCACAAGTGATTCGGTCCGCCTTGTTGGCCAACAAGGGGCATGCACACGGTGGGTCGTGCAAGGGCTGCTCTTGGATGTTGCTTCGAGAGTTGCCTAGTGCTTCACTTCATTAGTATACGCTTAAACTGGACCAGCTGACAGGCAACATGACAGCCCAGTGACTATCACTGTTTGCTGTGCAGGTACGTGGACCTGGGTCGGATATCCGACTTGGGTTGGTATCTGTGGGAGTTTGCACATTCTCCCTGTGCTTGCGTGGGTTTTCTCTAGGTGCTCCAGTTTCCTCCCACACCCCAAAAACGTGCTTTTAGGCTAATTGATGTTAACAAATCGTCCCTAAATTAGACCTCCCCAAATCTGGCGTAGAGAAAAGTCATAGGTAGAAGAAGATAGACGAGACATTCCACTGAATGTTAAAATGGCGGCGTGGGCTTGTTGGGCCGAAAGGCCTGTTTCCTGTGCTTTGTTGTTCTTTGTTCTTTGTTTTAATGAAGTCACTGTTCAGATTTCAGTGGAAGATTTACAATAGTGAAATTATTGTACCATTTAAAATAATTACATTAAGAAACTGAGGTATGTGTCTGAGGCCCATCATACAGATCACAGAGCGAAAATAAGCAAACAGGCAGAGATAGGATTATGTGAAAAAGCAATTGTGTGTTTCTGTCTGAGATTAGTTGTCTGATGTCCAAAGGCACTGCATCTGTAGGTGACCAATTAATCGCGTGATATGACTGTTCCAGACAGATTATTAATAAATTCCAGTCTACTGTGACTGAGGAACGTGCTCAGCAAATCTATGCAAAAAAAAAAAATACTATTTGTATATAAGATGGTGAGGGATATAGAATGGGTGGATTCTCAGAGGCTTTTTCCAAGGGCTGGAATGGTTGCTACGAGAGGACACAGGTTTAAGGTGCTGGGGAATAGGTACAGAGGAGATGTTAGGGGTAACTTTTTCACTCAGAGGGTGTTGGGTGAGTGGAATCAGCTGCCGTTGGTAGTGGTGGAGGCAAATTCAATAGGGTCTTTTAAGAGATTTCTGGATAAGTACATGGAACTTAATAGAATCGAGGGTTATAGGTAAGCCTAGTACAAAGAACAACACAGCACATGAAATAGTAGATTTGGATATCATCGGCTCAACAAGTGGACCGAAGGACTTGTTTGTGCTGTAGTTTTTCTATGTTCTAAATCAAAACGGATTAACTTTAATTTATAAGATTTATAGCAACATCCATGAGCCACGGCAAGCATTTCAGATTTTTGCCTATAGTTTTGCAAATGAGCTGTAAATAACTACAATAATGAGTAGACTGTGACCCAAACAGCAACAGAAATAATTAGCAGACTATGTAGAAGCTATACCAATACCCATCACTTTATTCAGCACAGATTTGGCCACACGTCCCAGTTAGCACTCCCCTCTACAACCCTCCTGTGGGCTGCGAAGTCCGATAACCCATCAGCTAAGTGAGGAAAATACTTAGTACTTATCGTGGCCCCATTATAGATAAGTGTTTTCTACAAACCTCCCCACCACCAAATTAAAACCCAGCCAATGAGACAGGGTATCCTAGCTCCCCCACTCAGCACAAACTCTTCCCCTCCCTCTTTCCAATTCTCTCAGATTCCAACCTTCTCATTTGGGTAAGCAAAAACTCATCCTAAATTCCACATTTCCCCCTCATTTTAAACCTTTTCCTCTTCAAGTACTTGAATGCAAAACAAGAAGTATGTTAGATCACTTTCTCATCTTGCATTAATTTTCAAGCCAGCTGTGCTTCCATTTATGCCACTGAATTTAACCTCCATCAGGATAAATAACAAAAAAGATGAGACTGTTCTGCTGAGTGTTTCCAGCATTTTCTGTTCTGATTTCAGATTTTCAGCATTTGCAGTTTTTGTAATAGCATTTCCTGTTGGGGGGGTACGGGGCGGACAGCCCTTTCCTGTCAGGATGGGGGACAGCCCTCTCCCATCGGGGCGGGGGGGGGGCGGCTCTCCCGTCGGGAGGGTGCAGGGGGGAACGTCCTCTCCCGTTGGGAAAATGTTATGGGGTAATGGCGTCTCCTATTTTGTTCCTTAACCTTTTCTAATTTTGCAGTCATTGTGGAAACCTGTCTCTTTATCTTGTGGCGACACCTGGAGTATTACTTCCTGTACTTTACCCCCACAGATTCCCAGGTTTCCCTGGATTTTCTAAATGCATCCAGACATTACCATGGCAAGTACCAGATTTAACATTGAACGATACATGTATATGACTGCTGTGGAGATAATTTTTTCTAATGCAGGTCCTGGAATTCAGGGTTTACTCAGCATTAGCATTTGGTACTGTGTCATTTACAGTTTACAGATTGTATGTTTGTGCAATCTTTTTAATCCTCTCTTTGCTCAAGGTCCAATATCCAATGGTCCAGGCAGTGTGGAAAGGGAAGATTTACATGAAGCCCATGGTACACTCCCATTAGATGTGTAATTAAAAAAACCCAGCCAGGCATGGCATTAATTAGCATATAGAAATCAGAAGTTAATTGCTGGTCAAAATTGGGTGGGTGGTGGTAAGTCTGTGGCATGCTTGACCACTTCAGAAGGCAGCATACCTGGTTGAAGCTGGAGTGTTCACAGACTATAAAAAGCATACATATATATTGTTGTATCTCTGATAGACTTTAATCTGGTCTATGGTATTTTTGACTCCCAGTGCTGTATACTCTACCAAATGCAGACTGGGTGATTGCTTTGCTTTAATCTATCTGCAGGCAGGACCCAGAGCTTCCTGTTACTTGCAGACATCATGATCTCATGTCCAGCCTTGACCTGTTGCAATGTCCCAGAGAAGACCAACACAAACTGGACAACAGCTCTTCATCCTCTGAGCACTTATAGCCTTCAGGACTGAATATTAAATTCAATAACTTCAGCACATTTAGTCTCTCTTCCACTTTCACCCTGTTTCCATCAGTTTATTTTATTTATTTTCATTTCTTCTATTGGTTCATTTTTTCAATTTTTAAAATCTTGCTTTCTTTCTATCTTCCATGATCACAGTTTCCACTCTACCACTGCACTAGGACCATCTGTCACATGTTTCATTTTATCCTTTGACACACTGTTCACCTTTGTTCTACCAATTGCACATTCTGATCTTTTAGCATGCCGCTAACGGCATCCTTCTCAGCCATGATCATCATTTACATTGCATTTGTCTATTCTGCTATCTCCACTTACTACTGGCTCTCTCTTTATTTGCCATAGATCTACTGCAGTACAAATCTCATCCTACCTTGTATTTTCTTCATCTGTTGCGAAGAATCATCCAGACCTGAAACATTGGCTCTATTCTCTCTCCACAGATGCCATTAGACCTGCTGAGTTTTTCCAGCATTTTCTGTTTTTTATTTGATTTCAGCCGCTGCAATAATTTGCTTTTAGCTTTTATACTGTAGATGCTTCACTGTTTTGACCTAGTCCACAATGGCCATATTGGGTCTAGTATTTTGTAGTTAATTTCTGGGTCTCATATTTCTGGACAAATGATTCTGAATGCTGATCTGTTTTATATCTTTTATGAAACCCAGATTCCTATTCTTTTGAGACGAATCCTGACTCCAGGCGTTTGCTTCTAAGTCAGGTACACCAGCATGATATTGAGCAGGTAAGTTTTGATCTTGGTTACAATGCATATCATCACGCAGTGTCGTTCTTTTGGTCATCATGTATTTGCTTGAAGTGCTTATGTTGTTGAAGAAATGAATGATCTGAAGAATGACATGAATTGTGTATTTGAAACTGGATCCATTAGTTGGGAATTTGGTGCAGAGAGAAAGTAGTGTTTTGTTTTGCCTTCAATAGATGTTCAAGTGTTGAGAGCTTTGTTTCAGTATTAGTAATCTTTAAAGGCATCTCTCTCAGCTATGATCCTATCCAATAGCTGAAGAAAATTCCACACAACATCTGAATAAAGGGAGTGACCACTTACAAAATTGGAACTTAGTAACATCTATGTCATAGGCAGCATGTTGGTGAATATTGCTGCCTCACGGCACCAGGGAACCGGGTTTGATTCCAGCCTTGGTGACTGTGTGGAGTTTGCATGTTTGCCACATGTCTGTGTGGTTTCCTCCAGGTGCTCTGATTATCTCCCAGAGATAATCAGATTAGGTGGATTGGCCATGCTAAATTTCCCTTTAGTGTCCAAAGATGTGTAGGTTAGAAGGATCAGCCAAGATCAATGTGCAGTGTTATGGTGATAGGGTGGAGTGTGTGCGCCTTGGTTAAAAAAATTGCTTCAGAGAGTTGGTGAAAACTTGATGGGCCAAATGGAGGCCTCCTGCACTATATAGGAATTCTATGGCTTAAATGCAATGAAGGAAAATATGATTTTGCAAGGAGCTATATTGGGTAAGCTCAGTGTCTCTGTCTTGCCATGTCCCTGTGACACTCCACTAGTTGCAGTTTGCCAATACAAAAATAAATCCATTTACTCTCTGCTTTTGTATGTTAAGCAATTCTTTATCTGTGCTTTTATATTACCTTATGTGTAACTTGGGTGATACTGTAAAGCTATCTGGTGAACCATACTGCTGTGAATCAGGCATGCTTTAATGCTGTGTTTGACATATGTGGATTTTTCCTTCAGCTTCAGATTGATGCCGCAGCAAGCTTTGGGGAGTCCCTGCAAAAGAAGTTGCTTGACATTGAGACGGTTTACTGCAAAGTGCGGTCACAACACTTGTTTATTCAGGCGCTAGTTCGACGCATCCGTGGCCTTGTGAGGATGAAGAAGACTTGATGGTCATCTGCTGAAGCACACAACTGTACACATCCACCAGCTGTTTTCTCCTCTTTCCCAATTTCTCCTTAAAATTGTGGGATTCTATAAGGCTCACAAAACTAGTTTAATATTTTTTACTAAAGATCCATCTGTAATTATAATTAAATGTTATTTTTCAGAAAGAATAAACCAGTTTTCCAAATTGGAGGTTGAGTTTTTTTTTTTGACACTGAAGGACAAAAAGATGAAAAATTGATGCAGATGAAAAGGCTAATTTGACATATTCCTGCCTTCCTCCTATTTATAACAACTAAACACAACAGCTGATCGTGACCTTGACTGTTAGTATAGGTGCTGTCTTCACCATTTCACCAATAAACCAAAGTTGTCTGTGTTAAACTTTCTCCCTTCCCCACTCACCATACTGTCATTATTTTTCCCTCAGCTTGGCTTGTCTTGGAATACCATTTTAGAAAGATGAGCACACAAGATGCACTTTCAGATAAGATCATGGACTAAGACTCCTGCTCATTGGATGGGTGAGAGATGTTCTGTGGCATAAAGATGCCGAGATGGTTGATATACCATCAAACTTCTAGTGAGTGCAGATTAAGACATTTTACTATAACTATAACAGGGTTAACATCAAAGGATGATGGCCTTTGTCAAGCTCAAAATGTGCTTAAAAATTCCATCAGCTCTTGCATCGGTTACACTGATTTTGGTTGAATCGCACCAAAAGAACCAATGCAACCAAGCTGAAATTCCACAGCAGTGCCCTTTCTCTCTGTCTTGTACCATGTAATCAACTCTTATCTGATCAGAGGTCATCAATCTAAAATGTTAACGTTATTGCTCTCTCTACTGATATACTGCCAGAACTGCATCTGTTTTACTTTCAGGAATTTAATGTACTCGAGCTTAATGGATTGACATTGATTTTAAAAACACTATTTGTTTTCTATGATAAACCTATTTTCAACTTGTTTTAATCAAACTTTACTTTGTTACTGCAAAGTGACATCTTTAAATATATGAAATAAAATGTTTTAATATTTTTGAAATGCACTTGAATTAATGGAAGCACAGGGGAAAATGCAGATGCAATTTTGAGTGCAATTTGCTTTCTTGTGTTCAAAGCCCAATAGGATTGTGCCTAAATTGAAAGAAAGTGATTAATGAGTTGAGGTTTCCATCATCTACCATATTTATTGGTGACTTTGATATTATAATAAAGAACAACGTACCCAAATAAGCTGACAACACAATGATGGACGGCATAGTAAATACTGTATATGGGACTATAACATTACAAAGGAAATTCATGGATTGAGTGGACAAAACACTGACAAATGAATTTTGACACAGATACATGTTATCATTTTCGATCCAAAGATTGATGGATCTGAATGTTGCTTAAATGAAAAGCTTGGAACAAGGATGGTCCAGAGCAATTTAGAGGCCCATGAACATATGACTAAAATGTTGTGATCAGCTACAAAAAATAATCAAAACCCAATGAAATCTTGACTTTTACAACTAGAGACCATATGAGAGAATATTTTACTACTGCTGTACATCTGGAGAAACATGCACAGTTTGGAACATCACACCTTAAATTGGCCTTGATTGGAAATAGTAATAATTTCCTGCTAAATATTTCTTAAATTTAATGATTTCTTTTCTCCCAAACTAAATCGGTCTAATGCTCCAGAATTAAATTGGAGAATCAATGCAACTCTGATCTCATTTGAACGATAGAAAGTTTCAGTCATTCAGTCTCCTTTTCGCCTCTCTTGAAGAATAAGTTTCAATCAAGGCCACCCATCCACAATTGTAGCACTGCTTTACCACCCTATGCCTTCCAGTTCCTTAATTTCCACTTTTTCCTAAACTATCCCCCACATTATTCCATCACCTCCTGCAATCAGACATCATCTTGTTTATCTTGAAACAAGCAGCTTGAGACACTAAGGGACAATTTAGCATAGCTAATCCACTTAACCTGTACATCTTTGGACCATGGAGAAGGGAACTGGAGCACTGCAGATAATCAATACTGAGATGAGGAGAATGCGCAAACTTCGCACAGTCATTCGAGGCTGGAATGGAACTTGGGTCCCTGGTGTTGTGAGGCAGCAGTGTTAATCGCTATGCTGCTCAGTTTATAAATATCAAGACCTTTTCATAAGTTCCCCACCATCAAATATCCATCTTTGACTCTTGAATGCTGGCATGAGTAATCTTTCATTAACTAATCCCATTTTGATAAGTTGCAATCATGCCTTCCACAAAAGCCTGCTTAAACATCATGGCTCTTGCTTCTCCTACAGTTTCAAATCTTCCCATGCTCAAGTCTTGGCATGCAATCTTACCTCGAAACTAAATCACCTCGCTCCTTCACTTATTTGATATCCTACAACTGATTTCCACCCCATCTACTGTAGAGATTAGTCTTGATGCTCATTGGATGGGTGAGAAGTGTTCAGCCTTTTACTCAGACTTTTCCAAAGTACTTGTGGTAGTGAAGGCTTTGGAACGTAATTTAAGAAATGTAGTAAATTTGTGGGCAGAAAATTCCCTCAGCAGCAATATAATAATGATTAAAAAGCAAGTTTTTAGGTAAATAAATATTAGCTAGGCCACCAGAACAATTCCTCTGTCTGGTCTTGTTTAAAGTAATAGTGCTGTGAATTCTGTTACCTTCCCCAGAGAGGGCAGGCAGTGTCATTGGGAAAACCACAGAGTGCAGCTCAATATTGCAGTGTCCTGAACCCACACACACCTAGAGGCAAGGAAACTGCCAATTGACTCATGGGTAACCTTTCTTCAGCTTAAATTGTTTTGTTGGAAATGAACACCGATATACTGGGTTTAAGTAAATATCTGTTATTACATATTCTAGGATTTTTATTAGTATCTGTACTTGAACAGGTAGCAGCAAGCTAGAGACAGTGATATTGATGTTCACGGCACGCTGTTCCAGAGACGGTTACTGTATGGTTCTGGAGGCAAAGATAGTTTGAGATGTTCCTGGATGTGGCTTCTTTGTGAGATCTGGTTTGTTGAATATGTCAAGGTTACTTAAGATGACAAGATGCCCTCCACCAGTACAGCAGTCTCCGTTGCACTGACGTGACAGCCCAAATTATGTATTCAAAATTGGGGTAAGGCTTGAATCCATGTATTGACTTAGTGGTAAGAATGCTATCATAATGTACGTGCAGTCCCACATGTAAGGAATAAATGTAACATTTATTCCTTGCAGATTAATCATCAATTTGGTGCAGCCTAGGATTTTTTTCATTACTAATGATGGAGTGGGCTTCATTTGGCCTGGTTTCAGACAGTGTACCACTGAATTAGCTACACATGAAATAAGGACATATTGTTCTTTTTAAAAAAATTCTTTATTAATTAGATAATAAGATGAACCTGTTAACATAGACAGTACAGCTAAACAAGCACTGCACTCACACGAGTTGGGAATTACAAGCAAGAACAGTCATGTCAGTCCACATCTCAAGGCAGGAGACACCACTCAATATGATTTACAACATTCTCATGCAAAATTCACCATTAGGGCTTTCACACAATAGTTAAGTGTGAATAAAGTTATCTATTCACTGGTCCAAAATATGTAGCTACTGAAATCAGAAGTGACAAGTTGCCAGCCCCTTATAATATCTGATAAAGCAGTCACCATTTTGGGATTCTGTTATGGCACAAACAGATGATCAAAGTTTGTTTGGTTTTCATTTATTATGTCAATTTTTTTTTAAGCTGGAAGAAACTGCATATAACAGCAGGAAAAGGAATGTTTTGATTGAAGTCTGTAATGGAAGCACAATTTAAAGTGGGAGCTGGGAAGTTCTGTCTCAGCAGGGAAGATGATTGAGGGATGTAAAGAATGAGCACACAATGGGACTGGTTTAGTTTGCAGATCTGTCAAACTGACCATGATGGGATTTTCTCTCCTCAGAACATCCCGGGATTAATGAAGAGTAGTTGTTTTGGTGAAGGTGCTGACTGTAGCAATGAGTACTTTTTTTTTCAGTGGCTGACAAATGTTGTTCTTATAAGCATATAGAATAGCCTTTCAGCAGATCCAATCTTTGAAACTGCGTTCCGAGGCAAGGGTCAGTCATTCATTTTACTAAATATACAAACATTTAACACAAGTTTTTCTTTCAGTTTTCTTTCTTCAGTGCAAACGTTGCCTTTTTTTTTTCTATTTCTCCCAAAAAATGGAATCAATCAATTCGCTGAACCTGATCTACAAACACACAGTTAATTCTGGTGCAATGGTCTTCTGCTGTGTATTGTTAAACAGACATTTCTAACACTTGTGTCTGAGAATGCATTAAAGGCAATTTCAGATAATGTTTTCATTACCTCAAGTGAACCTCTATATCAGACTTAACCCATGTTTGCAGAAGCCAGTTTCAAAGGCTTGCCAAATCTGATGACCCTCATTGATTAATTTGACTTATCCTTTTTTAGTGCAAAACAGTTACTATAGAAAAGGAGCCAATTCAATAGCACCCAAAAACTGGTATGGGCATATGAAGCACCTATTCCTCATGATGCAGGCCCCAGCATTCAAACTTTGTGCTTGCTTGCTCATTTGAATGATAGTCGCTTGAGGCCCAGTACACTGTTGAATGGCTGCACACCTCTCAGCAGGGGCCCAAGTTCACGTAAAGCCGCTGCCACAAAGCTTAGCCTGCACCTCTTAAAAGCAAGGTGCATGCTAACTGTAGGAAAGACTGGAAGTATTCAGGAAGACATACTGTTTAAGAGGAATGTAGGAAAAGTAGGTCAGATGGTCCCTCGAGCCTAATCAGCTATTCAGTAATATCGTAGCTGATTTGCAGCATAACTCCATAAGCTTGCCTTTTCTCCATTGCCTTTGATACCTCTTCATGGCAAAAATCTATCATTTACATTTAGGAACACTAGCTAATAGCATAAGAGGAAAGTGACAGTACCAAAGCTGTCAAACACATGCTTGGTGCATCAGGTGGACAAAAGCAGAGATCTAGCCACATGGAGCCAAAAGATACCTGGACAAACTCATGACAAATCAATGGGACCAGATAGCCATTGCAGTCAATGCCAGCAGTCTAACTTTGAGGACTGGTTAATGATCCAGTGGTCAAGCCCTAAATGCCACTTGCTATCACTGGCGTCACACACTTTACAGCAATGTCTACCATTCAACACTTGTGCCTCATTCATAGCTTCGCCTTGACACACTGATGCAAGTTACACTATGACAATTCAGGAAGTGTAAATGAGAACATGCCCCTGTCTACATCAACTGGGATGAAGTAGGAAGGGTCAACAGCTTCAGGTTTTAACCTGTCCTGGTCCCTCCAGTCCGACACTATAATTAAGAAAGCCCACCAACATTTCTACTTTCTCGGAAGACGAAGGAAATTTGGCATGTCAGCTGCGACTCTCACCAACTTTTACCATAGAAGGCATTCTTTCTGGTTGTATCACAGCTTGGTATGGCTCCTGCTCTGCCCAAATGTGCAAGGAACTAGAAAAGGTTGTGAATGTAACCCAATCCATCATGCAAAACATTAATTCTGTCTATAACTTCTCATTGCCTCAGTAAAGCAGCCAGCATAATTAAGGACCCCATGCATCCCAGACATTCTCTCTTCCAACTTCTTCCATTACAAAAAAGAAACAAAAGTATCAACCGACTCAAGAACACTTCTTCCTTGCTGCTGTCAGATTTTTGAATAGGCTTAAGTTGATTGTTCTCTGCATCCTAGCTATGACTGTAACATTACATTCTGCACTTTCTTGTTTACTTCTCTATGAATGGCATGTTTTGTTTGTATAGTGTGCAAGAAACAATACTTCTCACTGCATGTTAATACATGTGACAATAATAAATCAAATTAAAAATAATACCAAAACACAAGAATTCCAAACATTAATTATAAAAGGACTTGGAAACTGACCCTTCCTGGAATGATCAAATTGGACATTCAATTGGAGGGGTGGATAGGGAAGGGGGGAGAAAGAGATGGGTGAGCCTGGGTAAGATGCTCTGTCAGCAAATTGGTGCAGATTTGATGGGCTGAATAACCTCCATCTGCACTATTGTGATTCTAAGGGGGCACTACAATGATCAGTAAGAAAGGGACAAAGTTGTGGGAGTATAGCTCACCCTGCCCTGAGACCTGTAATACATGGTACCGCTTCAGTTAGAGTAGCAGGGACATTTGAGATGCTCAGTGGATGATCGTCACTTCCTTTTTGCAAATCACTTCAGGTCCAGGTAAGGGTTCCATGTTTATGGTTATGAGCCAAGGATAATGAAAAAAAAAACGAGTGATGAAAGCAGAAAAGTTAGGACCTTGAGCAGCAGCGACTGCTTACACACAAGATATAGGAAAAAGGGAAGATGCTGGCCAGTAAGGAGTTCCACAGCTCTGAGGCCCTGGGAAGAATTCAATAAGTGATGATCTGGTGAATTTCATTACAATAGGAGAGAGTGTTAGAATCACATCTGAATTTTAGGAAGAATTGATTTTTTGCAGTTCCAACATGCTTCTGATATGTTGGCACAGCTGTGAAAAGAGGCTTCACCAAGCATTGTCTGGCAGACTGCAGTCCATGTAAACCATGCATGCAACATGGCCCATAGCCACAACAGCACAGCTAAGTGGCATAGGGATAGATTTAGTCTCTCTCACCTATTCTGTCATTCAATTAGGTCAGAGTTGATCTATTACATAATTCCATTTACTTGCCTTTACCTAATTTCCTGTAATATTTTTGTTTAACAAAACGCTATCAATCTCAGAATTAAAATTAACAAACAATCGAGCATGAACGGTCATTTGCAGAAGAGAATTCCAAATTATGACCATCATCTATATTTTCTAATTTCACTCCTGAAGATCTGGCTCTATTCTTTCAGTTATGCCCCCAGTCCTGGATTCCCCAATCAACAAGACAATCTGGTACTTGCGCAGTGGCTCAATCAGTGCCATGCTGCTAACATGTCGGGTAGGAATAGCTGCCCGCCACCACTTTTCAGAGTGAATCATGTTGAGGCACTCTGTGATACAGTATCGGAAATTCGCTCTGCAAATCATGCTGAAAAAAACCAGTGGGATTTACTCCCATTTTCCGATAAATTGGAGACTTGGTTTTTTTTTAGAAAATCCTGGCCATTGTTTTCAGTACCAACAGCCCAACACATCTGACAAGATCTGTTTCCTAGCTACCAACTCTATTCCTCACTCTGCTGTCTGAGGCTAAACCAAACTGTTTGCAATCATTGTGCCCTATTTGATTTTGAGATGAGCTTCTGACCACACATATTAGGCATGGCATAGCAGCACAGCGGTTAGCAATGCTGCTTCTCAGCACTGGGGATGCAGGTTCGATTCCCGGCTTGGGTCACTGTCTGTGTGGAATTTGCATATTTTCCCCTTTTCTGTGTGGATTTCCTCTGGGTGCTCCAATTCCCTCCCACTATCCAAAGATGTGCAGGTTAGGTGGATTGATCATGCTAAATTCTCTCTTAGTGTCACAGGGATGAGCAAAGGTAAATGCATTAGATTATGAGGAAAGGGCCTGAGTAGGATTGTGGTTGCTGCAGATTTGAAGGACTGAGTGGACTCCTTGTACTATGTATCATTCTGTGATATATGTGATCATTAAGATCGTCTATTTCCACCTTCTTAACACTTAGAATATAGAACACTACAGCACAAACAGACACTTCGGCCCACAGGTTGTGCCAATCATATCTATACCTACCAGGCCATAGAACTATCTGTAACTCCCAACCCCATTTAGAACATAGAACATTACAGCGCAGAACAGGCCCTTCGGCCTTCGATGTTGCGCCGACCAATTAGGAAAAAGCAATGACCCTCCAACCTAAACCATTCCTCTTTCATCCATAAACTTATCTACTAACCTCTTAAACGCCACCAAACTTGGCACATCTACAACTGACGCAGGCAGGGCATTCCATATCCTTACCACCCTCTGGGTAAAGAACCTACCTCTGACATCTGTCCAATAACCACCACCCCTTAATTTAAAGCTATGTCCCCTCGTGCTAGCTTTCTCCATCCTAGAAAAAGGCTATCACTGTCCACCCTATCTAAACCTCTAATCATCTTATATGTTTCGATAAGGTCCCCTCTTAGCCGCCTCCTTTCTAACGAAAACAACCTCAAATCCCTCAGCCTCTCCTCATAAGACCTGCCCTCCATACCAGGCAACATCCTGGTAAACCTCCTCTGTACCCTCTCCAAAGCCTCCACATCTTTCTTATAATGCGGGGACCAGAACTGCACACAATACTCCAAGTGCGGCCGCACTAGAGTTTTGTACAGTTGCAACATGACGTTGCGGCTCCGAAATTCAATCCCCCTACCAATAAAAGCTAAGACTCCATATGCCTTCTTAACAACCTTATCGACTTGATTGCCAACTTTCAGGGATCTATTGACATATACACCAAGATCCCTCTGTTCATCAATACTATTGAGAGTCCTACCATTAGCCCTATACTCTACACATTTGTTATTCCTGCCAAAGTGAATTATCTCACACTTTTCCACATTAAACTCCATTTGCCACCTCTCGGCCCAGCTCTGCAACTTGTCCAAGTCTCTCTGCAAACTATAACGCCCCTCTTCACTATCTACCACTCCTCCGACTTTGGTGTCATCCGCAAATTTACTAATCCATCCCGCAATACCCTCATCCAGATCATTTATAAAAATTACAAACAGCAGGGGCCCCAAAACAGATCCCTGAGGTACTCCATTTGTAACCGAACTCCACGATGAATATCTGCCATCAACCAGTACCCTCTGTCTTCTATCTGCTAGCCGATTCCTAATCCAATTAGCTAAATCACCCTCAATCCCATACATCTGCATTTTCTGCATTTAATCCCATGTACTCATCCAGAAGTCTCTTAAAAGATCCCAGCGAGTTCGCCTCCACCACCACTGATAGCAGCCGATTCCATTCACTCACCACCCTCTGAGTGAAAAACTTACCTCTAACATCTCCTGTATACTTGACCCCCCAGCACCTTAAATCTGTGTCCTCTCATAGCGACCATTTCAGCCCTGGGAAATAGAGTGGATTCTTGGAGGCTATCTATTCCTCTCAACATCTTATAAACCTCTATCAGGTCGCCTCTCAACCTTCGTCTCTCCAGGGAGAAGAGACTTAGCTCTCTCAACCTATCTTCATAAGGCATGCCCCCCAATCCAGGCACCATCCTTGTAAATCTCCTCTGCTCTCTCTCAATAGCTTCCACATCCTTCCTATAGTGAGGTGACCAGAACTGCACACAGTATTCCAAGTGGGGTCTGACAATGGTCTTATAAAGTTGCAGCATTACCTCCCGACTCCTAAACTCAATCCCTCTATTAATGAAGGCCAGTACACCATATGCCTTCTTGACCACATCCTCCACTTGCGGGGCAGATTTAAGAATCCTATGGACCCGGACCCCAAGATCCTTCTGCTCCACACGCTGCCAAGACTCCACTGGTGACTGACCTCCATGCAGAAAAAGACACATCCACAACCACTCTCTCCCTTCTGCAGGCAAGTACTCAGTAAGAATTTAGCAACACCAATTTTAAATCCAACCGATTTATTTGATAGTTATTCTGCAGGCAAGCCAGTTCTGGATCCACAAAGCCAAAGTCCCTTGGATCCCATGCCGTTTCACCTTCTCAAGAAGTCTTGCATGGGGGACCTTATCAAATGCCTTGCTGCAATCCATGTAAATCATGTCCACTGTTCTTCCTTCGTCAATGTGTTCAGTCACATTTTCCAAGAACTCAACTAGGCTTGTAAGGCACGATCTGCCCTTAACAAAGCCAAGTTGACTATTTCTGATCATATTGAACTTCTCTAAATGCTCGTAAATCCTATCTCTCGGAATCCTCTCCATCAACTTACCGACCACTGAAGTCAGACTCACTGAACGGTAATTGCCCGGACTATCCCTGTTCCCCTTCTTGAAAGTAGGCACCACATCCGCAATCCTCCAATCTTCCGGAACTTCTCCTGTCTCCATCAACGATGCAAAGCTCATCATCAGGAGCTCTGCAATCACTTCCTTCACCTCCCACAGTAACCTGGGGTACATCCCATCCGGACCCGGTGACTTATCTACCTTGATGGAATTTAACAGTTCCAACACATCCTTTTCCTTAATGTCCACTTCCTGAATTCCCACTCAAACTCTTGCTTCACCTCATCTGAACTCCACTGAAACTTTGTCCACCCCTTTATTATCTCTAGATGTAACTATTCCAATGCACTCCTGGCTGGCTTCCCACAATGAACCCCCAGGTCACTGAAAATTCTGCTGCCTATGTCCTTCCTTGTGCCAAGTCCTATTTCAGTCTCCCTGAACCCACAATCCTCTGAGATATCTCTGTGCATCTAATTCTGGCCTCAAACATTCTCTTTTAATTGCTCCATTGTTAGTCATTGGGCCTTCAGTTACCAAAACCTGGAGTTCTGGAATTATGCCCTCAAAAATTGCTTTCCTTGCTCCTTTAAGACATTCTTTAAAATCTTTGGGCAAGCTTTTCGATATTTTCCCAAATGTAGCTCAGAATCACACTGTGCTTCTAATTCTCCGAAGAAGCTACAAAGTTTTGTAGTTGAAAGGCACTATATAAATATAAGTTATTGTTATTGCATGAAATTAAAACCCTCCACTAAAACCACCTTTGCTATATGTTGCATAATCTCTGCATTTATACATTCTGACATTTCACAGCATATATCCTCACCTATGATTGAAGCAATTCACTTCTTCCCTTTACCACTTTACCAAATTGCCCCTTAAGGGGATTAGCAGGGTAAATGTGTAGGGCTGTGAATGGGCAGATGCTGAAGAGTTGGTGCAGACTTGATGGGACGGTATAGCCTCCTTCAGCACTGTAAATATTCTATGATTCTAAACATCTTCTAACACTCTCCATTGAAAGGTGTCCTTGTTCTCATGGGCTATCGCTAGTAGGGAGTGTCAACACTTCAAAACTTACCTTCTCTTTAGCCCCTGATACTGTTTCTCCTGGATTACTGGTTACCTGAGTTTCTTCAGTCCTATACTTATATGGTTACCAGATATCCAGAGTTACATCAGAGCCAAAGAATTACTTTTCTGAGTTATGGTCAGTTCAGATAGTGTGGACACTTAGGATGGGCACCACTTGACTTCAGCTCAAGATGGCAGGGGAGAACTGGTTCCTTCGTGTTGAGAGATCTGTTCTATAGTAGATTAGAGTTTGGGCGAATGGACAATGAGCTAAGTCCTACAAACAGTAGGTAAGAAGAAGTTAATATGTGGTGATGGTGAGAGGGGCCTATTGAGCATCACACAGGCTAGAGCTCCCTGCACTCCTTCAAAATCAAACATGCAAAAATGTAACATTGGAAAATGGGTCAATTCATTCATCTAACTTGTTGTGTCCTGTTATTCTGCTGTTCAATGCATTTCTGTTGCTGAACCAACTCTGCAGGGGGAAGAAAAATGTCCTTGTCATGTTGGACCAAAAGATTCAGTAAAATCCCTCTCTGATCCCTTTAACTGATCAAATTTAGTCCAGGAGACCCTGACAGACCATTGGGGCCACAAGATCTTTGATGGTCCCCAAGAGCAGTTCAACTTTCCAAGTATAAGATGTGTTAGTCAGTTTTTTTTTCTCACAATAGTCCTGGGGCAGGCTGACAGGACAAAGACTGCACCCCAGACTAATCTGGGCCCTTCTCAGCCACATCTTCATCAAACTATCTGGATCTCCACAGGATGTAAGCAGCTGATCCAATGGGATGTCTAACACGAAGACATCCAGGAAGAAGTCTTATAGTGGGTAATTACCTACAACAAGTCAATGACACTAACCATCTCCCAGAAGTGTAGACATAAATTATATAAGTGTGGTGCTTATAATGTAGTCAGTGTGCTGGCTGGTTTGGGCAATTCAGTAAGTCCCCATGAACTCCCGTACCTATTAATTTACTCATTGTAAAGCTAAATCTCCTGCTTTCTGAATAAAGCATCTATTTGTGAAATCTGTGTTCTTGTTCAGCAATTGGATCAATTTATGGGTTCATAAAGCCTAACTGCCATTGGTTGTTGCCTAGTAGCCATGATTCAGTGATATATGGGCAGTACTTGGTTGTGCATTTAACCAGCCCTTACGTTGAGAAAATGAAACCAATCCCGACTACATGGAATGTGGGCTTTCAGTTCTGTGTATTCATCTGTACCTGCTGTAAATGCTTTGTCTCCCTTTCCACAGAGAAATCAAGGAGACATAAAGGAAACATAAGGGGAGAGTGGAAACATCTGGTGAAAGGTCATCAACCTGAAACATCTCTTCTCAGCATTATTGTGGGTTTCCAGCATCCACAGATTTTAAAAAATATACTTTCACTGGATGATATTGCTGGCTAGACCAGAACTTTTTATTGCCCATCCCTAATTGCCCTAGAGAAGATGATAGTGAGCTACCTTCTTGAACCACTGGAATCTCTGAGATGGAGGTACACCCATAGTGCTGTTAGGGGAGTGAGTTCTAGGGTTTTGATCCAATGACAGTGAAGGAACAGAGATATATTTCCAAGTCAGGATGATGTGTGCATTGGAAGGAAACTTGTAGATGGTGGTGTCCCATGAATCTGCTGCCCTTGTCGTTCCAACTGTCAGAGGTTGTGGGATTGGAAGATTGCTGTCAAAGGAATTTTGTTTTTGTAGGTTGGAGATGCACTGCCACCTCCCTGTTCTAAGGGGCAAGCGTACTGAGGTCATGATGATCCTGTGAATGAACAGAAGTGCCAATGGATAAGGTTCAGATCCATTCGGACATAATGGCACCACTTGACTTCAGCTCAAGATATCAGGGGAGAGACAACCAGTTTCTTCATTTCAAGGGTACTATCTGTTGGACAATAAAATTTTTAATATGGATAATTCCTTTGCAATGTTGGTAACAGATGCTCTCATTTTAACTTGAAGTGGAAATCAAAGGGTGGGGTGAGATTCAGGTTGAGGTGAGATGTAGACTCCCTTCCCCTCCCACAACATTGGCAATGTGAATCTGGGCTTTCCCCCTACAGCTGGGATTGAAGATAGCATTGACACACAGTCAGACCTGCTGATATCATTGGATAGGTGTCCTTCCTATTTGTTCAGAAGTGCAATTTAAAATTTAAATGTCCGAAGTAAGTCTCCTGGGTGACTTTAGCCACCTCCTTGCCTGGTCCAACAGCAAAGATGTGGTAAAACTAAACTACATCTCAAAAGAAGAGACCAGAGATATCTTCTGAGTGTCCGTTTAAATTGGATGTTGAAGCAGCTGCTTCTCAAAACATGATCAGAATGGAAGGAGTTGCCACTAGCAGGAATATAACCAATTGCACTGCCAGTGGTCACTATTTGGGATCTTACTATATTCCAATCTGGGGACCCTCACATTTTGACTGTAGTGGCAATATCACTTGGTGGAAATTTCTTCCTCTTGTATTTTCTTTGTTATCAACTTTATTTCTACACTCATTGGATTATGGGAAGACAGACTGTACCTCACTTCAGTGCTGTGAAGATGTAATAACCTCAAGGAAGTTTAACTATTCACTGCATTTGAAAAGGATATCAGGCTTCCCTAATTAGAGATATTTGATTTGATGATCGCAATAAAATCCTATTTCAGTGAGTGGTGAAAGAGATTACAAAAAAAACATGCAGAAGAAAATATTGTATAATGCGTGTATCTACCCACTGCTGAGAATGTGGTGCTGATTAGCATTTATGAGGGAAAACCCATCTCTCATTCCTGTACTCAGAACAGTTCATAGACACGCGTTTCTCTCGGCTAAAGGCAGCCCTTTCAATCTTCTGCTAAGGGCATAAGGACTGTCCTTACTTTGTCTCAGGCAATTCAACACAGAGCACCAGCTTGTCCTTGCTTGTTGATTCACTCTCCAAGATTGTATTGACATCTCAAATCCTGAAAGTCAAACACGCAGTTGTCAAAACAGGTTCATTGACGTGTGCATTAGGTGGAGCAAATTCACTAACCTGCCCATTACTACCCCGAGTATAAGTTCTCCAATGTGGAAATCCCCACTGAGATATAATGTTCTGAAGGTACACACAAAGTATCAGCAGACATCAATCTACAGAGCTTTTCTGATTGGATTTGAGATAGAGTTGAGATGGACCATCTTTTACTGAGATGGTAAAAGGTCCCAATTGCTGAACAAGAGGGAATTTTGAAGAGTGATTGATCTCCTTGTGCTAAAATGGAGAAGATTGCAGTTTTCCTGGTGGAGGCGCTTCTCTGGTTGCTATGTGATATAATGGTGGTGAGACTGAACAAGAAGTAATTTGTTGTTCAAGCGTGGCTTGGATTCCAATGAGCCAATTGGAGCAGCCGGCTGTCTGAATTAGTAATTACTGATGTCTCAGTAACTAGCATCTCTTGCCCCCATGTTTTCCTAATCCCACTTCCCATCTCATCCAGCAAGCAGCAGGGTTCAAAGAGATGCAGTTACTGTAAATCCCAAGGGGAAACGCAAACAGAAGCTGCCACGTCCTGCTGCCTAGCCAACATCCTTGTTCTCAGACTGCTGTCTCCAGGTCATCTCGAGCCATCATCTGATAATGCTGCCTGTTCTCCAGGTACGCAGCGAGCTCCAGGTCTCCAGCTTCCTGTGCTTTGTGCCTTGGAGTGTTGCCCTGTATGGAAACAGAGAAAGGGGAGAAGAGGAATGGACCTTGCCAGTCACAGATAAAACAAGTACAGAAATAAGAAAATCACAAAGGTGTGAGGCAGCATTGATGCTGCACTCATGTGTTCAAGTGTGTTGAGTATTGATGGGTGTATGAGAAATTTATTGTCCATCTCTGAGAAGAATGGTGGTGGGGTGTAAGAACCGGGGGGGTGGGGGTGGGGGCTGGGTTAAGAGTCCCCTCTTCAATTTTGAAGAAGAATCATACAGACTTTCCATGTTACCTCTGGGTGGAATCTTCCCAGAGATGCACAGTGTTGGCTCAGATATAAAGCTCGCAAGCTGCACAGCCGGCTTTTCCTGCCCTATTCAATCTCTCAGTGCATTTTAAACAGGGAAGTGAGAATCAGACAGTCGGCTGGAGAGGCGGGGCCCTAAAGACACCAGCAAAGTCAGGAACTGCGAGATCATGCCCTTTAAAAAACATGTCCTGCTCTCTGAACTGAATAAAAAGGCCCACCCTCTTCACCCCACTCCCAAACATTGGAACACACCCCCAGCACAGTATCAACATCAGGGCATCACCCCCTCTCCCCTTACAGGCATCAGGGCTCTCCTTCCATGCCCAACCCACCCATAACTTCATAACATGACTATCGAGTTGTCTCTCTCTCCATCCTACCCCAACTACGTACAAGAAGAACCACCTTAAAGAGGCTGCACAGAGGCCTTCCCCGGCAGATTAGGATGTTGTTGACTGGTTGAGGGGAACTAGTTGGGTAATCGGGTAGTCTATTTTGATAGGGAGGGTTGTTTCTTGGCTGTAAGGAATAGTCAGATCAAGTAGATAGTCAGGTGGCACAGGGTCAATTGGCTGATGGGGGATTAGTTGTGTCAGACCGCTGGGATAATTATGTTGGGCGCGGGTGTAGTGATCAGCTTGGGGATTGTCAGGAGAGGTATTTGGAGCAAGATGTGATTGTCCCATGGCACTGATTCTAACTCAGAGAGATATTCACAGAGGGTCCTAGGGAGCAGCGAAATCACTGGTCAAAAGTTAAAACTTTTGCACTTCCCACATAGGTCCATGTGTCAGAACTTCCACAAGATCCTGATGCACATCTTCAGTCATACATCTGGTCGTCAAACATCCCGAGACTAGAAGATTTGAATTCTTAAATCTTCAAAACCATATGTCTGGTTTCAGCAAGACAAAGTAAATAATTAATGAATTCCATGGGGATGTAGTATTGTTGCTTCAAAAATTAATCAAAGGCTTCCTTTATGTTTGTGAGGGGAGTAGTGGGGGTGCTGTGAGGTGGGAACATTCTCAGGGACCTCTCCGTAAATTCTGCCACATTCCCTAGAGATCCTCTGTAAATACTGACATACTCTCAGAACACCATAGAGGCAAACGTTCTGAAAAAGAAGTGCTGAATGAGCATGAAAATCGGAGGGGATTGTGCCCATTTTTTCGGGCGAGCTCCCAGATGCAATCATATGAATCTCACCAGCATGGGGAGTGGGCAGAGCCTATTCATGCCGTGAAGCTGGCTGCTGAACTGTAGGGATGATATTCCGCAGTCATCCCAAACTCCCAATGCACTGTATATAAAGTGTCACAGATCTGTCACTCCCCCGCAACTGCTGCCAGACTTTGACACCCCCGTGATTGCCTCCTCCCACCCCATGCCACCGATCACTGTCTCCCCTCCCCATCGCTGGCGCTGATCCCATCCACTGGCTGATTGCCGGCTAGATGATTCATAGTACAGAGCATCCGCCCCTCCCCTTCCACCTGGCTGAGCGCTATCCCTGCTGGTCCCAGATGCAGAGTACACCTCTGCACCATGGCCCTGTAACCATTATGTGCCTGATCTTTCAGGCTTCTACTCCGCTCCTTAAGCCCTGTCCCTTTGACGTTGCCCAGAGGGCAGTGCCAGGGTGCTCGGTGGGCAGTGCCAGGGTGCTCAGTGGGCAGTGCCAGGGTGCCAGGCACCATCTGGCCCTGCCCTGATCACTCAGGAGGCTTCAATGGCATACACCAGTGAGGCTATCACAGCAGCTCTCCTGTCGTATGGACCATACATGATCTTTGCCAATGAGGATTTCCACCAGCGAGTTTATTAAGGCAATGAGCCTGGGCGATTGTGCCAAGGAAAATTGAAATAAGGTAATAAATATTTAAATCAGCCTCGTGTCCTTCTTGGGTGCAGGCCTGATGATGCTAGCAGAATGGGGCCAGTAATGTCACAAGCGGAGAGAAACTGGATGTAAACCCAGTTTTTCATCTGTGGTCCAATTTTACTGGCTTGCCGTGGTGATCGACTGGATGGTAAGATCCCCCTACCCCTCCTTGCAAATATTGTCACATTCCTAGGGTCTCAACACTAAATACAGGCACCCTTCCAAAGACCCACCTGGTGAATACTAATACACCCCCAGAACCTCCCTGTAAATACTGACACACTCCCCGGGACCCCCTGTAAATACAGGCATTCTCCCTAGATCCCCTGTAAATAGGAACACATTCTCTGTGACCCTTGTAATTGTGATACATTCTCTGTGACCCTTATAAATACTGACACACTCTCTGGAACACTGTGTAACTACTGACACATTCCCTGGGACTTCTTGTAAATACTGACAAACCCCCAGAGACCTCCTGTAAATATGGACACACTCCCGAGGCACCTCTCTCCCCCAAAATACACAGCTTTGATCTCTCCAGCAGTATGATCATTCCTGCCACAGCGATGCCAAGCCCCGATCTCTGGTCTCCTTCTCTCTGTCACTTTGCTTGATTGCAGAGAGGCACTGGGACCGCCCCCCCCCATCCACACCAATCAACCCCCCCCCCACCCCCGCAGAAGCCCTCTCCTCATCAGATCCTATCCCTTTGTCACTGCTTATTGCTCAATGGACAGTGCCAAAGTGCCCCCTTGGCCATTGGCACTTTGTCCTTTGGGCAGTGCCAGGGGCCCAAGCTGGCACTACTAATATGGCAATTCTCAGTGGGCAACCCCCATTATTTGTTAACTCCTGACCCTTTAGGGACCTCTATTGCCCCCTCTTCACTCTACTGGAATGAAGCATCCTGGTGTGATTGGAGACTTCAGTCTCAGACCTGCTAATGATATTTAAATAGTATTTAAATTAGTATTTACATAAATTATTCAGCTCCCTGCCAATATTTAACTGACAGCACCGGAAATTCAGCGTTTGGAAACTCTTGGAGCCCGTGATGCCCAGTAGGAAGCTGATGAGATGCCCTCTGTTCAAGCCTGGTTTTGTGGTGCAGTTGGCGGGAGAATCAGCCCCTTTGCGGTGAAGTTTGTTTGATGAGTGGGGTGAGAGGCACGGCAGCCCAATAATTCATGAAGAAGAGATGGTTAGCTGGGTTAATGGCCTCTTCTTCCCAATAACTCTTCCATCTGTGGAGCACTTTCTTACCTCAAAATCAGTCTGCATCAGTGAGGCCCCAGCATCGATAAGAAAGCGACAGATTGTACGATACCGATGAAATGCTGCTTTGTGCAATGCTGTCTCGCCCCTATTGAAGGAATAAGATCACAATTCACAAATTAGTGTTTGAATTCAGTTTCCTTTTCACAGCATGTCATTCAACCTATGGCTCAGGATTCTTTGAAACAATAGAGATAGCTAGCTGTTAAGAATTATACTTTATCATGCTTAACTGGTAAAAGGAGCTGAATTTTGATCTCTTCAAAGTGGGGGAGGTTAATTAATAATTTCCATTGAAACACCCTGCCCTGAGAGCATCAAACCTTTGAATATGGGGTCATCTGCAAATACTGACACACTGTCAGGATTCCCCTATATATTCTGAGACACTCCCTGGAATCCTCTGCAAGAACTGATGTACTCCCGGGGACCCTGCGTAAATACTGACACACTCCAGTGATGACACTGTACCTTTAAGAAATGTATTTTAATCATGCTTCTGTGCTGAATGTGTTTATTAGTCCCTCCATTTTATTGGAATCATTTTGTCTGGATCCAGAAGTATTGTATTGTTGTTGCAGACACCCAATTGATCTTAATTGATGCAGTATTTGTTTTGATATGAAGTAACGAAAGGTTCTGTACTTTTGTGTTTTCTCCAGGTTTGCAGAGTAGGACTTGATTTCACGAATTGTCAGGTAAGGTCACAGAGAACTCGAGGCCCCCTGATAGAGAGAGGTTGCTTTCTCTGTATCTCTTGCTTTGTCTGAAGTGGAGACTCGAATCTGCTAAGAGTTGAGCCTTTCTCTCTAAGATTTTATGATTGGTGGTAGAGTTCTCTTTGGAAGTTACTGCATAAAAATTAGAAGACAAGTGTCTGCTTGGATCACTCTCCAAAAGGAGTCAAAAGGCTGGAAATCTCACACCTAAATCAGCACCTTTAGTTTCAGTGCTAATTGGTTCTAAGAAGGCAGTGTATAGCTAGGTGAGGGATAACACTAAATTGGAATATCAGAGATAGTTAAGAATTATATTGTTAAGAATTATATTTTGTCATGTTAAATTAGAAGAAGTCATGCAAATGCTTTTTCTTATATTTGAACTGTGATCATAAAGTTTGTGTTGACAAAAGAGAGACTTGGACAAGTTGCAGAGCTGGGCCGAGAGGTGGCAAATGGAGTTTAATGTGGAAAAGTGTGAGGTAATTCACTTTGGCAGGAATAACAAATGTGTAGAGTATAGGGCTAATGGTAGGACTCTTAATAGTGTTGATGAACAGAGGGATCTTGGTGTATATGTGCATAGATCCCTGAAGGTTGGCAATCAAGTCGATAAGGTTGTTAAGAAGGCATATGGAGTCTTAGCTTTTATTGGTAGGGGGATTGAATTTCGGAGCCGCAACGTCATGTTGCAACTGTACAAAACTCTAGTGCGGCCGCACTTGGAGTATTGTGTACAGTTCTGGTCCCCGCATTATAAGAAAGATGTGGAGGCATTGGAGAGGGTACAGAGGAGGTTTACCAGGATGTTGCCTGGTATGGAGGGCAGGTCTTATGAAGAGAGGCTGAGGGATTTGAGGTTGTTTTCGTTGGAAAGAAGGCGGCTAAGAGGAGACCTTATTGAAATATATAAGATGATTAGAGGTTTAGATAGGGTGGACAGTGATAGCCTTTTTCCTAGGATGGAGAAAGCTAGCACGAGGGGACATAGCTTTAAATTAAGGGGTGGTAGTTATAGGACGGATGTCAGAGGTAGGTTCTTTACCCAGAGGGTGGTAAGGGTATGGAATGCCCTGCCTGCTGCAGTTGTAGATGCGCCAAGTTTGGTGGCGTTTAAGAGGTTAGTAGATAAGTTTATGGATGAAATGGTTTAGGTTAGAGGGTCATTGCTTTTTCTTAATTGGTCGGCGCAACATCAAAGGCCGAAGGGCCTGTTCTGCGCTGTAATGTTCTATGTTCTAAAAGCTTCTGAATGCATCATTTGAATTATGCCTGCAGTGAAACACCATATGCTCACCTTAATGAAAAATCAAATATAAATGTTAGGGTCTTTGGCTAAATTCATAAAATATTTCAGATTTTCCGCCCTGTTCCTTAAAACCATGTGAATACTGACACACTCCCATGACCCCTGTCGATACTGATGCACTCCTTATGACGCCTGTAAATACTGACACTCTCCCTGTGACCCCAGTAAATACTGACACACTCACCATGAACCCTGTAAATACTGACACACTCCCTGTGACCCCAGTAAATACTGACACACTCACCATGAACCCTGTAAATACTGATACACTCCCTGTGACCTCTGTAGATACTGACACACGCCTCGTGACGCCTGTAAATACTGACCCTCTCCCTATGACCCCAGTAAATACTGACACACTCACCATGAACCCTGTAAATACTGACACATGCCCCGTGACGCCAGTAAATACTGACACACTCCCCATGAACCCTATAAATACTGACACACATCAGTGACCCCAGCAAATACCGACAGACTTCCTGTGACCCCTGTAAATACTGACATACTCCCAATGACCCCTGTAAATACTGACACACACCCGTGACCCCTGTAAACACTGATACACTCCCCATAACCTCTGTAAATACTGACACACTCCCCGTGATCCCAGTAAATACTGGCACACTCCCTTGGACCCCTGTAAATACCGACACACTCCCCGTGACCCCTGTAAATACTGGCACTCTCCCTGTGACCCCTGTAAATACCGACACACTCCCCATGACCCCTGTAAATACCGACACACTCCCCATGACCCCTGTAAATACCGACACACTCCCCATGACCCCTGTAAATACCGACACACTCCTCGTGACCCCTGTAAATACAGATGCACTTACATGAGGGTAACATTTTCTCCAATAAGATCCAGCTAACTAGGATTGCAAACCATTACCATTTTCATTCTAAGTGCTAATTCTGGGCATAATACAGATCCGACTCAGAAATCTGCTTTCAGGCACTCCCAAAAGCTCTCAGTCACAGTTGCGCTGTTGGGGTGGGGGGGGCAGCTTGACCCTGCCAAAACAATCAGAGCTCTGAACTGCGCACGTGCAGTTAGAAAAAAATTAGAAAAAGCGTACCTGTGTCAGATCGCTCCCAGCCACAGAAAGCGGCCCATGAGTGAAAAGTGGGAGCGAGGATATATATTGGGTGAGAGGTGGGGAAAGGAGGGGCGTGGATTTGATGTATCTCATCGGGGGGGTGGGTGGGTGGCAGAGGGATCTCTGGGGTAGGAGTGCAGAGGGGGGTCCGCTGCCACTGTGTGCGCGATCAGTGGGTAGTGAGGCGGGGTGGATAAGGGACACACACACACACACACACACACACATCACTGCCCTCCTTATATAACTCCCCCACTACCCAGACTGATCGCCATTCCTGCCCCCTCTCCTCCCCACTGATCGCTCGCAGAGTGGCACCGGATCCCCCTCCCTACCAAAGATCCATCTGCCCTCTTCACCACCATCTGACCCGCCTCCTCCTTTCACTCCATCCCACCAGACAATGATCTGACCTCACTCCCCTCCTCCCCCCTCCAACCAGAGAATGATCTGACCCATCTCTCTCCTCCCCCGAACCACCGATCTGAATCATTGCAAACACTCTTCAGAGGCTCAGACTTTTATTCAGCAGGTTCCTAAAAGCGTGGTTCCAAATTAGTAAATGCGGTGGTAAACGAGGAACTGCTGATAGAGTTGGGCGGGCAGTTCATTAATTCAATTTAAATGTATGCAAATGCACTTAAATTATCGCTGTGCCCGATTTGGGCGCAGAACAGATTCCCTGCTATTTGTGGGTATTGGTAAAATGGAGATCTGTGTGGACTCAGCCGCAGATCGTGATAAAGGCTCACACCCGACTTTACCATGATATCGCACCCAAAAACGGGAACAAATTGTTGGTAAAACCAGGTCCGTAATGCTGCAAGTTCTAAATGAGGGAAACTGGAGGTAATTTGACTCTTGCAACAGCATTAAACGGACAATAGGGTAAAACCCACAAGAGATAGTAACACAACGTCAACACCTATCCCAACCCGTTCAAAACGCCCCAAAAACACCAGGTCAAGGTCACAGATGAAAATAGAGAGACCTATTGAACAGGATGTAGGCCTCAGGGAGAGATTCAAACCACAGACTTCATCTGGCTATAAACTTGGAGTCATTAACAACATCCTGTTAAAGAGAGCCAGTCTGAATAATTATTCTACCAGCAGCAATCTGCTCATACTCACGTTTTGATTTCTGCAACATCCAATAAGTCAGGAGGGCCTGAAAGACATAACAATAATAATGTTAAAACCAGGAAGTGACGCTAACAAAATACTGGAAGAATAAAAGGTAGTCTTTGGAAGTGAGAAAAAAACTTGGGGTGCACAGTTCATCATCTCTGCCCCAATAACAGACAGAAAAGTACATGGACAGACACTGAGTGGTGGACTTGACAATGTGGACAGAAATTGACAGTGCAGACAAAGATTGACAGCATGGACAGAGGCTGATAGTGTGGACAGAGGCTGACAGTGCAGACAGAGATTGAAAGTGCAGATAGCAACTGCCAGTGTCGTTAATGATTGACAGTGTGGACATAGATTGGCAGTGTAGGTAGAAACTAAGATGTGTGGACAGAGACTAACAATGCAGACAGTGATTGACAACGTGGACAGTGATTTGCAATGTGGACAGGAATTGGCACTGTAGATAGGAACTGACACTGTCGACAGTGACTGGCAGTGTGGACAGTGATTGACAGTGCAGTGATTACCAGTGCAGACAGTGATTGACAGTGTAGACATAGATTAACAATGAGGATAGAATGACAGTGCAGACAGAGATTGACAGTGTAGGCAGAGATTAACAGTGCTGATAGAGGTTGGCAGTGCAAATAGTGATTGACAGTGCAGACAGAGATTGACAGTGTTGATAGAGATCGACAGTACAGAGAGAGATTGACAGTGTGGTCAGAGATCAACATTGCAGACAGAGTATGACAATGTGGATAGAGGCTGACAGTGTGGACAGAGAGTGATAGTGTGAATGGAGATTGATAGTGTGGATAGGGATTGCCCTTTTGGGCAGAGATTGACAGTGTGGACAAGGATTGCCCTTTTGGACAGAGATTGACAGTGTGGACAGAGACTGACTTTATGGGTAGAGATTGAAGATGTAGGCAGTGATTGACAACATGGACATGGACTACCAGTGCTGACACAGACTGACAGTGTGGAGAGAGACTGACAGTGTAGACAGAGATTGGCAGTATGGACGGAGATTGACAGAATGGACAGGGTTTGATAGTATGGACAGAGAATGGAAGTATATACAGAGATTAACAGTGTGGGCAGAGATTGACAGTGTGGATAGTGATTGACAGTGTGCACAGAGATCAACAACGTGGACAGAATCTGACAATGCGGACTGAGATCAACAGTGCGGACAGAACTTGAAATGTGGACAGTGATTGACAGTGTGGACAGACACCAGCAATGCAGACAGAGACTGACAGTGTGGACAGGGATTGACAGTGTGGACAGCGACTGCCAGTGTGGGTAGCAATTAACAGAGTGGACAGAGACTGACAGTGTGGACAGAGATTTACAGTGTGACAGAAACTGACAATGTGGACAGAAATTGACTGTGTGGAAAGTTAATCAGAGTGTAGACAAAGATTGATGGAGTGTACAGGGAATGACAGTGTGGTGAGAGATTGACAGTGTGTATAGAGATCAACAGTGCAGACAGAGTCTGACCGTATTTACGAGACTGGCAGTGTGAGAGTGACTGACAGTGAGGACAGAGATTGACAGTGCGGATGGAGATTGATATTGTTTACAGAGATTGACAGTGCAAACAGAATTTCACAGTCTGGATGTGGATTGCCAGTGTGGGCAGAGGCTGACAGTGTGGACAGAGAGTGACAGTGTGGACACTAATTGGCAGTGTGAACAGAAACTGACAGTGGGGACAGAGACTGACAGTGCGAATAGTGAATGACAACGTGGACAGAGATTGACAGGGCGGATAGATCTCTGCAATTTGGAAAGGCAGTCACAGTGCACCAGGAAGTCGCAGTGTAGTCAGAGATTGACATTGTTGACAGATTTACAGTGCAGAAAGAGATCAAAAGAGTGAACGGAGCCGGACAGTGTGAACAGAAATTGGTAGTGTGGACAGGGATTGCCAATGTGGACTGAGGCTGACAGTGCAGACAGAGATTGACAGTGTGGACAGCGACTGCCAATGTGGACAGAGATTGACAGTGTGGACAGGGACTGATAGTGTGGACAGAGGCTGGCAGTGCAGATAGAGATTGACATGTGGACAGAAATTGACAGTGTGGACAGAGACTGACAGTGTAGACAGAGACTGACAGTGTGGACAGAGATGGACAGTGCAGACAGAGATGGACAGTGCAGACAGAGACGGACAGTGTGGACAGAGATGGACAGTGCAGACAGCGACTGCCAGTGTGGACAGAGATGGACAGTGCAGACAGAGACGGACAGTGTGGACAGAGATGGACAGTGCGGACAGAGATGGACAGTGCAGACAGAGACGGACAGTGCAGACAGAGACGGACAGTGCAGACAGCGACTGCCAGTGTGGACAGAGACTGACAGTGTCAACACAGATTGACAGTGTGGACAGAGATAGACGGTGTGTATATTGATTGACTTTATGTATATAGATCAACAGTGCCATCAGAGGCTGACAGTGTGACTGAGATTGGCACTTTGGACAGAGATTTACAGTGTGGATTGCGGCTGACAGTGTGACAGTGACAGACAATGTGGACAGAGACTGAAATATGGAAAGTGATTTATGGTGTGGATAAGACAGAGTGTGAAGAGAGACTGACAGTGCAGTCAGAGATTGACTGTGTGGAGAGAGACTGACAATGTGGACAGAGACTGATTGCGCAGACAGAGACTAATAGGGTAACACAGATTGACAGTGCAGACACAGACTGACACGTAGGCACGGATTGACAATATGGACAGAGTTTGACAGTGTGCATATAGTTTGACAGTGTCAGCAGACATTTACAGTGCGCACAAAGACTAACGGTACGGACAGACATTGACAGTGTAGAAAGAAAGTGGCAGCGCAGGAAGAGATTGCAGTTCGGACAGTGATTTACACTGCAGACAGAGATTGACAGTGTTGAAACAGAATGACAGTGTGCAAACAAACTGACAGTGCAGAAAGAGACTGACAGCGTGGACAGGGATTGAGAATGCGAACTGGGATTTATAGTGCAGATAGGGATTAATAGTGTGGACAGAGGTTGACAGTGTGCACTGAGTTTGGCCCTTTGTACAGAGATTAACAGTGTGGGTAGCGACTGACAGTGTGATAGTGACAGACAACGTAGATAGATACTGAAGTGTGGAAAGTGATTTACAGTGCGGATAACACAGAGTGTGAAGAGAGACTGACAGTATAGACAGGGTTTGACAGTGTGTATGTAGTTATACAGTGTGAAGAGATGTGTAGTTTACACACAGTGTGGAGAGAGACTGACAGTGTGGTCAGAGATTGACTGTTTGGACAGTTTGATAGTATGGCAAGAGATTGACACTGTGGACAGTGTGTGACTACTATATGCACACTGTCAAACTCTGTCCACATTATCAGTCCATGTCCACACTCTGAGTCTCTGTCTGCACTGTCAATCTCTGTTCGCACTGTCGATCTATATACACACTATCAAACTCTGTCCATATTGTCAATCTCTCACCATACTATCAAATTGTTCAGAGGTTGACTGTGTGGACAGTTTGATAGTATGGCAAGAGATTGACAGCATGGACAGAGTTTGACAGTGTGTATATAGTTATACCATGTGAACAGAGAATCACAGTATGCACAGAGATGAACAGTAGGGACAGAGATTGACAGTGTGGAAAGATACTGGCAGTGTGGATAGAGGTGGCAGTACAGAGAGTGATTTACAGTGCGGACAGAAACTGACAGTGCTGAAAGAGAATGATAGTGTGCAAACAAACTGACAGTGAGGAAACAGACAGACAGTGCAGAAAGGGACTGACAATGAGGACAGTGATTGACACTGCAGATAGGGATTGAGAGTGCGAGCAGGGATTGAGATAGCGGACAGAGATTTTCAATGCGGACAGGGATTGACAGTATGGACAGTGATTGACAGTGTGGACAGAGGCTAACAGTGTGCACTGAGATTGGCACTTTGGATAGAGATTGACAGTGTGGAAAGTGACTGACAGTGTGACAGTGACAGACAGTGACAGTGGAGAGAGACTGAAGTGTGGTCAGTGATTTACAGTGTGGATAATACAGAGTGTGAAGAGAAACTGACAGTGCAGTCAGAGGTTCACTGTGTGACAGTTTGATAATTTGGAGAGAGATTGATAGTATGGACAGAGTTTTTCAGTGTGAACAGAGATTGACAGTGTGAACAGAGATTGACAGTGTGTATATAGATTGGCAGTGTGAATAGAGATTGGCAGTGCAGACAGAGACTCAGAGCGTAGACATGGACTAATAATGTGGACAGAGTTTGACAGTGTGCATATACTTGTACAGTGTGAACAGAGATTCACAGTACGCACAGAGACTAAAAGCACAGACAGAGATTGATAGTGTGGAAAGAGACTGACAGTGTGGACAGAAATGGCAGTGTGTGCGGACAGTGATTTACAGTGCAGACAGAGATTGCTTTTGAAAGAGTGCGACAGTGTATGATCAAACTGACAGTGCGGACAGAAACTGACAGTGCTGACAAAGAATGGCAGTGTGAACAGAGACTGACAACGCAGACAGAGACTGACAGTGTGGACACAGAATGGCAATGCAGACAGTGTTTGACACTGCAGACAGAGATTGAGAGTGCGGACAGAGATTGAGAGTGGGGACTGGGATTTTCAGTGTGCACAGAGACTGACAGTGCAGAAAGAAACTGACAGTGCAGACAGAGAATGGCAACGTGGACAGGGACTAACAATGCTGACAGAGACTCACAGGGTGGAGAGAGACTGACAATGTAGACAGTGATTGGCACTGCAGACAGGGATTGAGAGTGCGGACAGAGATTAAGAGTATGGACAGGGATTGACAGTGCGGACAGAGACTGACATTGTGGACGGCGACTGACAGCGTGGATAGAGACTGACAATGCAGACAGCGGTTGGTATTGCAGAGAGGGATTGAGAGTCTGGACAGGGATTAACAGTGCAGACTGGGATTTTCAGTCCAGGCAGAGACTGACAGTGCAGACAGAGCCAGACAATACGGACAGACACTGGTAGCATGGACAGAAATTGACAATGTGGACAGAGACTGACAGTGTGAACAGAGACTGACTATGTAGACAGTCTGACAATATGGAGAGATTGACAATGTAGACAGAGATTGACAGTGTGACCAGTGTTTGATGGTGTGCATATACTTTGACAGTGTGAGCAGAGATTTACAGTCTGCACAGAGACTAACAGTACACACAGAGGTTGACAGTGTGGAAAGAGATTGACAATGCAAACAGTGATTGACACTGCGGACAGTGATTGAGAGTGCGGCCAAGGATTAAAAGTGTGGATAAAGACTGACACTGTACACTGTGATTGGCACTTTGAGCAGAGATTGACAGTGCAGACATAGGCTGACAGTGTGATGGTGACAGGCAATGTGTACAGAGACTGAATAATGGAACGTGATTTATAGTGTGGTCAGAGACTGATTGTATGGATAGATTGATAGTATGGCGAGGAATTGACAATGCGGACAGAGTTTGACAGTATGTATATAGATTGACGGTGTGAACGGAGATTGACAGTGCAGCCAGAGACTGACAATGTGGAAAAAGTGTGACAGAGTTGGGAGGGACTGATTGTGCAGAAAGAAAGTGACACGCAGACAGAATCTGACAGTGTGGACAGGTATTGAGATTGTGGACAGAGATTGAGGATGTGGACTGGGATTGATAGTGCGGACAGAGACTAGCAGTGTGCACTGAGATTGGCACTTTGGACAGAGACTGACAGTGTGGATAGCAGCTGACAATGTGACAGTGACAGCTACTGTGCACAGAGATTGATGGAAAGTGATTTACAGTGCTGTCTCAGATTGACTGAGTGGATAGGTTGACAGTGTGGTGAGGGGTTGACAATGTGGACAGAGTTTGACAGTATGTATATATAGATTGATGGAGTGAACAAAAATTGACAGTGCAGCTAGAGACTGACAATGTGGACATGGACTAACAATGTGAAAAGAGACTGACAGTGTTGGAAGAGACCGACTGTGTGGAAAGAGACTGACATTGTGGACAGAAACTGACAGTACAGGCAGAGTGGAAGCAGAGAGACAGGGTGAAAAGTGATTGACACTGTGGACAGTGATTAACAGAGATTGAGAATGTGGACAGGGATTGAAAGTTCAGACTGGATTTTCCACTGTGATGTGGAGATGTCAGTGTCGGACTGAGGTAAAACACAAAGAAATTCCACAACATCAGTTTAAAGTCCAAACAGGTTTATTCAATAGCTGTAAAGACTCACATTCCAATCATTATGCATGTAAATTGAGTTTGTGCCTTTGTTCAGTTTTACAACCAGAACTCCCAGACACCTGACAAAGGGACAGGCTGTCCTGAAAGCTTGAGGCTTTTGCTACAAATAAACCTGTTTGGACTTTAAACTGGTGTTGTGGGATTTCTTTGTGTCGGGCAACACAACAGCTCAGTGACTATCACTGTCTGCTGTGCAGTTACAGGGACCCGGGTCGGATCTCCGACTTGGGTTGGTGTCTGTGGGAATTTGCACCTTCTCTCCGTGCTTGGGTGGATTTTCTCCAGGTGTTCCCATTTCCTCCCACAACCCAAAAATGTGCTTTTAGGCTGAGTGGTGTTAATAAATTGTCCCTAAATTGGATCTCCCTTAATCTGATGCACATAATTCTCTAAATTTGTACCCCTTTATTGTGGAGTCCCTGAGATGTAGACAAAAGTCGTAGGTAGAAGAAGGATTGGAATGAGGCGCCCACTGAGTGTTAAATTGGGCGGCATGGGCTTGTAGGGCCAAAAGGCCTGTTTCCTGTGCTGTGTTGTTGTTTATTCCTTATTCTTTTCTACTGTGGACAGGGATTGAGAGTGCGAACAGAGGCTGACAGTGTGCACTGAGATCAGAGATTGACAGTGTGGATTGCTACTGACAGTGTGATAGTGACAGACAATGTAGACAGAGATTGACTGTGGTCAGTGATTGACCGTGTGGACAGGTTAATACTATGGCAAGAGATTGACAATGTGGACAGAGTTTGACAGTATGTGTACTTTGACAGTGTGAACAGAGATTCACAGTGCATACAGAAACGAATAGTACAGACCGAGATTGACAGTGTGAAAAAATATTGGCAGTGTGGATAGAGCTGGCAGTTCGGGCAGTGATTTACAGTGCGGACAGAGGCTAACAGTGCTGAAAGAGAATGACAGTGTGCAAACAAACTGACAGTGTGGACAGAGACTAACAGTGTGGACAGGAACTGACAATGCAGACAAAGACTGACAGTGCAGAAAGAGACTGACAGTGAGGGCTGAAGCTAACAGTGCAGAAAGAGACTGACAGTGAGGGCTGAAGCTAACAGTGCAGAAAGAGACTGATAGTGCGGAAAGAGACTGACACTGCGGACAGAGATTGAGAGTGCGGACAGAGATTGAGAGTGCGGACAGAGATTGAGAGTATGGACTGGGATTTTCAGTGCGGAAAGAGACTGACAGCGCGGAAAGAGACTGACAGCGCGGAAAGAGACTGACAGCGCGGAAAGAGACTGACAGCGCGGAAAGAGACTGACAGCGCGGAAAGAGACTGACAGCGCGGAAAGAGACTGACAGCGCGGAAAGAGAATGGCAGCATGGACAAAGACTGACAATGCAGACAGAGACTCACAGGGCAGAGAAAGACTGACAATGCAGATAGTGATTGGCATTGCAGACAGGGATTCAGAGTGCGGACAGAGATTGAGAGTACAGACTGGGATTTTCAGAGTGGACAAGGATTGACAATACAGAAAGAGATTGACGTTGTGAATGGAGACTGACAGTGCAGACAGAGACAGGCAATATGAGCAGACACCGGTAGCGCGGACAGAGACTGACTATGCGGACAGTTTGACAACATGGAGAGATTGACAATGTGGACAGAGATCGACAGTATGTATATAGATTGACAGCGTGGACAGAGACTGACAATGTGGACATGGACTGACAATGTAGCCAGTGATTGACAGTATGCATATCGTTTGACAGTGTGAACAGAGATTTACAGTGTGCACAGAGAATATCAGTACAAAAGAGATTGACAGTGTGAAAAGATACTGACAATGCGTACAGTGATTGACACAGCGGACAGTCATTGAGAGTGTGACCAAGGAATGACAGTGTGGACAGAGACTGACACTGTGCACTGAGATTGGCACATTGACAATGTGACCGTGACAGGTAATGTGTACAGGAACTGAATGATGGAAAGTGATTTACAGTGTGGTCAGAGACTGACTGTATGGATAGATTGACAGTATTGCAAAGGATTGACAATGTGGACAGAGTTTGACAGTGTGTATATATAGATTGACGGTGTGAACAGAGATTGACATTGTGGACAGAGACTGAATGTGCAGACAGGGACTGACATTGTGAACAAAGATTGACAGTATGGACAGAGATTGACAGTGCGGACAGAATCTGACATTACGGAACGGAATTGACAGAGCAGATCGGAATTAACAGTGTACACAGAGAGTGACAGCATAAACAGAGATCGACAGTGTGGACAGAGATTGATAGTGCCGACAGAGATTGACAGTGCGGACAGAGATTGACAGTATGGACAGAGATTGACAGTACAACAGAGGCTGACAGTGCAGACAGAGATTGACAGTGCAGACAGAGATTGACAGTGCAGACAGACACTGACAGACAGGACAGAGATTGACAATGCAGGCAGAAACTGACAGTGCCGACAGAGATTGACAGTGTGGACAGAGATTGACAGTGCCGACAGAGACTGACAGTGCGGACAGAGACTGACAGACAGGACAGAGACTGACAGTGCGGACAGAGATTGACAGTGCGGACAGAGATTGACAGTGCCGACAGAGATTGACAGTGCCGACAGAGATTGACAGTGCCGACAGAGATTGACAGTGCCGACAGAGATTGACAGTGCCGACAGAGACTGACAGTGCCGACAGAGACTGATAGACAGGACAGAGATTGACAATTTAGACAGAAACTGACAGTGCGGACAGAGATTGGCAGTGCGGACAGAGATTGACAGTGCGGACAGAGGTTGGCAGTGCGGACAGAGGTTGGCAGTGCGGACAGAGACTGACAGTGCGGACAGAGACTGACAGTGCGGACAGAGACTGACAGCGCGGACAGAGATTGACAGCGCCGACAGAGATTGACAGCGCCGACAGAGATTGACAGCGCCGACAGAGATTGACAGCGCGGACAGAGATTGACAGCGCGGACAGAGATTGACAGCGCGGACAGAGATTGACAACGCAGACAGAAACTGACAGTGCCGACAGAGATTGACAGTGCGGACAGAGACTGATAGACAGGACAGAGATTGACAATGCAGGCAGAAACTGACAGTGCCGACAGAGATTGACAGTGTGGACAGAGATTGACAGTGCGGACAGAGACTGATAGACAGGACAGAGATTGACAATGCAGACAGAAACTGACAGTGCCAACAGAGATTGACAGTGCGGACAGAGACTGATAGACAGGACAGAGATTGACAACGCAGACAGAAACTGACAGTGCCGACAGAGATTGACAGTGCGGACAGAGATTGACAGTGACGACAGAGATTGACAATGCAGACAGAAACTGACAGTGCCACAGAGATTGACAGTGCGGACAGAGCTGATAGACAGGACAGAGATTGACAACGCAGACAGAAACTGACAGTGCCGACAGAGATTGACAGTGCGGACGAGACTGATAGACAGGACAGAGATTGACAATGCAGGAGAGGCCGACAGAGATTGACAGTGTGGACAGAGATTGACAGTGCGGACAGAGATTGACAGTGCGACAGAGATTGACAATGCAGACAGAAACTGACAGTGCCAACAGAGATTGACAGTGCGGACAGAGACTGATAGACAGGACAGAGATTGACAACGCAGACAGAAACTGACAGTGCCGACAGAGATTGACAGTGCGGACAGAGACTGATAGGACAGAGATTGACAATGCCGACAGAGATTGACAGTGTGGACAGAGATTGACAGTGCGGACAGAGACTGATAGACAGGACAGCGATTGACAATGCAGACAGAAACTGACAGTGCCAACAGAGATTGACAGTGCGGACAGAGACTGATAGACAGGACAGAGATTGACAACGCAGACAGAAACTGACAGTGCGGACAGAGATTGACAGTGCGGACAGAGACTGATAGGGCAGAGATTGCAATGCAGACAGAAACTGACAGTGCCGACAGAGATTGACAGTGCGGACAGAGATTGACAGTGAGTACACAGTGTGATATTGTGGAAAGGGATTGACAGAGCAGATCAGGATTGACAGTGTACACAGAGGCTGACTGTGTAAATAGCAATTGACAATATGCATAGATATTGATGGTGCAAACAGATATTGATAGTGCAGACAGAAATTAACAGCGCGGACAGAGATTGACATGTAAAAATAGATTCAGTGTGGACACAGGCTGACAGTGCGGACACAGGCTGACAGTGCGGACACAGGCTGACAGAGCGGACACAGGCTGACAGAGCGGACACAGGCTGACAGAGCGGACACAGGCTGACAGAGCGGACACAGGCTGACAGAGCGGACACAGGCTGACAAGGCGGTCAGAGACTGACAGTGCAGAGACAAACTGACACAGCGGACAGAGACTGACAGTGTGGAGAGAGAGTGATAGTGTGAATAGTGGTTGACAGTGTGGGGAAGGATTGTTTATGTGGAGATGGATTGACTGTACAGACAGATATTTACAGTGTGGACAGTGTTTGACCATGTGGCTAGTGATTGTGTATGCAAATAGACTGACAGTGTTTACAGATACTGAGAGTGTGGACAGAGACTGACAATGCAGACAGGGACTGGCAGTTCAGACTGAGATTAACATTATGGATAGAGATGCACAGTATGGACAGAGGCTGACAGCATGGACAGAAACTGACACAGTGGATACAGACTGACAATATGGGCAGAGACTGACAGTGCGTACAGAGAGTAGCAATGTGGACAGAAAATAACAGGGTGGGGAGAGAGTGACAATGTGGACAGAAGTTCACAGTGTGGACAGAGACTGGCAGTTTGGACAGAGATTGACAATGAGGACAGAAATTGACAGTGTGGACAAAGGTTAACAGAGAGGATCGAGAATGACAGAACAGGCAGAGACAGACAGCACAGGAGAGACTGACATTGTATACAAAGAATGACAGTGTGGACACAGACTGACAGTATGAACAGAGACTGACAGTACAAACAAAGACTGACAGTGTGTACAAAGACGGACAATGCTGACAGAGATTTCAGTTTGGACAGATATTGACAGTGTGGACAGGGACTGAGACAGTGGACACAAACTGACAGTGCGGACAGAGACAGACAATCTCAGACTCAAACTGAGAGTATTGACAGAGACTGATAGTGTGAACAGACACTGACAGTGTGGAGAGAGACATACAGTGTGAATGCAGATTGACAGCGCGCATAGAACATAGAACATAGAACATTACAGCGCAGTATAGGCCCTTCGGCCCTCGATGTTGCGCCGGCCAGTGGACCCTCTAACCTAAACTATTCCAATATCATCCATATGCCTATCCACCGACCATTTGAATGCCCCAAAAGTAGGTGAGTCCACAAATGCTGCAGGCAGGGCATTCCATACCCTCACCACCCTCTGTGTAAACCTGCCTCTGACATCCATCCTATAACTACCACCTCTTAATTTAAAGTTATGTCCCCTTGTGTTGGTCATCACCATCCGAGGAAAAAGGCTCTCACTATCCACCCTATCCAATCCCTTGATCATCTTATACGCCTCAATTAGGTCACCGTGTAACCTTCTCTCTAATGAAAATAACCTCAGGTCCCTCAGCCTTTCCTCATAAGGCCTTCCCACCATACCAGGCAACATCCTGGTAAACCTCCTCTGCACCCTTTCCAATGCTTCCACATCTTTCTTGTAATGCGGCGACCAGAACTGTACGCAATACTCCAAGTGCGGCCGCACAAGAGTTTTGTACAGTTGTAACATAACCTCACGGCTCCTAAATCCAATCCCTCTACCAATAAAAGCTAACACACCGTACGCCTTCTTAACAACTTTATCAACCTGGGTGCCAACGTTCAAAGAGCTATGTACTTGTACCCCAAGATCCCTCTGCTCGACAACACTATTAAGGGTCCTTCCATTAGCCCTATATTTCATATGCCTGTTATTCCTACCAAAGTGAATCACCTCACACTTATCCGTATTGAATTCCATTTGCCACCTCACGGCCCAGCTCTGCAACCTATCTATGCCCCTCTGCAAACTGTAACATCCATCCTCACTGTCTACAACTCCCCCCACTTTGGTATTGTCAGCAAATTTACTAATCCAACCCTCTACACCCTCATCTAGGTCACTTATAAAAATGACAAACAGCAGTGGCCCTAAAACAGATCCTTGAGGTACACCACTTGTAACTGCACTCCAGGTTGAATATTTCCCATCAACCACCACCCTATGTCTTCTATCAGCTAGCCAATTCCTAATCCAAACTGCTAAATCACCTTCAATCCCATGCATCTGCACTTTCTGCAGTAGCCTACCATGGGGAACCTTATCAAACGTTTTGCTAAAATCCATATACACTACATCAACTGCCTTACCCTTATCTACCTCTTTGGTCACCTCCTCAAAAAACTCAATAAGGTTTGTGAGGCATGACCTACCCATAGAGAATGACAGTGTGGACACAGACTGACAGTGTGGACAGAGGCTGAATGTGCAGATAGAAACTGACAGTTTGGACAGAGAGTGACAGTGTGGGCAGAGACTATTAGTGTGGACAGGGGCTGACAGCATGGATAGAGATTGACAGTGTGGACAGAGAATGACAGTGTAGATGGAAACTAACAGTGTGCACACACACATAGTCTGGACAGAGACAGATAGTACAGAAACAGACCGACAATGTAGACAGCAAATGACAGTGCAGATGGAGACTGACAGTGTGAGCAGAACGTGGCAGTGCGGACAGGTATAGATAGTGCAGACAAAGACTGAATGTCCTGACAGAGACAATGCGGACAGAAATTGACAGTGCAGAGAGATAGTGACAGTGTGGACAGAGAATGACAGTGTGGACAGAGAATGACAGTGTGGACAGTGAATGACAGTGTGGACAGTGAATGACAGTGTGGAGAAAGATTGTGCGTATGGAGAGTGTTTGACATTGCAGACAGAGATTTAGAGTGCAGACAGTGTTTGACTGTATGGACAGAGATTGGTAATGAGGACAGTGATTGTAACTGTGCAGATAGATTGACAGCGTGGACAGAGAGTGACAGAGTGGATAGAGGTTCACCGTGTGGACAGAAATTGACAGTATGAACAAAGATTAACAGTGCGGACACAGACTGTCATTTCAGACAGTGATTGACAATGTGGATGCTGACTGACATTGTGAATAGAGATTGACAATGTGAACAGAGACTGACAGTGAGGACATAGACTGACAGTTAGGGACACACACTGAGAGTGCAGATAGAGAATGACAGCGTGGACAGAGATTGAAAGTGTGGATGGAATCTGACAGTGTGGACAGAAACTGACAGTGCAGGCACAGGCTGACATGTGAACTGAGACAGACAGTGCGGACAGAGAATGATAGTGCAGATGGAGACTGACAGTGTGGACAGGGACTGAGAGGGCGGGCAGAGATTGCCATTTCGGACTGAGGTTGACAGTGTGGACAGTGATTGACAGTGCAGACAGAGACTGACAGTGTGGATAAAGAGTGACAGTGTTGGCAGAGACTGACAGTATGGACAGAGAGTGACAGTGTGGACAGAGGTTCACAGTGCAGACAGAAATTGTCAGCGTTGAAAGAGATTGACAATGTGGACAGAAACTGACAGCGAACAGAGACTGACAGTATGGGCAGAATCTGACAGTATGGACAGAGAGTGAAAGCATGGACAGTGATTGACAGTGTGGACAGTGAATGACATCGCAGCTGAGACCAACAGTGCAGACAGTGAATGACAGTGTAGAGACGGATTGTTCATGTAGGGAGGGATTAACAGTACAGACAGAGATTTAGAGTGTGGACAGTGTTTGACCATGGGATAGAGATTGGCAATATGGACAAAGATTGCCAGTCTGGACAGAGACAGACAGAGCAGACAGAGACTGACAGAGTGAACTGAGACTGACAGCATGGGGAGAGACTGACAGTGATGGACAATGCGGACAGGAACTATTAGTGTGGACAGAGACTGACAGCGTGGATACTTACAGTGCGAATAGAAATCAACAGTGCAGGCAGAGGTTGACAGTGTGGACAGAAACTGACATCGCGGCTGAGACCAACAGTGCAGACAGAGACTGACAGTGTGGACGGAGACTGGCGTTTCATACAGAAATTGATAGTGTGGACAGAAATTGATAGTGTGGACAGAAATTGATAGTGTGGACAGAGATTGATAGTGTGGACAGGGATTGACAGTGTGGACAGGGATTGACAGTGTGGACAGGGATTGACAGTGTGGACAGGGATTGACAGTGTGGACAGGGATTGACAGTGTGGACAGGGATTGACAGTGTGGACAGGGATTGACAGTATGGGCAGAGACTGACTGAGGAGACAAGGAGTGACAGTGTGGACAGAGAAGGGACAGTGTGTACAGGGACTGACAGAATGGACTGAGACTGACAGTGCAGACAGAGACTTACCATGCAGTCGGAGGTCGACTGTGCAGAAAGAGACTGACAGGGCAGAAAGACTGACAGTGCGGAGATAGACTGAGAGTGCAGGCAGAGACTTACTGTGCGGACAGAGAAAGACTGTGTGGGCAAAGATGGACAGTGTGGGCAGAGAGTGACAGCGTGGACAGAAGTTCACAGTGTAGACAGAGATTGACAATATGGATAGAGACTGACAGAGTGAACTGAGACTGACATTATGGGCAGAGACTGACAGTGCGTACAGAGGTTGACAGTGCGTACAGAGGTTGACAGTGCAAACAGAGACTGACAGTGAGGACACAGACTTACTGTGTGGACAGAGAACAACAGTGGAGACAGAGACTGATAGAGACTGGCAGTTCGGACAGAGATTGACAACGTGCACAGAGATTGACAATGTGGACAGAGATTGATACTGTGCATAAAGATTGACACTGCAGACAAAGATTCACAGTATAGACAAAGACTGACAGAGCAGACAGAAGCTGACAGTGTGGACAGAGATAGATGGGGTGGACAGAGACTGACAATGTGGACAGAGATTGGCAGTGCAACAGAGATTGACAGTGCAGAAAGGGACTGCCAGTGCAGACAGAGATATACAGTGTAGACTGAAATTGACAGTGTGGACAAAGACTTACAGTGTGGACAGAAATTGACAGTGTGGACAAAGATTGACAGTGTGGACAGAGACTGGCATTTCAGATAGTGATCAACAATTACCCTGAGCTCCTCTAATTCCAGCTCCAGCTCCTTAACACGATCCTCAAGGAGCTGCAAATGTGCACACTTCCTGCAGGTATAATCAGCAGGAACACTACTGGTGTCCCTCACCTCATACATACCGCAGGAGGTGCAATGTACTACCTGCACTGCCATCACTGTTACTTTAATTTGCAGGAGAGAAAAAAAAAACTACACACACACTATTATTATTAGGTTAGAGGAGGGGGGAGGGTGGGATACTCTACCTGTGTAGAGTATCGGGTTTCCTCTCTGGACCAATTTATAGAGTCAGAGAGAAAAACTACAACTACCGGCAGTTGGATATAGGCAGGAGTAACAAAGAGATTGTAACTCCTATAAGTGATAATTGGGTAACTATTAGGAGGAGGGGTAAGAAGCAATCGGGGAGACAATCCCCTGGGGCTGTTCCCCTCCAAAATAAATTTTCTGTCTTGGAGGCTACAGTTGAGGAAGAATCAACTGGAGCCCTCTAGCTCGTTAGAGGGGTCAGTTTTCGTACAGAGTGTGCAGGAAGGTTTTTTGACTCAGTATGTAGATAGGCCAACTAGAGGTGAGGCTACATTGGATTTGGTGCTGGGCAATGAGCCAGACCAGGTGTTAGGCTTGGAAGTTAGTGAACATTTTGGTGATAGTGACCACAATTCGGTTACGTTCACCTTAGTGATGGACAGGGATAGGCATGAAGCTGGGGGCTGTAGTTATAGCTGGGGGAAGGGTAATTATGAGGCCATCAGGAGAGAATTAGGGTGCATAGATTGGACTAGGGAACTACAGGGACTGGGAACATCTGGAATGTGGTGCTTATTCAAGGAGCAGCTGCTGCGAGTCCTTGATAAGTATGTCCCTGTCAGGCAGGGAGGAAATGGACGAGTAAGAGAGCCTTGGTGTACGAAAAGAGTTGATTTGCTGGTTAAGAAGAAAAAGGAGGCTTATGTCAGGATGAGGCTTGAAGGCTCAGGTAGTGCAATGGATAGCTATAGATTAGCTAGGAAGGAGGTAAAAAGTGAATTGAGGAGAGCTAAGAGGGGACACGAGAAGATGTTGGCTGATAGGATTAAGGAGAATCCTAAAGCTTTCTTTCGATATGTTAAGAATAGAAGATTGGTTAGGGCAAGATTAGGGCCAGTCATAGACAGCAGTGGGAAGTTGTGCGTGGAGCCTGAAGAGATTGGTGAGGCACTGAATAAATATTTCTCTTCGGTATTCACGCAGAGTGCTGGAAATGTAGCTGTGGAGAGCACTGAGGTACAGGGTTGCAAATTGGGGAGTATTGTAGTAGATAGGGAGGATGTGTTAGAAATTCTCGAGGGTTTGAAGTTGGATAAGTCCCCTGGGCCGGACGGGATTTACCCTAGGATTCTCTGGGAGGCAAGAGAGGAGATTGCAGAGCCTCTGGCTCTGATCTTCAGGTCCTCGTTGGTTACGGGTGTGGTTCCGGAGGACTGGAGGATGGCGAATGTGGTCCCATTGTTTAAGAAGGGGAAGAGAGACCTTCCTGGGAATTATAGGCCAGTGAGTCTTACTTCTGTGGTGGGCAAGGTATTGGAGAGAATTATTAGGGATAGGATTTATAGTTATTTAGAGAGAAATGAATTGATTGGGGATAGTCAGCATGGTTTCGTGAAGGGTAGGTCATGCCTTACTAACCTCATTGAGTTTTTTGAGAAAGTGACCAAAGAGGTGGATGGGGGTAAGGCGGTTGATGTAGTATATATGGACTTTAGTAAGGCTTTTGATAAGGTGGCCCATGGAAGACTTCTACAGAAAATGCAGATGTGTGGAATAGAGGGTGATTTAGCTAATTGGATTAGGAATTGGCTGGCAGATAGAAGACAGAGGGTGGTGGTTGATGGGAGATATTCATCGTGGAGTTCGGTGACGAGTGGTGTGCCTCAGGGGTCTGTTTTGGGGCCCCTGCTGTTTGTAATTTTTATAAATGATCTGGATGAGGGTATTGAGGGATGGATCAGTAAATTTGCAGATGACACTAAAGTTGGTGGAGTGGTAGATAGTGAAGAGGGGTGTTTTAGTTTACAGAGTGACTTGGACAAGTTGCAGAGCTGGGCCGAGAGGTGGCAAATGGAGTTTAATGTGGAAAAGTGTGAGGTAATGCACTTTGGCAGGAACAATAAATGTGTAGAGTATAGGGCTAATGGTAGGGCTCTTAATAGTGTTGAGGAACAGAAGGATCTTGGTGTATGTGTCAATAGATCCCTGAAAGTAGGCAGTCAAGTGGATAAAGTTGTTAAGAAGGCATATGGAGTCTTAGCTTTTATTGGTAGGGGGATTGAATTTAGGAGCCGCAGCATCATGTTGCAGCTGTACAAAACTCTAGTGCGGCCGCACTTGGAGTATTGTGTGCAGTTCTGGTCGCCACATTATAAGAAAGATGTGGAGGCATTGGAGAGGGTACAGAGGAGGTTTACCAGGATGTTGCCTGGTATGGAGGGCAGGTCCTATGAAGAGAGGTTGAAGGATTTGAGGTTGTTTTCGTTAGAAAGGAGGCGGCTAAGAGGGGATCTTATTGAAGCATATAAGATGATTAGAGGTTTGGATAGGGTGGACAGTGATAGCCTTTTTCCTAGGATGGAGAAAGCTAGCACGAGGGGACACAGCTTTAAATTAAGGGGTATGAGTTATAGGACGGATATCAGAGGTAGGTTCTTTACTCAAAGAGTGATTAGGGAGTGGAATGCCCTGCCTGCAGCTGTTGTAGATGCGCCAAGTTTGGTGGCGTTTAAGAGGTTAGTTGATAAGTATATGGATGAGAAGGGAATGGTTTAGTTAGGAGGGGCATTGCTTTTTATTTTGGTCGGCACAACATCGAAGGCCGAAGGGCCTGTTCTGTGCTGTATTGTTCTATGTTCTATGTTCTATGTTTAATGTGGACAGTGATTGACAGTGTGGATAGGGATTGACAGTGTGGACAGACACTGACAGTGCAGATAGAGATTGAGTGCAGACACAGGCTGACAGTATGGACCGAGACAGAGAGTGCGGACAGTGAATGACTGTATGGACGGAGATTGACAGTGCGGACAGAGATTGACACCGTGGACAGAGACTGACAGTGTGGACAGTAACTGACAGCGTGGACAGAGAGTGACAATGTGGACATGATTGATACTGTGGACATTGAATGGAAGTGTGGAAAAGGATTGTTCACGCGGAGTCGGATTGTCAGTGTGCAAATAGACTGACAACCTGACAGAGACTGACACAGCGGATAGAATTTGACAATGCGGACAGAAACTGACAATGCGAACAGAGACTGACAGTACGGACAGGCACTGACACTGCAAACAGGGACTGACAGAGTGGACAGAAACTGACAGTGTGGACAGAGAGAGACAGTGTGGACAGTGATTAATAGTGTGGACACTGAATGAAAATGTGGAGAAGCATTGTTCATCTGGAGAGGGAATGACAGTGCGGACAGAGTGTGGACAGTGATTTAAAGTGTCTGACCATTGGACAGAGATTGGCAGTGTGAGCAGTGATTGTCAGTGTGCAAATAAAATGACAATATGGACAGAGACTGATAGTCTGGACAGAAATTGACAATGTGACAAAGACTGGCATTTCAGATAGAGATTGGCAATGTGGACAGAGGTTGACAGTGTGGACATAGACTGACAGTGTGGACACAGACTGACAGTGCATACAAAGACAGAAATTGCAGACAAGGACTGACAGTGTGGACAGAGGCTGGCACTTTGAACAGATATTGACAGTGTGGACAGAGACTAACACAGCTGACAGAGACTGATAGGGCAGACAGAGACTGACAGTATGAACAGAGACTGTCTGTGCGGACAAAAACTGACAGTGTGAACAGAGGCTGTCAGTGTGGACAGAGACTCACAGTGGTGGACAGAGATTGGCAGTGTGACAGAGATTGACAGTGTGGATAAGGACTGTCAACGAAGACAGAGTTGACAGTGCAAACAGAGATTTACAGTGTGGACAAAAATTGACAGTGTGGGCAGAAATGGGCATTTCAGACAGTGATTGACAATGTGGACAGTGATTGACAGTGTGGATAGAGATTAACAGTGTGGACGGAAACTGACAGTGCAGACAGAGATTTAGGGCAGACGCAGGTTGATAGTGCGGACAGAGAATAACACTGTGGACTGAGACAGAGAGTGCAGACACAGAATGACAATGTGGACATAGAATGACAGTGTGGACGGAGATTTGTAGTGCAGATAGGGAATGACAGTGCGCAGATAGATTGACAGTGCGGACAGAAATTGACACCGCGGAGAGAGATTGACAGTGTAGGCAGATACTGACAGTGTGGACAGAGATTGACAGTGTTGATAGAGACTGACAGTGTGGACAGGGACTGATGGTGTAGACAGAGACTGACAGCGAGGACAGAGACTGACAGTGCGGACAGAGACTGACAGTGTGGACAGAGACTGACAGTGTGGAACAAGATTGACAATGTGGACAGAGACTGGCATTTCAGACAGAGATTGACAGTGCAGAGAGACTGACAGTGTAGATAGAGATTGACATGTAGATAGACACTTACAGTGAAGACATACACTGACAGTGCGGACAGAAACTGACTGTGGAAACACAATGACAGTGTGGGCAGAGACTGACAGTGTGGACAGAATGACAGTATGGACAGGGGTTCACAGTGTGGACAGAAATTATCAGTGAGGACAGAGATTGACAATGTGGACAGGGACTGACAGTGTTGACAGTGATTGACAATGTGTGGAAGGATTGTTCATGTGGAGAGGGATTGAGAGTGTGGACAGAGATTTAGTGTGTGGACAATGATGACCGTGTGGATAGTGACTGAGAATGTGGACAGAGACTGTGCAGAAAGGGAGTGACAATGTAGACAAACAGTGACAGTGTGGGCAGAGAATGACAGTGCAGACAGAGACTGACAGTGAGGACAGAGATTGGTAGTGCTAACAGAGACTTACAGTGCAGAGACTGACTATGCAAACAGAGACTGACTGCATGGGCAGAGATGGACAACATTGACAGAGAACGACAGTGTGGACAGAAACTGGCAGTTCGGACAGAGATTGACAGTGTGGACAGAGACTGACACGATGGATAGACACTGACAGAACAGGCAGTGACAGACTGAGTGAACTGAGACTGATATTACGGCTGAGGCTGACAGTGTGGAGAGGGACTGACAGTGTGGACAGATATTAATAGTGTGGAAAGAGACTGAGACAGCGGACATAGACTGACAGAGATAGACAGTGTGGACTCAGGCTGTGAGTGTTGACAGAGACTGACAGTGCAGACAGACACTGACAGTGTGGACAGAGGCTTGCAGTGTGAGCACAGGCTGACAGTGCGCACAGAGAGTGACAGTATGGAGAGAGACTGACAGTGCAACAGTGATTGACAATAAGATCAATGATTCACAGTGTGGACAGACATTTGACAGTGTGAGGAGAGATTGACAGCCTGGACAGAGATAGACATAGTGGATAGATTCTGACAGAGTGGACAGAGACTAACAGAACGACTGAGACTGACAGTACAGGCAGAGACTGACAATGTGCACAAAGGCTGACAGTGCGGACAGAGACTGACAGTGCGGACAGAGACTGACAGTGCGGACAGAGACTGACAGTGCGGACAGTAACTGATAGGGTGGACAGTGATTGGAAGTGTGGAGAAAGATTGTTCATAAGAGGGATTGACAGTGTGGACAGAGCATGGACAGAGATTTACAGTGTGGATAGTGTTTGACCATGTGGACAGAGATTGACAGTATGCAAAGATATTGACCACATGGATAGAGACTGACAATGTGAACAGACAGTGACAGTGAGGGCAGAGATTCACAGAGGGCAGAAATTGACAGTGTGGACAAAGACTGGCATTTTGGACAGAGCTTGACAATGTGGGCAGTGATTGACAGTGCGGACACAGACTGACAGTGCAGACACAGACTGACAGTGTGATTGAGACTGACAGTGTGGACAGAGACTGACAGTACAGGCACAGACTTACAGTGCGGCTGAGGGTAACAATTTGGACAGAGACTGACAGTGTTGACAGAGGTTGACAGTGTACACAGAGACTGACAGTGTAGACAAAGATTGACAGTGTGGACTTGGACAGTAATTGACAGTGTGGACAGTGATTGATACTGTGGACAGAGAATGAAAGTGTGGAGAAAGATTGTTCATGTGGAGTGGATAGTGCAGACAGAAATTTAGAGTGTGAACAGTGTTTGATTGTGGACAGAAATTGGCAGGTTGGACAATGATTGTCAGTGTGCAAATAGATTGACAGTGTGGACAGAGACTGATCGTGTGGACAAAAATTGACGGTGTGGACAGAGGCAAGCATTTCGGACAGAGATTGACAGTGTGGACAGAGAGCAAAGTGCAGACAGAGATTGATAATATGAGCAGAGATCGACAGTGCGTACAGAAACTAACAGTGTGTACAGAGCTGAACAATGTGGACATGACTGCCAGTGTGGACGAGACTGGCAGTTCAGACAATGTTGCCAGAGATTCACAGTGTAGACAAAGACTGACAGTGCAGACACAGACTGAAAGTGCACATAGACACTGACAGTGCGGACAGAGATCAACGGTGTGAAGAGAGACTGGCAGTTTGGACAGAGACTGACAGTTGCAACAGGGAGTGACAGTGTGGACAAAGAGTGACAGTGTGTACAGAGACTGACACAGCAGGCAGCGACTGACATGACGGACAGAGACTGACGGTGCAGACAGAATATGACAGTACATGCAGAGACGGGCAATGTGGACAGGCTTTGACAGTTTGGACAGAGACTGACAGTGCAGGCAGATACTGACAGTACAGGCAGACACTGACACTGCAGGCAGACACTGACAGTGCGGACAGAGAAAGACTGTGCGGACAGAGAATGATAGTGTGTGCAGAGACTGACAGTTCAGACAGAGACTGCCAGTGCGGATGGAGATTGACTGTGTGCACAGAGACGGACAGCGTGGGCAGAGAGTGATAGTGTGGACAGAGAGTGACAGTGCGGACGGAGATTTACAGCGTGAACAGAGACTGGCAGTTTGGACACAGATTGACAATGAGGATAGAGATTCACAGTGTGGAAAGAGATTGACAGAGAGAACAGAGACTGATAGTGCGGCTGAGATTTACAGTGCAGACAGAGACTGACAGTACGGGCGGAGACTGACAGTGCCTACATAGACGGTCAATGCAGGCAGGGACTGACAGTGTGGATGGAGACAGGCAATTCAGACAGAGACAGACTGTGCAGAAAGAGAATGAATGTGGAGACAGGGAGAGAGAGTGTGGACAAAGAGTGACAGTGTGTACAGAGATTGACAGGACGGACACAGACTGACAGGGCAGACAGAGACTGACAGTGCATTCAGAGACTGACCATGTATACATGGACTGACAGTGTGTACAAATGTGCACAGGGACTGACAATGTGAACAGAGTTTGGACAGATATTGACAGTATGGACAAAGACTGATACAGCTGACAGGAACTGATAGGGCAGACAAGACTGACAGTGTGGACAGAAACTGGCCGTTCAGACAGAGATCGACAATGTAGCCAGAGGTTTATAATGTAGACAGAGATTGATGTTACGAACAGAGACTGACAGTGCAGGCAGAGACTGACAGTATGTGCAGGGATGGGCAATGTGGACAGGGATTGACAGTGCGGACAGAGACAGACAGTGCAGATGGAAACTGACAGTGCGGACAGAGATTGGCAGTGCGGACAGAGACTGACAGTGCAGATAGAGACTGACTGTGTGGGGAGAGATGGACAGCGTGGACAGAAAGTGACACAGCGGACAGAGATTGACAGTGTGGACAGAGACTGGTAGTTTGAACAGAGGCTGACAATGAGGACAGAGATTCACAGTGTAGACAGGGATTGACAGAATGGATAGAGACTGACAGTGCAGCTGAGATTTACAGTGCAGACAGAGATTGACAGGCTGGGCAGAGACTGACAGAGTGGACAGAGATTGACAGTATGGACACAGACTGACAGTGCACACAATGACGGACAATGTGGACAGGGACTGACAGTGACAATGCAGACAGTGACTGACATAACGGACAAAGACTGACTGTGCGTTCAGAGACTGACAGTGTGGATATAGACTGACAGTAGGGACACAGATTGAGAGTGCAGACACAGAATGACAGCACGGACAGAGATTGAAAGTGCAGATGGAAACTGACAGTGTGGACAGAAACTGACAGTGTGGGCACAGGCTGACATGTGGACTGAGACAGACAGTGTGGACACAGGCTGATAGTGCGGACAGAGAATGACAGTGAAGACAGAGAATGACAGTGCAGACGGAGACTGTCGGAGACTGACAGTGTGGACAAAGATTGACAGTGTAGACAGAGACTGATGGCGGACAGACACTGACAGGGCAGACAGAGACTGACAGTGCATTCAGAGATTGACAGTGTGGACTGAGACTGACAGTTTGAATACAGGCTGAGAGTGCAGACAAAGACGGACAATGTGGACAGTGATTGACAGTGTGAACAGTTTGGACAGATATTGACAGTGTGGACAGAGAGTGACAGTGCAGACACAGACAGTGCAGTTACACATTGACAGTGTGGAGAGAGATTTACAGTGCAAATGCAGACTGACAGTGCGCACAGAGGATGACAGTGCGGACAGAGACTAACTGAGCAGACACAGACTGACTGTGCAGACAGAGACTTACTGTGTGGGCAGAGACTGACAGAGTAGATACAGAGTGATAGTGTGGACAGAGGTTCACAGTGTGGACAGAATTTAACAACATGGCAGAAATTGATAGTGTGGACAGAGATTGACAATCTGGACAGAGACTGATACAGCAGATAGAGTCAGACAGAACAAACTGAGACTGGCCGTGTGTACAGATGCTGACAGGGCGAACAGAGACTGACAGTGTGAACAGAGACTAACAGTGTGGACAGAGAGACAGTGTGGACAGTGAATGAAAATGTGGAGAAGCATTATTCATATGGAGAAGGAGTGACAGTGCGGACAGAGTGTAGACAGTGATTTAGAGTGTGGACAGTGTTTGACCGTTGGACAGAGATTGGCAGTGTGCAAATAGATTGACAATGTGACAAAGACTGGCATTTCAGACAGAGATTGACGATGTGGACAGAGATTGACAGTGTGGACAGAGATTGACAGTGTGGACACAGACTGACAGTGCGGACACAGACTGACAGTGCGGACACAGACTGACAGTGCGGACACAGACTGACAGTGCGGACACAGACTGACAGTGCGGACACAGACTGACAGTGCGGACACAGACTGACAGTGCGGACAGGGACTGACAATGTGGACAGAGGCTGACAGTTTGGACAGATATTGACAGTGTGGACAAAAACTGATAGAGCTGACAGAGACTGACAGGCGGACAAGGCGGACAATATGGATAGAGACTGACCGTTCAGACAGAGATTGACATTGTGGACAGAGGTTTACAGTGTAGATAGAGATTGACATTATGGACAGAGACTGACAGTGAGTACAGAGACTGACAGTGTGGACATAGACTGACAGTGCGGACAGAGACTGATAGTGCTTGCAGAGACGAGCAATGTGGACAGGGATTGACAGTGTGGACAGAGACTAACAGTTCGGACAGAGACTTACAGTACAGACAAAGACTGACCGTGTGGACAGTAACTGACAGTGTGGATAGAGACTGACAGTTCGGACAGAAACTGACAGTGCAGACAGCGATTGACAGCGTGAATAGAGACTGACAGTTCGGACAGAGACTGACTGTACGGACAGAGACTGACATTGCGGACACAGATTGGCAGTGCGGACAGAGACTGACTATGTGGGCAGAGATGGACAGCATGAACATAGCGTGACAGTGCAGACAGAGAATGACGATGCGTACAGAGACTGGCAATTCAGACAGAAACTGGCAATGAGGACAGAAATTCACAGTGCGGAAAGAGATTGACAAAGTGGACAGAGACTGATAGTGTGCAGAGAGACTGACAGGGTGGACACAAACTGAAAGTGTGGACAGAGACTGACAGTGCCTATATAGACAGACAATGTGGACAGGGACTGGCAGTTCAGACAGACACAGACTGTGCAGAAAGAGACTGAATGTGCAGACAGGGAGAGACAGTGTGGACAGAGATTGAGAGTGTGGACAGAGACTGGCACAATGGATAGACACTGACAGAACAGGCATAGACTAACAGAGTGAACCGAGACTGACATTGTGGCTGAGACTGACAGTGTGGACAGAGAGTGACAGTGTGGACAGAGACTGGCAGTTCGAACAGAGAGTGACAGTGTGGACAGAGACTGACAGTGCGGACAGAGATTGACAATGTGGACAGAGACTGAAGAACAGGCAGAGACTGATAGAGTGAACTGAGACTGACATTATGGCTGAGACCGACAGTATGGACAGGGACTGACAGTGTGGACAGAGATTGACAGTGTGGACAGAGACTGGCAGTTCGGACAGAAACTGACACAATGGATAGAGACTGATAGAACAGGCAGAGACTGGCGGAGTGAACCAAGACTGACATTGTGGCTGAGATTGACAGTGTGGACAGGGACTGACAGTGCGGATAAAGAGTGACAGTGTGGACAGACAGCAACACGGCGACAGAGACTGACAGGGCGGATAGAGACTGAGAGTGCAGACACAGACTGTCAGTGTGAACTGATGTAGCGATGCCGGCATTGGACTGGGGTAAACTCAGTAAAGTTTTACAACACCAATTTTAAATCCAACCAATTTATTTGAAAGTTGGATTGGATTTAAATTGATTGGATTTAAAATTTAAAATTGGTGTTGTAAAACTTTACTGAGTGTGAACTGAGACAAACAGCGTGGATACAAACTGATAGTGTGGACAGGGATAGAACATAGAACATTACAGCGCAGAACAGGCCCTTCGGCCTTCGATGTTGCAACGACCAATTAAGAAAAAGCAATGACCCTCCAAACTAAACCATTCCCTTTTTGTCCATAAACTTATCTACTAACATCTTAAACGCCACCAAACTTGGTGCATCTACAACTGCTGTAGGCAGGGCATTCCATACCCTAACCAACCTCTGGGTAAAGAACCTACCTCTGACATCCGTCCTATAACTACCACCCCTTAATTTAAAGCTATGTCCCCTCATGCTAGCTTTCTCCATCCTAGGAAAAAGGCTATCACTGTCCACCCTATCTAAACCTCTAATCATCTTATATGTTTCAATAAGGTCTCCTCTTAGCCGCCTTCTTTCTAACGAAAACAACCTCAAATCCCTCAGCCTCTCTTCATAAGACCTGCCCTCCATACCAGGCAACATCCTGGTAAACCTCCTCTGTACCCTCTCCAATGCCTCCACATCTTTCTTATAATGTGGGGACCATAACTGCACACAATACTCCAAGTGCGGCCGCACTAGAGTTTTGTACAGTTGCAACATGACGTTGCGGCTCCGAAATTCAATCCCCCTACCAATAAAAGCTAAGACTCCATATGCCTTCTTAACAACCTTATCAACTTGATTGCCAACTTTCAGGGATCTATGCACACATACACCAAGATCCCTCTGTTCATCAACACTATTAAGAGTCCTACCATTAGCCCTATACTCTACACATTTGTTATTCCTGCCAAAGTGAATTACCTCACACTTTTCACATTAAACTCCATTTGCCACCTCTCGGCCCAGCTCTGCAACTTGTCCAAGTCTCTCTGCAAACTATAACACCCCTCTTCACTATCTACCACTCCTCCGACTTTGGTGTCATTCGCAAATTTACTAATCCATCCTTCAATACCCTCATCCAGATCATTTATAAAAATTACAAACAGCAGGGGCCCCAAAACAGATCCCTGAGGTACACCACTTGTAACCGAACTCCACGATGAATATCTCCCATCAACCACCACCCTCTGTCTTCTATCAGCTAGCCAATTCCTAATCCAATTAGCTAAATCACCCTCAATCCCATACATCTGCATTTTCTGCAGAAGCCTTCCATGGGGCACCTTATCGAACGCCTTACTAAAGTCCATATATACCACATCAACTGCCTTACCCCCATCCACCTCTTTGGTCACTTTTTCAAAAAACTCAATAAGGTTAGTAAGGCACGACCTACCCTTCACAAAACCATGCTGACTATCCCCAATCAATTCATTTCTCTCTAAATAACTATAAATCCTATCCCTAATAATTCTCTCCAATACTTTGCCCACAACAGAAGTAAGACTCACCGGCCTATAATTCCCCGGAAAGTCTCTATTCCCCTTCTTGAACAATGGGACCACATTCGCTATCCTCCAGTCTTCCGGCACTATACCCGTAACCAACGACGACCTGAAGATCAGAGCCAGAGGCTCTGCAATCGCCTCTCTCGCCTCCCAGAGAATCCTAGGGTAAATCCCGTCCGGCCCAGGGGACTTATCTAACTTCAAACCCTCAAGAATATCTAGCACATCCTCCTTATCTACTTCAATACTTTCCAGTTTGCAACCCTGTATCCCAGTGTTCTCCACAACTACATTTACATCTCCCTGCGTGAATACCGAAGAGAAATATTTGTTCAGTGCCTCTCCAATCTCTTCAGGCTCCACGCACAACTTCCCACTGCTGTCTCTGACTGGCCCTAATCTTGCCCTAACCAATCTTCTATTCTTAACATATCTAAAGAAAGCTTTAGGATTCTCCTTGATCCTATCAGCCAAAGTCTTCTCGTGTCCCCTTTTAGCTCTCCTCAACTCACTCTTTAGCTCCCTCCTGGCTAATCTATAGCTATCCATTGCACTAACATTTGACAGTGATAGCCTTTTTCCTAGGATGGAAAAAGCTAGCGCGAGGGGACACAGCTTTAAATTAAGGGTGATAGTTATAGGACGGATATCAGAGGCAGGTTCTTTACCCAAAGGGTGGTCGGGAGTGGAATGCCCTGCCTGCAGCAGTTGTAGATGCACCAAGTTTGGTGGCGTTTAAGAGGTTAGTTGATAAGTATATGGAAGAGAAAGGAATGGTTTAGTTTGGAGGGTCATTGCTTTTTATATTGGTCGGCGCAACATCGAAGGCCGAAGGGCCTGTTCTGTGCTGTAATGTTCTATGTTTTATGTTCTATGTTCTAACTGAGCCTTCAAGACTCATCCTGACATAAGCCTCCTTGTTCCTTTTAACCAGCGAATTAACTTTTTTAGTACACCATGGTTCCCTTACTCGACCATTTCCTCCTTGCCTGACAGGGACATACTTATCAAGGACTCGCAGTAGCTGCTCCTTGAATAAGCTCCACATTTCAGATGTTCCCAGTCCCTGTAGTTTCCTAGTCCAACCTATGCACCCTAATTCTCTCCTTATGGCCTCATAATTACCCTTCCCCCAGCTATAACTACTGCCCCCAGCTTCATGCCTATCTCTATCCATCACTAAGGTGAACGTAACCGAATTGTGGTCACTATCACCAAAATGTTCACCAACTTCCAAGCTAACACCTGGTCTGGCTCATTGCCCAGCACCAAATCCAATGTAGCCTCACCTCTAGTTGGCCTATCTACATACTGAGTCAAAAAACCTTCCTGCACACTTTGTACAAAAACTGACCCCTCTAACGAGCTAGAGCTATAGCTATTCCAATCAATATTAGTAAAGTTAAAGTCCCCCATAACAATTACCCTATTACTTTCACTCCTGTCCAGGATCGACTTTGCAATCCTTTCCTCTACCTCTCTAGAACTTTTAGGAGGTCTATAAAAGACTCCCAACAGGGTGACCTCTCCTCTCCTGTTTCTAATCTCAGCCCATACTACCTCAACAGACAAGTCCTCATCAAACTTCCTTTCTGTCACTGTGATACAGTCTTTGACTAATAATGCCACTCCTCCCCCCCCCGTTCTACCTCCTACTCTACTCTGACTGAAGCATTTGAACCCCGGAACCTGCAACAACCATTCCTGTTCCTGCTGTATCCATGTCTCTGAAATGGCCACAACATCGAAGTCCCAGGTACTGGTCCAAGCTGCAAGATCCTCCACCTTATTGCGAATACTTCTTGCATTAAAGTATACGCATTTCAAACCATGCCCTACTCCACCCGTACGCTGCTGTGCTTTACAGTTCTCATCTATGACCCCCCTATTCTCGTCCCTCTTAACATCCAAACTACTCAGGATCCCACCCCACCTCTGAATCAGTTTAAACCCCCCTGCATAGCCTTTGCAAATTTTCCCCCCAAGATATTGGTTCCCCTCTGGTTCAGGTGTAGACCATCTCTCTTGTAGAGGTCCCACCTATCCCAGAATGAGTCCCAATTATTCAGGAACCTGAACCCCTCCCTCCTGCACCATCCCTGCAGCCATGAGTTCAAACATTCCCTCTCTCTGTTCTTCTCTAAACTATCCCGTGGCACAGGCAAGAGTCCAGAGATAACCACTCTGTCTGTTTTGGCCCTAAGCTTCCACCCCAACTCCATAAATTTCTGTTTAATATCCCCTTCCCTTGTCCTATTAAAAAAATTTCACAACAGTGACAGTGTGGATAGAGACTAGTATTTCAGACAGAGGTTAATAGTGAGGACAGAGACTGACAGTGTGGACAGAGCCTGATCGAGTAGACAGAGACTGACAATGCGTACAGAGACTTACAGTGCATGCAGAGATGGACAATGAAGAACGGGACTGACAGACTGGACAGAGACTGGCAGTTCAGACAGAAACTGACAGTGTGGACAGAGACTCACAACGTGGACAGAAATTGACAGTGTGGGCAGAGGCTAACTCAACGGATAGAGACTGACAGGGCAGATAGCGACTGACAGTGTGGACAGAGACTGATGGTGCAGACACACACTGACAGTGTGGACTCAGACAGTGTGGACAGAGAGTGACAGTGTGGACAGAGAATGACATTGTGGACAGTAACTGGCAGCGTAGAGAGTGAATGAAAGTGTGGAGAAGGATTGTTCACGTGGAGAGGGATTGACAGTGCGGACAGTGATTTAGAGTGTGGACAGTGAATAACAGTGTGGAGAAGGATTGTTTTGGTGGAGAGTTATTGATAGTGCGGACAGAGATTTAGTGGATTCTATTTGACTGTGTGGACAGAGACTGGCAGTGTGTAAATAAATTGACAGTGTGGACAGAGACTAACAAAGCAGACAGAGACTGATAATACGGGCAGATACTGACAGTGTGTACAGAGACTGATAGTGCATACAGAGACGGACAATGCAGACAGGGACTGCCAAGTGTGAACACAGACTGGCAGTTCAGACAGAGATTGACAATGTTAACAGAGACTGAATGTGCAGACAGGGACTGACAGCGTGGACAGGGACTGGCAGGTGGACAGAGACTGATACAGCGGACAGAGACTGACAGGGCGGACAGAGCCTGACAGTGCAGAGACAGACTGACAATACAGATACATACAGACAGTGTGGACAGAGACAGACAGTGCGGAAACAGCCTGACAGCATGGAGAAAGAATTCAGGGCGGACGGAGACTGACAGCGTGGAGAGAGATCTACAGTGTGGACAGAGACTGACAGTGCGGGCAGTGACTGACAGTACGGGCAGAGACTGACAATGTGTACAGAGACTGACAATGCAGACAGGGGTTGAGAGTGCAGACTCTGACAGAGTGGACAGAGACAGACAGTGCAGACACAGAGTGATAATGCAAACAGAGACTGACTGTGCAGACAGGGAGTGACAGTGTGGAAGCATAGACGGAGATTGACATTGTGGACAGAGAATGACACAGCGGACAGAAACTGACAGGATGGACAGAGACTGACAGTGCGGAGACAGACTGAAGGGTGGATACAGACTGACAGGGCAGACAGAGACAGACAGTGCAGAAACAGCCTGACAGTGTGGACAAAGAATTCCAGGATGGACAGAGATTGACACAGCGGACGGAGACTGAATGTGCGGACAGAGCCTGACTGTGCAGACAGGGACTGACAGGTGGACAGAGAATGACACAGCGGACAGAGACTGACAGGATGACAGAGACTGACAGTGCGAAGACAGACTGAAGTGCGGATATAGACTGACAGTGCAGACAGAGACAGACAGTGCAAAAACAGCCTTACAGTGTGGACAAAGAATTCCAGGGTGGACAGAGATTGACGCAGCGGACAGAGACTGATAGGGCGGACAGAGACTAACTGTGTGGGCAGAGACTGATTGTGTGGACAGACCCTGAATGTGCAGACAGGGAGTGACAGTGTATACAGAGATTGACAGAGTGAGAGACTGACACAGCAGACAGAGACTGACAGGTCAGACAGGCTGACAGTGCGTACACAGACTGACAGCGCAGACATAGTCTGACAGTGCTGACAGAGACAGACAGTGCGGACAGAGATTGGCAGTGCAGACAGAGACATGTAGTGTGGACAAAGACTGTGCAGGCAAAGTCTGACTATGAGGGCAGAGTCTGACTGTGCAGACAGAGACTAACTGTGCGGACAGAAAGTGACTGGAGACAGAGACTTGAAATGTGGACACAGTTTTACAACGTATGAAGAGAATGACAGTGCGGACAGAGGCTGACAGTATGAACAAATGCCAATAGTGTGGAGAGAGACTGACAATGTGGACAGAGACTGACAGTGCGGACAGAGGCTGACAGTGTGGACAGATGCCGATAGTGTGGAGAGAGACTGACAGTGTGGACAAGAATGACAGTGGGGACAGAGACTTGAAGTATGGACAGAGTTTTACAATGCATAAAGAGAATGACAGTCAGGACAGAGACTGACAATGTGGACAGAGACTGATAATTGGGACAGAGGCTGACAATTCGGACAGAGATTGACACAGTGGACAGTAATTGGCAGTGTAAACAGAGACTGACATTATGGACAAAGACTGACAGTGTGAATAGAGACTGACAGGTGAACACAGACTGACACTGTGATAGGGACTGACAGTTTGGACAGATATCATCAGTGTGGACAAATACTGGCAGTGTGTACATAGGTTGACAGTGCAAGCAGGGACTGACAGTGTGGAAAGGGGTTGACAGTGCGGATAGAAATTGACAGTGTGGATAGTCTGTGAAAGTGTGGACAGCAAGAGATATTGGTGTCAGATATTGACAGTATGGACAGTGACTAAATGTGGATAGAAACTGACAGTGTGGACAGAGACTGATGGTGGGATAGAGAATGACTGTGTGAACAGAGACTGGCAGTGTGTATAAACGTTGACAGTGTAGGCAGGGACTGACAGCACTGAAAGGGAGTGACAACGTGGGCATAGAGTGACAGTGTGGACAGAGACTGACCATGTGGACAGGGATTGATAATGTGGAAACGGTTTGACAGTGCATGCAGTGGTTGACAGTGCAAAAAGAGAAAAAGAGTGCAGACAGAGACTGACAGTGGAGACAGAGATTCACAGCGTGGACAGGAACTGAGAGGTTAGACAGGAACTGACAGTATGGACAGAGATTGGCAGTATGTATTGATACTGGCAGTGTGTATATAGGTTGACAGTGCAGACAGGGACTTATATTGCAGAGATTTAGTGTGGACAGAGATGGACAGTGTAGCAGAGACTGACAGTGTGGACAGTGACTGACAGGGTGGACAGAGAACAATATTAAGGACAGAGAGTGACAGTGTGACACCAGACTGAATTGCGGACAGAAACTGACAGTATGGAAACTGATTGACATTGTGGGCAGAGACTGACAGTGTGGACAAAGACTGATAACGTGATAGAGACTGACAGTGCAGACAGAGAGTGAAAATGTGGACAGAGATTGACAATGTGGATATGGATTGATAGTGTAGGCAGAAACTGACAGCGCCAAGAGGGATTTATAGTGTGGACAGGGATTGATAGTGTGGACATAGAAACATAGTACAGATAGAGCCTGACAGTGTTGACAGAGACTGACAGTGTGGACAAAGATTCACAGTGTGGACAGAAATTGACAGTGTGGACAAAGGCTGACACTGTGATAGGGACTGGCAGTTCGGAAGATACTAACAGTGTGGACAAAGAATGGCGGTGTGTACGTAAGTCGATAGTGCAGACAGGGACTGATAGTGCAGAAAAGGGTTGACAGTGCAGACAGAAATTGACAGAAAGGGATTGACTGTATGGGCAGAGAGTGACAGTATGGACAGAGCGTGAAAATGTGGACAAGGATTGGCATTGCAGACAGAGATTGACAGTGTGGGCAGAGACTGACAGTGTGCTGAGTGACTGACAGTGTGGACAGAAAGTTAAGTGCGGACAGAGGCTTGCAGTGTGGACAGAATCTTACAAGACATATAGAGAATGACAGTGGGAACAGAGACTGACAATATGGAAAGAGACTGATAGTGTGGGCAGGAAATGATGGTTCAGACAGAGACTGACAGTGTGATCAGAGACTGATAGTGTGACAGAGACTGATAGTACAGACAGAGACTGAGTTCAGACAGAGATTGATAGTTCGTACAGACTGATAGTGTGGACAGTAATTTACATGTGGACAGAGACTGGCAGTGTAGACAGAGACTGGCAGTGTGTATAAAGGTTGACAGTGTAGACTGGAACTGGCAGCACTAAAAGGGATTAACAGTGTGGGCAGAGAGTGACAGTGTGGACAGAGAGTGAAAGAGTGGACAGAGATTGATAGTGTGGACAGGGATTGATAGCGTGGACAGGGAATGACAGTGTGTACAGTGGTTGACAGTGCAAAAAGAGAGAGTGCAGACAGAGATGGACAGTACAAACACAGAATGAAAGTGTTGACAGAGAGTGAATTGTGGACAGAGACTCACAATGCAGACAATGATTGATAGTGTGGACAGAGACTGGCATTGTAGATAGAGATTAGCAGTGTATACATATGTTGACAGGGCAGTCAGGGGTTAATATTGCAGATAGAGATTGATAGTGCAGACAGATATTGACAATGCGGGCATAGACTGACAATGCAGACAGTGACTGACAGTGTGGATTGAGGGTGACAGTGTGACAGAGACTGACAGTGTGGACAAAGACTGATAGTGTGACAGAGACTGACAATGTGAACAGAGATTGGCAGTATGTATACAGGTTGACAGTGCAGACAGGGACAGACAGCACTGAAAGAGATTGACAGTGTGGACACAGAGTGACAATGCAGACAGAGACTTGCAGTGGGGACATTGTTTGACAATGCGTACAGAGACCGACAGTGCGGACAGAGACAGACAATTTGGACAGAGACTGACAGTGTGTACATAGACAGACAGTACAGACAGAGACTGACAGCTTGGATAGAGATGACAGTGTGGACTGTGATTGACAGTGTGGACAGTGACTGAGATTTAAACAGAGACTGACAGTGTGACACCAGACTGGCATTTCGGACAGAGACTGACAGTGTGAATAGTTTTTGACAATGTGTACAGAAACTGACTGTTTGGACAGGGACGGACAGTGTGAACAGAGACTGATAGTTTGGGCAAAGACTGACAGTTCAGACAGAGACTAACAGATCGGATTGAGACTGACAGTATGAACAGAGACTGTGTATATAGGTTGACAGCGCAGGCAGATATTAACAATGCCGAAAGGGATTGAGAGTGTGGACAGAGTGACAGTGCGGACAGAAACTTGCACTGTGGATAGTGTTTGACAATGTGTACAGAGAGAGAGAGAGACAGTGCGGACAGAGACTGACAATTCAGATAGAGACTGACAGTATGGACGGAGACTGACAGTGCGGACAGTGATTGACAGTGTGTACAATGACTGACATTTCCGACAGACTGACAGTATGGACATGATTGGCAGTTTGGACAGACACTGACTGTGTGGACAAAGACTGACAGTGTTGACAGTGATTCACTGTGTGGATAGACACTGACACTGTGGACAAAGACTGACAGTGTGACAGAGATTGACAGTGAGGACAGAGAGTGATAGTGTGAACAGAGTGAAAGTGTGGATAGAGATTGACAGTATGGACAGAAAGTGAAAGTGTGGACGCAGATTACCAGTGTGGGATTAATAGTGTGGACGAGACTCACACTGTGGACAATGATTGACCGTGCGAACAGAGAGAATGCAGACAATGACTGACAGGGCGGACAGAGACTGACAATGTGGACAGAGATTCACAGTGTCGACAGGAATTGACAGGTTGGACAGGGACTGACAGTGTGGACAGAGATTCACAGTGTGGACAGGAACTGACAGTTTGGACAGTAAGTGGCAGTGTGTATATAGGTTGACATGTAGACAGGGATTGACAGTGCCAGAAGGGATTGAGAGTGTGGTCACAGAGTAACAGTGCAGACAGAGACTTGCAGTGAGGATAGAGACTGACAGTATGTATATAGGTTAACAGTAGAGACAGGGACTGACAGTGCTCAAAGGGATTGACAGTGCAGACAGAGACTTGCAATGTGGACAGTGTCTGACAACGCATACAGCGACTGACAGTGCGGACAGACCAGTGAGGACAAACATTGATAATTCAGACAGAGACTGACAGTATGGACAGAGACAGACAGTGTGGACAGAGACTGACAGTGTGGATAGCGACTGACATTTCAACTGAGACTGTCAGTGTGGCACCAGATTCACATTTCAAACAGATACTGACAGTGTAGACAATGATTGACAGTGTGGGTAGAGACTGACAATATGGACAGAGAGTGAAAGTGTGGACAGAGATTGACAGTGTAGAATGGGATTGACAGTGCACACAGGGACTGACTGCGCTGAAAGGCACTGACAGTGTAGGCAGAAAGTAATGGTGTGGACAGAGTGCAAGTGTGGACAGTGATTACCAGTGTGGACAGGAATTGATAGTGTGGACAATGATTGACAATGCAGATGGAGAAAAAGAGTACAGACAGTGAAAGACAATCTGAACAGAGGCTGACAGCGTGAACAGAGATTCGCAGTGTGGACAGGAACTGACAGGTTGGACAGGGGACTGAGTGCGGAGAGGGACTGACAGTGGGGACAGACACTGACAGTGTGGAAACAGACTGATAGTTCAGGCAGAGATTGTCAGTGTGAACAGACACTGACAATGTGGACAGTGATTGACAGTGTGGACAAGACTGAGAGTGTAAGCAGAGATTGACAGTGTGCATAAAGACTGACAGTATGGACAGAAACTGACAGTGTGACAGAGACTGACAGTGTGAACAGAGACTGGCAGCATGGGCAGAGACTGGCAGTGTCTGTAAAGATTAACAATGCAGACTGGGACTTACAGCGTTGATTGACATTGTAGACAGAAAGTACAGTGTGGACAGAGAGTGTAAATGTGAACAGAGATTGACTGTGTGGGTGAGGATTAATAGTGTGGACAGGGATTGACAGTGCATACAGTGGTTGACAGTGCGAAAAGTGAAATAGAGTGCAGACAGAGACTGACAGTGTGGACAGAAACTGACAATGTGGACAGAGATTGACAGTGTGGACAGGAACTGACAGGTTAGGCAGGTACTGACAGTGTGTATAGAGGAGGGTGACAGTGCAGAGAGAGACTTGCAGTATGGACACTGTTCGACAATGCAGACATAGACTAATTGTGCAGACAAAGACTGACTGTGTGACAAAGAATGACAGTACGGACAGAGACCGACAGCGTGGACAGAGATTGCCAATATGGACAGGGACTGTCAGTTCAGACAGAAACTGACAGTCTGGACAGAGGCTGACAGTGTGGATAGTGATGACAGTGCGGAAAGTGCGGACAGACTTGCAGTGTGGACAGAGTTTTACAATGCGTACAGAGAATGACAGTGGGGACACAGACTGACAGTGTGGAAAGAGACAGTGTGAACAGAGACAGAGAATCAGAGTTCGGATAGAGACTGACAGTTCGTATAGATACTGACAGTTTGGAAAGAGGCAGACAGTGTGGATAGAGACTGACAGTATAGATCAATATTGGCAGTGTGTATATAGGCTGATAGCGCAGACAGGGACTGACATTGCAGCACAAATTGACAGTGTGGGTAGAGAGTGACAATATAGACAGTGACTGACAGTGTGGACAGAGGCTGATAGTATGGAGGGAGAATCAGAGTTTGGACAGAGACTGACAGTTCGTACAGACTGACAGTGTGGACAGTGGTTGACAATGTGGACAGAGAGTGACAGTATGGACAGTCATTGACAATGTGGACGGAGACTGATAGTGTGGACAGAGACTGATAGTGTGGACAGAGACTGATAGTGTGGACAGAGACTGATAGTGTGGACAGAGACTGATAGTGTGGACAGAGACTGATAGTGTGGACAGAGACTGACAGCGTGACAGAGACTGACAGCGTGACAGAGACTGACAGCGTGACAGAGACTGACAGCGTGACAGAGACTGACAGCGTGACAGAGACTGACAGCGTGACAGAGACTGACAGCGTGACAGAGACTAACAGCGTGACAGAGACTAACAGCGTGACAGAGACTAACAGCGTGACAGAGACTAACAGCGTGACAGAGACTGACAGTGTAGATAGAGGCTGACAGTGTGGACAGAGAGTGAAAGTATGGACAGGGACTCACATTGTAGCAAAGATTAACAACGTGGGTAGAGACCGACAGTCGGACAGTGACTGACAGTGTGGATAGAGAGTGACAGTGTGAATAGAATTTTACAATGCATAAAGAGAATGACAGTGGGGACAGAGATTGACAGTGTGGAAAGAGACTGATATCAAGATAGACAAGTTGCTGGGACCAGATGGGATGTAACCCAGGTATTGTGGGAGGTGAGGGAAGTGGTTGCAGAGCCCCTGGCATTGATCTTTGCGTTGTCCATGGAAATGGGAGAGGTTCCGGAGGATTGGAGGATTGCGGATGTGGTTCCTATCTTTAAGAAAGGGAACAGGGATAGTCCAGGAAATTACCGACCGGTGAGTTTGACTTCAGTGGTTGGTAAACTGATGGAGAGGCTTCTGAGGGATAAGATATATGAACATTTGGAGAAGTTTGGACTGATTAGAAATAGTCAGCATGATTTTGTCAAGGGCAGGTCATGCTTTACGAGCCTAGTTGAGTTCTTCGAAAATGTGACTGAACACATTGACGAAGGAAGGGCGGTGGACATAGTGTATATGGACTTTAGTAAGGCGTTTAATAAGGTCCCACATGCAAGGCTTCTGGAGAAGGTGAGAGGGCATGGGATCCAAGGGGCTTTGGCCTTGTGGATCTAGAACTGGCTTGCCGGCAGAAGGCAGAGAGTGGTTGTGGATAGGTCTTGTTCTGCATGGAGGTCGGTAACCAGTGGAGTGTCCCAGGGATCTGTTCTGGGACCCCTGCTGTTTGTCATTTTCATAAATGACCTGGATGAGGAAGTAGAGGGATGGGTTAGCAAGTTCGCTGACGATACAAAGATCGGTGGTGTTGTGGATGGTCTGGAGGGATGCCAAAAGTTGCAGCGGGACATAGACAGGATGCAAGACTGGCGGAGAAGTGGCAGATGGACTTCAATGCAGATAAATGTGTAGTGGTCCATTTTGGCAGGAATAATGGGATGAAGGAGTACAATATAAGGGGTAGGAGTCTTAGCTGTGTTGTAGAGCAGAAGGATCTCGGGGTCCGGGTCCATAGGACTCTTTAATCGGCATCGCAGGTGGAGGAAGTAGTCAAGAAGGCGTACGGTGTACTGGCCTTCATTAATCGAGGAATAGAGTTTAGGAGTCAGGAGGTAATGATGCAGCTCTATAAGACTCTTGTCAGACCCCAGTTGGAGTATTGTGCGCAGTTCTGGTCACCTCATTATAAGAAGGATGTAGAGGCTATTGACAGAGTTCAGAGGAGATTTACAAGGAAGATGCCTGGATTGGGAAGGCTTTATGAAGATAGGTTGAAGGAGCTGGGACTCTTCTCACTAAAGAGACGTAGAACATAGAACATAGAACAATACAGCACAGAACAGGCCCTTCGGCCTTCGATGTTGTGCCGACCAAAATAAAAAGCAATGCCCCTCCTAACTAAACCATTCCCCTCTCATCCATATACTTATCAACTAACCTCTTAAACGCCACCAAACTTTGCGCATCTACAACAGCTGCAGGCAGGGCATTCCACTCCCTAATCACTCTTTGAGTAAAGAACCTACCTCTGATATCCGTCCTATAACTCATACCCCTTAATTTAAAGTTGTTTCCCCTCGTGCTAGCTTTCTCCATCCTAGGAAAAAGGCTATCACTGTCCACCCTATCCAAACCTCTAATTATCTTATATGCTTCAATAAGATCCCCCCTTAGCCGCCTCCTTTCTAACGAAAACAACCTCAAATCCTTCAACCTCTCTTCATAGGACCTGCCATCCATACCAGGCAACATCCTAGTAAACCTCCTCTGTACCCTCTCCAATTCCTCCACATCTTTCTTATAATGTGGCGACCAGAACTGCACACAATACTCCAAGTGCGGCCGCACTAGAGTTTTGTACAGCTGCAACATGATGCTGCGGCTCCTAAATTCAATCCCCCTACCAATAAAAGCTAAGACTCCATAATCCTTCTTAACAACTTTATCCACTTGACTGCCTACTTTCAGGGATCTATTGACACATACACCAAGATCCTTCTGTTCCTCAACACTATTAAGAGCCCTACCATTACCCCTATACTCTACACATTTATTGTTCCTGCCAAAGTGCATTACCTCACACTTTTCCACATTAAACTCCATTTGCCACCTCTCGGCCCAGCTCTGCAACTTGTCCAAGTCCCTCTGCAAACTATAACACACCTCTTCACTATCTACCACTCCACCGACTTTAGTGTCATCTGCAAATTTACTAATCCATCCTTCAATACCCTCATCCAGATCATTTATAAAAATTACAAACAGCAGGGGCCCCAAAACAGACCCCTGAGGTACACCACTTGTCACCGAACTCCAAGATGAATATCTCCCATCAACCACCACCTCTGTCTTCTATCTGCCAGCCAATTCCTAATCCAATTAGCTAAATCACCCTCTATTCCACACATCTGCATTTTCTGTAGAAGTCTTCCATGGGCCACCTTATCAAACGCCTTACTAAAGTCCATATATACTACATCAACCGCCTTACCCCCATCCACCTCTCTGGTCACTTTCTCAAAAAACTCGATGAGGTTAGTAAGGCATGACCTACCCTTCACGAAACCATGCTGACTATCCCCAATCAATTCATTTCTCTCTAAATAACTATAACTCCTATCCCTAATAATTCTCTCCAATACCTTGCCCACCACAGAAGTAAGACTCACTGGCCTATAATTCCCAGGAAGGTCTCTCTCCCCCTTCTTGAACAACGGGACCACATTCGCTATCCTCCAGTCCTCCGGAACCACACCCGTAACCAACGAGGACCTGAAGATCAGAGCCAGAGGCTCTGCAATCTCCTCTTGCCTCCCAGAGAATCCTAGGGTAAATCCCGTCCGGCCCAGGGGACTTATCCAACTTCAAACCCTCGAGAATTTCTAACACATCCTCCCTATCTACTACAATACTCCCCAAACGTAGGTTGAGAGGCGACCTGATAGAGGTTTATAAAATGTTGAGAGGAATAGAGAGGGTGGACTCTCAGAGACTATTTCCCCGAGCTGAAATGGTCACTACAAGAGGACACAGATTTAAGGTGCAGGGAAGCAAATACAAAGGAGATGTCAGGGGTAGTTTTTTTACTCAGAGGGTGATGAGTGAATGGAACCGACTGCTGTCAGAGGTTGTTGAGGCAAACTCACTGGGGTCTTTTAAGAGGCTTCTGGATGAGTATATGGAAAAGGATAGGATAGGGGGTTATAGATAGATCTGTGGATTGGTAGATGTGATCGGCGCAATTCGTGGGCCGAACGGCCTGTTTGTGCTGTATTGTTCTATGTTCTATGATAGTTCGGACAGAGACTGACAGTTTGGACAGAAACTGACAGCATCACTAGGAACTGACAGTGTGGACACAAATTGACAGCGTGAACAGAGACTGACAGTGTAGACAGAGATTGACAGTGTGGACAGAAACTGGCAGTATGGACAGAGAATGATGGTGTGTATGAAGGTTGACAATGTAGGGAATGACAACACTGAAAGTGATTCACAGTGCAAACAGAGAGTGACAGTGGGAACAGAGAGTGAAAGTGTGGACAGGGATTGACAGTGTGAATAGGGATTGATAGTGTGGACAGGGATTGATAGTGTGGACAGGGATTGCCAGCCATACAGTGGTTGACAGTGCGAAAAGAGAAAAAGAGTGCAAAGATGGACAGCGTGGACAGAGATTGACAGTGTAGGACAGAGTGTGATGGTGTGGACACAGATTCACAGTATGGATAGGAACTGATAGGTTAGACAGGGACTGACAGTGCAGACAGGGACTGACAGTATGGACATAGACTGACAGTGTGGACAGAGACTGATAATACGGACAGAGAATCAGAGTTCGGACAGACTGATAGTTCGTACAGAGACTGACAGTGTCGACAGAAACTGACAGTGTGGACACAGAATGACAGTATGACACAGAGCGATAGTGCAGACAGAGATTTGCAGTGTGGACAGTGTTTGATAATGCATACAGAGATTGACAGTGTGGAGATAGACCGACAGTGTGGACAGTGATTGACAGTGTGGACATTGACTGACAGTATGGACAAAGGCTGATAGTTCAGACACAGATTAAGTGTGGATAGAGGCTGACAGTGTGGATAGAGGCTGACAGTGTGGACAGAAACTGACATTGTGGACAGAAACTGACATTGTGGACAGTAATTCACAGTGTGGGCAGACACTAACATTGTGGACAAAAAAATGACAGTGTGGACAGAGATTGACAGTTTGGTTAATGACTGCCAGTGTGGACAGAGACTGACAGTGTGAACAGAGACTGGCAGTATATATACAGGTCGATAGTGCAGACAGGGAATGACAATGTCAAAGGAATTGAGAGTGTGGACAGAGAATGACATTGCAGACAGAGATTGACACTGTGGGCAGAGACTGATAGTTCGGGGACAGACTGACAGTTTGGTCCGAGACTTGGAGTGTGGACAGTGTTTGACAATGTGGATATAGATTGATAGTGTGGACGGAGACTGACAGTGTGACAGAGACTGACAGTGTGACAGAGACTGACAGTTTGGACAGAGACTGACAGTTTGGACAGAGACTGACAGTTTGGATAGAGACTGACAGTTTGGACAGAGACTGACAGTGTGGACAGAGACTGACAGTGTGGACAGAGACTGACAGTGTGGACAGAGAATTACAGTGTGTATATAGGTTGACAGTGCATTCAGGGAATGACAGCGCCAAAGGGATTGAGAATGTGGACAGAGAGTGATAGTGTGGACAGGGACTGACATTGCAGACACAGATTGACAGTGTGGGTAGAGACTGACAATACAGACAGTGACTGATGGTGTGGACAGAGGCTGACAGTGTGGGCAGAGACTGATAGTTCGGACAAAGACTGACAGCTTGGATACAGACTGACAGTGTGGACAGAGGCTGACAGTGTGACAGAGACTGATAGTGTGACAAACACTGACACTGTGAACAAAGATTGGCAGTATGGACAGAGACTGACAGTGTGTATATGACACTGCAGACAGGGGCCGACAGCGCCGAAGAGTATTAACAGTGTGGACACAGAGTGACAATGCGGATAGAGGCATGCACTGTGACAGTGATTGACGATGCGGATATAGAGCGATGGTGTGGACAGAGACCGACAGTGTGACAGAGGCTGACAGTGTGGACAGAGACTGGCAATGCGGACAGAGACTGGCACTGTGTATATCACAGTGTAGACAGGGACTGACAGCACCAAAAGGTATTGATAGTGTGGACACAGAGTGACAGTGCGTACAGAAACTGACAATGTGAACAGAAACTTACAGTGCAGAAATAGACTGATAGTGTGGATAGAGACAGGCAGCGTGGACAGAGAGAGATAGTGTGGACAGACAGTGATAGTGTGGACACTGATTGACAGTGTGGACAGTGAGTGACATTTCAACAGAGACTGACAGCATGACACCACACTGACATTTTAGACGGAGACTGACAGTGTGGACAGTGATTGACAGTGTGGATAGGTACTGACAGTGTGAACAGACACTGATAGTGTTAACATGGCTGACAGTGCAGACAGAGGCTGACAGTGTGGACACAGACTTGCAGAGTGTTTGAAAATGTGTACAGAGACTGACAGTGCAGACAGAAACTCATAGTATGGACAGCGACTCACAGTGCAGAGATAGACTGATAAGAGTGTACAGTGACAGACAATGTGGGCAGAGACTGACAGTGTGGACAGAGACAGTGTGGACAGAGACTGACATTGTGGACAGTCAGTGGCATTTCAACAGACTGACATTTGGACAGAGACTAACACTGTAGATAGTGATTGACAGTTTGTGCAGAGACTGACAGTGTGGACAGAGGGTGACAGAGTGCTGGAAATGTAGCTTATTCACGCAGAGTGCTGGAAATGTAGCTATGGAGAGCACTGAGGTACAGGGTTGCAAATTGGGGAGTATTGTAGTGGATAGGGAGGATGTGTTAGAAATTCTCGAGGGTTTGAAGTTGGATAAGTCCCCTGGGCCGGACGGGATTTACCCTAGGATTCTCTGGGAGGCAAGAGAGGAGATTGCAGAGCCTCTGGCTCTGATCTTCAGGTCCTCGTTGGTTACGGGTGTGGTTCCGGAGGACTGGAGGATAGCGAATGTGGTCCCATTGTTTAAGAAGGGGAAGAGAGACCTTCCTGGGAATTATAGGCCAGTGAGTCTTACTTCTGTTGTGGGCAAGGTATTGGAGAGAATTATTAGGGATAGGATTTATAGTTATTTAGAGAGAAATGAATTGATTGGGGATAGTCAGCATGGTTTCGTGAAGGGTAGGTCATGCCTTACTAACCTCATTGAGTTTTTTGAGAAAGTGACCAGAGAGGTGGATGGGGGTAAGGCGGTTGATGTAGTATATATGGACTTTAGTAAGGCGTTTGATAAGGTGGCCCATGGAAGACTTCTACAGAAAATGCAGATGTGTGGAATAGAGGGTGATTTAGCTAATTGGATTAGGAATTGGCTGGCAGATAGAAGACAGAGGGTGGTGGTTGATGGGAGATATTCATCGTGGAGTTCGGTGACAAGTGGTGTGCCTCAGGGGTCTGTTTTGGGGCCCCTGCTGTTTGTAATTTTTATAAATGATCTGGATGAGGGTATTGAGGGATGGATCAGTAAATTTGCAGATGACACTAAAGTCGGTGGAGTGGTAGATAGTGAAGAGGGGTGTTATAGTTTACAGAGTGACTTGGACAAGTTGCAGAGCTGGGCCGAGAGGTGGCAAATGGAGTTTAATGTGGAAAAGTGTGAGGTAATGCACTTTGGCAGGAACAATAAATGTGTAGAGTATAGGGCTAATGGTAGGGCTCTTAATAGTGTTGAGGAACAGAAGGATCTTGGTGTATGTGTCAATAGATCCCTGAAAGTAGGCAGTCAAGTGGATAAAGTTGTTAAGAAGGCTTATGGAGTCTTAGCTTTTATTGGTAGGGGGATTGAATTTAGGAGCCGCAGCATCATGTTGCAGCTGTACAAAACTCTAGTGCGGCCGCACTTGGAGTATTGTGTGCAGTTCTGGTCGCCACATTATAAGAAAGATGTGGAGGCATTGGAGAGGGTACAGAGGAGGTTTACCAGGATGTTGCCTGGTATGGAGGGCAGGTCCTATGAAGAGAGGTTGAAGGATTTGAGGTTGTTTTCGTTAGAAAGGAGGCGGCTAAGAGGGGATCTTATTGAAGCATATAAGATGATTAGAGGTTTAGATAGGGTGGACAGTGATAGCCTTTTTCCTAGGATGGAGAAAGCTAGCACGAGGGGACACAGCTTTAAATTAAGGGGTATGAGTTATAGGACGGATATCAGAGGTAGGTTCTTTACTCAAAGAGTGATTAGGGAGTGGAATGCCCTGCCTGCAGCTGTTGTAGATGCGCCAAGTTTGGTGGCGTTTAAGAGGTTAGTTGATAAGTATATGGAAGAGAAGGGAATGGTTTAGTTAGGAGGGGCATTGCTTTTTATTTTGGTCGGCACAACATCGAAGGCCGAAGGGCCTGTTCTGTGCTGTATTGTTCTATGTTCTATGTTCTATGACAGTGAGGTCAGAGGGAGACTGCGTACAGAGATTGACAGTGTGGACAGTGATTCACAGTGGGGATAGAGCTTGATGGTGCCAAAAAGGATTGAAAGTGTGGGCAGAAAGTGATAGTGTGGATAGAGAGTGAACATGTAGACAGAGATTACCAATGACGACAGGAATTGATAGTATGGATAGAGACTGACAGTATGGACAGTGATTGGCAGTGCAAACATAGAAAGAGTGCAGAGATTGACAGTGTGGCCAGAGACTGACAGTGTGAATGATTGACAGTATGGACAGTGACTGACATTTCAACAAAATTGACAGTGTGACACCAGACTGACAGTGTGGACAGAGGCTGAGAGTTTAGGCAGATTGACAGTGTGGACAGAGATTGACAGTGTGGGCAGTGATTCACAGTGTGGACAAAGACAGACAGTGTGGACAGAGATTGACAGTGTGGGCAGTGATTCACAGTGTGGACAAAGACAGACAGTGTGACAGAGAGTGAAAGCGTGGGCAGGGATTGACAGTACGGGCAGGGATTGACAGTACGGGCAGGGATTGACAGTACGGGCAGGGATTGACAGTACGGGCAGGGATTGACAGTGTACACAGAGAATGAAAGTACGGACAGAGATTACTAGTGTGGATAGGGATTGATAGTGTGGACAGAGTCTGAAAGTGTGGACAGTGATTGATAGTGCGAACATAGAAAGAGAGTGCAGATACTGACAATGTGGATAGTGACTGACAGTGTGGACAAAGAGTGACAGCGCGGACAGAGACTGACAGTTTGGACAATGTTTGACAATGCATACAGAGACTGACAGTGCGAACAGACACTGACAGTGTGGACAGAGAGCTGCAGTGTGAATAGAAATGGGCAGTATGGACAGAGAATGGCAGACTGTATATCTGTTGACAGAGCAGACAGGTACTGATATTGCAGACAGAAATTGATAGTGCGGGCAGAGATTGATACTGTGGGCAATGACTGACAATGTGAACAGAGACTGGCAATGTAGACAGAGACTGGCAGTGTTTATATAGGTTGACAGTGGAGACAGACACTGACAGTGCCGAAAGAGAGGACACAGAGTGACAATGCGGACAGGAGCATGCACTGTGACAGTGATTGACAATGCGGATATAGAGCAATGGTGTGGACAGAGACCGACAGTGTGACAGAGGCTGACAGTGTGGACAGAGACTGGCAATGCGGACAGAGACTGGCACTGTGTATATCACAGTGTAGACAGGGACTGACAGCACCAAAAGGTATTGCAAGTGTGGACACAGAGTGACAGTGCGTACAGAGACTGACAATGCGAACAGAAACTCACAGTACAGAAATAGACTGATAGTGTGGATGGAGACAGGCAGCGTGGACAGAGAGAGATAGTGTGGACAGAGAGAGATAGTGTGGACAGACAGTGATAGTGTGGACACTGATTGACAGTGTGGACAGTGAGTGACATTTCAACAGAGACTGACAGCATGACACCACACTGACATTTTAGACGGAGACTGACAGTGTGGACAGTGATTGACAGTGTGGACAGTGATTGACAGTGTGAACAGAGACTGATAGTGTTAACATGGCTGACAGAGCAGACAGAGGCTGATAGTTCAGACAGACTGACAGTTCAGACAAAGTTTGATAGTGTACACAGTAATTGACAATATGGCAATGATAGACATTTTGACAGAGACTGACAGTGTGGATAGTGATTGACAGTTTGGACAGGGACTGATATTGTTCAGACAGAGACTATGTGGACAGAGGCAGACAGTGTGGACAAAGACTAACAGTGTGACAAAGACTGACAGTGTGGACAGAGAGTGACAGTGTGGAAGAGAGTTAAAGTGTGGACAGAGATTGATAGTGTAGACAGGGACTGACAGTGCTGAAAGGATTGACAATGTGGGCAGAGAGTGATAGTGTGGACAGAGAGTGACAGTGTAGACAAGAGCGTGAAAGTGTAGACAGAGATTGACAGTGTAGACAGGGATTGACACTGCAGACAGAGACTGACAGCACCAAGAGAAATTTATAGTGTGGCCAGAGAGTGACAGTGTGGACAGAGATTACTAGTCTGGACAGGAATTGATAGTGTGGACATAGAAAGAGATTGCAGACAGAGACTGACAATGTGGACAGTGTGGAAGAGACTGACAGTGTGGACAGAGACTGACAATGCAGACAGAGACTTGTAGTGTGGACAAAGACTTGCAGTGTGGACAGAAACTGACTGTGTTGATGGAGATAGCAGTGTGTATATATGTTGACAGTGCGGACAGGAACTGATATTGCAAAAATGGATTGACAGTGCAAACAGAAATTGACAGTGTGGATAGGGAGCTAAAGTGTGGACAGGGACAGATATTGCTGTCAGAGATTGACAGTATGGACAGAGATTGACTGTGCGGATATAGGCTGACAGTGTGGACAGAGACTGACAGTTTGGTCTTAGATTGAGAGTGTGGACTGAGACTGACAGTGTGGACAGTGTTAGACAATGGGTACAGAAACTGACAGAGTGGACAGAGACTGACAGTGCGGACATAGACTGATAGTTCAGAGAGAAATTGACAGTTTGGACAGAGACTGACAGTTTGGACATTGATTGACAATTTGGACAGAGACTGACAGTGTGAACAGAGACTGGCAGTGCAGACAGAGATTGACAATTCAGACAGAGACTGACAGTGCGGACAGGATCTCACACTGTGGACCAAGATTGTCAGTGCGGACAGGCACTGAAAGTGTGGAAAGGGACTGATAGTGAGCACATTGATTTACAATGTGGACAGAGAGTGACAGTGTTGACAGGAATTAACAGTGCGGGCAGGAATTAATAGTGTGGACAGAGATTTACAGTGTGGACAGGGATCAACCATGCAGATAAGGACTAACAGTGCCGACAGGGACTGATAGATGTGGGCAGAGACTGACAGTATGGACAGCAACTGACATTGTGGACACAGACGGATAGTGCAGACTGAGATTGAAACTGTGGGCTGGGATTGATAATGTGGACAGGAAGTGACAATTTGGACAGTGATTCACAGTGCAAAGAATGATTGATAGCCTGTCTAGAGACTTAAAGTACAAATAGTGATCGACTAAGTGGACAGAGATTGACAGTGTGCACAGTTATTGACAGTATGGACAGAGACTGACAGTGTGGACAGAGATTGACAGTGTGGACAAAGACTGACAGGGTCAAAAGAGACCAACAATGCCAACAGAGATTGACAGTGTGGATAGAGATTGGCTGCTTGGGCAGAGTTTGACAGTGGGACAGAGGCTGACAGAATGAACAGTGACTTACAGTTCGGACAAAGGTTGACAGTGTGGACAGAAACTTACAGTGTGGATAGAGACTGATATTGTGAACACAGAATGACAACATGGACAGAGACTGATAATATGGACAGAGTTTGAAGTGTGAGCAGAAACTGACAGTGTGGACAGAGATGGACAGTGCAGACAGCGACTGGCAGTGCATACAGTGATTGCCAGTGCAGATAGAGACCAACAGTCTAGGCAGAGACTGACAGTGTGGACAAAAACTGACAGTGCGGACAGAGACCAACAGTGCAGACTGGGAACGACAGCATGAACTGAGAATAACAGTGCCAAAAAAGACCGACAGGGCGGATGGCGATCAGAAGTGCGGATAGAGACTGACAGTGCGGTCAGAACCGACAGTGCAGAGAGAGACTGACAGTGCAGATGGAGACTGTTAGTGCAGACAGAGACCGACAAAGCGGATAGAAACCAAAAGTGCAGACAGAGGCCGACAGTGTGGACCGAGATCGACAGCGTGGATGGAGACTGACAGTGCAGATGGAGACCAACAGTGCAGACGGAGACTGATAGTGTAGACAGAAAGCAACAGTGCCTACAGAGACTGACAGTGAGTATATAGATTGACAGTGCAAGCAAAAATTGATACTATGAGCAGTGACTGACAATGTGGACAGTGATTGCCAGTCTGGACAGACCAATGGTGTGGACAGAGTTTGACAAGAGTGACTAGAAATTGACAATGTGATTACTGACTGACAACGTGACAAGGCTGACAGTGAGTATACAGATTGACAGTGCAGAAAGCAACTGACACTGTGGACAGTGACTTGACAGAGTGGACAGTGACTTACAGTACGGACAGAGATTGGCAGTGCAGACAGAGATTGACAGTACGGAGAGGGATTGACAGTCAGACAGGAATTCATAATTTGACCTGAGATGGCAGTATGGACAGACTGACAGTGTGGACAGAGATTGACAGTATGGATAGAACCGACAGTGTGGACAGATTGACAGTATGGACAGAGATTGACAGTATGGATAGAACCGACAGTGTGGACAGGCTGACAGTATGGACAGAGATTGACAGTATGGATAGAACCGACAGTGTGGACAGACTGACAGTGTGGACGGAGACTGGCAGTGAGTATATATATTGACAGCATGTTCAAAAATTGATGTATGGTAAGGAACTGACACTGTGAACAGTGACTGACAGCCTGGACAGACTGACAGTGTGGACAAAGTTTTATAGTGCAGACAGATATTGACAGTATGGACAGAGACCGACAGTGCAGCAGAGACCGACAGTGCGGACAGAGAACGACAGTGTAGATGGAGACCAACAGTGCAGACTGAGATCGACAGTGTGGACAGAGACTGACCGTGTGAACCAAGAACGACAGCTTGGAACAAGATGACCGAGATTGACAGCACGGTACGGCAGAGACCGGCTGTGTGGATGGAGACGACAGTGCAGACGCAGACCGACAGTGCAGATGGGGACTGGCAGGACAGGTGGAGATTGACAGTGCAGATGCAGACTGACAATGCAGACAGAGACTGACAGCATGACCAGAGAGCGACAGTGCAGACTGAGATCGACAGTGCAAATGGAGATCAACAGTGCAGTTGGAGGCCAGCAGCACTGACACAGACCGACAGTGTGGATGGAGACTGACGGGGTATCTGGGACCGACAGTGCAGACAGACTCCAACAGCGTGGAAAAAGGCCAACAGTGTGGACCACGACCGACAGTGAGTACACAGATTGACAGTATGGATAAAGTTAGACAGTGTGGAAAGGAACTGACACTGAGAACAGTGACTGACAGAATGAACAGTGACTGACAGTGTGGACAGGGCATGACAGTGTGGACAGAGACTGAAAGTGCAGACAGGAATTGACAGAGTGAACAGAGATTGACAGTGTTGGCAGAGCCAAACAGTGTGTATACAGACTGACAGAGTGAATAGAGAGTGACAGTGTGGATAGCGATTGACAGTGTGGACAGAGATCGATAGTGCAGACAGAGATCAACAGTATGGACAGAGATCGATAGTGCAAACAGGGATCAATGGTATGGACAGAGATCGATAGTGCAGACAGAGATCAACAGGGCAGACGGAAACCAACAGGGCAGGCAGAGACCGACATTGGGGACAGAATGACGTTGGGGACAGAGACTGACATTGGGAACAGTGACTGATATTGGAGACAGAGACTGATACTGAGGACACAGACTGACACTGGGGACAGAGACCGATAGTGAAAATGGAGACTGACAGTGAGGACTGAGACTGACAGTGTAGACAGAGACAGACAGTTGGGACAGAGACTGACAGTATGACAAGGAATGACAGGATAGATAGAGACTGATCGTACGGGCAGAGATTGCCTGTTTGGGCAGAGTTTGACAGTGGGACAGAGACTGACAAAATGGACAGTGATTTACAATTCGGACAAAGATTGACAGGTGGACAGAAACTGACACCGTGAACAGGAACTGACAGTGTGGACAGTGACTGGCAGCATGCATAGAGATAGACAGTCTGGACTGAGGCTGACATTGCTGACAGAGACCAACAATGTGGGCAGAGACTGACAGTGCGGGACACAGACTGACACTGCAACAGCGACTGACTGTGTGGACTGAGACCAACAGTGCGGATGGAAACCGACATACGGACGGAGATTGACAGTGTGGACGGAGACCAACAGTGTGGACAGAGAACGACAACGTGGACCGAGACTGACAGTGCGGATGAAGACTGACATACAGATGGAGATTGACAGTGCAGACAGAGACTGACAGTGCCGATGGAGATCAACAGTGCAGACAGAGACTGACCAACAGGGACCACAATGCGGAAGAGACGAATAGTGAAGATGGAGAACGAAAGTGCAGATGACAAACAACAGCGCAGACAGAGACCAACAGGGTGGACCAAGACCGACAACATGGACCAAGACTGACAGCGTAGACAGAAACCGACTGTGTGGATTGAGACTGACAGGACAGACAGAGACGTATAGTGCGATTGGAGAATGAAAGCGCGTACCATGACTGACAGCATGGATCAATGCCGATACTGCAGTGTGGCAGAGACTGACAGTGTGGACAGCGACTAACAATATGAACAGGGACTGACAGTTCGGACAGAGACTGATAGTGTGGACAGGGAATGACAGAGTTGACAGAGATCGGCAGTGCAGACAGAAACCAAAAGTCTGGACAGAGACCAATAATGTGAACCAAGAATGACAACACGGACAGAGACTGACTGTGTGGATTGAGATTGTCAGGGCAGACAGAGACCAATAATGCGAACAGAGAACGACTGTGTGGACAGAGATCGACAGCGTGAATGGAGACTGACAGAGTGTACCGAGACTGACTGTTTGGGCTGAAACCGACAGTGCAGTGCGGCAGAAACCGACAGCGTGGACAGCGACTAACAATATGGACAAGGACTAATGATTCGGACAGAGACTGAAAGTGTGGACAGAGGCAGACAGTGTAGACAGAGACTGAAAGTGTGCACAGGGAATGACGGTGTTGACAGAGATTGGCAGTGCGGACAGAGACTGACAGTGTGGAGAGTGATTTACAGTGCAGACAGAGACTGACAATGTGGATAAAGATTGATTGTTTGGACAGAATTTGACAATGGAACAGAGACTGACAATATGGAGAGTGATTTATAGTTCAGACAAAGATTGACAGTGTGGACAGGAACTGACAGTCTGGATAGAGACAGACATGGTGGACAGGGAATGACAGTGTGAGCAGAAACTGACAGTGTGAACAGAGATGAGCAGTGCAGACAGTGATCAACACTGCAGACAGAGACTGAAACTGGAGACAGAGACTGACATTGGGAACAGAGATGGATGGTTTGGATAGAGACTGATAGCGTGGACAGAGACGGTCAGTGTGGACAGAAACTACCAGAATGGACAGAGACTGACAGTGTGGTCAGAGACTAACAGTGTGGACAGAGACCGAGAGTGTGTACAGAGACAGACAGTTTTGGACAGAATTGACAGTGTGGACAGTGACTGGCAGTGTGGACAGAGACAGACAGTTAAGACAGAGTCTGATAGTGTGGACAGAAAGCGAAAGTGCAGACAGAGGCCAACAGTGTTGACAGAAACTGACAGTGTGGACAGAGACTGACAATGTGGACAAAGATTGGTTGGACAGAGTTTGACAGTGGGACAGAGACTGACAATATGGACAGTGATTTATAGTTCAGGCAAAGATTGACGGTGCGGACAGGAACTGACACCGTGGACGGAAACTGACAGTCTGGATATAGACAGACATTGTGGACAGGAAATGACTGTGTGAGCAGAAACTGACAGTGTAAACAGAGATGGGCAATACAGACAACGACTGACAATGCAGACAGCGATCAACAGTGCGGACAGAGATTGACAACGTAGACAGAAATTAATTGTTTGGACAGAATTTGACAGTGGAACAGAGACTGACAATATGGACAATGATTTATAGTTCAGACTAAGATTGACAGTGTGGACAGGAACTGATACTGTGGACAGAAACTGACAATCTGGATAGAGACAGACATTGCAGACAGGGAATGATAGTGTGAGCAGAAACTGACAGTGTAAACAGAGATGAACAATGCAGAGAGTGACTGACAGTGCAGACAGCGATCAACAGTGTGGACAGAGACTGACATTGGGAACAGAGACCGATATTGGAGACAGAGGCTAACATTGGGGTCAGGGACCAACAGTGCAGAGGACATTGACGGTGGGGATGGAGAATAACAGTGCAAACGGAAACCGACAGCGCAGTTGGAGAACGACAGTGCGGACAGAGACCAACACTGACGACAGAGATTGACATTCGGTACAGAGACCGACACTGGGGACACAGATTGACACTGGGGATGGAGACCGACACTGGGGTCAGATACCGACAGTGTGGATGGAGAGCGATAGTGCGGATGGAGTCTGACAATACAGGCCAAGACTAACAGCGTGGTGCGGACAGAGATCAACAGTACAGATGGAGAGCGACAATGTGGATGGACACTGACAATGCAGTCAGACACCAACAGAGTGAACAGTGATTTACAGTGTGGACAGAGACTGACAGTGTGGACAGCGACTAACAATATGGACTGGGACTGACGGTTCGGACAGAGACTGAGAGTGTGGACAGAGACTGAGAGTGTGGACAGAGACTGAGAGTGTGGACAGAGACAGACAGAGTGTGGACAGAGACAGACAGTGTGGACAGAGACAGACAGTGTGGACAGAGATTGGCAGTGTGAACAGAGGCTGACGGTGTGGACAGAGGCAGACGGTTCGGACAGGAACTGATAGTATGGACAGTGACAGTGTGGACAGAGACTGACGGTTCGGACAGAGACTGACAGTGTGGATAGAGACTAACAGTGTCTACAGAAATCTATGGTTCGGACAAAAACTGATAGTATGTACAGGGAATGACAGTGTGGACAGAGATCGGCAGTGCAGTCAGACACTCATGGTGCGGACATAGACAGGCATGCAGACAGAACCAACAGTGCAAACAGAGACCGACAGCCTAGACAGAGACCGACAGCACACACAGGGATCTACAGCGCAGACAGAGACTGACAACGCAGGCAGAGATTGAAAACACGGACAGAGACCGATAGTGTGGACAGCAACTGGCAGCGTGCGACAGAGGCCGACAGCACGGACAGAGATCGGCAGTATGGACAAAGACTGACAGTAGGAACAGAGAGCGAGAGTGCGGAGAGAGAGCGAGAGTGCGGAGAGAGAGCGAGAGTGCGGAGAGAGAGCGAGAGTGCGGAGAGAGAGCGAGAGTGCGGAGAGAGAGCGAGAGTGCGGAGAGAGAGCGAGAGTGCGGAGAGAGAGCGAGAGTGCGGAGAGAGAGCGAGAGTGCGGAGAGAGAGCGAGAGTGCGGAGAGAGAGCGAGAGTGCGGAGAGAGAGCGAGAGTGCGGAGAGAGAGCGAGAGTGCGGAGAGAGAGCGAGAGTGCGGAGAGAGAGCGAGAGTGCGGAGAGAGAGCGAGAGTGCGGAGAGAGAGCGAGAGTGCGGAGAGAGAGCGAGAGTGCGGAGAGAGAGCGACAGTCCGGAGAGAGAGCGACAGTCCGGAGAGAGAGTGAGAGTGCGGAGAGAGAGCGACAGTCCGGAGAGAGAGCGACAGTCCGGAGAGAGAGCGAGAGTGCGGAGAGAGAGCGACAATGTGGACAGCGAGTGACAGTTTGGATAGAGACTGACATTGCAGACAGAAACTGACCATGCTGACAGTAACCAACAACGCCAACAGAGACCCACAGTAGGCACAGAGAGCGACAGTGCGACAGAGGCCGATAGCACGGACAGAGATCGGCAGTATGGACAAAGACTGACAGTAGGGACAACAGATCGAGAGTGCAGACAGCGGTAGATAGCGTGAACATAGACCGACAGTGCGGACAGAAATCGACAATGTGAACAGAGATCGATGGTGCGGACAGACACCGACAGTATGAACAGAGACTAACAATGCAGATAGAGACCGACAAAGTGGACAGAGATCGGCAATATGGACAGAGACCGACAGTGCAGACAGAAACCGACAGTGAAGACAAAAACTGACAGTGTGGACAGAGACTGATCATGCTGCCAGTGACTGATAATGTAGACAGAAATCCACAGTAGGGATAGAGACTGACAGTGCGGACAGAGACCAACAGTGTGGACAGAGACCGACTGTGCGGACAGAGACTGACTGTGCGGACAGAGACTGACAATGTGGACAGAGACCCACAGTAGGGACAGAGACTGACATTGCGGACAGAAATTGACAGCGCGGACAGAGATCGACAGCATGGAACGGGACCGATAGTGCGGACAGAGACCAACAGCGCAGACAGAGAATGACAGCGTGGACAGAGACTCACCATGCTGACAGTCACCAACCATACAGACAGAGACCCACAATAGGGGCAGAGAACAACACTGCAGACAGAGACAGACTGTGCGGACAGAGAACAACAATGCAGACACAGGCTGACAGTGCCGAACAACAGCAACAGTGTGTAATAGAACTGACAATGCAGACAGAGACCGATAGCACTGAAAGAGACCAAAAGCTTCAAAAGAGACCAACAGCGTGGACAGAGACCGAAAGTGAAGACAGTGACAGACAGTGCAGACAATGACCTACAGTAGGGACAGAGACCGACAGTGCAGACAGAGATCGACAGTGCGGACAGAGACCGACAGTGCAGATAGAAACTGACAGTGCAGATAGAAACCGACAGTGCGGACAGAGACTGACTATACTGACAGTCACTGAGAATGCGGACAGAGACCCACAGTGCGGAAAGAGACTGACAACGTGGACAGAGACTGACAGGACAGAGACCGACAGCGCGGACGCAGACAGACTGTGCAGACAGAGACTGACCGTGCGGACAGAAACTGACAGCGCGGACAGCGACTGACAGTGTGCACAGGGACTGAAAGAATGGACAGAGACTGACAGTGCGGACAAAAATTGACAATGCAGACAGAGACTGAGAGGATGGACACAGACCGACAATGTGGACAGAGACTGACAGCACCAAAAGAGAACGACAGTGCGGACAGAGACCAACAGTGTGGACAGTGACTGACAGTGCAGACAGAGACAGACGATGTGGACAGCAACTGACAGCACAGAATGAGACCAACAGTGCAGACAGACACCGACTGTGGACAGCAGGCAGAATCTGCCAGCAGCAAAAGAGACCAAAAATGCAGACAGAGACTGACAGTGCAGGCAGAGACCGATAGTGAGAACAGAGACCGACAGAGTGAACAGAGATTGAGACCGTGGACAAAGACTGAAAGCGCCTAAAGGTACCAACAGCATGGATAGAGATTGACAGGATAGACAGAGAATGAGGGTGCAGACAGAGACCGACAGCGCGGACAGTGACTGACAGTGCGGGCAGAGATCAAGAGTGAGGACAGAGAATGACAGGGTAGACAGAGACCGATAGTGTGGACAGAAATTGACAGCGTGGATAGAGACTGACAGTGACCGGCAGCATGGACAAAGATTGACAGTGACTGACAGCGCGAACAGAGACCGACAGTGTGGACAGAGATTGACAGTGTGGACAGCAGTCGACAGTGCAGACAGAAATTGACACTGCAGACAGAGACTGACTGTACGACTGACTGACTGAGGTAATGCACTATGGCAGGAATAATAAATGTGTAGAGTATAGGGCAAATGGTAGGATTCTTAGTAGTCTTGATGAACAGAGGGATCTTGGTCTGTATGTGCATAGATCCCTGAAAATAGGCAGTCAAGTCGAGAAGGTTGTTAAGAAGGCATATGGAGTCTTAGCTTTTATTGGTAGGGGGATTGAATTTCGGAGCCGCAATGTCATGTTGCAACTGTACAAAACTCTAGTGCGGCCGCACTTGGAGTATTGTGTGCAGTTCTGGTCCCCACATTATAAGAAAGATGTGGAGGCATTGGAGAGGGTACAGAGGAGGTTTACCAGGATGTTGCCTGGTATGGAGGGCAGGTCTTATGAAGAGAGGCTGAGGGATTTGAGGTTGTTTTCGTTAGAAAGGAGGCGGCTAAGAGGGGACCTTATCGAAACATATAAGATGATTAGAGGTTTAGATAGGGTGGACAGTGATAGCCTTTTTCCTAGGATGGAGAAAGCTAGCACGAGGGGACACAGCTTTAAATTAAGGGGTGATAGTTATAGGACGGATATCAGAGGTAGGTTCTTTACCCAAAGGGTGGTTCGGGAGTGGAATGCCCTGCCTGCAGCAGTTGTAGATGCGCCAAGTTTGGTGGCGTTTAAGAGGTTAGTTGATAAGTATATGGAAGAGAAGGGAATGGTTTAGTTTGGAGGGGCATTGCTTTTTATATTGGTCGGCGCAACATCGGAGGCTGAAGGGCCTGTTCTGTGCTGTAATGTTCTATGTATGGACAGAGACTGACAGTGTGGACAGAGACCGACAATGCAGACAAAAACTGACAGTGCGGACAGAGATTGACAGTGCAGAGAGAGGTTCACCGTGCTGACAGTGACTGACAATGCAGACAGAGACCGACAGTAGGGACAAAAAATGACAATACGAACGGAGAGCGACAGTGTGGACAGAGGCTAAGAGGGTGGACAGAGATCGACAGCGTGGACAGAGACAGAAAGTGTGGACAGAGCTGACAGCACAGAGATCAGCAACACGGACACAGGCTGACAGTAGGGACACAGACCAACTGTGCAGACGCACACCGACAGAACGGAGACAGACTGATAGTGCAGACAGAGACCGACACTGTAGACAATGACTGACTGTGTGGGCAGAGACTGATTGTGGACAGTGACAGACAATGCGGACAGCAAACAACAGTACGGACAGAGACTGAGAGAGTGGACAGAGACCGACAGTGTGAACAGAGACTAACAGTGCGGACAGAGACCGACGATGCAGATAGAGACTAACAGTGCAGACAGAGACTGACAGCGCAGACAGAGACCAACCATGCAGACAGCAACCAACAACATAGACAGAGATTGAAGGCGCAGACAAAGACCGACAGCGTGGAGAGATACTGACAGTGCAGACAGAGACCGACAATGCGTAGTGCAACCAACAGCATGGACAGAGACTGAAGGTGCAGACAAAGTCTGACAGTGCAGACAGAGATCGACAGTGCAGACAGAGACCGACTGTAGATAGAGACTGAGAGCGCAGACAGAGACTGGCATTGTGGACACAGACCGATAGTGCAGACAGAGACAGATTGTGGACAGTGAGTGACAGTGCAGACAGAGACTGAGAGAGTGGACAGGGATCGACAGCATAGACGGAGACTGACAGTGTGGGCAGAGGCCGACAGTGCGGAGAGGGACCGACAATGTGGACAGAGGCTGACAGTACAGACACACACTGACAACGCGGACACAGATTGACAGCACAGACAAAGATCAGCATTGTGGACAGACACCGACAGTGCAGACAGAGACCGACTGTGGACAGCGACAGACAGTGCGGACAGCGAACGATAGTACAGACAGAGACAGACAGTGGGGACAGAGACAGACAGTGGGGACAGAGACAGACAGTGGGGACAGAGACAGACAGTGGGGACAGAGACAGACAGTGGGGACAGAGACCGACAGTGGGGACAGAGACCGACAGTGGGGACAGAGACCGACAGAGCGGACAGCGAACGACAGAGCGGACAGCGAACGACAGAGCGGACAGCGAACGACAGAGCGGACAGCGAACGACAGAGCGGACAGCGAACGACAGAGCGGACAGCGAACGACAGAGCGGACAGCGAACGACAGAGCGGGCAGAGACAGGAAGGGTGGACAGAGATCGACAGTGTGGAGAGACTCTGACAATGCAGACAGAGACTAACAGTGCGTACTTCAACTGACAACGCGGACACAGATTGGCAGCATGGACAGAGACCAACAGTAGGGACAGACACCGACAGTGCGGACAGGGACTGATTGTGGACAGCGACAAAGAGTGTGGACAGCAAACGACAGTACAGACAAAGACTGAGAGAATGGACGGAGACCGACAGCGCAGACGGAGACCGACAGCGCAGACGGAGACCGACAGCGCAGACGGAGACCGACAGCGCAGACGGAGACTGAAGGCGCAGACAAAGACCGACAGCGTGGAGAGAGACTGACAGTACAGACGGAGACTGACAATCCATAGTGCAACCAACAGCACAGTCAGAGACCGACAATGTGTACTGCAACCAACAGCATGGACAGAGACTGAAGGTGTAGACAAAGTCTGACAGTGCAGACAGAGACCAACAGTGCAGACAGAGAGCGATTGTAGATAGAGACTGACAGCGCAGACGGAGATTGGCATTGTGGACACAGACCGATAGTGCAGACAGAGACAGACTGCGGACAGAGACCGATAGTGCGGACAGAGACCAAGTGTGGACAGCGACAGACAGTGCGGACAGTGAGCAACAGTGTGGACAGAGACTGAGAGGTTGGACAGAGATCAACAGCGTAGACGGAGACTGACAGTTTGGTCAGAGGCCGACAGTGCGGAGAGGGACCGACAATGTGGGCAGAGGCCGACAATACAGACACACACTGACAGCGTGGACGCAGATTGACAGCATAGACAAAGATCAGCATTGTGGACATAGACCGACAGTGCAGACAGAGACTGACTGTGGACAGCGACAGACAGTGCGGACAGCGAACGACAGTGCGAATGGAGACTGAGAGGGTGGACAGAGATCGACAGTATGGACAGAGACTGACAGCGCAGATAGAGATCAGCATTGTGGACAGAGACCGACAGGGCAGACAGAGACCGATAGTGCAGACTGAGGCTAACTGTGGACAGCGTCAGACAGTGTGGACACAGACTGACAGTGCGGACAGCATCGACAGCATGGACAGAGACTGAAGGTGCAGACAAAGACCGACAGTGCGGACAGAGACCGACTGTGGACAGTGACAGACAATGTGGACAGAGGCCAACTGTGCGGACACACACCGACAATGCAGTCACAGACTGACAGCGCAGACAGAGATCAGCATTGCGGACATAGACCGACAGTGCGGACAGAGACCGACGGTGCGGACAGAGACTGACAGTGCGAACACAGACTGATAGTGCAAACAGAGACTGACATTGCGGACTGTGATTGACAGCATGGACAGAGATCAACAGTGCGACAGAGACCGACAGCGCAGACAGAGGTTGACATTGCGGACAGAGACCGACAGTGCGGACAGAGACCGACAGTGCGGACAGAGACCGACAGTGCGGACAGAGACCGACAGTGCGGACAGAGACCGACAGTGCGGACAGAGACCGACAGTGCGGACAGAGACTGAGAAGGTGAACAGAGACCGACAGTGTGGACGGAGACTGACAGTGTAGATAGAGACCGAGAGTGCAGACAGAGGCTGAGAGTGCAGACAGATACTCACGGTGTGGACAGAGACTGAGACCGTGCACAGAAACCGAAACTGTGGTCAAAGATCGAAAGCACCGAAAGGGTCCAAATGTGCAGACAGAGACTGACAGGGTGGATAAAGACCAGGGGTGCGGACAGAGACCGACTGCACAGACAGAGACAGACACCGCAGACAGAGACAGACAGTGCGGACAGTGAACGACAGTGCAGACAAAGACTGACTGTGGACAGTGACAGACAGTGCAGACAGCGAACAACAGTGCAAATGGAGACTGAGAGGGTGGACAGAGATCGACAGTATGGACAGAGACGACAATATGGACAGAGACCGACAGTGCAGACATACACTGACAGTGAGGACAGAGACTGACAGCGCAGACTGAGACTAACTGTGGACAGCAACTGACAGTGCGGACAGCAATCGACAGCATGGACAGAGACTGAAGGTGCAGACAAAGACCGACAGTATGGACAGAGACTGACAGTGCGGACAGAGACCAACTGTGGACAGTGACAGACAGTGTGGACAGTGAACGACACTGCGAACAGAGACTGACAGCATGGACAGAGACCGACAATGTGGACAGAGGCCAACTGTGCAGACACACACCGACAATGCAGACACAGACTGACAGCGCAGACAGAGATTAGCATTGCAGACAGAGACTGACAGTGCGGACACAGACTGATAGTGCAAACAGAGACTGACACTATGGACTGTGATTGACAGCATGGACAGAGATCGACAGTGCGACACAGACCGACAACGCAGACAGAGACCGACAGTGCAGACAGAGACCGACAGTGGACAGTGACAGGCAGAGCGGACAGTGAACGACAGTGCAGAAAAAGACTGAGAAGGTGGACAGAGACTGACAGCGTGGACGGAGACTGACAGTGTAGATAGAGACCGAGAGTGCAGGCAGAGACCGAGAGTGCAGACAGACACTCACGGTGTGGATAGAGACTGAAACCGTGCACAGAAACCGAAACCGTGGTCAAAGATCGAAAGCGCCGAAAGGGACCAAAAGTGCAGACAGAGACTGACAGGGTGGATAAAGACCAAGGGTGCGGACAGAGGGCGACTGCGCAGACAGAGGCAGACAGTGCGGACAGTGAACGACAGTGCGGGCAGAGGCTGGAAGGATGGACAGAGGTCAAGTGTGGAGAGAGACTGACAGTGCAGACAGAGACTAACAGTGCGTACTGCAACCGACACCGCGGACACAGATTGGCAGCATGGACAGAGACCGACAGTGCAGACATATACTGAAAGTGTAGACAGCGACCGACAGTGCGGACAGAGACCAACAGTGCGGACAGAGACCAACAGTGCGGACAGAGACCAACAGCGCAGATAGAGACTGAAGGTGCAGACAGTGACCGACAGTGCAGACGGCAGCGACAGCATGGACAGAGACTGAAGGTGCAGACAAAGACTGACAATGCGGATAGAGACCAACAGTACGGACAGAGACTGAGACCGTGTACAGAGATTGACAGCGTGGACAGCGACTGATGGCGTGGACAGAGACCAACAGTGGAGACAGAGACAGACAGTGTGGACAGTGAATGACAGAGCGTACTGCAACCGACAGTGTGGTCAGAGACCGACAGTGCGAACAGAGACCGACAGTGCGGACAGAGACCGACAGTGGACAGTGACAGACAGTGCAGACAGCGAACGGCAGTGTGGACAGAGACTGAGAGGGTGGACAGAGGTTGACAGCGTGGACAGAGACCGACAATGCGGACAGAGGCCGATAGAGCAGACAAAGATCAGCAGCATGGACAGAGGCCAACAATGCAGACATAGTGCGGACAGAAACTGACTGTGGACAGCAACAGACAGTGTGGACAGTGAATGACAATGCGAACAGAAACCACAGTGCGGACAAAGACTTACAGAGCAGACAGAAACTGACAGTGCGGATGGAGACCGAGACTGTCGGCAGATACCAACAGTGCAGACAGGGATTGAGAATACGGACAGAGACTCCCAGTGTGGACAGAGACTGAGACCGTTTACAGACACCAAGACCGTGGACAAAGACCGAAAGCGCCGAAAGGGACCAACAGTGCGGATAGAGACTGACAGGATAGACAGAGACCAAGGGTGCGGACAGAAATCGATCGTGCAGATAGTGACTGACAGTGCGGAAGAGATCAACATTGCAGATACAGACTGACAAGGTGGACAGAGACCAAAGGTGTGGACTAAGATAACAGTGGGGACACAGACCGACTGTGCAGTAAGTGACAGACATTGTGGACAGTGACTGACAGTACGGACAGAGACAGACAATGTGGACAGAGACAAACTGTGCATAGCGATTGTTTTTTGGGAGCACTTCAGAGAGGCAGCGATTGGTGAGAGAAGAACTTGTGGGTAAGCTACTGTGTTTGTTTTTAACTAACGTCTTTAGTTCTTTTAAATTTTAAACCGGATACCAGAAGTAGTCACAAGGAGGCCTAGGCAGTAGTTTTTTTTTCTCTGGACCCCTATAAATTGGAACTGAGAGTAATCCCAATACTCTACATGTGTTGAGTATCCCATCTTCTCCCCTCCTCTAATCTAAAAGAAAGGAGAGTGACTTGGAGTGAGAGCAGATAATTTTTTTTTTGTTGTTTCTTGGGAAGGGACGTAACAGGGATGGCAGTGCAGGCGGTGCGATGTTCTCCCTGTGGGATGTTTGAGGTGAGGGACACCGGTAGTGTCCCAGCTGATTACACCTGCAGGAAGTGCCTGCATTTCGAGCTCCTTGAGGACCATGTTAGGGACCTGGAGCTGGAACTGGAGGAGCTAAGAATCATTCGGAAAGCAGAGGCAGCTATTGACAAAAGTTACAGGGCGATAGTTATTCCTAAGAGTGATACGTGGGTGACTGCTAGAAGGGGTAAGAAGCAGTCAGAGCAGCGATCCCCTGAAGCTGTTCCTCTCCAAAATAAGTACTTTGTTTTGGATGCTGTTAGGGAGGAAGACTCAACCGGGGTAAGCCATGGGGTACAGGTCTCGGGAGTAGAGCCTGTCCTTGATGCTAAGTTGGGAAAGGGGAAGAAAAGAACAGGATTAGTGATTGGGGATTCCACAATTAAAGGGACAGAAAGGAGAGTCTTGTGGGAACGAGCGAGACTCGCGGTTGGTGTGTTGCCTCCCAGGTGCCAGGGTCTGTGATGTCTCGGGTCGAGATCCTTGAGAGGGAGGGGAGCCAGCCTCAAGTCATGGTTCACGTAGGTACCCATTATATGGGATAGGGATATAAAACAGAAATTCAGGGGAGTTAGGGTGGAAGCTTAGGCCTAAAACAAACAGAGTGGTTATCCCTGGTTTGTTATTTGTGTGCGGGATAGCAAGAAGAAGAATAGAGAGAGAGAACATTTGAACTTGTGGCTAAAGGGATGTTGCAGGAGAGAAGGGGTCAGATATTTGGACAATTGAGGCTCATTCTGGGGTAGGTGGGACCTCTACAAGATGGATGGTCTACACCTGAACCAGAGAGGTACTAATATCTTGGAGGGAAAATTTGCCAATGCGATTTGGAGGGTTTAACTGATTCAGAGGGGGGATGGGAACCTGAACTGCAGCCCCAGTGTACAGGAGGATGAGAATAGGGAGGTCATGGATAAGGTTTCTAGTGTATCGGCAAGTGGGAGGATGGTTTGAAGTATGTATACTTTAATGCGAGGAGCATACGCAATAAGGTGGATGAACTTGCAGCCTGGATTGGTGCTTGAGACTTCAATGTTGTGGCCATTTCAGCAACATGGATAGAGCAGGGACAGGAATGGTTGTTGGAAGGTCTGGGGTTCAGATATTTCAGTCAGAGGAGAGAAAGTGGTAGAAGAGGGGGAGGCATGGCATTGTTAGTCAAGGACTGTATTACAGTGGCAGAAAGGACATTTGATGTGGATCTGTCTATTGAGGTAGTATGGGCTGAGATTAGAAACAGGAAAGGAGAGGTCACCCTGTTGGGGAGTTTTTTATAGGCTTCCAAAAAGTTCCAGAGAGGTAGAGAAAAGGATTGCAAAGATGATCCTGGATAGGAGCGAAAGTAACAAGGTAGTTGTTATGGGGGACTTTAACTTTACAAATATTGATTGGAAAAACCATCGTTGAAGCACATTAGAGGGATCAGTTTTTGTCCAATGTGTGCAGGAAGGTTTCAAGACACAGGAAGTAGATAGGCCAACAAGAGGTGAGGCTATATTGGATTTGGTACTGGGTAATGAACCAGACCAGGTGTTAGACTTGGAGGTAAGTGAGCACTTTGGTATTAGTGACCACAATTCAGTTATGTTTACCTTAGTGATGGAAAGGGATAGGCATATACTGAAGGGCAGAAGTTATAACGGGGGGAAAGGTAATTATGAGGCTATTAGGCGAGATTTGGGATACGTAGATTGGAGTAGGAAACTGCAGGGGCTGGGAACATCTGAAATGTGGAGTTTATTCAAGGAGCAGCTATTGCAAGTCCTTGATAAATATTACCTACCAAGCAGGAAGGAAGTGGTTGAGCGAGGGAACTGTGGTGTACAAAGGAGGTTGAATCTCTGCTGAAGAGGAAAAAGGAAGCTTATGTAAAGATGTGATGTGAAGACTCAGTTAGGGCACTGGAGAGTTATAAATTAGCCAGGAAGGAGCTAAAGAGAGAGTTAAGAAGAGCTAGAAGAGGACATGAGAAGACTTTGGTGGATAGGATCAAGGAGAACCCTAAAGCTTTCTATAGGTATGTCAAAAATAAAAGATTGGTTAGGGCAAGATTAGAGCCAATCAGAGACAGCAGTGGGAAGTTGTGCGTGGAACCTGAAGATATAGGAGAGGCACTGTGTGAGTAGTTTTCATCACTATTCATGCAGGAAAAAGTCAGTGTAGTCAAGGAGAAAACTGAGATACAGGGTTGTAGACTAGATAGGATTGAGGTACAAAAGGAGAAGGTGTTAGCAATTCTTGAGAGTATGAAAATAGATAAGTCCCGTGGGCTGGATGGAATTTACCATAGGATTCTGTGGGAGGCTAGGCAGGAGATTGAACAGCCTTTACCTTTGATCTTCATGTCGTCATTGATTACAGGTATAGTGCCGGAAGACTGGTGGATAGAACATGTTGTCCTCTTGTTCAAGAAGGGGAGTAGAGACCATCCTGGGAATTATACATCAGTGAACCTTACTTCTGTTGTGGGCAAAGTTTTGGAAAGAATTATAAGGGATAGGATTTATAATCATCTAAAGAGAAATAAATTGATTAGGGATAGTCAATACAGTTTTGTGAAGGGAAGGTCGTGCCTCACAAACCTTATCGAATTTTTTGAAAAGGTGACCAAAGAGGTGGATAAGGGTAAGGCAGTTGATGTGGTGTATATGGATTCTAGTAAAGCATTTGATAAGGTTCCCCATGGTAGGCTACTGCAGAAAATGCAGATGCATGGGATTGAGGGTGATTTAGCTAATTGGATTAGGAATTGGTTAGCTGATAGAAGACTATGCCACTACCAGGATTGGCTCTAATCTTGCCCTAACCAATCTTTTATTTTTGACATACCTATAGAAAGCTTTAGGGTTCTCCTTGATCCTATCCACCAAAGTCTTCTCATGTCCTCTTCTACCAGGATGATGGTAGTGGTTGATGGGAAATATTCAATCTGGAGTGCAGTTACAAGTGGTGTACCTCAGGGATCTGTTTTGGGGCCACTGCTGATTGTCATTTTTATAAATGATCTAGATGAAGGTGTAGAAGGATGGGTTAATAAATTTGCTGACGACACCAAAGTCGGGGGAATTGTAGACAGTGAGGATGGATGTTACAGTTTGCAGAGGGACATAGATAAGCTGCAGAGCTGGGCCTAAACATGGCAAATTCGAGTTTAATACGGAAAAGTGAGAGTTGATTCACTTTGGTAAGAGTAACAGAAGTACAGAATATAGGGCTAATGGAAGGATTCTTAATAGTGTCGACAAGCAGAGAGATCTCGCAGTACATGTGCATAGCTCCCTAAAAGTTGGCATCCAGGTTGATAAGATTGTTAAGAAGGCGTACAGTGTGTTAACTTTTATTAGTAGAGGGATTGAATTTCAGAGCCGTGAGGTCATGTTGCAACTGTGAAAAACTCTGGTGCGGCCGCACTTGGAGTATTGTATACAGTTCTGGTCGCCACATTATAAGAAAGATGTGGAGGCATTGGAAAGGGTGCGGAGGAGATTTACCAGGATGGTGGCTGGTATGGTGGGAAGGTCTTATGAGGAAAGTCTGAAGGACTTGAGGTTATTTTCATTAGAGAGAAGGTTAAGAGGTGACCTAATTGAGGCATACAAGATGATCAGAGGGATAGATAGGTGGACAGCGAGAGCCTTTTTCCTCGGATGGTGATGGCTAACACGAGAGGACATAGCTTTAAATTAAGGGGTGGTAGTTATAGTATGGATGTCAGAGGTAAGTTCTTTACTCAGAGTTTAGGTTAGAGGGTCATTAGATTGGTTACACTAGTTGGCGCAACATCGAGGGCCGAAGGGCCTGTACTGTGCTGTAATGTTCTATGTTCTATAATAGACAGTGCAGACAGAGAACTGAGAGACTGGACAGAGACCGACAGCGTGGACAGAGGATGACAGTGCAGACAGAGATCGGCAGCACAGATAGAGACCGACAGTGCAGACACACACCGTCAGTGCAGACACAGACTGACAGCGCAGACAGAGATCAGCATCGTGGACAGAGACCGACAGTGCAGACAGAGATCGACAATGTGGATTGAGACTAACTGTGGACAGTGACAGTGTGGACAGCAAACAACAGTGTGGACAGAGACCAACAGCGCAGACAGTGACCAACAGCGCAGACAGAGACCGAAAGCGTGGACAGAGATCAACAGTGCTGATAGAGACCAACAGCGCAGACAGAGCCCGCCAATGTGGACAGAGATTGAGAGCAAATACAGAGACCAATAGTGACCGACAGTACGAACAGAGACCGACAGCATGGACAGAGACAAGCGCTGCGGACTGAGACTGACAACGAGGACAGAGACTGACAGTGCGGACAGAGGCCTACAGCACAGGCAGAGATCGGCAGTGTGGAGACCGAGAGTGCAGATAGAGACTGATAGTGACTGACAGCGCAGACAGAGGACAAAAGCATGAACAGAGACCAACAATGACGACAGAGACCGACAGTGTGGGCAGAGATTGACAGTGCGGACAGAAGTCGACAGCGCCGATGCAGACTGACAGCGCTGTCAGAGACCAACAGTGCAGACAGAAACCAACAGTGCAGACAGAGACTGACCACGCTGACAGTGACCAAGAAGGAGGACCGAGACCGACAGTAGTGACAGAAACCGACAGTGTGAACAGAGGCCTACAGCATGGGCAGAAATCGGCAGTGCGGACAGAGACTGACAGTGGCGATAGAGAACAACAGCACAGACAGACACTGACGGTGCAGACAGAGACTGGCAGTGCGGACAGCAAAAGATAGCATGGACCAAGACTGACAGTGCAGGCAAAAACTGACGTGTGGATAGAGACCGACAGTGTGGACAGGGGCTGACAGTGGACAGAGACCAACAGTGTAGACAGAGACCAACAGTGATGACAGTGACCGACAACAGTTTAGACAGAGACCAACAGTGTTCATCCTGTCAATGTCTGTCCGCACTGTTGGTTCCTTTTGGTACTTTCAGTCTTTATCCACAGTCTCGGTCTCCATATGTGCTCTCGATCTCTGAAAACACAGTCTCTGTCTGCGCAGTTGGTCTCTGTCCGCACTGTCGTTCTCTGTCCCTATGTCGGTCTCTGTCTGCACTGTCGCTCTCTGTCCACACTGTTGGTCTCCGTCGATGCTTTTGATCTCTGTCTACACTGTCTGTCTCTGTTTGCACTGATGATCTCTGTCCGCATCCTCAGTCTCTGTCCATCCTGCCAATCTCTGTCCGCACTGTCGGGCTCTGTCTGCGCTATCGGTCTCTGTCCACACTGTTGGTCATTGTCCGTGCTGTTGGTTGTCTGTCCACAGTCGGTCTCTGTCTGCACTGTCAGTCTCTGTCTGCGCTGTTGGTCTCTATCCATGCTGTCGGTCTCTGTCCACTTTCTCAGTGCAGACAGAGACAGACAGTGCAGACAGAGACTGAAAGCGTGGACAGAGACCGACAGTATGGATAGAGACCGACAGTGCGGACAGCGACAAACAGTGCAGATAGCGATCAACAGTGTGGACAGAGACCAACAGGGCGGAGAGAGACTGAAAGTGCAGGCGGAGAGAGACTGAAAGTGCGGACAGAGATCGACAGTGCGGACAGCGACAGACAGTGCGGACAGCAAACAGTGTGGACAGAGACTGAGAAGGTGGACAGAGACTGAGAAGGTGGACAGAGACTGAGAAGGTGGACAGAGACCGACAGCGCGGACAGAGACCGACAGCGCGGACAGAGACCGACAGCGCGGACAGAGACCGACAGCGCGGACAGAGACCGACAGCGCGGACAGAGACTGAAAGTGCCGAAAGGGACCAAAAGTGCAGACAGAGATTGACTGGATGGATAGAGACCAAAGTTATGGACAGAGATCAACAGCGCGGACAGAGACCCACAGTGTGGACAGTGACAAACAGTATGGACAGTGATAGACAGTGCAGTGATCAACAGTGCGGACAGAGGCCCACAGTGCAGACAGAGACCGACAGTGTGGACAGTGACAAACAGTATGGACAGTGATAGACAGTGCAGTGATCAACAGTGCGGACAGAGACCCACAGTGCAGACAGAGACCGACAGTGTGGACAGTGACAAACAGTATGGACAGTGATAGACAGTGCAGTGATCAACAGTGCGGACAGAGGCCCACAGTGCAGACAGAGACCGACAGTGTGGACAGTGACAAACAGTATGGACAGTGACAGACAGTGCAGTGATCAACAGTGCGGACAGAGGCCCACAGTGCTGACAGAGACTGACAGTGAGATCAGAGACTGACAGTGCGGATACAGACAAACTGTGCACAGCGACAGACAGTGCAGAAAGCAAACGACAACGCGGACAGAGACTGAGAGGGTAGGCAGAGACTAACAGTGCAGACAGAGACCGACAGTGCGGACAGAGATCGAGAACGTGTACAGAGACCGACAGTGACAGACAGCGCGAACAAAGATCGACAGTGTGGACAAACATATGCGGTGTGGACAGAGACCGACAATGCGGACGGAGACCGACAGTGTGGACAGAGACTGCAGCGCAGATAGAAACTGACAAATCGGACACAGACTGACAGTGCAGGTAGAGACTGACAGTGTGAACAGAGACTTACAGTGGAGGAAGAGACCAATAGTGGGGACAGAGACCGACTGTGGCTAGAGACTGACAGCACAGACATAGAGTGGCACTGTGCACAGAGACCGACAATGCGGACAGAAACTGAGACCATGTACAGAGACTGAGACACAGACAGAGACTGACAGTGCCGACAGCAAAAGACGGTATGGACTGAGACAGATAGTGCAGACAAAGACTGACGTGTGGACAGAGACCGACAGTGCCGACAGGGGGTGACAGTGAATGGAGGATGACAGTGAAGACAGAGACCAACAGTGATGACAGTGACTGACACTGCAGACAGAGACCGAGAGTAGGGGCAGAGCACGACAGTGTCGATAGCGACCAACACTGCAGACAGAGACCGACAGTGCGGAAAGAGACCGACAGTGCGGACTGAGGCTGACTGTGGTAAGTGACAGACAGTGCAGACAGCGAACAACTGTGTGGACAAAGACTGAAAGGGTGGACAGAGATCAACAGCATGGACAGAGACTAACAATACAGGCAGAGGCCGACAGTGCGGATAGAGACCGACAGCACAGACAGCAAACGACAGCATGGACAGAGACGACAGTGCAGTCAGACACCAGTAGTGCAGACAGTGACCGACAGTGTGGAGTGAGATTAACATTGTGAACAGAGACTGACAGGGTGGACAGAGAATGAGGGTGCGGACAGAGATGAACAGCATGGAGAGCAACAGACAGTGTGGACAGAGACCGACTATGGACAGCGACAGACAGTGTAGACAGCGAACGACAGTGGGATAGAGATGGAGAGAGTGGACAGAGACCGATACCGTGGACAGAGATTGACAATGTGGACAGAGGCCGATAGTGCAGACACACACCGGCAATGCAGACAGACCGATAGCGCGGACAGAGACTGACAGTGTGGACAGAGAACAACAGTGCAGACAAACACTGACAGTGCGGACAGAGACTGATAGAGCATTCAGAGACCAACAGTGCGGACAGCAACTGACAACATGGACAGAAACTGAAGGTGCAGACAAAGACTGACAGTGCGGACAGAAACAGACAGTGCAGACAGACACCAATTGCGGATAGAGATTGACAGTGCAGACAGCGAACGACAGTGCGGACAGCAACCAAAAGCATGGACAGAGACTGAAGGTGCAGACACAGAACAACTGTGGACAGTGACAAACAGTATGGACAGCGAACGACAGTGCGGATAGAGACTGAGACGGTGGATAGAGACTGACACTGCGGGCAGAGGCCGACAGTGTGGATAGACAACGACAATGTGGACAGAGGCCAACAGTGCAGGCAGACACTGGCAGCATGGACAGAGATCGACAGTGCAGACAGAGACCGACAGTGTGGACAGCGACCGACAGCATGGACAGAGACTGTAAGGTGCAGACAAAGACAGACATTGCGGACAGAGACCAACTGTGGTTAGAGACTGACAGTGCAGACAGAGATCGGCATTGTGGACAGAGACCAACAGTGCTGACAGAGACCGACAGTGCGAACAGTCACTGATTGCGTGGACAGAGACCGACTGTGGACAGCGACAAACAATGCGGACAGCAAACAACAGTGCAGACAGAGACTGGGAGGGTGGACAGAGGCCAACAGCGTAGACAGAGACTGGCACTGCAGGCAGAGGCCGACAGTGCGGACAGAGACAGGCTACGGAGAGAGACCGACTGTGGACAGCGACAGACAGTGCAGACAGCGAATGACAGTGCAGACAGAGACTGAGAGGATGGACATAGACCGACAGCCTGGACACAGGCCGACAGCGCAGACAGAGATCAGCAGCACAGACAGAGACTGACAGTGCAAACACACACCAACAATGCGGACACAGACTGACAGTGTGGAAAAAGAATGACACCGCGCACAGTGACTGACTGTGCAGACAGAGACCGAGAGTGTGGACAGAGACCGACAGTGCAGGCAGAGACCAACAGTGCAGGCAGAGACCAACAGCATGGACAGAGACTGAAGATGCAGACAAAGACTGACAGTGCGGACAGAGACCGACAGTGTGGAAGCGAGTGACAATGCAGATAGAGACTGAGAAGGTGGACAGAGACTGACAGTGCGGACAGAGGCCAACAGCGCAGACTGAGGCCGATAAAGTATACAGCAACCTATGGCGCGGACAGAGACCAACAGTGGACACAGAGCCTGACAGTGCCAGCGGAGACTGACAGTGCAGACAGAGACTGAGAGTGCAGCCAGCGACACAACAGTGTGGACAGAGACTGAGACCGTGTACAGAAACCGAGACACTGAACAAAGACCGAAAGTGCCAAAAGGGACCAACAGTGCAGACAGAGATTGACAGTGTGGACAGTGACCGAGGATACGGACAGAGATCAACAGCGCGGACAGAGACTGACAGGGTGGACAGAGACAGACAGTGTGGACAGTGAACGACAGTGTGGACAGAAACTGAGAGAGTGGACAGAGACCGAGGATGTGGACAGTGACCGACAGCGCAGACAGAGACCAACAGTGTGGACAGAGACAGACAGTGCGGACAGTGAACGACAGTGTGGACAGAGACTGAGAGGGTGGAGAGAGATCAACAGCATGGAGGGAGACTGACAGTGTAGACACAGAGTGACAGTGCGGACAGCAACCGATAGTGTGGACACAGACTGAAGGTGCAGACAAAAACTGACAGTGCGGACAGAGACCGACTGTGGATAGAGACTGACAATGCAGACAGGATCGACATTCTGGACAAAGACTGACTGTGGGCAGCGACAGACAGTGCGGACAGCGAGCGACAGTGCAAACAGAGACCAACAGCGTGGACAGAGACCGACAGTGCAGACAGTGTGGACAGAGACCGACCGTGGACAGCGACAGACAGTGTGGACAGCGAACAACAATGTGCACAGAGACTGGGAGGGTGGACAGAGACCAACAGTGTGGACAGAGACTGACAGTGCGGGCAGAGGTCAACAGCGCAGACAAACACTGACAGTGCGGACAGAGATCGGCATTGTGAACAGAGACTGACAGTGCTGACAGAGACCGACAGTGCGAACAGTCACTGATTGCATGGACAGAGACCGACTGTGGATAGCGACAAACAATGCGGACAGCAAACAACAGTGCAGAGACTGAGAATACGGCCAGTGACTCACAACGTGGACAGAGACTGAGACTGTGGACAAAGACCACAAGTGTCAAAAGGGACCAACGGTGCAGACAGAAACAGACAGTGCAGACAGAGACTGACAGGGCGTACTGCAACTGACAGTGCGGACAGAGACTGAAGGTACAGGGAAAAACTGACAGTGCGGACAGAGACTGACTGCGGATATAGACTGACAGTGCAGACAGAGATCGGCAGCACTGACAGAGACCGACAGTGCAGACAGAGACTGACAGTGCGTACAGAGACCGTCAGTGCAGACAGAGACCGGCGCTGCGGACAGGGACCGATAAAATGGACAGAGACCGACTGTGCGGACAGACACTGACAGTGCAGACAGAGACCCATTGTGCGGACAGCAACCAACAGCATTGGCAGAGATTGAATATGCAGACAAATACTCACAGCGCAGAGACTGACTGTGCGGACAGAGACAGACAATGCCGAGAAAGACCAACAGTGGGGACAGAGACCGATAGTGCGGACAGCAACCGACAGCATGGACAGAGACTGAAGGTGCAGACAAAGACTGACAGTGCGGACAGAGACTGATTGTGGACAGAGACCAACAATGCAGACAGAGATTGGCACTGTGGTTAGAGACTGACAGTGCTGACAGAGACAGACTACAGACTGAGACCGATAGTGCGGACAGAAACCGACTGTGGACAGCGACAGATAGTGCAGACAGCCAGCGACAGTGCAGATAGAGACTGAGAGGGTGGACAGAGACCGACAGCGTGGACAAAGACTGACAGTGCAGACAGAGACCGACAATGCAGACAGAGACCGACAGTGTGGAGGAAGAACGACACTGCAAACGGTAACTGATCGTGTGGATACAGCCCGACTGTGTGGACAGAGACTGAGAGTGCGGACAGTGACCGACAATAAGGACAGAGATCGAGAGTGCAGATGCACACTGATAGTGCAGACAGAGACCGACAGTGTGGACAGTGACTGACTGTGCGGACAGTGACTGAAAGTGTAGACAGAGACCGACAGTGCAGACAGCGACTGACAGCATGGACAGAGACTGTAAGGTGCACACAAAGACTGACAGTGCGGACAGAGACCGACTGTGGATAGAGACCGACAGCGCAGACAGAGATCGGCATTGTGGACACAGACCGACAGTGCGGACAGAGACCGACAGTGCGGACAGAGACCAACTGTGAACAGCGACAGACAGTGCAGACAACGAACAACAGAGCGGACAAAGACTGGGAGGGTGGACAGAGACTGACAGCATGGACACAGACCAGCAGCGCAGACAGAGACCGAAAACACAGACAGAGACCAACATCGTCGACAGAGACCGACAGTGTGGACAGACAAGTGGTGCGGACAGAGATTGGCAGTGCGGACAGAGATTGACCATGCTGACAGTGACCAACAACACGGACAAAGACCGACAGTAGGGACAGAGAGCGACACTGCAGACAGGGACCGACGGTGCGGACAGAGACTGACAGTGCGGACAGAGATCAACACTGTGGACAGAGATCAACACTGTGGATAGGGACTGATTGTGGATGGATACCGACAGTGTAAACAGAGACCAACAGTGATGACAGTGACTGACAATGCAGACAGAGACCGACAGTAGGGACAGAGAATGACAGTGTGGACAGCGACGAACAGTGTGGATAGCGACCGACAGTGTGGACAGAGACCGACAGTGCACCGAGAGACCGACAGTGCAGACAGAGAAGAACAATGTGGACAGAGACCGACAGTGCAGACTGAGACTAACTATGGACAGCGACAGACAGTGCGGACAGAGAACAACAGTGTGGACAGAGACTGAGAGGGTGGACAGAGACCAACATCGTGGACACAGACTAAAAGTGCGGACATAGACTAACAGTGCAGACAGAGGCCAACTGGACAGTGACCAATAGCGCAGACAGAGACCGAAAGCGCAGACAGAAACTAACAGTGCGGACAGAGATCGAGAGCGCAGACAGAGTCTAACAGTGTGGACAGAGATCGAGAGCATGTACAGAGACCGACAATGACCGACAACGCGGACAGAGGCCAACAGCGAGGACAGAGACAAGCGGTGCGGACAGAGGTCGACAGCATGGATAGAAATCAACAGCGCAATATGAGACCAACACTGCAGACAGAGACCAACAATGCAGACAGAGACTGACCATGCTGACAGTGAATGACAATGAAGATAGAGACTGACAGTAGAGACAGAGAACGACAGTGTAGACAGAGACTAACAGTGTGGACAGAGACTGACAAAGCGGACACAGACCAACAGTGCGGACAGAGATCGACAGTGTGAACAGAGACCTAAGGTGCAGAGAGAGACCGACAGTGACTGACAGCACGGACAGAAGCTGAAAGCACGGACAGAGACCGACAGTGCAGACAGGGACCCACATCATGGACAGAGACCAGCAGTGTGAGCAGAGAATGACAGTGTGTGGACAAAGGTTGAAAGTGCTGATGGACACTGACAGCGCGGACAGATACTGACAGCGCAGATAGAAACCGACGGTGCAGAGAGAGATTGACTGTGCTGACAGTGACCAACAATGAGGACAGAGACCGACAGTAAGGACAGAGAACGACAGTGCGGACAGGGACTGACAGTGCAGATAGAGACTGACAAAACGGACAAAGATCGATAGTGCGGACAGAGACCAACAGTGTGAACGGAAGCCTACAGCACGGGTAGAAACTGACAGCGTGGACAAAGACCAACAGAGCGGACAGAGTCCAATAGCGCAGACAGAGACAGACTGTGCAGATAGAGATCGAGAGCGCAGACAGAGACTGAGACCATGTACAAAGACTGAGACTGTGGACCAAGACTGAAAGTGCCGAAAGGAACCAACAGTGCAGACAGAAACTGACAGGGTGGGCAGCGAACAACAGCGTGGACAGAGATCGAAAACGCAGACAGAGACCGACAGCGCGGACAGAGACTGAGAGTGTGGACAGAGATCAAGAGCGCAGACAGAGCGCAGACAGTGTGGACAGAGATCGAGAGCGCGGACAGAGACCGACAGTGACCGACAGCACTGACAGAGACTGACAATGAGGACAGAGACAAGCGGTGCGGACAGAGACTGACAGTGTGGACAGACGTCAACAGCATGAATAGAGATCAACAGCGCATTAAGAGACCGACAGCACGGACAGAGACCAACAATGCAGACAGACACTGACCGTGCTGACAGTGACCGACAATGAGGACAGAGACTGAAAATAGAGACAGAGAACGACAGTGCAGACAGGGACTGACTGTGGACAGAGACTGACAGTGTAGACAGAGACTAACAAAGCGGGCACAGACCGACAGTGCGGACAGAGATTGACCGTGCTGACAATGACCAACAATGAGGACAGAGACCGACAGTAGGGACAGAGAACGACAGTGTGGACAGAAACCGACAGTGTGAACGGAGGCCTACAGCACAGGCAGAGACTGGCAGTATGTTTAGAGTTTGAAAGTGAGGACAGCAACCAACAATGCGGACAGAGGCCGACAGCGCAGATAGAAACTGACGGTGCAGACAGCGACTGACAGTGCGCACAGCAACCATCAGCATCAACAGAGACTGAAGGTGCAGACAGAGACTGACAGTGCAGAGACTGAGACTGTGTACAGAGACTGACAGCATGGACAGAGACTGACAGTGCAGACATAGGCCGACAGTGTGTACAGCAACCGATTGCGCGGACAGAGATTGACAGCGCAGACAGGGACTGACAGTAGAGACAAAGACTGACAGTGTGGACAGAGACTGAATGTGCCGACAGTGACCGACAGTGACCAACAGTGCAGAGAGAGACCGACAGTGCGACAGAGACCGACAGCACGGAGAGAAAGAGAGTCAGTGCAGATAGTGACCAACAGTGTGGGCAGAGACTGATAGTGCGGACAGCAACCGACAGCGCAGACAGAGACTGATAGCAGCGAAAGAGACTGAAAGCACAGACAGAGGCCAATAGCGTGGACAGAGATGAGCAGTACGGACAGTGCGGAGAGCGACTGGGAGTCTAGATAGAGACCGACAGTGCAGACAGCGACTGACAGTGCGGACAGATATCAACAGCGTAGACAGAGACCGATAGTGCGGATAGCGATCGACAGTGCGGACAGAGATCGACAGTCCGGACAGTGACAGTGCGGACATAGAGTGACAGTGCAGACAGAGTCCGACAGTGCGGCTGACACTGACAGTGCAGACACAGACCGACACTGTGGACAGAGACCGACAGTGCGGCTGACACCGACAGTGAGGAGACAGAGACCGCAGTATGGACAGAGTCTGACAGTAGGGACAAAGACCGACAGTACAGGCAGAGACCTACAGTGCAGACAGAGACCAATAGTGCGGACAAAACCAGCAGCATAAACAAAGATCGACAGCATAAGCAGAGACCGATGGCGCAGACAGAGACCGACAGTGCGGCCAGTGACTGACTGTAGACAGACTGATAGCGTGACAGAGACTGACAGTGCAGACAGAGACTGATAGTGCGGATAGACATTGACAGTGCGGACAGAGACCAACAGTAGGGACAGAGACTGACAGTGTGATCAGTGACTGACAGTGCAGACAGAGACCGACAGTGTTGAATAGATCAACAGCACAGACAGAGACTGACAGCATGGACAGAGATAGTGCAGACAGAGAATGACAGTGAGGACAGAGACCGAGACAGTGTACAGAGACCGAGACAGTGTACAGAGATCGAGACCGTGGACAGAGACTGACAGGACGGATAGAGACTGACAATATGGACAGAGAGTGACAGTGTGGGCAGAGATCGACAATGTGGACAGAGACTGACAGGGTGGACAGTGACCAACAGCTGGAATAGAGACTGACAGTGCGGACATAGAGTGACAGTGCAGACAGAGACCAACAGTGAGGGAGACATCGACAGTGTGAACAGCGACTGACTGTGGACAGAGACTGACAGTGCAGACAGAGGCCGATAGTGCAGACAGAGACTTATAGCACTGAAAGAGAACAGAAGCACCAAAAGAAACCAACAGCATGGACAGAGATCAACAGCGTGGACAGAGACTGGCAGCGCGGACAGAGACTGACAGCGCGGACAGAGACTGACAGCGCGGACAGAGACTGACAGCGCGGACAGAGACTGACAGCGCGGACAGAGACTGACAGCGCGGACAGAGACTGACAGCGCGGACAGAGACTGACAGCGCGGACAGAGACTGACAGCGCAGACAGAGACTGACAGCGCAGACAGAGACTGACAGCGCAGACAGAGACTGACAGCGTGGACAGAGACTGACAGCGTGGACAGAGACCGATAGTGCAAAAAAGAACAAAAGGACCAAAAGAAACCGACAGCGCGGACAGAGATTGACAGTGTGGACAGAGACTGAGACCGTGTACAGGGACTGAAACCATGAACAAAAATATGATGAGAGATCAACAGTGCGGATAGAAATCGACAGTGCAGACAGATACCTTCAGTGTGGACAGAGACCGATAGTGCAGAGAGACCGACAGCACAGACAGAGACCGACAGCACAGACAGAGACCGACAGCACAGACAGAGACCGACAGCACAGACAGAGACCGACAGCACAGACAGAGACCGACAGCACAGACAGAGACCGACAGCACAGACAGAGATTGACAGTGTGGCAGACACCGACAGTGCACACAGAGACTGATAGTGTGGACAGAGACTGAGACCATGCACGAAAATACGGTGAGAGATCAACAGTGCGGACAGAGACCGACAGCGCAGACAGAGACCGACAGCGCAGACAGAGACCGACAGCGCAGACAGAGACCGACAGCGCAGACAGAGACCGACAGCGCAGACAGAGACCGACAGCGCAGACAGAGACCGACAGCGCAGACAGAGACCGCGGCGACAGCGCAGACAGAGAGCGACAGCGCAGACAGAGAGCGACAGCGCAGACAGAGACCGACAGCGCAGACAGAGACCGACAGCGCAGACAGAGACCGACAGCGCAGACAGAGACCGACAGCGCAGACAGAGACCGACAGCGCAGACAGAGACCGACAGCGCAGACAGAGACCGACAGCGCAGACAGAGAGTGACAGTGTGGACAGAGACCAACATTGCGGAACGAGACTGCCAGTGCGGACAGGCACTAACAATGCGGACAGAGACCGATAGTGCGGACAGACATTGACTATGTGGACAGAGGTCAACAGCGTGGAGAGAGACTGACAGTGCGGACAGATACTTATAGCACCGAAAGAGACCAAAAGTACCAAAAGATACAACAGCGCAGATAGAGACCCACAGGGCGGACAGAGACCGACAGGGCGGACAGAGACCGATACTGTGGACAGGTGTTGACAGTGCAGACAGAGGTCAACAGCGGGGACAGAGACCGACAGCAGACAGTGACTGACAGTGCGAACAAAGACCGACAGTAGGGACAGAGACCAACATTGCAGTCAGTGACTGACAGTGCAGACAGAGACCGACAGCATGGACATAGATCAACAGCATAGAGACCGACGGCATAGACAGAGACTGACAGTGCGGACAGAGACAGAGAGTGCAGACTGAGACTGAGACTGTGTACAGGGACCAAGACCGTTGACAGAGACGGACAACTCGGACATAGACTGACGGTGTGGACAGAGACTGACAGTGCGGACAGAGGTCGACAGTATGGACAGACCTGACAGCACGGACACAGACTGACAGCACAGAAAGAGACCGACAGTGTGGAACGAGATTGACAGTGCGGACAGACACTAACAATGCGGACAAAGATCAATAGTGCGGACAGAGATCAACAGTGTGGAGAGAGACCGATAGCGTGGGCAATAACCGATAGTACGGACAGTGACTGACAGCACAGTGAGAGACCGACAGTGCTGACAGAGACTGACAGTGTGGACAGAGACAAAGAGTGTGGACAGAGACTGACAGTGAGACAGAGACTGAGACAGTGCACAGAGACTGAAAATGCAGACAGAGACCGACAGTGCGAATAGAAACCGACAGCGTGGACAGAGACGGACAGGGTGGACAGAGACTGACAGTGCGGACAGAGAATGACAGCACAGCAGACACCGACACCGCGGACAGAGACCAGCAGTGCGGACACAGACTGACAGTGTGGACAGAGACCGACAGCGCGGACAGAGACCGACAGTGCGGACACAGGTAGACAGCGCAGACAGAGATCGACAGTGCAGCAGACATCGACATGAGTTATAGGACGGATATCAGAGGTAGGTTCTTTACTCAAAGAGTGATTAGGGAGTGGAATGCCCTGCCTGCAGCTGTTGTAGATGCGCCAAGTTTGGTGGCGTTTAAGAGGTTAATTGATAAGTATATGGAAGAGAAGGGAATGCTTTAGTTTGGAGGGGCATTGCTTTTTATTTTGGTCGGCACAACATCGAAGGCCGAAGGGCCCGTTCTGTGCTGTAATGTTCTATGTTCTATGACAGTGCAGATGGAGATCGGCAGTGTGGACATAGATCAACAGCATAGAGACTGACTGCATAGACAGAGACTGACAGTGCGGACAGAGACTGAAAGTGCGGATAGCAGCCGACAGTCTAGAATGAGACCTAATGAATGAGATAATGCGGGCACATACTGACAGCATGGACAGAGACTGACGGAGCAAAAGACACTGACAGTGCATTCAGAGACCGATAGTGTGGACAGCGGTCGACAGCGCAGAATGGGACTGACAATGCGGGCAGAGACCGATAGTACGGACAGAACAACAGTGCGGACAGAGACTGACTGTGTGGAAAGACCGACTATGGACAGCGACAGAGTGTGGACAAAGACCGACATCGCGGATAGAGACTAACAGTGCACACAGCAGCTGACAGTGTAGACAGAGACCGACAGCATTGGCAGAGACTGACAGTGCAAAAGAGACCGACACTGCACATAGAGACCGACAGTGCAGACAGTGCCTGACAGTCTGGACAACAACCAAAAGCGCGGACAGCGACTGAAAGTGTGAACAAAGACCGACAGTGTGGACTGAGTCCGAGAGCACAGACAGAGAACGACAGCGAGGACAGAGGTTGACAGCGCAGCCAGAGACCGACACTGCGGACAGAGACCAACTGTGCACAGCGACAGACAGTGTGGACAGAGATCAACAGCGCGGACAGAGACAGACAATGCGGAAAGTGACTGACAGTGTGGACAGAGACCAACAGTGCGGAGAGACCAGTATCGTGTACAGAGACCTAGATCATGGACAGAGACTGACAGTGCGGACAGAGGTCGACAATGAGAAAAATGACAGATAGCGCTGATGCAGACCAAGATTGCTGACAGAGACCAACAGTGTGGACTGAGACCAACAGTGCGAAAAGTGACAGACAGCATTGGTAGAGACCGAGAGTGCGGACAGAGACCGAGAGTGCGGACAGAGACCGAGAGTGCGGACAGAGACCGAGAGTGCGGACAGAGACCGAGAGTGCGGACAGAGACCGGGAGTGCGGACAGAGACCGAAGGTGCGGACAGAGACCGAGAGTGCGGACAGAGACCGAGAGTGCGGACAGAGACCGAGAGTGCGGACAGAGACCGAGAGTGCGGACAGAGACCGAGAGTGCGGACAGAGACCGAGAGTGCGGACAGAGACCGAGAGTGCGGACAGAGACCGAGAGTGCGGACAGAGACCGAGAGTGCGGACTGAGATCGACAGTGTGAAAAGTGATAGACAGCATGGATTGAGACCGACAATGTGGACAGAGAAGGACAGTGCAGACAGAGACTGACAGTATGGACAGAGACCAACAATGCAGACTGAGACCAACAGCACGAAAAGTGACAAACAGCACAGATAGAGACCGACACTGTGGACAGAGAATGACAGCATGGACAGAGACTGACAGTGCTGACAGAGAGCGACAGTGCCGACAGAGACCGACAGCGCGGACAGAGACCAAAAGCAAACAACAGTGTGGACAGAAAATGACAGTATCGACAGACACCATCAATGCGGACAAAGAGCGACAGTGCAGATAGTGACTGACAGTCTGGACAACGACCAAAAGTGAGGACAGCGACTGCAAGTATGGACAAAGACCGACAGTGTGGACTGAGTCTGAGAGCACAGACAGAGAACAACAGCAAGGACAGAGGTTGACAGCGCAGACAGAGACTGAGAATGCAGACAGCGACTGGAAGTGTGGACAGAGACCGACTGTGGACAGTGACAAATAATGTGGACAGAGACCGACAGCGCAGAGAAAGACCAACAGTGCAGAAAGCGAATGACAATGTAGACAGAGACCGACAGTACAGACAGAGGTCAACAATGTGGAAAATGACAGACAGAGAGTGCGGACAGAGACCAACAGTGCAGACTAAGACTGACAGTGTGAAAAGTGAAAGAAAGCATGGATAGAGACCGACAGTGTGGACAGAGAAGGACAGTGCAGACAGAGAACGACAAGGTTGCAAACTGGAAAGTATTGAAGTAGATAAGGAGGATGTGCTAGATATTCTTGAGGGTTTGAAGTTAGATAAGTCCCCTGGGCCGGACGGGATTTACCCTAGGATTCTCTGGGAGGCGAGAGAGGTGATTGCAGAGCCTCTGGCTCTGATCTTCAGGTCGTCGTTGGTTACGGGTATAGTGCCGGAAGATTGGAGGATAGCGAATGTGGTCCCATTGTTCAAGAAGGGGAATAGAGACTTTCCGGGGAATTATAGGCCAGTGAGTCTTACTTCTGTTGTGGGCAAAGTATTGGAGAGAATTATTAGGGATAGGATTTATAGTTATTTAGAGAGAAATGAATTGATTGGGGATAGTCAGCATGGTTTTGTGAAGGGTAGGTCGTGCCTTACTAACCTTATTGAGTTTTTTGAAAAAGTGACCAAAGAGGTGGATGGGGGTAAGGCAGTTGATGTGGTACATATGGACTTTAGTAAGGCGTTCGATAAGGTTCCCCATGGAAGGCTTCTGTAGAAAATGCAGGTGTATGGGATTGAGGGTGATTTAGCTAATTGGATTAGGAATTGGCTAGCAGATAGAAGACAGAGGTGGTGGTTGATGGAAGTTATTCATCGTGGAGTTATAGAACATAGAACATAGAACAATACAGCACAGAACAGGCCCTTCGGCCTTCGATGTTGTGCCGACCAAAATAAAAAGCAATGCCCTCCTAACTAAACCATTCCCTTCTCATCCATATACTTATCAACTAACCTCTTAAACGCCACCAAACTTGGCGCATCTACAACAGCTGCAGGCAGGGCATTCCACTCCCTAATCACTCTTTGAGTAAAGAACCTACCTCTGATATCCGTCCTATAACTCATACCCCTTAATTTAAAGTTGTGTCCCCTCGTGCTAGCTTTTTCCATCCTAGGAAAAAGGCTATCAGAGAGGCTATCAGTTATGTTATAAGTGGTGTACCTCAGGGATCTGTTTTGGGGCCCCTGCTGTTTGTAATTTTTATAAATGATCTGGATGAGGGTATTGAAGGATGGATTAGTAAATTTGCGGATGACACCAAAGTCGGAGGAGTGGTAGATAGTGAAGAGGGGTGTTATAGTTTGCAGAGAGACGTGGACAAGTTGCAGAGCTGGGCCAAGAGGTGGCAAATGGAGTTTAATGTGGAAAAGTGTGAGGTAATTCACTTTGGCAGGAATAACAAATGTGTAGAGTATAGGGCTAATGGTAGGACTCTTAATAGTGTTGAAGAACAGAGGGATCTTGGTGTATATGTGCATCGATCCCTGAAAGTTGGCAATCAAGTCGATAAGGTTGTTAAGAAGGCATATGGAGTCTTAGCTTTTATTGGTAGGGGGATTGAATTTCGGAGCCGCAACGTCATGTTGCAACTGTACAAAACTCTGGTGTGGCCGCACTTGGAGTATTGTGTACCGTTCTGGTTGCCACATTATAAGAAAGATGTGGAGGCATTGGAGATGGTGCTGCAGAGGTTTACCAGGATGTTGCCTGGTATGGAGGGAAGGTCTTAAGAGGAAAGGCTGAGGGATTTGAGGTTATTTTCATTAGAGAGAAGGCGGCTAAGAGGTGACCTTATTGAGGCATATGAGATGATCAGAGGATTAGACAGGGTGGACAGTGATAGCCTTTTTCCACGGATGGAGAAGGCTAGCACGAGGGGACATAGCTGTAAATTAAGGGGTGGTAGTTATAGGACGGATGTCAGAGGTAGGTTCTTTACCCAGAGCGTGGTAAGGGTATGGAATGCCCTGCCTGCAGCAGTTGTAGATGCGCCAAGTTTGGGGGCGTTTAAGTGGTCAGTGGATAGGTTTATGGATGAAAAGGGAATGGTTTTGGTTACAGGGTCATTGCTTTTTCTCAATTGGTCGGCATAACATCGAGGGCTGAAGGGCCTGTTCTGCGCTGTAATGTTCTATGTTCTAGAAACTGAAATTGCGGACAGAAACTGACAGTGCAGACAGCAAATGACAGGGCAGACAGAAACCAACAGTGCCAAGAGATTGACAGTGCAGACAGCAACTGACCATGTGGACAGTGACTGACAGTGCGGACAGAGACCGACAGTGTGAATAGAAACTGAAAGTACGGACAGAAACCGACAGTGTGAACAGAAAACGACAGCACAGACAGAGACCAACAGTGCAGACAGAGACAGTGCAAGCACAGGCTGATAGTGCAGATGGAAACTGACAGTGCCAATACAGATCAATAGTGCAGACAGCGACTGACAGTGCAGGTAGCAACTGATCATGCGGACAGTGACTGCATGTGGACAGCGAGACAATGCGGACAGAGACCAACAGTGCAGACAGAGACCGACAGTGCGGACAGAAACCGACAGTGCGGACAGCAAATGACAGTGCAGAAGAAACTGACATTATGGACAGGGAACGACACTGCGGACAGAGAACGACAGCATGGACAGAGACTGATAGTGTTGACAGAGACCAACAGTGTGAACAGAAACCGACAGCACAGACAGAGAGCAACAGCGTGGACAGAGACCGACAGTGCAGACAGACACCCACAGTGTACACAGGGACCGAGAATGTGGACAGAGACCGACAGCGTGAACTGAGACAGAGAGCGCAGACAGAGACCGACAGCGCAGACAGAGACTGACAGCGCAGACAGAGACCAACAGTGCTGACGGAAACAGACAGTGCTGAAAGTGACAGACAGTGTGGATAGAGACCGAGAGAGCGGACTGAGACCGACAGTGCGGAAAGAGACCAACAGCTTGGAAAGAGACTGACATTGTGTTCAGAGACCGAAAGGGCCAAAAGAGACCAACAGCGCAGATAGGGACAGACAGTGCGGAGAGAGAATGACAATAGTGACAGAGATCAACAGTGCAGACAGAGACTGATAGTGCGGAAAGTGACAGTGACAGACAGTGCGGACACAGACCTACAGAGTAGACAGAGATGGAGAGAGTGGACAGAGACTGAGAGTGTGGTCAAAGACCGACAGTGTGGAAAGAGAATGACAGCATGGACAGAGACCGACAGTGTGGAAAGGACGTGGAGACTCTGGAAAGAGTGCAGAGGAGGTTTACCAGGATGCTGCCTGGTATGGAAGGTCTGAATTACGAGGAGAGATTAGGCAAATTGAGACTGTTTTCCTTAGAAAGACGTAGACTTAGAGGAGATCTGATAGAGGTATACAAGATTTTGAAGGGGATAGATAGAGTAAACAGGGCTAAGCTTTTTCCTAGGATGGACTCAAATAGCACGAGGGGTCACGGGCTTAGGGTGAGGGAGGTAAGGTATAATTTGGATGCTAGAGGGAGTTTTTTCACACAGAGGGTGGTGGGGGTATGGAATGCGCTGCCAAGTAAAGTGGTGGAGGCAGGTACTCTGAGTTATTTAAGAAATACTTAGATGGGCACATGAACAGAATGGGAATGGAGGGGTATAGAAAACTGATTTAAAATAGGGAACATGAGCCTTGGGAGTCCCTGGGAAGTGTGTAAATAGATGATGATATTGATGTACTTGTTTTTATCCTATAGGTGCTTTGGTCCACCTTGTCGTCTAACAAGGGGCATACACGCGATGGATCGTGAGAGGGCTGCTTTTGGACCTTTTTTGAGAGTATCCTACTGCTTCACATCATTAGTGTATGCTTGACCTGGACCATCTGATGGGCAACACGACAGCTCAGTGACTATCGCTGTGCTGTGCAGATACATGGATTTGGGCCTGTGTCTGTGGGAGTTTGCGCATTCTCCCCGTGCTTGCGTGGGTTTTCTCCGGGTGCTCCGGTTTCCTCCACATCCCAAAGATGTGCTCTTAGGCTAATTGGCAAAACAAATTCTCCCTAAATTGTCTCAAATTTGGTTTTTAATCCATAGATCTATAAACATGGACAGGGATCACGGGTAGAGGTGGGAACATCGAGGTGGCGGCGCGAGCTCGTTGGTCTGAAGGGCCTGTTTCCCATGCTGTTTTTTTTGTTCTTTGAAAGTGACAAACAGCGCGGATACACACCGAGAGAGTAGACAGAGACCGGGAGTGCGGACTAAAAATGACATTGCGGACAGGGAACGACACTGCAGACAGAGAACGACAGCATGGACAGAGACTGATAGTGCTGGCAGAGACCGTCAGTGCAGACAGAAACCGACAAAACGGACAGAGAGCGACAGAAAGGACAGGGACTGAGAGCACGGACAGAGACTGATAGTGTAGACAGAGACCAACAGTGTACACAGAGACCAACAGCATGGACTGAGACAGAGAGCAGACAGAGACCTACAGAGCAAACAGAGACTGACAGCGCAGACAATGAATGACAGTGCGGACAGAGACCAACAGTGCTGATAGAGACAGACAGTGCTGAAAGAGACAGACAGCACGGATACAAACTGAGAGTGTGGACGGAGACCGACAGTGTGGACAGAGACCGACACTGCAGCAGAGACCGACAGCTTGGACAGAGACCAACAGCGCAGATAGAGACCGACAGTGCGGACAGAGATCGACAACGCGGACAGAGAGCGACATAACAGAGACCGACAGTGCCCACAACGACTGACAATGTGGACAGAGAATGTGATAGTGCAGACAGAGGTCGACACTGCGGACAGAGACATTGCAGAAAGAGACCGACAGTATGGAAGAGACCGATAGTGCAGACAGTCATAGACATCGTGGACAAAGACCGACAGTGCAGACAGACAGACATCGACAAAGTGGACAGAGACCAACAGTGTGGACAGAGACCAGCATATAAACAGAGAACAATAGTGTGGTCAGAGACCGACAGTGCGGACTGAGACAGAGCGCAGACTGAGACTGACAGTACAGACAGAGATTGATGGTGCAGACAGGGACTGAGAGAGCGGACAGTGACCGAACGCTGTAAACAGACGCTGACAGTGCGGACAGAGACCAACAGTGCAGACAGGTACCGACAGTGAAGATAGAGACTGACAGTGCAGACAGAGGCTGACAGTGCGGACAGAGACCATCAGCACGCACAGAGACCGACAGTGCGGAGAGAGACCGACATTGTATATCGAGACTGAGACCGTGGACAGACACCAACAGTGCAGAGACCAAAAGTGAGGACAGAAACCGACAGCATGGACAGACGGTGACAGCATGGACAGATACCGACAGTGCAGACAGAGACTGACAGTGTAGACAGAGATCGACAGTGTAGACAGAGACCGACAGTGTAGACAGAGACCGACAGCATGGACTGAGACAGAGAGCGCAGACAGAGACTGAAAATGCAGGTAGTGAGCGACAATGTGGACAGAGGCAGACAGTGCTGAAAGTGACAGACAGCGCGGATACAGACCGAGAGAGCGGACACAGACCGAGAGTGCAGACACAGACCGACAGCACGGATAGAGACCAACAGTGTGGACAGAGACTGACAACGCAGACAGAGAGTGACAGCACAGAGACCGACAGTGTGGACAGCGACTGACAACATGGACAGAGATTGACACCAGAAACAGAGACCGACAGTGCGGACAGAGACCGACAGTGCGGACAGAGACCGACAGTGCGGACAGAGAGCGATACCACAGAGACTGACGGTGCAACAGAGAAGCAACAGTGTGGATAGAGACTGACAGCACAGAAATCGACAGTACAGACAGAGACTGACAGCACAGACTGAGAATGACAGCACAGAGACTGACAGGGCAGTCACTGACTGACAGTGTGCACAGAGAATGACAGTGCAGACAGAGACCATCTGTGCGGACAGAGACTAACAGCGCGGACAGAGACTAACAGCGCGGACAGAGAGCGACAGTGCGGACAGTGACTGAAAGCGCAGGCAGAGACTGACAGTACAGTCAAAGAGTGACAGCTCGGAGACCGACAGTGCAGACAGAGACTGAGATTGACACCACGGACAGAGACCAGTAGTGCCAACAGAGACCGACAGCATGGACAGAGACCAACAGCGTGATAGAGTCCAACAGTGCGGACAGCAAATGACATTGCTGACAGAAACAGACAGTGCCAACAGAGATCGACAGTGCAGGCAGTGACTGACAGTGCAGACAGCAACTAACTGCACAGACAGTGATGGATAGTGTGGGCAGACACTGACAGTGCGGACAGAGACCAACAGTGAGGACAGAGACCAACAGGGTGGACAGAGACCGACAGTGCAAACAGCAGCTTACAGTGTGGACAAAGACCGACAGTATAGACACAGAGACAGACAGTGCAGACTGCGACTGACAGTGTGCAAAGAGACTGACAGTGCGCAAAAAGATTGACAGTGCAGACAGAGACTGACAGTGAGGAAGAGACCGACAGTGCAGACAGAGACTGACAGTGCGCAAAGAGACTGACAATGCAGACAGAGACTGACAGTGAGGGAAGAGACCAACAGTGCGGACAGAGACCAACAGTTTGGAGAGAGGTTAACAGTGTGGACAGAGACTGACAGTGCAGAAAGAGAATGACAGTAGGGACAGAGACCAACAGTGCGGACAGAGATCGATAGTGCAGACAAAGACTTAAAGTGTGGATAGAGACTGACAGTGTGGACAGTGACTGGCAGTGTGGACAGAGACTGACAGTGTAAACTGAAACAGAGAGTGTAGACAGAGACAGACAGCTCGGACAGCGAGCGACAGTGCAGACAGCGAACAACAGTGCGGAGAGAGAGCAGCAGTGCAGACTGACATAAACAGCGCAGGCAGAGACTGACAGCGCAGAGAGAGAGACCGACAGCGCGGACAGCGAATGACAGTGCAGACAGTGAACGATAGTGCGGACAGCGAACGACAGGGTGGAGAGAGATCGGCAGCTCAGACAGAGACCAAAAGTGCAGACAGAGACTGATAGTGTGAACAGAGACCGACAATGCGGACTGAGACAGAGGGTGTAGACTGAGACCGACAGTGCAGACAGGGACTGAGAGAGCGGAGAGCAACTAAGAGTGCGAACAGCAACCGAACGCTGTAAACGGACGCCGACAGTGCGGACAGAGACCAACAGTACGGACAGAGACCAGCAGTGAAGATAGAGCCCGACAGCGCAGATAGAGACTGACAATGTGGATGGAGGCCTACAGTGTGGACACAGACTGACATTGTGTACCGAGACCGAAACTGTAGACAGACACCGACAGTGCAGCAAGAGACCAATAGTGCGGACAGAGACTGACTGTGGACAGTGACAGACAGTGCGGACAGAGAACGACAGCGTGGACAGTGACTGACAGTGCGGACAGAGACTGACTGCGCGCAGTGACCGACAATGCGCACAGCGACTGACAATGTAGACAGAGATCGACATTATGTACAGAGACCAAGACCGTGGACCGAGACTGACAGTGTGTTCAGAGACCAAAAGAGCCAAAAGAGACCAACAGCGCAGACAAGGATTGACAGTGCGGACAGAGACAGACAATGCGGACAGAGGCCGACAGTGCAGACAGAAACTGACAGTGCGGACAGAGACAGAGAGTACAAACAGAGACCGACAGCATGGACAGAGACTGATAGTGCAGACAGAGACCGACAGAATAGACAGAAACCGACAGTACAGACAAAGACAGAAAGTACAGACAGAAACCAACAGCGTGGACAGAGATCGACGGTGCAGACAGAGATCGACAGTGTGGACAGAGACCAACAGTGTGGACAGAGACCAACAGTGTGGACAGAGACTGACACTGCAGACAGAGGCCGACAGTGCGGACATAGACCAACTGTGTGGACAGAGACCGACAGTGTGGCCAGAAACCAACGATGTGGACAAAGACAGAGAGTATGGACAGAGATCGACAGTGCGGACAGAGACCGACAGTGTGGCCAGAAACCAATGGTGTGGACAAAGACAGAGAGTATGGACAGAGATCGACAGTGCGGACAGAGACCGACAGTGTGGCCAGAAACCAATGGTGTGGACAAAGACAGAGAGTATGGACAGAGATCGACAGTGCGGACAGAGACCGACAGTGTGGACAATGACCGACAGTGCGGACAGAGACTGACAATGCAGATAGAGAGCGACAGCGTGGACAGAGACTGACAACAGTGGACATAGAGAGACTGCACAAAGACCGACAGGGCGGACAGTGACTGACAATGTGGACAGACACTGACAGTGCAGACAGAGGTCGACACAGCGGACAGAGACTGACAGAGTGGACAGAGGGTGACAATGCAGACAGACACCGACAGTGCGGTCAGAGACCGAAAGCGCAGACAGAGACCGACAGTGCGGACAGAGACAGACAATGTGGGCAGAGACTGACAGCGCGGACAGAGAGCAACAACATAAAGGCCAACAGTGCAGACAGTGACTGACAGCATGGACAGACACCGAAGGTGTGGACAGAGACTAACAGTGCGAAAGTCACTAACAGTGCAGACAGAGACGGATGTTGCAGACAGAAATCGACAGCGCAGACAAAGATTGACATTGCAGAAACAGACCGACAGTGCAGAGTCATAGACACTGTGGACAGAGACCGACATGCAGACAGAGACCGACGCCACAGACAGAGACCGACAGTGCAGACAGAAACTGAAACTGCAGACAGAGACTAACAATGTGGACAGAAACCGTCAGTGCGGACAAAGAGCGACAATGCACACAGAGATCGACACCGCAGACAGAGACCAACAGTGTGGACAGAGACCAACAGTGTGGACTGAGAAAGAGAGTGCGGACAGAAACCGATAGCGCAGACAGAGACCGACAATACAGACAGAGATCGACACCACAGAGACCGACAGTGCGAACAGAAACCGCAACTGCGGACAGAGACTAACAACGTGGACAGAAACCGTCAGTGCGGACAAAGAGCGACAATGCACACAGAGATCGACACCACAGACAGAAACCAATAGCGCAGACAGAGACCGACAGCGCAGACGGCAAATGACAGTGCAGAGAGACCAACAGTGCTGATGGAGACAGACAGTGCTGAAAGTGACAGACAGCGCGGATATAGACCAAGAGAGCGGACTGTCACTGACAGTGCAGACAAAGACCAACAGTACGATAGAGACCGAAAGCACGGACAGACACCACAGCATGGATAGAGACTGACAGTGCGGACAGAGACCGAAGTGCATACAGAGACTGACAACGCAGACAGAGAGTGACAGCACAGAGACTGATAGTGCGGACTGCAACTGACAGTGTGGATAGAGGCCGACAGTGCAGAGAGATCCGACAGTGCGGACAGGAACCAACAGTGTGGACAGAGACTGACTGCACAGACAGAAAACGGCAGCACAGACACCGACAGTGTGGACAGAGACTGACAGTGCGAAAGAGACCGACAGTGCAGACGGAGATCAACACCGCAGACAGAGATCGACAGTGCAGACAGACATAGACACTGTGGACACAGACCGATAGTGCAGACAATATCTGACAGTGCAGACACAGACCAACAGACATTGACGCAGCGGACAAATATCGACAGAGCGGACAGAGACCAACAGTGCGGACAGAGACCGACAACACGGACAGAGAGCAACAGCACAGAGAACAACAGTGCGGACAGCGACCGACAGCATGGACAGACACTGACAGTGTGGACAGAGACTGACAGTGTGAAAGAGATCGACAGCGCAGACAGAGACCAACAGTGCAGACAGAGATCGACATAGCAGACAGAGACTGACGGTGCAGACAGAGACCGACAGAGTGGACAGACACCGATAGCGTACACAGACACCGACAGTGCGGTCAGAGATTGACAGCGTGGATACGGAGCAACAGTGCAGACAGTGACTGAAAGCGCGAGCAGAGATTGACAGTACAGTCAAAGAGCGACAGCGCAGAGACCGACAGCGTGGACAGAAACTGACAGCGCGGACAGGGAGCAACAGCACAGAGACCGACATTGTGGTCAGCGACTGACAGCGTGGACAGAGAGTGACAGTGTGTAGTGACTGAAAGCGCGGGTAGAGACTGACAGTACAGTCAAAGACCAACACTGCAGACAGAGACTGAGACTGAGACTGACAGTGCAGACAGAGACTGAGAGTGCAGATTGCAACTGACGGTGTGCAAAGAGACTGACAGTGCTCAAAGAATCTGACAGTGCACAAAAAGATTGACAGTGCAGACAGACACTGACAGTGAGGAAAGAGACCGACAGTGCAGACAGAGACCGACAGTTTGGAGAGAGATTGACAGTGTGGACAGAGGCCGACAGTGCAGAAAGAGAATGACAGTAGGACAGAGACCAACAGTGCAGGCAGAAACCGAAAGTGCGGACAGAGACCGACAGTGCAGATAAAGACTTAAAGCATGGATAGAGACTGACAGTGCGGACAGCGACCAAGAGTGTGGACAAAGACCGACAGTGTGGATAGAGACTGACAGTGCGGACAGAGACCAACAGTGCAGACAGAGACGGACAGCACGAACAGAGACCGACAGCGTAGACAGAGACTGACAGTGTGGACAGAGACTGACAGTGTGGACAGAGACTGACAGTGCAGACAGAGACCGACGGTGCAGATAAAGACTTAAAGCATGGATAGAGACTGACAGTGCGGACAGCGACCAAGAGTGTGGACAAAGACCGACAGTGTGGATAGAGACTGACAGTGCGGACAGCGACCAAGAGTGTGGACAAAGACCGACAGTGTGGATAGAGACTGACAGTGCGGACAGAGACCAACAGTGCAGACAGAGACGGACAGCACGAACAGAGACCGACAGCGTAGACAGAGACTGACAGTGCAGACTGAAACACAGAGCGCAGACAGAGACTGACAGTGCAGACAGCGAACGACAATGCAGAGAGAGACCGTCAGCACAGACAGAGACCAAAAGTGCAGACAGGGATCGACAGTGCAGACAGAGACTGACAGTGTGGACAGAGACCGACATCGTGTACCAAGACCGAGACTGTGGACAGACACCGTAAGTGCAGACAGACACCGATAGTGTGGACAGTGACCGTCGGCGTGGACAGAGACTGACAGTGCAGGCACAGACCGACTGTGGACAGCGACAGATAGTGTGGACAGAGACTGACAGAGCGGACAGAGATCGACAGTGCGGACAAAGACTGACAGTGTAGACAGAGACCGAAAAGACCAGAAGAAACCAATAGCGCAGACAGGGACCGACAGTGTGGAGAGAGATTAACAGTGTGGAAAGAGACCAACAGTGCGGACAGAGAATGACAGTAGTGATAGAGACTGTCAGTGCGGACAGAGACCAACAGTGCGGACAGAGAATGACAGTAGCGATAGAGACTGTCAGTGCGGACAGAGACCAACAGTGCGGACAGAGAACAACAGTGCGGACAGAGACCAACAGTGCGGACAGAGAATGACAGTAGCGATAGAGACTGTCAGTGCGGACAGAGACCAACAGTGCGGACAGAGACCAACAGTGCGGACAGAGAATGACAGTAGCGATAGAGACTGTCAGTGCGGACAGAGACCAACAGTGCGGACAGAGAATGACAGTAGCGATAGAGACTGTCAGTGCGGACAGAGACCAACAGTGCGGACAGAGAATGACAGTAGCGATAGAGACTGTCAGTGCGGACAGAGACCAACAGTGTGGAAAGAGACCAACAGTGCGGACAGAGAATGACAGTAGCGATAGAGACTGTCAGTGCGGACAGAGACCAACAGTGCAGAAAGTGACAGACAGTGCAGAAAGTGACAGACAGTGCAGACAGACTGACAATGCAGACAGTGAACGACAGTGCGGAGAAAGACCAGCAGTGCAGACAGAGACCAAAAGTGCAGACAGAGGCCAATAGTGTGGACAGAGACTGAAAGTGTGGACTGAGACAGAGAGCGCAGACTTAGACTGACAGTGCAGAGGTTGATAGCGCAGACAAGGACTGAGAGAGCGGACAACAACTGAGAGTATGGACAGCAACTGAACGTTGTGGACAGATGCCCACAGTGCAGACAGAGGCCAACGGTGCGGACAGAGACCAACAGTGCAGACAGAGGCCAATGGTGCGGACAGAGACTGACAGTGCGGACAGAGACCGACAGTGCAGACAGAGACAACATCATGTACCAAGACCGAGACCGTGAACAGACACCGACAGTGCAGACAGGAACCGAGAGTGTGGACAGACTGTCAGCGCGGACAGAGACCGACAGTACGGACAGAGACTGACTGTGGACAATACTGACGGTGCGGAGAGATTGACAGTGTGGAAAGAGACTGACTGTGCGGACAGAGAATGGCAGTAGCGACAGAGACCAACAGTGCGGACAGAGACTGACAGTTCAAACAGAGACCAACAATGCGGACACAGTGTGACCGTGCAGGCAGAGACCGACAGTGCAGAAAGTGACAGACAGCGCGGACACAGACTGACAGCACAGACAGCGAACGATAGTGCAGACAGCGAATGACAGTGAGGAGAGAGACCGGCAGTGTAGACAGAGACCAATAGTGCAGACAGGGACTGAGAGTGCGGCCAGTGACCGAACGCTGCGGACAGAGGCCGGCAGTGCGGACAGAGGCCGGCAGTGCGGACAGAGGCCGGCAGTGCGGACAGAGGCCGGCAGTGCGGACAGAGGCCGGCAGTGCGGACAGAGGCCGGCAGTGCGGACAGAGGCCGGCAGTGCGGACAGAGGCCGACATCGTATATCAAGACTGAGACCGTGAACAGGCACCGACAGTGCAGAGAGAGACCGATAGTGTGGCAGAGACCGACAGTGCAGACAGAGATCGACAGTGCGGACAGAGATCAACAGTGTGGACAGAGGCCGACAGCGTGGACAGAGAGCGACAGTATGGACAGTGACTGAAAGCGCGGGCAGAGACTGACAGTTCAGTCAAAGAGCAACAGCTCAGAGACCGACGGTGCAGACAGAGACTGAGAATGCAGACAGAGATGGACACCACGGACAGAGACTGGTAGTGCCAACAGAGACCGACAGCATGGACAGAGACCAACAGCGTGGGTAGAGACCAACAGTGCAGACAGCAAATGACATTGCTGACAGAAACAGACAGTGCCAACAGAGATCAACAGTGCAGACAGTGACTAACTGCACAGACAGTGACTAACTGCACAGACAGTGACCGATAGTGCGGGCAGACACTGACAGTGCGGACAGAGACTGACAGTGAGTACAGAGACCAACAGGGTGGACAGAGACCAACAGTGCAAACAGCAGCTTACAGTGTGGACAAAGATCGACAGTATGGACAGAGACAGACAGTGCAGACTGCGACTGACAGTGCGCAAAAAGATTGACAGTGCAGACAGAGACTGACAATGAGGAAAGAGACTGACAGTGCAGACAGAGACTGACGGTGCGCAAAGATTCACAATGCAGACAGAGACTGACAGTGAGGCAAGAGACCAACAGTGTGGACAGAGACCGATAGTTTGGAGAGAGATTCACGGTGTGGACAGACACCGATAGTGCAGAAAGAGAATGACAGTAGGGACAGAGACCAACAGTGCAGGCAGAGACCAACAGTGCAGACAGAAACTGACAATACGGACAGAAACCGACAGTGCGGACAGAGACAGAGAGTACGGTCAGAGACCAACAGCGCGGATAGAGACTGACAGCACAGAGACCGACAGTGTGGACAGCGACTGATAGCGCGGGCAGAGACTGACAATGTGGATCGATAGTGCGAACAGAGATTGAAAGTGCAGACTGAAACAGAGAGCGCAGACAGAGACCGACAGCACAGACAGCGAGCGACAGTGCTGACAGAGACTGACGATGCAGAAGAGACCAACAGTGCGGACACAGACTGATAGCGTGGACAGAGACCGAGTGCGGACAGAGACCGACAGTGCAGAGAGAAACTGGCAGTGCAGACTGAAACAGAGAGCGCAGGCAGAGACTGACAGCATGGACAGAAACTGACACTGCGGACAGAGACTGACAGCAGGGAGAAAAACTGACAGCAAGGACAGAGACTGACAGTGCGGACAGAGATTGACAGTGCAGAGAGAAAACGACACCACAGAAACTGACAGTGCAGACAACGACTGGCAGTGCGGACAGAGACAGACAATGCGGACTGAGGACGACAGCGTGGACAGAGACTGACAGTGCTGACAAAGACAACGATGCAGACAGAGACGACAGTGCGGACAGAGACCGACACTATGTAGAGAGACTGAGACTGTGGATAAAGACTGACAGTGCATTCAGAGACTGAAAGGGCCAGAAGAGATCAATAGTGCAGGCAGGGACTGACAGTGCAGACAGAGGTCAACAGTGTGGACAGAGACTGAAAGTGTGGACAGAGACTGAAAGTGTGGACAGAGACCAACTTTGCGGACAGAGACCAACAGTGTGGACAGAAACCAACAGTGTGGATAAAGACAGAGAGCACGGACAGAGATTGATAGTGTGGACAGAGACTGACAGTGTGGATAGAGACCAACAGTGCGGACAGAGACCAACAGTGTGGACAGAGACTGACAGCACGGACAGAGAGCGATAGCACAAAGACCGATAGCGTGGACAGCGACTGACAGTGCAAACAGAGACCAACAGTGCAGACAGACACTGACAGCGTGAACAGACACCAACAGTGTGGACAGAGAAAAACAGCGTGGACAGAGACTGACAGTGCAGACTGAAACAGAGAGTAGAGACAGAGACTAATAGTGCAGAGACCGACAGCACGGACAGCGAGCGACAGTGCGGAAAGAGACTGGAAGTGCAGACTGAAATAGAGAGCGTAGGCAGAGACCGACAGTACGGACAGAGATTGACAGTGCGGACAGCAAATGACAGTGCAAAGAGAGACTGGCAGCACAGACAGAGGCAAAAAATGCAGACAGAGGTCAATAGTGTGCACAGAGACCGAAAGTGTGGACTGAGACAGAGAGCATAGACTGAGACTGACAGTGCAGACAGAGGTTGATAGCGCAGACAAGGACTGAGAGAGCGGACAGCAACTGAGAGTGCAGTCAGCAACCGATGTTGCAGACAGAGATTGACAGTGTGGACAGATGCCGACAGTTCGGACAGAGACTGACAGAGACTAACAACACAGACAGAGACCGACAGCGCAGACAGTGACTGACAGAGTAGACAGAGACCGACATTGCGCACAGAGACCGACACTGTGTACAGAGACCGAGACTGTGGAAAGAAACTGACAGTGCGTTCAGAGACTGAAAAGGGTCAAAAGAGATCAACAGTGCAGACAGGGACTGACAGTGTGGACAGAGGGAGACAATGCAGAGGGACATTGACAGTGTGGAAAGAGACCAACAGAGCGAACAGAGAACGACAGTTCGAATAGAGACAGACAGTGTGGACAGAGACCAACAATGTACAGAGATCAACAGTGCGGAAAGTGACAGACAGCACGGATACAGACCGACAGTGTAGACAGAGACCGACAGTACGGACAGAAGCCGACAGCATGGACAGAGATCGACAGCATGGACAGAGATCGACAGCATGGACAGAGATCGACAGTGCGGACAGAGACAGAGACTATAGATAGATACCGACAGTGTCCAACATTACGGAAAGAGACCGACAGTGTGGACAGAGACTGACAGTGCGGACATAGATCGGCACCATGGACAGAGACCGACAGTGCAGAGAGATATCGACACCGCAGACAGAGACCAACAGTGCAGATACAGACTGACAGTGCGGACACAGACTAATAGCGCGGAAAGACTGTGACAACACAGAGACCGACAGTATGGACAGTGACTGACAGCGTGGACAGAGACGGACAGTGCAGATGAGATTGACACTGCTGACAGAGACCGACAGTGCAGATAGAGACTGACAGTGCAGACAGACATTGACACCATGGACAGAGGCTGACAGTGCGGACAGAGACTGATAGCACAGATAGACAGCAACAACACAGAGACCGACAGTGCAGACAGCAACTGACAGTGTGGACAGAGACAAAGCGTGCGGACAGAGACCGACAGTGCGGACAGAGACCGACAGTGCGGACAGAGATTTGACACTGCGGACAGAGAGCGACAGCACAGAGACCGTCACTGCAAACAGCGACTGGCAGCATAGACAGACACTGACAGTGCAGACAGAGATTGACACCGCAGACAAAGACCAATAGTGCGCTCAGCGACTGACACTGCGGATGGAGACTGACTGTGGACAGTGACAGGCAGTGTGAACAGAGACCGACAGCGCAACAGAGACCGACAGCGCAACAGAGACCGACAGCGCAACAGAGACCGACAGCGCAACAGAGACCGACAGCGCAACAGAGACCGACAGCGCAACAGAGACCGACAGCGCAACAGAGACCGACAGCACAGACAGAAATCGACACCGCAGACAGCAACCGACAGTATGGACAGTGACTGGCAGTGCAGACTGAGTCCGAGAGTGCAGACAGAGAACGACAGGGAGGGCAGACACTGACAGTGCAGACAGAGACCGACAGTGTGGATAGAAACCAACAGTGTGGACAAAGACAGAGAGTACGGACAAAGACTGACAGTCCAACAGTGTGGACAGAGAACGACAGTGCGGACAGAGACTAACAGCACTGTCAGAGGGCGACAGCACAGAGACCGACAGTGTGGACAGCGACTGACAGTGTGGACAGAGACTAACAGCACAGACAGAGGGCGACAGCACAGAGACCGACAGTATGGACAGTGACTGACAGTGCGGACAGAGACTAACAGCACAGTCAGAGGGCGACAGCACAGAGACCGACAGTGTGGACAGCGAACAGCAGTGCGGACAGAGAACGACAGTGCAGACACAAACCGATAGCACGGACAGAGACCGACAGCGTGGACAGAGACTGACAGTGTGGAAAGAGACAGACAATGCAGACTGAAACAGAGAGCATAGACAGAGACTGACAGCGCAGAGACCGACAGCGCGGACAGCGAGCAACAGCAAACAACAGTGCGGAGAGAGACCGGCAGTGCAGACTGAAACAGAGAGCACAGGTAGAGACCGACAGCGCGGACAGAGACCGACAGTGCAGACAGCGAACAACAGTGTGGAGACAGACTGGCAGCACAGAGACAAAAAGTGCAAACGGAAGCCAGTAGTGTGGACAGAGACTGACAGTGTGGACTGAGACAGAGAGCATAACTGAGACCGACAGTGCAGACAAAGGTCAGCAGCGCAGACAGGGACTGAGAGAGCGGACAGCCATTGAGAGTGCAGAAGCGACCAACGTTGTGGACAGAGATCGATAGTGTGGACAGATGCCAACAGTGCGGACAGAGACCGACAGTGCTGAAGAGACTGACAGTGAAGATAGAGACCGACAGTGAAGACAGAAACAGAGAGTACAGACAGAGATCGAGTGTGGACAGAGACTGACAAGTGCGGACAGAGACTGACAGCATGGATAGAGAGCAACAGCACTGATACTGATAGTGCGGACAGTGACTGTGAGTTGGACAGAGACCAACAGTGCAAACATAGATCAACACCATGGACAGAGACTGACAGTGTGGATAGAGATCGACAGTGCAGAGACACATCGATACCGCAGACAGAGACCAACAGTACAGACAGAGACTGACAGCGCGGACAGAGACTGAAAGTGCGGACAGAGACTGACATCATCTACCGAGACCGAGACTGTGGACAGACACCAACAGTGTAGAGAGAGACCGATAGTGCGGAAAGTGACAGACAGACCAACAGTCTGGACAGAGACTGAAATGCAGACAGAGACCGGCAGTGCAGACAGAGACTGACAGTGCGGTCAGTGAGCGACTGTAGACAGAAATCGACAGTGCGCATAGAGACGGACACTGTGTACAGGGACTGAGACCGTGGACAGAGACTGACAGTGCGTTCAGAGATCGAAAGGGCCAAAAGAGACCAACCGTGCAAACAGGGACTGACAGTGCGGACAGAGGGAGACAATGCGGAGAGAGATTGACAGTGTGGAAAGAGACTGACAGAGTGGACAGAGAATGACAGTTTGAACAGAGACAGACAGTGTAGACAGAAAACGCCAGCCTGGACAGACATCAACAGTGTTGACAGAGACCAACAGCATATAGAGACCGACACTGTGGAAGTGACAGGCAGCATGGATACAGACCAACAGCGCAGACAGAGACCAACAGTACGGAAAGAGACCAACGGTGCAGACACAGACGATAGTGCGGACAGAGACTGACACTGCGGACAGAGAGAAAGACTGTGGAAAGAAACTGACAGTGCGTTCAGAGACCGAAAAGGGCCAAAAGAGATCAACAGTGCAGACAGGGACTGACAGTGTGGACAGAGGGAGACAATGCAGAGGGACATTGACAGTGTGGAAAGAGACCAACAGAGCGAACAGAGAATGACAGTTCGAACAGAGACAGACAGTGTGGACAGAGACCGACAACGTACAGAGATCAACAGTGCGGAAAGTGACAGACAGCACGGATACAGACCGACAGTGTAGACAGAGACCGACAGTGCGGACAGAAGCCGACAGCATGGACAGAGATCAACAGCATGGACAGGGACAGAGACTATAGATAGATACCGACAGTGTCCAACATTACGGAAAGAGACCGACAGTGCGGACAGAGACTGACAGTGCGGACATAGATCGACACCACGGACAGAGACCGACAGTGCAGAGAGACATCGACACCGCAGACAGAGACCAACAGTGCAGATACAGACTGACAGTGTGGACACAGACTGACAGTGCAGACGGAGACCGATAGCGCGGACAGACTGTGACAACACAGAGAGCGACAGTATGGACAGAGACTGACAGCGTGGACAGAGACGGACAGTGCAGATGAGATTGACACCGCTGACAGAGACCGGCAATGCAGATAGAGACTGACAGTGCAGATAGACATTGACACCATGGACAGAGGCTGACAATGCGGACAGAGACTGATAGCACAGATAGACAGCAACAACACAGAGACCGACAGTGCAGACAGCGACTGACAGTGTGGACAGAGACAAAGCGTGCAGACAGAGATCAACACCGCTGACAGAGACTGACAGTGCGGACAGAGACCGACAATGCGGACAGAGATTTGACACTGTGGACAGAGAGCGACAGCACAGAGACCGTCACTGCAAACAGCGACTGGCAGCATGGACAGACACTGACAGTGCAGACAGAGATCGACACCGCAGACAAAGACCGACAGTGTGCTCAGCGACTGACACTGCGGATGGAGACTGACTGTGGACAGTGACAGGCAGTGTGAACAGAGACCGACAGCGCAACAGAGACCGACAGCGCAACAGAGACCGACAGCGCAACAGAGACCGACAGCGCAACAGAGACCGACAGCGCAACAGAGACCGACAGCGCAACAGAGACCGACAGCGCAACAGAGACCGACAGCGCAACAGAGACCGACAGCACAGACAGAAATCGACACCACAGACAGCAACCGACAGTATGGACAGTGACTGACAGTGCGGACAGAGACTAACAGCACAGACAGAGGGCGACAGCACAGAGACCGACAGTGTGGACAGCGAACAGCAGTGTGGAGACAGACTGGCAGCGCAGAGACAAAAAGTGCAAACGGAAGCCAGTAGTGTGGACAGAGACCGACAGTGCAGACTGAAACAGAGAGCACAGGTAGAGACCGACAGCGCGGACAGAGACCGACAGTGCAGACAGCGAACAACAGTGTGGAGACAGACTGGCAGCGCAGAGACAAAAAGTGCAAACGGAAGCCAGTAGTGTGGACAGAGACTGACAGTGTGGACTGAGACAGAGAGCATAACTGAGACCGACAGTGCAGACAAAGGTCAGCAGCGCAGACAGGGACTGAGAGAGCGGACAGCCATTGAGAGTGCGGAAGCGACCAACGTTGTGGACAGAGATCGATAGTGTGGACAGATGCCAACAGTGCGGACAAAGACCGACAGTGCTGAAGAGACTGACAGTGAAGACAGAGATCGACAGTGCAGACAGAAACAGAGAGTACAGACAGAGATCGAGTGTGGACAGAGACTGACAAGTGCGGACAGAGACTGACAGCATGGATAGAGAGCAACAGCACTGATACTGATAGTGCGGACAGTGACTGTGAGTTGGACAGAGACCAACAGTGCAAACATAGATCAACACCATGGACAGAGACTGACAGTGTGGATAGAGATCGACAGTGCAGAGACACATCGATACCGCAGACAGAGACCAACAGTACAGACAGAGACTGACAGCACGGGCAGAGACTGAAAGTGCGGACAGAGACTGATAGTGCGGTTAGAGACTGACATTGTCTACCGAGACCGAGACTGTGGACAGACACCAACAGTGTAAAGAGAGACCGATAGTGCGGAAAGTGACAGACAGACCAACAGTCTGGACAGAGACTGAAATGCAGACAGAGACCGACAGTGCGGTCAGTGAGCGACCGTAAACAGAAATCGACAGTGCGCATAGAGACGGACACTGTGTACAGGGACTGAGACCGTGGACAGAGACTGACAGTGCGTTCAGAGATCGAAAGGGCCAAAAGAGACCAACCATGCAGACAGGGACTGACAGTGCGGACAGAGGGAGACAATGCGGAGAGAGATTGACAGTGTGGAAAGAGAGTGGACAGAGAATGACAGTTTGAACAGAGACAGACAGTGTAGACAGAAAACGCCAGCCTGGACAGACACCAACAGTGTTGACAGAGACCGACAGCATACAGAGACCGACACTGCGGAAGTGACAGGCAGCGTGGATGCAGACCAACAGCGCAGACAGAGACCAACAGTACGGAAAGAGACCGACAGTGCAGACAGACACTGACAGCGTGAACAGACACCAACAGTGTGGACAGAGAAAAACAGCGTGGACAGAGACTGACAGTGCAGACTGAAACAGAGAGTAGAGACAGAGACTAATAGTGCAGAGACCGACAGCACGGACAGCGAGCGACAGTGCGGAAAGAGACTGGAAGTGCAGACTGAAATAGAGAGCGTAGGCAGAGACCGACAGTACGGACAGAGATTGACAGTGCGGACAGCAAATGACAGTGCAAAGAGAGACTGGCAGCACAGACAGAGGCAAAAAATGCAGACAGAGGTCAATAGTGTGCACAGAGACCGAAAGTGTGGACTGAGACAGAGAGCATAGACTGAGACTGACAGTGCAGACAGAGGTTGATAGCGCAGACAAGGACTGAGAGAGCGGACAGCAACTGAGAGTGCAGTCAGCAACCGATGTTGCAGACAGAGATTGACAGTGTGGACAGATGCCGACAGTTCGGACAGAGACTGACAGAGACTAACAACACAGACAGAGACCGACAGCGCAGACAGTGACTGACAGAGTAGACAGAGACCGACATTGCGCACAGAGACCGACACTGTGTACAGAGACCGAGACTGTGGAAAGAAACTGACAGTGCGTTCAGAGACTGAAAAGGGTCAAAAGAGATCAACAGTGCAGACAGGGACTGACAGTGTGGACAGAGGGAGACAATGCAGAGGGACATTGACAGTGTGGAAAGAGACCAACAGAGCGAACAGAGAACGACAGTTCGAATAGAGACAGACAGTGTGGACAGAGACCAACAATGTACAGAGATCAACAGTGCGGAAAGTGACAGACAGCACGGATACAGACCGACAGTGTAGACAGAGACCGACAGTACGGACAGAAGCCGACAGCATGGACAGAGATCGACAGCATGGACAGAGATCGACAGCATGGACAGAGATCGACAGTGCGGACAGAGACAGAGACTATAGATAGATACCGACAGTGTCCAACATTACGGAAAGAGACCGACAGTGTGGACAGAGACTGACAGTGCGGACATAGATCGGCACCATGGACAGAGACCGACAGTGCAGAGAGATATCGACACCGCAGACAGAGACCAACAGTGCAGATACAGACTGACAGTGCGGACACAGACTAATAGCGCGGAAAGACTGTGACAACACAGAGACCGACAGTATGGACAGTGACTGACAGCGTGGACAGAGACGGACAGTGCAGATGAGATTGACACTGCTGACAGAGACCGACAGTGCAGATAGAGACTGACAGTGCAGACAGACATTGACACCATGGACAGAGGCTGACAGTGCGGACAGAGACTGATAGCACAGATAGACAGCAACAACACAGAGACCGACAGTGCAGACAGCAACTGACAGTGTGGACAGAGACAAAGCGTGCGGACAGAGACCGACAGTGCGGACAGAGACCGACAGTGCGGACAGAGATTTGACACTGCGGACAGAGAGCGACAGCACAGAGACCGTCACTGCAAACAGCGACTGGCAGCATAGACAGACACTGACAGTGCAGACAGAGATTGACACCGCAGACAAAGACCAATAGTGCGCTCAGCGACTGACACTGCGGATGGAGACTGACTGTGGACAGTGACAGGCAGTGTGAACAGAGACCGACAGCGCAACAGAGACCGACAGCGCAACAGAGACCGACAGCGCAACAGAGACCGACAGCGCAACAGAGACCGACAGCGCAACAGAGACCGACAGCGCAACAGAGACCGACAGCGCAACAGAGACCGACAGCGAACAGAGACCGACAGCGCAACAGAGACCGACAGCGCAACAGAGACCGACAGCGCAACAGAGACCGACAGCGCAACAGAGACCGACAGCGCAACAGAGACCGACAGCGCAACAGAGACCGACAGCACAGACAGAAATCGACACCGCAGACAGCAACCGACAGTATGGACAGTGACTGGCAGTGCAGACTGAGTCCGAGAGTGCAGACAGAGAACGACAGGGAGGGCAGACACTGACAGTGCAGACAGAGACCGACAGTGTGGATAGAAACCAACAGTGTGGACAAAGACAGAGAGTACGGACAAAGACTGACAGTCCAACAGTGTGGACAGAGAACGACAGTGCGGACAGAGACTAACAGCACTGTCAGAGGGCGACAGCACAGAGACCGACAGTGTGGACAGCGACTGACAGTGTGGACAGAGACTAACAGCACAGACAGAGGGCGACAGCACAGAGACCGACAGTATGGACAGTGACTGACAGTGCGGACAGAGACTAACAGCACAGTCAGAGGGCGACAGCACAGAGACCGACAGTGTGGACAGCGAACAGCAGTGCGGACAGAGAACGACAGTGCAGACACAAACCGATAGCACGGACAGAGACCGACAGCGTGGACAGAGACTGACAGTGTGGAAAGAGACAGACAATGCAGACTGAAACAGAGAGCATAGACAGAGACTGACAGCGCAGAGACCGACAGCGCGGACAGCGAGCAACAGCAAACAACAGTGCGGAGAGAGACCGGCAGTGCAGACTGAAACAGAGAGCACAGGTAGAGACCGACAGCGCGGACAGAGACCGACAGTGCAGACAGCGAACAACAGTGTGGAGACAGACTGGCAGCACAGAGACAAAAAGTGCAAACGGAAGCCAGTAGTGTGGACAGAGACTGACAGTGTGGACTGAGACAGAGAGCATAACTGAGACCGACAGTGCAGACAAAGGTCAGCAGCGCAGACAGGGACTGAGAGAGCGGACAGCCATTGAGAGTGCAGAAGCGACCAACGTTGTGGACAGAGATCGATAGTGTGGACAGATGCCAACAGTGCGGACAGAGACCGACAGTGCTGAAGAGACTGACAGTGAAGATAGAGACCGACAGTGAAGACAGAAACAGAGAGTACAGACAGAGATCGAGTGTGGACAGAGACTGACAAGTGCGGACAGAGACTGACAGCATGGATAGAGAGCAACAGCACTGATACTGATAGTGCGGACAGTGACTGTGAGTTGGACAGAGACCAACAGTGCAAACATAGATCAACACCATGGACAGAGACTGACAGTGTGGATAGAGATCGACAGTGCAGAGACACATCGATACCGCAGACAGAGACCAACAGTACAGACAGAGACTGACAGCGCGGACAGAGACTGAAAGTGCGGACAGAGACTGACATCATCTACCGAGACCGAGACTGTGGACAGACACCAACAGTGTAGAGAGAGACCGATAGTGCGGAAAGTGACAGACAGACCAACAGTCTGGACAGAGACTGAAATGCAGACAGAGACCGGCAGTGCAGACAGAGACTGACAGTGCGGTCAGTGAGCGACTGTAGACAGAAATCGACAGTGCGCATAGAGACGGACACTGTGTACAGGGACTGAGACCGTGGACAGAGACTGACAGTGCGTTCAGAGATCGAAAGGGCCAAAAGAGACCAACCGTGCAAACAGGGACTGACAGTGCGGACAGAGGGAGACAATGCGGAGAGAGATTGACAGTGTGGAAAGAGACTGACAGAGTGGACAGAGAATGACAGTTTGAACAGAGACAGACAGTGTAGACAGAAAACGCCAGCCTGGACAGACATCAACAGTGTTGACAGAGACCAACAGCATATAGAGACCGACACTGTGGAAGTGACAGGCAGCATGGATACAGACCAACAGCGCAGACAGAGACCAACAGTACGGAAAGAGACCAACGGTGCAGACACAGACGATAGTGCGGACAGAGACTGACACTGCGGACAGAGAGAAAGACTGTGGAAAGAAACTGACAGTGCGTTCAGAGACCGAAAAGGGCCAAAAGAGATCAACAGTGCAGACAGGGACTGACAGTGTGGACAGAGGGAGACAATGCAGAGGGACATTGACAGTGTGGAAAGAGACCAACAGAGCGAACAGAGAATGACAGTTCGAACAGAGACAGACAGTGTGGACAGAGACCGACAACGTACAGAGATCAACAGTGCGGAAAGTGACAGACAGCACGGATACAGACCGACAGTGTAGACAGAGACCGACAGTGCGGACAGAAGCCGACAGCATGGACAGAGATCAACAGCATGGACAGGGACAGAGACTATAGATAGATACCGACAGTGTCCAACATTACGGAAAGAGACCGACAGTGCGGACAGAGACTGACAGTGCGGACATAGATCGACACCACGGACAGAGACCGACAGTGCAGAGAGACATCGACACCGCAGACAGAGACCAACAGTGCAGATACAGACTGACAGTGTGGACACAGACTGACAGTGCAGACGGAGACCGATAGCGCGGACAGACTGTGACAACACAGAGAGCGACAGTATGGACAGAGACTGACAGCGTGGACAGAGACGGACAGTGCAGATGAGATTGACACCGCTGACAGAGACCGGCAATGCAGATAGAGACTGACAGTGCAGATAGACATTGACACCATGGACAGAGGCTGACAATGCGGACAGAGACTGATAGCACAGATAGACAGCAACAACACAGAGACCGACAGTGCAGACAGCGACTGACAGTGTGGACAGAGACAAAGCGTGCAGACAGAGATCAACACCGCTGACAGAGACTGACAGTGCGGACAGAGACCGACAATGCGGACAGAGATTTGACACTGTGGACAGAGAGCGACAGCACAGAGACCGTCACTGCAAACAGCGACTGGCAGCATGGACAGACACTGACAGTGCAGACAGAGATCGACACCGCAGACAAAGACCGACAGTGTGCTCAGCGACTGACACTGCGGATGGAGACTGACTGTGGACAGTGACAGGCAGTGTGAACAGAGACCGACAGCGCAACAGAGACCGACAGCGCAACAGAGACCGACAGCGCAACAGAGACCGACAGCGCAACAGAGACCGACAGCGCAACAGAGACCGACAGCGCAACAGAGACCGACAGCGCAACAGAGAACGACAGCGCAACAGAGACCGACAGCGCAACAGAGACCGACAGCGCAACAGAGACCGACAGCGCAACAGAGACCGACAGCACAGACAGAAATCGACACCACAGACAGCAACCGACAGTATGGACAGTGACTGACAGTGCGGACAGAGACTAACAGCACAGACAGAGGGCGACAGCACAGAGACCGACAGTGTGGACAGCGAACAGCAGTGTGGAGACAGACTGGCAGCGCAGAGACAAAAAGTGCAAACGGAAGCCAGTAGTGTGGACAGAGACCGACAGTGCAGACTGAAACAGAGAGCACAGGTAGAGACCGACAGCGCGGACAGAGACCGACAGTGCAGACAGCGAACAACAGTGTGGAGACAGACTGGCAGCGCAGAGACAAAAAGTGCAAACGGAAGCCAGTAGTGTGGACAGAGACTGACAGTGTGGACTGAGACAGAGAGCATAACTGAGACCGACAGTGCAGACAAAGGTCAGCAGCGCAGACAGGGACTGAGAGAGCGGACAGCCATTGAGAGTGCGGAAGCGACCAACGTTGTGGACAGAGATCGATAGTGTGGACAGATGCCAACAGTGCGGACAAAGACCGACAGTGCTGAAGAGACTGACAGTGAAGACAGAGATCGACAGTGCAGACAGAAACAGAGAGTACAGACAGAGATCGAGTGTGGACAGAGACTGACAAGTGCGGACAGAGACTGACAGCATGGATAGAGAGCAACAGCACTGATACTGATAGTGCGGACAGTGACTGTGAGTTGGACAGAGACCAACAGTGCAAACATAGATCAACACCATGGACAGAGACTGACAGTGTGGATAGAGATCGACAGTGCAGAGACACATCGATACCGCAGACAGAGACCAACAGTACAGACAGAGACTGACAGCACGGGCAGAGACTGAAAGTGCGGACAGAGACTGATAGTGCGGTTAGAGACTGACATTGTCTACCGAGACCGAGACTGTGGACAGACACCAACAGTGTAAAGAGAGACCGATAGTGCGGAAAGTGACAGACAGACCAACAGTCTGGACAGAGACTGAAATGCAGACAGAGACCGACAGTGCGGTCAGTGAGCGACCGTAAACAGAAATCGACAGTGCGCATAGAGACGGACACTGTGTACAGGGACTGAGACCGTGGACAGAGACTGACAGTGCGTTCAGAGATCGAAAGGGCCAAAAGAGACCAACCATGCAGACAGGGACTGACAGTGCGGACAGAGGGAGACAATGCGGAGAGAGATTGACAGTGTGGAAAGAGAGTGGACAGAGAATGACAGTTTGAACAGAGACAGACAGTGTAGACAGAAAACGCCAGCCTGGACAGACACCAACAGTGTTGACAGAGACCGACAGCATACAGAGACCGACACTGCGGAAGTGACAGGCAGCGTGGATGCAGACCAACAGCGCAGACAGAGACCAACAGTACGGAAAGAGACCGACAGTGCAGACAGAGACGATAGTGCGGACAGAGACCGACACTGCGGACAGAGGCAGAGAGTACAGACAGAGATCAACAGTGCGGACAAAGACTGACAAGCGCGGACAGAGACTGACAAGCGCGGACAGAGACCGACAGCGCAGACAGAGACCGACAGCGCAGACAGAGACCGACAGCGCAGACAGAGACCGACAGCGCAGACAGAGACCGACAGCGCAGACAGAGACCGACAGCGCAGACAGAGACCGACAGCGCAGACAGAGACAGACAGCGCAGACAGAGACCGACAGCGCAGACAGAGACCGACAGCGCAGACAGAGAGCAGAGACCGACAGCGCGACAGAGACCGACAGCGCAGACAGAGAGCGACAGCGCAGACAGAGCGACAGCGCAGACAGAGAGCGACAGCGCAGACGAGACGACAGCGCAGACAGAGAGCGACAGCGCAGACAGAGACCGACAGCGCAGACAGAGACCGACAGCGCAGACAGAGAGCGACAGCGCAGACAGAGAGCGACAGCGCAGACAGAGAGCGACAGCGCAGACAGAGACCGACAGCGCAGACAGAGACCGACAGCGCAGACAGAGACCGACAGCGCAGACAGAGACCGACAGCGCAGACAGAGACCGACAGCGCAGACAGAGACCGACAGCGCAGACAGAGACCGACAGCGCAGACAGAGACCGACAGCGCAGACAGAGACCGACAGCACAGACAGAGACTGACAGCACAGACAGACAGCAACAGCACCGACACTGATAGTGCGGACAGTGACTGAGAGTTGGACAGAGACCAACAGTGCAGACATAGATCAACACCATGGACAGAGACTGGCAGTGTGGATAGAGATCAACAGTGCAGAGACACATCGATACTGCAGACAGAGACCAACAGTACAGCCAGAGACTGACAGCGCGGACAGAGACTAAAAGTGCAGACAGAGACTGACAATGCAGACAGCAACCGACACAGCGGACAAGGACCAATAGTGCGGACAGAGACTGATTGTGGATAGAGATAGACAACATGGATAGTGACTGACAGTGAGGAAAGAGACCAACAGTGCAAACAGAGACCCACTGTGTGGACAGAGAACAGCATGGACAGAGACTGACAGTGTGGGCAGAAACTGAAAGCGTGGACAGAGACTGACAGTACGGAAAGTGACAGACAGTGCTGACAGAGATCAACATGCGGACAGAAAGCAACAGTGCGAACAGGCATTGACAGCACAGACAGAAAGCAACAGCACAGACACCGACAGTGCAGACAGAGACTGACAGTGCGGAGAAAGACCAACAGCATGGACAGAGACTGACAGCGCAAACAGAAAATGACAGCACAGAGACTAAGAGTGCGGACAGAGACCGACAGCACGGACAGAGACCGACAGCGCGGACAGACATTGACACTGCAGACAGAGATCAACATTGCAGACAGAGAACAACAGTGTGGACAGAGACTGTCGGTGCGGACAGTGAAGACAGAGACTGACAGTGTGTTCAGAAACCGAAAGGGCCAAAAGAGATCAAGAGTGAAGACAGGGACTGATTGTGCAGATGGAAACCGACAGTGTGGACAGAGACAGAGAGTATGGACAAAGACAAAGTGTACAGACAGAGGCAAACAGTGCGGACAGAGACCGACAGCACGGACAGAGACCGACAGTATGGACAAAGACAGAGAGTACAGACAGAGACAAACAGTGCGGACAGAGACCGACAGTGCAGACAGAGAACGACAGCATGGACAGAGATCGACAACCCGGACAGAGACCAACAGTATGGACAGAGTCTGATAGTGCAGACTGAAACAGAGGGCACAGACAGAGACTGATAGCACACAGACCAACAGCGCAGACAGCGAGTAACAGTGCAGACAGCAAATGACACTGCAGAGAGAGACTGGCAGCGCAGACAGAGACAAAAAGTGCAGACAGAGACCAAAAGTGTGGCCTCTACAACGCAGACAGGGACCGATAGTGGGACAGAGACCGACAGTGCAGAGAGAGATTAACAGTGCGGAAAGAGACCGATAGTGCGGACAGAGAATGACAATAGCGACAAGACCGACAGAGCGGACAGAGACTGACAGTACAGACAGAGACTGACAGTACGGAAAGTGACAGATGGTGTGGACACAGACCGACAGTGTGAACTGAGACTGACAGTATGGACAGAGCCTACAGCATGGACAGAGACCGACTGTGTGGACAGAGAACAACAGCATGGACAGAGACTGACAGTGTGGACAGACTGAAAGCATGTACAGAGACCGACAGTGCGGAGAGAGACCAACAGTGTGAACAGAGACCGACAGTGAACAGAGGCCGACACCGCAGACAGAGACCAACAACGTGAAAAATGACAGACAGTGTGGATACAGACTGACAGTGTAGATAGAGACTGACAGTGCTGACAGAGACCGACAGTGCTGACAGAGACCGACATGCAGACAGCAAGCGACAGTGCGGACAGAGATCGAGAGTATGAACAGACACTGACAGTATGGATAGAGACTGACTGTGGACAGAGATAGACAGCATGGATAGCGACTGACAGTACGGAGAGACCAATAGCATGGACAGAGACCAACAGTGCAGACCAAGACCGTCAGTATAGAAAGTGACAGACAGTGCGGACAGAGACTGACAGTGCGACGAGAGACTGAAAGTGCGGACAGAGACCGAAAGTGCGGACAGAGACCGACAGTGCGGTCAGAAACCAACAGTACGGACAGCAACTGAGAGTACGAGCAGAGACCGACAGTATGGACAAAGACCGACAACGCGGACAGAGACTGACAGCACTGATAGAGACCGACAGTCTGGTAGCGACTGACAGTGCGGAGAATGACTGACAGTGTGGACAGAGGCCAACAGTGCGGTCAGAGACCGACAGTGCGCAGACTGAGACTGACAGCGCAGACAGAGGTCGATAGCGCAGACACAGACTGACAGAGCTGGCAGCAACTGAGAGTGCAGACAGCGACTTATGCTGCAGACAGAGACTGTCAGCACGGATAGAGATCGACAGTGCAGAGACCGACAGAGACTGACAGTGTGGACAGAGACCGACTGTGGACAGTGATTGACAGTGCGCACAGCGACTAACATTGTGTAGAGACCAAGACCGTGAACAGAGACTGTCAGTGCAGACAGAGACCAACAGCATGGACAGAGACTGACAGTGAGTTCAGAGGCTGAAAGGGCCAAAACAGACCAACACGCAGGCAGGGACTGACAGTGCGGACAGAGACCAACAATGCGTAGAGAGATTGACAGTGTGGAAAGGGACCAACACAGCGGATAGAGAATGACAGTAGCGACAAAGACTGTCAGTGCGGACAGAGACCGACAGCTTGGACAGAGACCAACAGTGCATTCAGAGACTGACATTGTGGAAAGTGACAGATAGCGCAAACACAGACTGACAGTGCAGACAGAGACCGACAGTGCGGACAGACTGACAGTGCAGTTAGAAACCGACAGTGCAGACAGACACTGGCAGTGCGCAGAGACTGACAGTGCGGATACTGACGGACAGTGTGGACAGAGATTGACAGTGCAGACAGAGATCGACATTGCGGACAGAGACCGACAGTGCGGACAGAGACCAACAATGCAGACAGACGTCAATACCATGGACAGAGACCGACAGTGCGCACAGAGACTGACAGTGCCGACATCAACTGACAGTGTGGACAGAGACCGACAGCATGGACAGAAACCAACTGTGCGGACAGAGACCAACATTGTGGAAAGTGACACATAGCGCGGACACAGACTGACAGTGCGGAGAGAGACCGACAGTGTGGACAGAGACCGACAGTGCAGATAGTGACTGACAGTGTGCACAGAGACCGACAGTGCGGATAGTGACTGACAATGTGGACAGAGACCGACAATGCAGACAGAGATTGACATCGCGGACAGAGACCGACAATGCGGACAGAGACCGGCAGTGTGCAGAGACTGACAGCGCCAACATCAACTGACAGTGTGGACAGAGACCGACAGTGTGGATAGTGACTGACAGTGTGGACAGAGACCGACAGTGCGGATAGTGACTGACAGTGTGGACAGAGACCGACAGTGCAGACAGAGATTGACATCGCGGACAGAGACCGACAATGCGGACAGAGACCGGCAGTGTGCACAGAGACTGACAGCGCCGACATCAACTGACAGTGTGGACAGAGACCGACAGTGCGGATAGTGACTGACAGTATGGACAGAGACCGACAGTGCAGACAGAGATTGACATCGCGGACAGAGACCGACAATGCGGACAGAGACCGGCAGTGTGCACAGAGACTGACAGCGCCGACATCAACTGACAGTGTGGACAGAGACCGACAGTGCGGATAGTGACTGACAGTGTGGACAGAGACCGACAGTGAAGATAGTGACTGACAGTATGGACAGAGATCGACAGTGCAGACAGAGATTGACATCGCGGACAGAGACCGACAATGCGGAGAGACCGGCAGTGTGCACAGAGACTGACAGCGCCCACATCAACTGACAGTGTGGACAGAGACCGACAGTGCGGACAGAGACCAACAATGCAGACAGACGTCAATACCATGGACAGAGGCCGACAGTGCGCACAGAGACTGACAGTGCCGACACCAACTGACAGTGTGGACAGAGACCGACAGCATGGACAGAAACCAACTGTGCGGACAGAGACCAACAGTGTGGAAAGTGACACATAGCGCGGACACAGACTGACAGTGCGGAGAGAGACCGACAGTGCGGACAGAGTCTGACAGCATAGACTGAGAGCGACAGCACAGAGACAGACAGTGACTGACAGCGTGGACAGAGACCGACAGTACAGACATAGATCGACACCGTGGACAGAGTCTGACAGTACGGACAGACACTGACAGTGCAGACAGACGTCGACACCGTGAACAGAAACTGACAGTGCGGACAGAGACCGACAGTGAGGACAGAGACAAAGAGCATGGAAAGAGACCATCAGTGCGGGCAGAGACTGACAGTGCGGAGAGAGAATGACAGCCTAGACAGAGAGTGACAGCACAGAGACCGACAGTGTGCTTAGTGACTGGCAGTGTAGACAGAGGCCGACAGTGCAGACAGAGACCGACAACACGGACACAGACTGACAGCATGGACAGAGAGCGACAGCACAGAGACCGACTGTGCGGACAGCGACTGACAGTATGGACAGAGACCCACAGTGCGGACAGTGACTGACAGTGTGGACAGCAACCGACAGTGCAGACAGAGATCGACACAGCGGACAGAGGCCAACATTGTGGACAGCGACTGACAGTGTGAAAGGGACTGACAGTGCAGACAGAGATCAACACCACGGACAGAGACTGACAGTGTGGAGAGAGACCGACAGTGCAGACAGAGACCAAGAGCAGGACAGAGACTGACAGTGTGTACAGAGACTGACAGTGTGTACAGAGACTGACAGTGCAGACAGAGACTGACAGCGCAGACATAGAAAGATAACACAGAGACCGACAATGTAGACAGAGATTGACACCATGGACAGAGACCAACAGTGTGGACAGACATCGACACCATGTACAGAGTGACAGTGCAGACAGAGAACGGCACCGCGGACAGAGACCGACAGTGCGGACAGAGAGCAACAGTGTGAACAGCGACCGACAGCGCGGACAGCGACCGACAGCGCGGACAGCGACCGACAGCGCGGACAGAGACCGACAGCGCGGACAGAGACCGACAGCGCGGACAGAGACCGACAGCGCGGACAGAGACCGACAGCGCGGACAGAGACCGACAGCGCGGACAGCAAGTGACAGTGCGGACAGAGACCAACAGTGCAGACAGCAAGTGACAGTGTGGACAGAGACCAACAGTGCGGACAGCAAGTGACAGTGTGAACAGAGACCAACAGTGCACACAGCAAGCAACAGTGTGGACAGAGACCAACAGTGCGGACAGAGAGTGACAGTGCGGCAGACACCGACAGTGCAGACAGAGACTGACAGTGCAGACAAAGACCAATTGTGGACAGCGACAGACAGTGCGGACAGCGACCGACAGTGCGGACAGCGACCGACAGTGCGGACAGCGACCGACAGTGCGGACAGCGACCGACAGTGCGGACAGACTGACAGCAAGGGCCGAGGTCGACAGAGACTGACAGTGCGGATAGAGAGCGACAGCGCGGACAGAGACTGACATTATGGACAGAGACCGACAGTGCGCACAGAGACCGACGGTGCAGACAGCGACTGACAGTGTGGACAGAGACAAACAGTATGGACAGAGACCGACAGCGCAGACAGAGACCGACAGCACAGACAGTGACTGACAGTGCAGACAGTGACCAACAGTATGGAGATCAACTGACAATGTTGGCAGAGACTGACAATGCAGACTGAGACCGAGAGCGCAGACAGAGACCAACAGTACGGACAGGGACTGTCAGCATGGACAGAAACCGACAGTGCAGAAAAAGACCAACAGTGCAGACAGAGACTGAAAGTCTGGACGGAGACTGATATTGTGTATGGAGACTGAGACCGTGGACAGAGGCCGACAGCGTGGACAGAGGCCGACAGCGTGGACAGAGGCCGACAGCGTGGACAGAGGCCGACAGCGTGGACAGAGACCGACAGCGTGGACAGAGACCGACAGCGTGGACAGAGACCGACAGCGTGGACAGAGACCGACAGCGTGGACAGAGACCGACAGCGTGGACAGAGACCGACAGCGCAGACAGAGACCGACAGCGCAGACAGAGACCGACAGCGCAGACAGAGAGCGACAGTGCGGAACGAGACAGACAGTGCGGAATAAGATCGACAGTGTGGAAAGAGACCAGCAGCATGGACAGAGACTAACAATGCGTTCAGAGACCGAAAAGGCCAAAACAGACCAACAGCGCGGGCAGGGACTGACAGTGTGGACAGCGACCGACAGTGTCGTTAGCAACTGACAGTGTGGACAGAGACTGATTGTGCGGACTGAGATCGAGAGCACAGACAGAGAACAACAGCGAGGACAGAGGTCGACAGGGCAGACAGAGACTGACAGTGCGGACAGAGACAGAGATTGCGGACAGAGACTGACAGTGCAGACAGAAACCGACAGCGCAGACAGAGACCAACGATGCGGACAGAGACCGACAGTGCAGACAATGACCGACAGCACTACAGAGACTGGGACCGTGGACAGAAACCTGCACTGCAGACAGAGAGCGACAGTGCGGAGAATGACTGACAGCGTGGACAGAGACTGACCATGTGGACAGAGACCGACAGTGCGGACTGAGACTGAGACTGTAGACACAGGCTGAGACTGTGGACAGAGGTCGACAGTGTGGACAGAGATTGACAGCGTAGACAGAGAGCGATAGTGCGGACTGACACTGATAGTGTGCACAGAGGCTGACTGAGGATAGGGATAGACAACATGGATCGCAACCGACAGCGCGGACAGAGACCGACAGCGCGGACAGAGACCGACAGTGCAAAGAAATGCTGACAGTGTGGGCAGAGACTGACAGTGCCAACTGAGACCAAGAGCACAGACAGAGGCTGATAGTGCGGAAGAAACTGACAGCATGGACAGAGAGCGACAGTGCCGACAGAGACCGTAAGTACGAACAGAGACCGACAGCATGGACAGAGACTGAGCGTGTGGACAGAGGCTGACTGTAGATAGCGATAAACAATATGGACAGAGACCGACAATTCAGACAGAGACCGACAATTCAGACAGAGACCGATAGTGCAGACAGAGACCAACAGTGCAGACAGTGACCTACAGCGCAGACAGCGACCAACAGTATGGAGACTGAGACTGTGGACAGAGACCGACAGTGCGGACAGAGACCGACAGTGCGGACAGAGACCGACAGTGCGGACAGAGACCGACAGTGCGGACAGAGACCGACATCATGAACAGAAATCAATAGCGCGGACAGAGACAGACAGTGTGGACACAGAGCGACAGTGCAGCATGAGACTGCCAGTGCGGAAAGAGACCGACAGCATGGACAGAGACTGACAGCGTGTTCAGAGACCGAAAGGGCCAAAAGAGACCAACAGTGCAGACTGAGACCGAGAGCGCAGACAGAGGCTGACAGTGCGGAAAAAGACCAACAGTGTGGACAGTGACAGTATGGACAGCGACCAACAGTTTGTACACAGCCAAAGACCATGGACAGAGACCTACAGTGTAGTCAGAGACCAACAGTTTGGACAGAGACCGATAGTGTGGAACAACTGGCAGAATGAGACTGGCAGTGTGGGAAAAGACCAACAGCACGGACATAGACTCAAAGGGCCAAGAGAGACCAACAGTGCAGACAGGGACCGACAATGCAGACAGAGAACAACAGCGAGGTCTCTGTCCGTACTGTTGATCTCTGTGAACGCTGTTGGTTTCTGTCTGCAATGTTGATCGCTGTCTGCACTATCAATGTCTGTCCGCATGGTCAGTCTCTGTCCACACGGTTAGTCGCTGTCCGCACTGTCGGTCGCTGTCCACAAAGTCAGTGTCTGTCCACGCTGTCCGCATGGTCAGTTGCTGTCCGCATGGTCAATTGCTGTCCATGCTGTCGGTCTCTGTCCGCACTGTCGGTCTCTGTCCGCACTGTCGATCGCTGTCCGCATGGTCAGTTGCTGTCCACACTGTCGATCTCTGTCCGCATTGTCAACAGCGCAGAGACTGACAGTGCAGACAGTGACCGATACTGCAGACAGAAACCTACAGCATTGACAGAGATCGGCAGTGCGGACAGCGAAGGGCAACGGTACAGAAGCCGAGACTGTGGACACAGACCAACAGTGCGGACAGAGATTGACAGTGCGGACAGCCACTGGCCATCTGAACAGTGACTGACCATGCAGACAGTGACCGTGTGGACAGAGGCTGACAGTGCAGGAAGAGACCAACAGCATGGACAGAGACTGACAGTGTGTTCAGAGACCGACAGTGTGTTCAGAGACCGAAAGGGCCAAAAGAGACCAACAGCGCAGGTAGGGACAGACATTGCGGAGAGAGACCGACAGCACGGACAGAGACTGACAGTGCAGGCAGAGATTGACAGTGCGGACAGAGACTGACAGTGCTGGCAGAGACTGACAGTGTGCACAGAGACCGATAGTGCAGACAGAGATCGACAGCACGGACAAAGACTGACAGAGACTGACAGGGTAGACAGCATGGACAGAGACTGACAGTGCAGGCAGAGACCAAAATTGCAAAAGAAACTGACAGTGTGGACAGGGACCAACAGTGCGGTTAGAGAAAGATAGAACATAGAACACAGAACATTACAGCACAGAACAGGCCCTTCGGCCTTCGATGTTGCACCGACCAATATAAAAAGCAATGCCCCTCCAAACTAAACCATTCCCTTCTCTTCCATATACTTATCAACTAACCTCTTAAACGCACCAAACTTGGCGCATCTACAACTGCTGCAGGCAGGGCATTCCACTCCCGAACCACCCTTTGGGTAAAGAACCTACCTCTGATATCCGTCCTCTAACTATCACCCCTTAATTTAAAGCTGTGTCCCCTCGTGCTAGCTTTCTCCATCCTAGGAAAAAGGCTATCACTGTCCACCCTATCTAAACCTCTAATCATCTTATATGTTTCGATTAGGGCCCCTCTTAGCCTCCTCCTTTCTAACGAAAACAACCTCAAATCCCTCAGCCTCTCCTCATAAGACCTGCCCTCCATACCAGGCAACATCATGGTAAACCTCCTCTGTACCCTCTCCAATGCCTCCACATCTTTCTTATCATGCGGGGACCAGAACTGCACACAATACTCCAAGTGCGGCCGCACTAGAGTTTTGTACAGTTGCAACATGACGTTGCGGCTCCGAAATTCAATCCCCTTACCAATAAAAGCTAAGACTCCATATGCCTTCTTAACAACCTTAAAACTCCATTTGCCACGTCTCGGCCCAGCTCTGCAATTTGTCCAAGTCCCTCTGCAAACTATAACACCCCTCTTCACTATCTACCACTCCACCGACTTTAGTGTCATCTGCAAATTTACTAATCCATCCTTCAATACCCGCATCCAGATCATTTATAAAAATTACAAACAGCAGGGGCCCCAAAACAGACCCCTGAGGTACACCACTTGTCACCGAACTCCAAGATGAATATCTCCCATCAACCACCACCCTCTGTCTTCTACCTGCTAGCCAATTCCTAACCCAATTAGCTAAATCACCCTCTATCCCATACATCGGCATTTTCTGCAGAAGTCTTCCATGGGCCACCTTATCAAACGCCTTACTAAAGTCCATATATACCACATCAACCGCCTTACCCCCATCCAGATAGTGCGGACAGAGACCAACAGTGTGGAGAACAACTGACAGTGCAGATGGAGACTAACAGTACAGAAAGAGACTGACTTGCGGACAGAGACCGACAGTATGGACAAAGACCAACTGTGTGGACAGAGAACACCAGCACAGACAGAGACTGACAGTGTGGACAGAGACAGAATGCGCGGACAGAGATCGACAGAGCAAATAGAAACTGATAGTGCGGACAGAGACCGACAGCATGGACAGAGATTGACACCGTAGACAGAGACCAACAATGCGGACAGCAACTGACAGTGTGGACAGAGACCGACAGTGCGGACGCAGACCGACAGTGCGGACTATGACCAAGAGCGCAGACAGAGAATGACAGTGAGGACTGAAGTCAACAGCGCTGAGACTGACAGTGCGGACAGAAACTGGCTGCATTGACAGAGATCGACACTGCAGACAGAGACCCACAGTGCAGATAGTGAAGGACAGCAATACAGATACCAAGAATGTGGACAGAGAGCGACAACGTGGACAGAGACCGACAGCGTGGACACAGACTGACCGTGCGGGCAGAGACCGACAGCGTGGACACAGACTGACCGTGCGGGCAGAGACTGACTGTGCAGACAGAGACCGACAGTGCAGACAAAAATCAACAGTGCGGACAGAGACTGACCGCATGGGCAATGATTGACCATGTGGACAGAAACCGACAGTGCAGACAGCGACTGACAGCACATACAGAGACTGAGATCATGGACAGAAACTGACAGCACCGACAACGCAGACAGAGAGCGAAAGTGCGGAAAGAGACCAACAGCATGACAGAGACAGACAGTGCGGAATGAGACTGACAGTGTGGGAAGAGACCAACAACATGGACAGAAACTGACCGTGTGGGGCAATGACTGACAGCATGTACAGAGACTGAGATCATGGACAGGGACTGACACTGCGGACAGAAACCGACAGCATTGACAGAGACCAACAGTGCGGATAGAGACCAACAGTGCAGACAGCGAAGGACAGCAGTACACAGGCTGAGACCGTGGACAGAGACTGACAATGCAGACAGAGACCAACAGCACATACACAAAGCGACAGCGCAGACAGAGAGCAACAGTGAAGACAGCGAAGGACAGCGGTACAGAGGCCAAGAGTGTGGACAGAGACTGACAGTATGGACAGAGACCGACAGTGCAGATAGAGACTGGCAGCGCACAGCGAAAGACAGTGTGGACCGAGACAGTGCGGACAAAGACCGACAATGCGGCGATTGACTGACAGCATTACAGAGACTGGAACTGTGGACAGAAACCGGGACTGTGGACAGAAACCGACAGTGCAGGCAGAGACTTACAATGTGGACACAGAGCGACAGCACAGACAGAGACTGACAGCGCGGATAGAGACCAACTGTGGACAGCGACAACAGTGTGGATGGAGACAGACAGTGAGGACAGAAACCAATAGTGCGGACAGCGACTGAGAGCACGGACAGAGAACGACAGTGCGTTCAGAGACCGAAAGGGCCAAAACAGACCAAAAGCGTGGACAGGAACCAATAGTGCCAGAGGCTGACAGTGCAGACAGAGACCGACAGCACATACACAAAGCGACAGCGCAGACAGAGAGCAACAGTGAAGACAGCGAAACCAATAGTGCGGACAGCGACTGAGAGCATGGACAGAGAACGACAGTGCAGACAGAGATCGAAATGCGGACAAAGACAGCGACTTACCATGCGAACAGCGACTGACCGTGTGGACAGAGACTGACTGTGTGGACAGCAATCGATGTTGTGGACAGAGAGCGACAGTGCGAACAGAGACTGACAGTGCAAACAGAGACTAACAGTGCGTTCAGAGACCGAAAGGGCCAAAACAGACCAAAAGCGCGGACAGGGACCAATAGTGTAGGCAGAGACTGACAGTGCAGGAAGTGACAGACAGTGTGGACACAGACCGACAGCATGAACAGAGACTGACAGTGCAGGCAGAGACCGACAGCACAGACAGAGACTGACAGTGCGGATTGAGACCGAGAACATGGACAGCAACTGACAGCGCGGACAGTGACCGACAGTGCGGACAGAGACCGACAGTGCGGACAGAGACCGACAGTGCGGACAGAGACCGACAGTGCGGACAGAGACCGACAGTGCGGACAGAGACTGACAGTGTGGGAAGAGACCAACAACATGGACAGAAACTGACCGTGCGGATTGAGACCGAGAACATGGACAGCAACTGACAGCGCGGACAGAGACCGACAGTGCGGACAGAGACCGACAGTGCGGACAGAGACCGAGAGCGCAGACAAAGACCAACAGCGCAGACAGAGATCGACAGGGCAGATAGTGACAGACACAACAAATAGCGTCTGAGATTGCGGAGAGCGACCGACACTGCGGACAGAGACCGACAGTGTGGACAGAGACTGACAGTGCGGACAGAGACTGGCAGCGCACAGCGACAGACAGTGTGGACGGAGACAGTGCGGACAAAGACCGACAATGCAGCGATTGACCGACAGCATTACAGAGACTGGGACTGTGGACAGAAACCGACAGTGCAGGCAGAGACTTACAATGTGGACACAGAGCGACAACATGGACAGAGACTGACAGTGCGGATAGAGACCAACTGTGGACAGCGACAGGCAGTGTGGATGGAGGCAGACAGTGAGGACAGAAACCAATAGTGCGGACAGCGACTGAGAGCACGGACAGAGAACGACAGTGCGTTCAGAGACCAAAAGGGCCAAAACAGACCAAAAGCGTGGACAGGAACCAATAGTGCCAGAGGCTGACAGTGCAGACAGAGACCGACAGCACATACACAAAGCGACAGCGCAGACAGAGAGCAACAGTGAAGACAGCGAAGGACAGCGGTACAGAGGCCAAGACTGTGGACAGAGACTGACAGTGTGGACAGAGACCGACAGTGCAGATAGAGACTGGCAGTGCACAGCGACAGACAGTGTGGATGGAGGCAGTGCGGACAAAGACCGACAATGCGGCGATTGACCGACAGTGTGGACAGAGGCCGACAGTGTGGACAGAGACCGACAGTGCAGGCAACGACTGACAGTGCAGACAGAGAGAGAGAGTGCGGATAGAAACCAAGAGCATAGACAGAGATCAACGGCGCAAAAAGAGACTGACAGTGCAGACAACGACTGACAGTGCGGAAAGTGACCGACAGTGCGGACAGCAACTGACAGTGCGGACAGAGACCAAGAGTATGGACAGAGTCTGACAGTGTGGTCAGAGACTGACAGCACAGACACTGACCGACGGTTCGGACAGAGACTGACAGTGAGGACAGCAAATGACAGTGTGGAGAGAAACTGACAGTGAGAGACTGACACTGAGGACCGTGGCCGACAGTATGGACAGAGAGGGACAGTGCGGTCAGAGACCAACAGTGCGGACAGAGACTAAGACCGTGGACAGAGACTGAGACCGTGGACAGAGAATGACAGAGAGAGATCGACAGTGCAGACAGAAACCGACAGCACGGACAGAGACCAACAGTGCAGACAGAGACCGACCTGCAGACAGAGACCGACAGTGCAGATAGAGATCGGAAAAACAGACAGAGATTGATAGTGTGGACAGAGACCGACAGCACTGACAGAAACCGACAGTGCAGACAGAGACCGACAGAGCGGATAGGGACCGACAGTGCGGACAGGGACCGACAGAGTGGACAAAGACTGACAGTGCAGACAGAAACTGACAGTATGGACAGAAACTGGCAGTGCAGACAGAGACCGAGAGTATGGACAGAGACTGACAGAGCGGACAGAGACTGGCAATGTGGACAGAGACCGACAGTCTCTGTCCACATTTATAAATGATCTGGATGAGGGTATTGAAGGATGGATTAGTAAATTTGCAGATGACACTAAAGTCGGTGGAGTGGTAGATAGTGAAGAGGGGTGTTATAGTTTGCAGAGGGACTTGGACAAGTTGCAGAGCGGGGCCGAGAGGTGGCAAATGGAGTTTAATGTGGAAAAGTGTGAGGTAATGCACTATGGCAGGAATAATAAATGTGTAGAGTATAGGGCTAATGGTAGGATTCTTAGTAGTCTTGATGAACAGAGGGATCTTGGTGTGTATGTGCATAGATCCCTGAAAGTAGGCAGTCAGGTCGAGAAGGTTGTTAGGAGGGCATATGGAGTCTTGGCTTTTATTGGTAGAGGGATTGAATTTCGGAGCCGCAACGTCATGTTGCAACTGTACAAAACTCTAGTGCGGCCGCACTTGGAGTATTGTGTGCAGTTCTGGTCGCCGCATTATAAGAAAGATGTGGAGGCATTGGAGAGGGTACAGAGGAGGTTTACCAGGATGTTGCCTGGTATGGAGGGCAGGTCTTATGAGGAGAGGCTGAGGGATTTGAGGTTGTTTTCGTTAGAAAGGAGGAGGCTAAGAGGGGACCTGATAGAAACATATAAGATGATTAGAGGTTTAGATAGGGTGGACAGTGATAGCCTTTTTCCTAGGATGGAAAAAGCTAGCACGAGGGGACACAGCTTTAAATTAAGGGGTGATAGTTATAGGACGGATATCAGAGGAAGGTTCTTTACCCAAAGGGTGGTTCGGGAGTGGAATGCCCTGCCTGCAGCAGTTGTAGATGCGCCAAGTTTGGTGGCGTTTAAGAGGTTAGTTGATAAGTATATGGAAGAGAAGGGAATGGTTTAGTTTGGAGGGGCATTGCTTTTTATATTGGTCGGCGCAACATCGAAGGCCGAAGGGCCTGTTCTGTGCTGTAATGTTCTATGTTCTATGTTCTAGTGCAGGCAGAAACTGACAGTGTGAACAGTAAATGGTACTGTGGACAGAGTCTGACAGTGTGGACAGAGACTGAGAGTGTGGACAGAGGCTGACAGCGTGAACAGAGACCGACAGCACGGACAAAGAGCGACAGCACGACAGAGAACGACAGAGCGGACAGAGACCAACAGTGCGGACAGAGACTGACAGAGCGGACAGAGACAGTGTGAACAGAAACCAACAGTGCGGACAGCAAATGGTGGTGCGGATGGAGACTGAGGGTATGGACAGCGACTGAGAGCGTGGACAGAGACTGGCAGTGTGGACAGAGACCAAGAGTGCGGACAGAGATTGACAGAGCAGACAGAGACCGACAGAGCTGACAGCAAATGGCAGTGCAGACAGAGACTGGCAGTGTGGACAGAGACCGACAGTGCAGACAGAGGCCGACAGTGCAGACAGTAAATGACAGTGCAGACAGTAAATGACAGTGCAGACAGAGTCTGACAGTGTGGGCAGTGACCAAGAGTGCAGACAGAGACTGAGTGTGTGGACAGAGACCGACAGCGTGAACAGAGCCCGACAGTGCGGATAAAGACCGACAGTGCCAAGAGAGACTGACAACGTGGACAGAGACCATTAATGTGGACAAAGACCAGCAGTGGGGACAGAGACTGGCAGCGAGGACAGTGACTGGCAGTGAAGACCGACAATGTGGACTGCAACCGACAATGCCCACAGGAACTAACAGTACAGAGACCAAAAGTGTGGAAGGGACTGACAGTGAGTATGCAGATTGACATTGTGGACAAAGATTACAGTGTGGACAAAGGATTACAGTGTGGTCAAGATGTGACACTGTTTGCAGTGACTGACAGTGTGGACAAACTGATGCTATAGACAGTGATTGACAGTGCAATCAGAGATAGACACTGCAAAACAGGATTGACAGTGTGGAGCCAGACTGACAGTGCGGGGAGGGACTGACAGTGCGGGGAGGGACTGACAGTGCGGGGAGGGACTGACAGTGCGGGGAGGGACTGACAGTGCGGGGAGGGACTGACAATATGGGCGGAGACTGACAGTGCGGACAGAGACTGACAGCGTGGATAGAGATGGACAGTGTTGACAAAGACGGACAGTGTGGACAGACCCTGACAGTGTGGACAGAGACTGACAGTGTGGACAAAGATTGACAGTGTGGACAGAGATTGAATGTGTGCAAATAGATTGATAGTCTGGACACAGACTTACAGTGTGGCAGGGATTGACAGTAAGGATGTGAATTAACTGTTCAGAAGGGGACTTACAGCCCCTACTACACCACTGGACAATTTAAGAATTGTACACATTCGACGTGATATAGAAAGTTTGGTTCACAACTCACCATGTTCAATGATGTACTTCACAAGTTCTTTATGGCCATTCTTTGCAGCACAATGTAACACCGAGTATCCTTCAGAGCTGCTCACCATCAGACTCACTCCCTTATTGCAGGAATCTATGAACTAGGGTAACATTGATACACAACTTTGTATATTTCATGTTTAGTTGTTAATGTTAGACAGTTCAGGGCAATATACAACTCCCACAATACACAGCAATTGCTAATACAAGATGCCAGTTTTTTGCCTCCAACCTCAAATCTTCATTCAAACCTGAGGTAAATCAGGGACCAGAAAGGCCATTCAGTCTCTCGAAGCACATTGTTCTAATAAAATAATATAATGTTATCCAACTGTATCTTGAGTGATATCATTTCTAACACCATCTGGGTGTATACACTACAGCGATGTTGACAACCATTGGAACTACTGTTCTCAGGAGACCCCGATCTCAGGACATCTTGTTCTCAGGACACCCTGCTCTCAGGACAACCCAATCTCAGGGGATCATGTCCTCCCTGTCTCTGTCTTCCAACAGAACATTGCTAAGAATGGCTGATGGAAAAGATCAGGGTGCATCAGGATGTGCAGCATTGTGGACAGAAGATCAGTTCATTGAACTGCATTTTGCATCATTTGCATCTTACATTTGCAAACTTCCACCTCTTTATTGTTTGTTACAATTACAAAAAGGCAAAAATTGGAGAACTTGTTGGCAACTTTAGTTAACAAATATTTAAGAGCAGAATTTGTCCCTTTTTAATCATTTGATTTTGTCTACTTTTGTTGTCCATCCCTTGGTACTCTTGGGAAGATAATAACAGTCCATCTCCTTGAGTTGTAGAAGTCCACATGGTGACGGTGTTTCCATGGCTGCATTAGGCAAAAAATTTCTGGATCTTGAACCAGTGATCGTAAAGGAACAAGACAGAATGGTGTGTGATATGGGGGTGATGGTTTTTGGATACACAAATGACCTATAGGACTGCTGTTTTATTCTGTCTGGATCATTGGATTACATATCCTATCCTGTCTCAAAGTGGATAGTGATTGACAGCAGTTTAAGATATGATCCTTAAGAGTACATCACAATAATGGCATGATGAATGATGAAAAGTTGGGCTCAGACTTTTTAAGTAAACTCAGCCACTTGGGACAACAAAGGCAATTTTCACGCAGCGAATTTAATGCAGAAGAAAATATCCTAAGTGTTTCACAGAGAGGTGAGCAACATGAATGTTGTTATGTAAAAGAATTGCTGATTGCTTTCAGAGCTGATTACATGATTTGATAGTGATGTCATTAGGGTGCTGCCACAGGCACCTGTTTTACTTTCGGTTTTGTATTCTGCACTACAAAGAACATCTCTTTCAATTAACCTGCTATATGTTAGTTTGATTTAAAATGTACAAATCTAATCTTTTCTTTTTGTGCAAATGTCCCTATCACAATTAGGACATTACAAAAAAAAAAATCAGTGAAGAGTCAGAATTTTGATTCATGAAGAACGTAAAAGAGAAATCTTAAAAAAACTGTGAATATTAGCAGGCTAAAAAAAAATTACAACAGTATTAAAGACTCAAGTGTGCCAGTACCAAGAAAATCAAGCAGGGAAAATCTCTCTGGCTTTTAAAAGAGGTGGGGGGGAGGGAGTTCCAGTCAGAGAAAGGTGAGGTTCCTGGCAGTATTTAAAAAGGAATGCTTTGCTGTACAGTTGGGGTCATTTGAAAGAAAAAGGACATCAAGTCAACAGTCTCCAGGGTGAAAAAAGGAGTACTAGGAAAAAGATATACTGAATAGTTTTGAGTTGCCGCAAGAGAAATAGAGGGCTAATTAGGATACATGAAACTTTTCAATGGAGAAATAAATCATGGAATTCCTATAGTGTTTTCAGTACTTTGTACAAGCAAATTAAATGGCAAATGAGTTGCAAATATGAGCTTTTCTCTGTGCAATAGGATGTAAAACCTCCAATTTGCTCTGTGCCTTTGTTCATCCAAGGAAGCCAGAAAAAAAACTTAGGATGACTTGACAAGATTCTTGAAGAGCATTACTCTCCAAAGTCACTGATCATCACAGAATAGTTCAGGTTCCACCGAAGGAATCAAATGTAATGCAAAAGCATTACTCAGTTTATGGCAATCTTAAAAAGGCTGGCACAGAATTGTGTGTTTGGCAAGTCCTGAGAAGATGCTATTCATAATTATCTAGTTTCTGGATTCCAAATGAGCTATCCAAATAAGATTTTTATTGAACATGCTTTGACTTTAAAGATAGCAGTAGAAATCACAGAGTCGATAGAATAGGCTGCTAAGGAGGCTAGGCAATTTAGTGCAGGAATGAAGATCCACAAGTTGGAAACTGACCATAAGAACTCAAAATAAGAACAAGCATGTCACAGATGTGCCAAAATGGGCCAGAAGTGAATGCTGGAACAAGTATATGCAATGGAAGGATTGTGGCAAAATGGGTCACAATGCAAAAGCTTGTTGGTCTAGACCAGCTTCCTTTGAGAAAATATGGATATCTTCAAGAAAGAAGAATAAGTTGCATTCCACAAAAAAGATTGCAACATGGGAGAAAAGAATTATAACTGAATAAATCAATGTCCAGAAATCAGATGAAGAGTTCTCACTGAACATCTTATCTATATATGGACAATTAAGTGACAACATATTAGGATGTAGGTTGATACTGGTACTTCTGCATCCTTAATTCCTGAGACTACATAGCAACAAAAACGGAAACATTTTCCTTTACAATCAGTTGATGTGCTTTTAAAGACATATACATATGAGATTGTGCCATCAAATGGTTACATCATAGTCAATGGACAAACAGTGGAATTGCCTCACCATGTGGTCTGTGATAATTTTCCAGCTCTAGTTGTTATCATGAAGTCTACTACAACTAAACAAACCATTGAAAAACTTGACACCATTTTTTGCAAAATATGGTAAATCAGGACAAATTGTTAGCAATAATCCATCAGTCTATTTCGCAAGCATTTGGGAATTATCTCAAGTAAATGTTATTCAACATATAAAATCCACACCTTATCATCCATCAACTAATGGATTACCTGAAAAATATATACAATCCTTGAAACATTGTTTAAAAGCTTCAAAAGAACACGGTTCATTATTATGTTGTGAGAATAGCTTTTTGGTATGTTATAGAAACACTACTTGAGACTACCGAAAGTTCACCTGCATTACTATCCTTAAAGAAAAAGGTGAGAGCTGTGTCTGATTATTGCCTCCAGAGACTTTAGATGTAGCAGACCATCAACAACAATCTCAAGTTGCTAGATGAGAATTGAGGGCAAAACAACAATCATTTCAACAAGGAGATTAAGTGTTAGCGTATAATTATGTCACGAATGAGAAATATATAACAGCCATAGTTTTATTAATAGGTCTAATTTCTTATATGGTTCAAACTGAAGGTGAAATACTTTGACAATGCAATGCTGACCAACTGTTGCCATCTCAATGATTTCTCAGAATCATCTGGAGAACTACCTATTTATTTAGACCCTAAGTATTTTGAATGCTAATACGGAAGGCTTAGCTGAATCTGAGTTGTCTAATGATTGTGTCGTAGTTATTCTACTGCATGAAAATTAGTTCAAAGAGCATATGTGTTGACTGAAGTTCCATATTTTTCTTCTAGGGTCAAATTCAGCCAAATTCCAGAACATTGTACACAACCAAAGGGGAATATACATCAACCTGATCAACTTTTTTACTGACTGTGTATAATGATTAATGATGATAGTACTGTGGTGAGAATATTATTGATTCTATACAAAGCCTTTCAGCTCTCCAAGCATATGCTGCTCATTGGTCCAACTAGACCATTTGTTTGTATCCCTCCATTCCCAGGCTGCTCATGTGATTATCCAGGTAAGTCTTAAATAATCCCAGCGTGTCCGCCTCCAACACCCTACTTGGCAGTGCAATGCAGGCCCCCACCACCCTCTGTGTAAAAAACGTTCCTCTGATATCGGACTTATATCTTGCCCCCTCACCTTGAGCCTGTGACCCCTCGTGATCGTCATCTCTGACCCGGGAAAAAGCTTCCCACTATTCATTCTATCTATATCCTTCATAATTTTGTACACTTCTATTAGGTCTCCCTTCATTCTCCGTCTTTCCAGGAAGAACAACCCTAGTCTACCCAATCTTTCCTCATAGCTAAGGCCCTCCATACCAGGCAACATCCTGATAAACCTTCTCTGCACTCTCTCTAAAGACATTCTGGTAGTGCAGCGATCAGGACTGGATGCAGTACTCTAAATGTGGCCTAACCAGCGTTCTATACAGCTGCAACATCAGACTCCAGCTTTTATACTCTATACCCTATGAAGACAACCGTACCATATGTACCATATGCCTTCTTCACCACATGTATAATTTTATTTGTCATGGCTACAGAAGTAAAGGATGAAGGGTGTTACATATTTAAAAGGGTTGCAAGTTGCTTTAATAGCTAATCACATGATTTGATGGTGCTTTTGTAGGGTGTTGCAACAAGCTGCTATTTTACTTTCAGTTTTGTATTCCACAGTGCAGAAAACATCTCTTTCAACAAACCTGCTGGATGTGACTTTGAATTTATGGGTTCAATTTTACCTTCGTGTTGTACCCATTTTTGGGCACGAAAACTTGGTAAAGTCAGGTGTGAAGTGAGTCGTGCAATCCCACCTGCCTCCACTCCAGATCTCCCTTTACCAAGGCCCGAAAATGGTCGCAATTGGAACCATGCCCAAGACAAGTGCGACACCCGTTTAAATGCATTTGCATGCATTTAAATTGACTTAATGGGCTGTATGCCCAACTTTACTGGCATTTCCCCCTTTACCACCACATTCGTCCATGCAGCATCAGCACAAAACAGACATGCTCCATATAACTCCAATTTGGATACTCCAGTTATGAGGAGATAAGTGCTGAGCATCTGATGCTCTCTGCTTGAGATTGGTGGAGGAGATCCACTGCCACTCTGTCTGAGATGGCGGGAGGGAGAGAAGGTCCACTGCCACTTCAACTGAGATCAGTGAGGGGAAAAGGGGGCTCCGCTGCTAATCTGCCTGAGATCGGTGGGGGGGAGAATTGTCCTACGATCAGTCTGGGTGGCAAGAGTGTGGGGGAGATAAAGCGGTCAGTAATGTTGTGGGGGTGAGACAATGTCTGTGGGGCCAAAGGAAGGCATTATTCAGCCCAGGAGGGATATGGCAGGGGAGCCACATTCTATCTTTTTTTTGCATATGCGCAGCTGGAATTGCCAATTGGAGCTGCAGGAGTTTGGGTGCGTTAAGTCCCGTCCACAGGTTTGTGCAGCATGATTTGGAATCGCTGATATTTTTTCAGGCAGAGTGTGTATGGGGGTGCCTGGGAATGGGTCTAAAAGTCGGATCTGAAACACTCCCAGGTTCAAGTTGCCCAGCACTTAGAACCAAAAATGGTTAAATAAAGCCCTACATGTGCAAACCTCATCTTTTCATTTTGTGTAAAAACCTGTACCCTTAACTTGGTTAGAACATTACAAATGTCAAACCAAAGAAAGAGGCATTAAAAAGAGTGATTAAAACCATGATTAAAATGGTGTATTTGACAAATGGAAAAGGAAGTTGTGAAGCACAGGATTCTGATGCAGGCATTTCAGAGAGGATGAGAGTCAGCAGCTGAAGACAGAGACTTCATCCATGGGGTGAAGTGTGGCATCAAACAGAAGGCCAGAGTCAGTGAGATGCTGGAGGAAGGTTGTAACACTGAGAAATATGGAGGGTGAGGCCATGGAAGTATTCAAACACAAGGATGAGAATTTGAAATTTTGATACTATTAGCTACCAAAGTAGGTCAGTGAGGAAAAGTTAATGAGTGATCAGAATTTCATGTGGGATAGCAATTTAGCTGAATTGAAGCTATTGGAGGATGGAATGATACTATTAGAGTAATCAATTCTGGAGAAATGGGATTACGTGGGGGTGAGGATATGTTTCAGAAAGAGTCAGAGTTTAATTATCTGGCTTTTCCTGCCAGGTTTCCCAACAGGCAAGACACATGAAATAGTGTGGACATTGGCAGGACTGGAAGATCCCAATGGTAGCCAACGGCAAGCCACTTTTGCCATAAGAAAACACACTGTGGGAGGACCAGAAAATCCCACTCACAGTCTCTTGGATTGAGAGGAGATGGAGTTAGAATCTCAGATTTGAACAACATGCTGAGGATATGAGCAGTCAGATTCACTGCATCCTACATATATTAAATACTGTAACTTCAGTTTATTTGAGGGGGTCAATACTGAGTACACAGGATAGGTTCACCACTCCAAATGAACTGCTCTTTTCTGCAGAGTGCTTAACTTTTAAATTGTTAAATTTGCAACCACAACCGGATAATGTTAAGTATTCCATTTCACTCCAGATTTGAACCTCTTGGACAGAGGAACGGTCATGTAATGATTTGAGATGAACAAAAATTGACAATTAAGTGTCCATATCATCTATGTGGCTTCAGGCAGTTGGACTGTAGGTAACTTCTCTTCTCAGACTTGGCTTATTAAGGATGTTCTTTCAATACTTGTACATGCGGGATGGTTAGCACTGTTGCCTCTCAGCACCAGGGACTCTGGTTTGATTCCCAGCTTGGGTCTTTATCAGTGTGGAGTTTGCATATTCTCCACTTGTCTGCGTGAGTTTCTTCCAAGTGCTCTGGTTTCCTCCCACCGTCTGAAAGATGTGCTGGCTAGGTGGATTGGCTATGCTAAATTAAACCTCTGTATACCCAAATAGACACTGGAGTGTGGTGACTAGGGGATTTTCACAGTAACTTCATTGCAATATTAATATAAGCCTACCTGTGAAATTAATAAACTTTGTGGCTTTTTGTATCCAAAGTCTGTTGTATGTGATATAGTACATACTATACTAAGTTGCAATAGGATCCTACCTTAACAAATGGAATGCTCCAATCCCGGAATAGGTGCTTTTAATAAGCTATGCTATGCTACACTATACTCCTACCACACATGTTGTACCATTAGAGGTTTCGAGGATGCCACCTAGACACTATTTCTCAGTTGGTAAGCTATGTATCCAAGGCCAACCCTGCACTCTGTTTTTCCCTGAACGGCTGGGAGTTCCTCTTTGTTCCTCTGTAATGTTCAGCAAAGAGAGTACTGCTGAGAAAAGAGGCACAGCTTTTCATCTTGCACTTATTGGGACAGGTTTGTAAGAAAAGCAAATTTAAACAGGACAACACTTTATACTGCAAGAGAGGAGAGTGCTGATTTGTTGGCAAATGGACTCTGATTGGTAAGAGGAGTTCCTATTGAGCATACACATCTCTTTAACCTGTGCTCAGTGCTCTTTCCACTCACATTGTTAGCCACTTTAAGACTTGAATAGCAGGTTAGGTGTAAAGATTCACATTCTAATCAGTAATCTGTAAACTGTCTGCGCTGTTATATGCTCTGTCTGAGGCCAGAACTCTTCATTCACCTGAAAAAGAGGGAAACCTCGAAAGCTTGTGAGTTTACTATCAAATAAATTGGTTGGACTTAAACCTGGTGTTCTCAGACTTCTTACTGTGTTTACCCCAGTCCAAAGCTGGCATCTCCATATCATGGGATAAGCCAGCAGACGACTTAATGGACCTTTTGTTTGAATTAGGAGAGATTGCCTTGATTATTTGTTTAGTACCAGTGGATAATTGAATAAGTGATTGGCAAAAGATGCTCAGAAATAAAGTTTATTATCAGGTTGCGAAGAGGGGAAAAAAAAAATCACTCTTTTTATTGTTTCATGCATCATTCCTGGCAAGATTAGCATTTACTGCCCATCCTCAATTGTCCTTGAACTGAGTGGCTTGCTGGCCATTTAAGAGTCAACATGCAGACCTAACCAGGTAATGACAGCAGATTTCCTTCTCTAAAAGGCATTAGTGAACCAGATAGATTTTTATAATAGTTGTTTCATGATCATTAGACTTTTAATTCCAGATTTTTATTGAATTCAAATTCACATCTGCCATGGTCCCCAGAATATTACTTGGATCTCTGGATTATTAGTCCAATGACAATGACCATTATGCTTTCTAGTAAGAAAAAGCTTCTTTAAGTGAGTGGATCAATGCTAGCTCCAACTTAACATCTTGTATTAGTTCAAAACAGAGCAAAGCTTTTTGAAGTTATCTATGCTGGCTTTGGCCTAACACTTGTCATCTCAGGAAGCTAAAGCTCCAGAGATCAGCTTCATCTGTTGGTTTATCTGATCCAGGATTAGTAAATTGTTCTGAGCAGACTGTCACAGTCAGTCATAGAAATCAGTCTCTCTCTGCTTTTCCCGTCTCGTCATCCAATCCGGAACCAGTAAACTATTCTCAACTGTTAGGGGGTCATATAATATCCTTTCTGCCCATTTATGTACCATTTCTAACCTCTTGCCACTTAAAAAAAAAACTACTTTCAAATCATCCACAACTCCAAATTGTGTCTCATACAATCTGTGATTCCAGGATTAGATCTTCTAGACCTGGTCATATGCAACTAGTTCCATACTTCATGGTTGACTCTTACTGACCTTGGAGCAACTAGGGACAAACAATCTTTGCAGCCTCGCTAGTGCTGTCCAACAGCTAATAAAATAAATGCTCCATAAACCATCTCCTGGTCTGATCATCCCTGGAATATTGCTGATTGCTTTAATCATATTCACTCCAGCTTCATTAAGGCCATGTGGATATCAAGTAAAGTCTCAGTAAGTTTATATGCTCTCTGCTAGTCATGGTGAACAAGTACTAAACAAAGTACCCAACCACCGCCACTGCATTTGTTACATCAAAGTTGGCAACACCCTCCATTAAGGGAAAATGGCCAAATGCCATGACCACTAGACTACTGTGTTATAACGTGTTTCCTTTCCATGTGTTATGTATTGTTGTATTATTTATATATAACTGTAAAGAGCTAGGATTAATTAGCTGGGAACAAATAGTTATGTGCAAGTGTTCTGGGGGTCACAGTTCACACTGTACTAAAGACCATATAATGTGCAACTGAACCATTTCAAAAGAACCAGTTCTTTCTTGTGTACAAAGCAGCATGGTAAGTTAAGCATAAAGAGTTCTGATTTCGCCAAGCTTAAAATGTGACTATTACCAATCTGACAAACAAAAGACAACAAGAATGTATAGCACCCAGTAATGCATTTGCCCAAATTCCAGTCTGCTCCATTACCTTCTGTAGATCACCCTCTAGGACTGAATGAAGAAGTTCTGAAAGGAAGACAAGGGCCAACATGTTAAACACGAAAGAGAACATAGTGTACTATCTAATCAGCTGTTTAAACCACCTGCCCATCCAATACTGGTTAATGACATCCTTTGAAAAACTATGAGCACTAAAGATCAAAATATAGTGTTGAAATTTTTATTAAGACTCTTCTTCCTTTGTATCTTGTTTCCAAATAGAACATTAGGGAATAGACAGTTAAGAAGGAGAGCAGCACAGTGGTTAGCACAGCTGCCTCACAGTGCCAGGGACCCAGGTTCAATTCCCAGCTTGGGTCACTGTTTTTGTGGAGTTTGCACATACTCCCTGTGTCTGCATGGGTTTCTTCTGGGTGCTCCGGTTTCCTCCCACAGTCTGAAAGTCATGCTCATTAGTTGCATTGACCCGAACAGCCATTGGATTGTGGCAACGAGGGGAGTTTCACAATGACTGCAGTGCAGTCTTAATATAAGACTTGGGACCAATAAATAAACTAACCTTTTTTACATTATTTCTATAAGGATTCCAGTTGGCAGAAAATTTGGATGAATTAGCAAAGTTGAAATACGGATAAGAAAAGTAACAGGAGACCAAGAGAAAGATAACCAGAACCTTTTTACAAGTATTATGTGTATTCTAAATGGATGCAAAATTCTTGATATGCTTCACCCGCTAATATATGACACAAAATGGCAGGGGGGGTGGGGTAACCAAAGCAAAGATGAATTAACTGAAGGGGGACTACAGAATAGGGCCAGTAAGACACAGAGGAAGAACCGGCAAGATATTCTTGCCAATGAAAGAGAGTCTGGTGTACTGAATTGCATTTGTTTCAATGCAAGAAGTGTAACAGGTAATGCTGACAAACTTAGAGCTTGGATTAGTACTCAGAACTATAACGTTGTTGCTATTACAGAGAATTGGTTAAGGGAAGGACAGGATTGGCAGCTTAACGTTCCAGAATACAGATGTTTCAGGCAGGAAAGAGGGGGGTGTCAAAGGAGTGGGGGAGTTGCACTACCAGTTAAGGAGAATATCACAGTTGTACTGCAGGAGGACACCTCAGAGGGCTCATACAGTGAGGCAACATGGGTAAAGCTCAGGAATAGGAAGGGTGTAGTCACAATGTTAGGTGTTTACTATAGACCACTCAACAGCCAGCAGGAGATAAGAGAACAGATATGTAGGCAGATTTTGGCAAGGTGTTAAAATAACAGCGTTGCTGTGTGGAAGATTTTAACTTCCCCTATATTGACTGGTACTCAATGCTAGAGAGCAGAGTTTGAAAGGAGCATCTAGAGGGCTTCTTGAAACAGTATGTAGATAGTCCAACTAAGGATGCGGCTGTACTGGATCTGGTATTGGGAAATGAACCTGGCCAGGTAGTTTGTTTCAGTAAGGGAGCAGTTCAGGAACACTGACCACAATTCAGTAAGTTTTAAGGTACTAATTAAAAATAAGTGTAATCCTCAAGTGAAGGTGCTAAATTGGGGGAAGGCTAATTACAACAATATTAGAGAGGAACTGAAAATGAGGAATGGAACAGATGTTTTAGGACAAATCAACATCTGACATGTGGGAGGCTTTCAAGTGTAAGTTGATAGGAAATCAGGACTGGCACATTGCTGTCAGGATGAAGGACAAGTATGGCAAGTTTTGGGAACCTTGGATAATGAGAGATATTGTGAACTTAGTCAAATAGAAAAAGGAAGCATTTGTCAAGAATAGGAGGCTGAGAACGGGCGAAGCAAGTGTGGAATACAAGGAAAATAGAATAAATTTTAAGCAAAGAGTAAGGAGGGCTAAAAGGGATCACGAAAAATCATTGGCCAGCAGGATAAATGAAAATCCCAAGGTTTTTTGTACTTATATAAATGTAGGATGTGTAAATAGTTTGAGTCATGTGAGAGCAAAAAGGAGTTATTGGGAATCTTGAGAAACATTAAGGTAGACATAGTGCCAGAGCCTGATGGGATACATCCCAGAATACTAAGAGAGGCAAGAGAGGAAATTGGTAGGGTCTTGAGAGAAATCTTTATATCCTCACTGGTTGCAGGATAGTCCCTGAGGATTGGAGAATAGCCAATGTTGCTCCTTTATTTAAAAAAGGTAGCAAGGATAATCCAGGTAATTACAGGCCGGTGAACCTTGCATCAGTGGAAGGAAAATTATTGGAGAGGACTCTTCAAGATAGGATTTACTCCCACTTGGAAATACATGGACGCATTAGCAAGAGGCAACATGTTTTTGTGAAGGGGAGGTCATGTTTCACTAGCTTGATTGAGTTTTTCGAGGATGTGATGGAGATAATTGAAGGTAGGGTAGTGGATATTGTTTACACAGATTTCAGTAAAGTCTTTGACAAGGTCTTTCATAGCAGACTGATATAGAAGGTGAAGTTGCATGGGGTCAGAGGTGAGCTGGCAAGATAGGTACAGATGGAAAACAGAGAATAGCAATCGAAGGATGCATTTCTGAATGGAAGGCTGTGACAAGTAGCATTTTTCAAGAATCAGTGCTGGGATGTTTGTAAGATTTATATAAATGATTTGAAGGAAAATGTAATTGATTTGATTAGTAAGTTTATGGATGATACAAAGGTTGATGGATTTGCGGATAGTGATGAGGACCGTCAGAGGACACAACAGTACGTAGATTGGTTGGAGATTTGGGCAAAGAGATGTCAGGTGGAGTTTAATCTGGACAAATGTGAGATAATGCATTTTGGAAGATCTAATAAAGATAGGAAATATACAGTACATGAAAGAACCCTTAAGAATATTGATAGGCAGAGGAATCTGGGTATATAGTTACACAGGTCACTGAAAGTGACAACGCAGGTGGAGAAGGTAGTCAAGAAGGCTTATGACAAGCTTGCCTTCGTTGGCCAGGGTATTGAGTTTAAAAATTGGTAATTCATGTTATATTTCTGTAGAACATTAGTTAGGCTGTACTTGGAATATAGAGTTCAATTCTAGTCACAACACTACCAGAAGGATGTGGAAGCTTTGGAGAGGTACAGAAAAGATTTACCATGATGTTGCCTGGTATAGAGGGTATTAGCTATGAGCAGAGGTTGGAAAAACTTGTTTTGTTCTCACACAGAAACAATGGAAATTGAGGGGCTGACCTGATAGAAGTCTACAAGATTATGAGGGACATGGACAGAATGGATAGTCAGAAGCTTTTTCCCAGGGTGGAAGAATCAATTACTAGGGGGCACAGGTTTAAGGTGTGAGGGGCAAAGTTTAAAAGAGATGTATAAGGCAGGTTTTTTTTTTACACAAAGGGTAGTGGGTGCCTGGAATTCGCTGTCGGAGGAGGTAGTGGAAGCAGATTCGATAGTGATTTTTAAGGGCGTCTGGGCGAATACATGAATAGGATGGAATAGAAGGATATGGGCCCTGGAAGGGTAGGGAGTTTTAGTTCAGTTGGTCAGCATGGTCAGTACAGACTTAGAGGACGAAAGGCCTGTTACTGTGTTGTAATTTTCTTTATTCTTTGTAAAATGTCTTTTGCTGACAGAATGACTATATTTACATGAAATGCAGTTAAAAGCTAACGTTAAAAAAATATCTAATAGTGAGCTTGTTGGTTAAGGATGGTTGAAACAGTAGAGGAATGAGCCACTCTATCAGTTTTGAATTGGCAGCTGTTCAGTGGGATAGTGAGTTTCATGTTTAACTATCATTCAGTTATGATGATCACTTGGGATCTGTCCCAACCATAGCATTATCTATGAGATGTACTGCAGCACATTGCAAAGGCTTCCTTGACAGCACCTCCCAAACCTACAATACTATAATCAAGAACAAAACGGTTAGCAGATGTGTACGAACACACTGTCTCTAATTATTGCTCCAAGTAACTCTATACTGACTTAGAAATATATCACTGTTCTTTCATCATCACTGGGTTAAAATCCTAGAACTCCATATCAAACAGTGCGGTGGTGTACTCATATTACCACATAGATAGCAGTGGTTTAAGAAAGCTGTTCACCGCCACTTTATCAAAGGCAATTAGATAAGAAACTAATGGAGGTTTTGGCAGTGACCAGCACGTCCCAGGAATATATTTTATTACAAAATCATTACTATTTACTAAAAAAGTCTGTGACCATCTTTTTGTTCAGGGAATGGTCAGCAGATTGCTGAGGTTGGATGTCCGGGGGGGCAGTGGGCCCTGATTCTCCCAACCTGCCTCTCAGGTGATTGGAGTAAGAGAGGGGATGCCCCCTACATACTGGGGAGAGGGGGTATCCCATTGCCGTTGGGATCCATGGCAGAGGAAGGAAAGGGGCTGATCAGAGCTGGCCATCAGGAAGGCGATGCCGGGGACGAGGGACTGCAGGATGGTGAAGGTGTTGTCAGGACTGCTGAGGAGGAAGAGGGGTGGAGGCCAGAGCAGGGGAGATCAAGGCAGGCTAGGGTGGGGGAACATCGGGGCTGGCCTAGAGAGGTCTGGGAGACCTGCGATTGAGTCACGGGGGGTCACTGTGCTGGCCACTGATCAAGCTGGCCAGCAATTGAGAGGCTAGCAATGAGAGGTTACTGTGCACGTGCCACTACTATGACAGATCAGCCCATGTGCAGTAGCCCACTTAACACTATGCTGCTAGCCTCTCCAACTGGAATAACTGCCACCCCATGATTTTCAATGTGAATCCCATTAGGGCTCTCTGTGATGCAAGAGATTCATTTTGAAAATCCTGTTTTAAAAAAAAAGTGGGAGTTACTCCTGTTTTTATGTGAATTCAATTTTTTGGGGGGGAGAATCCCGAGTCTTAAGATTAACTTTCCAAATCCATGCCAACTTTCATATAGAAGGACAAGGGCAGCAGATACATGGCAACACCACCTGCAAGTTCCCCAACAAGCCACTCACCATTCTGACTTGGAAATATATCGCCAATCCTTCACAGTTACTGAGTCAAAGCCCTGAGATTCCCTCTCTAATAGCATTTTGGACAGCAGCGATTCAAGAAGGTAGTTCATCACCACCTTCTCAGGGACAATTACAAACGGCAATAAATGCTGGTCAGCCGATGACGCCCATTCTCACAAATGAATTTAAAAAAAAGTAGATGAGTTAGATTGTAAAGAAAATTAAAATATTAAAAGCTGGGAAATGGATAGAAGTGTATTCCAGATGTCTTGTACTCTCACGTCTTAAAGCAGCCCCAGACAGAAATCTTTGCTTCTGCTAATTCAGCAGTCTACAAACCTCAACTCAGTGTTAAATTTTTTATTCTTGAAGGATATCCTCAAGAACTCACTCCACAGAGAGGCGTGAGGAAACATGGATATTTATTGTTGGTCTTACTAAGACAATTCTTAGCAAGGGCTGATCATGAGGAGTTTAGGGAAGACAAGTGCACACTTTGCCTGGTATGGAGGGCAGGTCCTATGAAGAGAGGTTGAAGGATTTGAGGTTGTTTTCGTTAGAAAGGAGGCGGCTAAGAGGGGATCTTATTGAAGCATATAAGATGATTAGAGGTTTAGATAGGGTGGACAGTGATAGCCTTTTTCCTAGGATGGAGAAAGCTAGCACGAGGGGACACAGCTTTAAATTAAGGGGTATGAGTTATAGGACGGATATCAGAGGTAGGTTCTTTACTCAAAGAGTGATTAGGGAGTGGAATGCCCTGCCTGCAGCTGTTGTAGATGCGCCAAGTTTGGTGGCGTTTAAGAGGTTAATTGATAAGTATATGGAAGAGAAGGGAATGGTTTAGTTTGGAGGGGCTTTGCTTTTTATTTTGGTCGGCACAACATCGAAGGCCGAAGGGCCTGTTCTGTGCTGTATTGTTCTATGTTCTATGTTCTATGTACTCGCTCCATGCTCCAAACAATAACTGCCCTCTCACCCCTGATCCATTCCCATGAAGGGGCTATGCCTCAGCATACATAACACCAAGCTAAATACTTTGAGTTTCCTCTCAGCTCACAGTCCTTTGTTGTGGACCTTTTGACAGACACATTCTGTCCATGTGGAACCCAGGAAAAGACAATTCTTAGCAAGGGCTGATCATGAGGAGTTTAGGGAAGACAAGTGCACACTTCAGTATGAAGGACATTTGTTATAAGAGCTCAGGGAAAGACATTAAAGTTGCTGAGCTTGTCTGAAACAGCGACGGAAACTCTTCCAAAGAGATTATTGAGAAAAATTAACAGAATTACCTTTTTCCTCGGAGGATGTGGGAGGCCTGAGGAGAGAAGGAAAAAATAAAATGTTTTATGGGAATCAGGAATGCGCAACCTTTCCTTAACAAAGTCCTTGAAAATATCACAGACATGTGCACTGGAATTCAACTGCCCCACCCGCTACAGAATCGGACAAAAGAAATATCCGTTGATCAATGAGATTTTCCAGTTTTGGGCCAAGTAAGACCGTAAAATCTCTTCCCTGGCGAAGGACTAAGTGCTCAATCGTGCTGCAGTGCGAGTGCTTCATATGGAACAGCAGAAGCACAGAAAGATATAATGCCCCTCACAGTTTCAGACAGGTAAGAATATTGTCAGAGTTTGGAGGTTGGGACTGTTGGGATCAGAGTTTGGGATTGCTTTTTGGGATAAATAATGTTAGGAATGTGGTCTGGATTATGACTGTGGGAAACGTCAGGATTCCGAAGTGTGAGGAACGTCATCAGGTCAAGAGTGTGGGCAATAGCATTGGGTTTAACAGTGTGGAGAATAGCATTGGATTCAAAAGTGTGGGGAATAGCGTTGGGTTCAAGACCGCAATGGGCATGACAGCCATTTAAATCTGCCTGCATTTAAATTGATTTAATAATTTGTACATGCAATTTTACCAGCACTTCCCCTTTACCGCCCATCCAGAATCAGCGCAAAACAGACATCATCCATCAAAGTCTGATTTGGGCACTCCAGTTAGTGAGAAGATAGGTGCCTAGCGTCTGACAGCTTCCTGCTTGGGATCGATGGAGAAGAGAGGGAGGAGGGGCTCCACTGCCACTCTGCTTGTCATCAGTGGAGATGAGGGGGGGGCGGGCATCACTCTGCCTGGGATTGGTGTGGGGAAACAGGGGGAGCGTAAAACACTCTGCCTGAGATTGGTATGGGGCAAAGTGGACGGTAGATCACTCTGCCTGAGATTGGTAGGGAGGGAAATGAAGGGAAGGGCCCGCAAATGAATTGGGTGGCAGGGGGTCAGTAATGTTAGGGGGGTGGGTGGGGCAATGTCTGCGAGGGCCAGGGGTAAGCATTATCCAGCCTGGGAAGGATGTGGAAAGAGAGTAGATTCTATAATTTTTTTTTTGCGCACGCGCAGTTGGAGGTGCCAATTGGAGCTGCAGGATTTCAGTTGCATTAAGCCTCACCCACAAGCTTGTGCAGCACGATTCAGAATTGCTGATATATTTTCAGGCACAGTGTGTATAGCGGCGGGTGGGCAGTTGTGGGGGGGTAAGGGTGGGAGTGGGGAGTGGTGGTGGGAATGGGTCTTAAAGTCGGATCTGTTTCAAGTCCGACCAGCACTTAGAATCAAAATAGGACCCGCTATATTAAATGTGAAGGATTCATACCGGAGTTTCTGATGAGTCACCCTTTCTGCCTCTCTTCCACATTGGTGCTGTGTCCCAGACTCCGACTCACAGCTGTCACTTGCTATCCACTTGCTACTGGAGCCATTCCATAACTCAGTAGTCCTTAAAATAGAAAAATAATTTATTTTTTATTTCAGCATAATATCTGAATCTTATTTCCTCTTGGGTTCCTCCCCTTTTCCTACCCTTTCTGAGGCTGAATCAAACTGGAGGATTGTTTCATGAGAGTCAATCGCTGGAATTCTATCAACCTCGCCCATCATGGAATTGCAGCAGGTGAGGGTGGACAACGGAAGTGTCCATTGACTCGGGGGAGGCAAGGATTTCTAGTCTTGCTTGAGTGAGGCCATAAAATCCCACTGGAAATTTGGAATCATGAGCTTTCAGAGTGCTGTTGTTTCATCAGGTGAATGGAGTCCACATTATGAATAATTTAAGGAGTGACATTTGATGAACGTAGTCGGTTTTGACATAGACAGGTGATTTAATTTATGGTTTCCAGAGTTATTTCTTGTCTCATGTCATACATGTTGTGAACTCATAATTAGAGATGGATTATTATGATGAGATAATAACTCGATCATCATTGTGTCCTGCTAATCCATCAGAAAACTTTTCCCATGCAGTATAAGTTGTGTTCTTTTTACTGTTTCTTGCAACCTGTCCTGATGAATGCAAGAAAAAAGTTCAATAGCATGTCTCTTCAACAACGTTCAAGTTCTATATCACAAAATGACAATTTAACGATCGAATAATTAGCTCAACGTGATTGATAACAGATAAAGATAATAGATTTTTTACTGAAAGGTTTGACAGAAAAACATCTAGAAACCATAACAAGGATAGTCTGCATAGATTTGAAGAGGGAATACTATCACGCTTGAATTCACCTTTATTGAATTATTTGAAGAAGTAGCAGAAAGGGCTGACAATGGGTCATATAGTTGATGTGATATATTTGGATTTTCAAAAGGCTTTGTCATCGGGGTAAACAAAACATTGAGGTTCATTTCTAGAGGAGCAGACTTGAAAAGACAGAAGTTACATTCTCCAAAAACATGATATTATGAACATAGAACATAGAATACTACAGCACAAACAGGCCCTTCGGCCCACATGTTGTGCTGGTCATATCGCTACCTACCAGGCCTACCTATAACCTTCAATCCCATTAAATCCCATGTACTCATTCAGAAATCTCTTACAAGACCCCAACGAGTTTGCCTCCACCACCACCGATGGCAGCCAATTCCACTCATTCACCACCCTCTTGAGTGAAAAACTTATGAAAGGGATGACATGTAAGGATTTTTCCATTTGTAGGGGAGACCAGAATTAGTGGCCATTAAATGAGATACTCACTCAATAGGGAATTCAAAAGAAATGTCATAATTTGGAGAATGATTAGAATGTTTAATCTTCTACCACATGGAGTATTTAAGAAAAGAGAATAGATAAAATAGAGCTGTGTGAAAGAGCAAATTGAGGTTATGTTTGTAACATGTTGCAGTAGACCGCTCACTTACAATTAGCCCCTGCCTGCCATTCACTCTCAGCTCTGTGCTGAACCCATGAATAATGTCCTGTTTTCATAACAATAAAATTTCTTTTCAATGTGTAAAGATTACTAATATGTGTGTAAATAAATATGTATGTTTCAGTATGTATATGAATACATGCTTGTGCATGTCTGTGTGTGTATGTGTGTGCATGATATGTGTTTATGTATGTGTATACATACGTGTGGGTATAATGTGCATGCCTGTATGACCTTACATTTGTTACCTGAACGTGGTAAACCCTGACTTCTCATCCTCAGCCACACTCTCCCATGCCCCACTCAAATTCCTCTAGATATTCCCAATTGCTCAGATCATTATTGGCCGGCTGATCCATACACTCCAGAGATTTCCAAATTCCATTCCTGGTCTGTGTTGAATCAATTGAAACCAGAGTGGGGTCTTACAACTGACCTCAAAGTCCTTGAGGATTAGGCAGGTGGAAATTAGCCACAGCTCTTGCTATTGAAAGAAGGTGCACATCATGATGCAAAGGTAGGATTCCACTGTGATCCTTTCCATTTCCTAATAGCTTATTAATGTTCAGCTGGCAGACAAAAGAAATAGCCACTTGGGAAAGGTGCAAAGTGGCACCGTGATGCAGTACCCCAGAACACCAGAGGAGCTAAACAAAGTTGGGAAGAAAAGACAGATTACGAGTGAGAGATTACTTCTACAGGACTGGGGGACATACCCAGGGGATGGCTCCACCACCAAGTCTGGCATTCCAGGGGCTGTCCCAGCTTTCTGTATGGCCACTATCTCTGGATCCAAAATAAAGAGTTCGTCTTGAGCAACCTCTGTCACAAAGTGGAGGTGTTCCTGAGAGAAAAGATAAAACGTTCATACCTTAAAATACTTTTAACAGTCAACAATCAATTATTAATAAATGCACCTTTCATCTTTTATAGTATACTTAATTATTAAGTCATTATTGACATTACATTGTTCATTAAAACTCACTTAATTATTAATATTCATCGATAATTATATCCTAGAATTAATTAATAATTAGCTACAAACAGCACTTCACATTTGCTACACTAAAATGAATGGGGTTAGAATTTACTCAGCCAGACTACGAGAAAACTGCCGGAATGTTTTACGAGAAATATACGTGGGATCCTAACATAGTATCTGCCTCAAGATGCATGGAATCTCACAGTATCTTAATCATCTATAGTGAATGTTATCGCCCCCAGCTGCCAACACGTTTGAGGTGGTGGTGGGGTGCATAAAATAAAACAGGTCGCCAGTCTGTCATCTTCCTCCCCCCAACCATAACCTGCCCCCCAGGTTATGGAGCACTGCTAATTCTCATCTCTTACCTGGGCTCGGTCAATGCGATAGAATCGGTCCAAAGATGTTGCTGCAGAGATAGAAAGGAAAATGAATGTGAAGCAAAGTGTCAGAGATGTAAGTGACATTAATTTGAGAAAATTAATTGAAAATTAACTGAGACCACCCAGAGAATCATAAATACAGAGACCAAAGAGACAGCAACCAAATAAAGAACAAGAGTCATAAGAAGAACAGGTACCAAAGAAATATCAATAAAATAAACAACAAAAACATATAAACTAAGATAACTCTTTCCTGTTAAATACATTATGCTGCCAAAATTACTTTGGCTGGAATTTTTTTTCAAACAAATAAAGGATCTGATGATGGGCGTGAAACTGTCATGTACAGTATTAGCGTACATGTTCATGGCCTTGAATATTGTATATTTTTTAATGTTATCACTCCAATAATATAGAAGAGACATGTCAAACAAACTTGTTTCCCATTTCTGATGTTAATTGATCCATTTAACAAAAGGATCATAGGGCGGGAATTTCCAGCTCTCCCATTGAATTTCCATTGGCGGAGGACGGGATCTTCTGGTCCCATCAATGTCTATGGTGATTTGAGTGGCTGGTCTGTCCTGTCGCCGAGGACCTGCTATGGTCACCTTTGATAGGAGTGGAAAATCCTACCAGCAGGAATGGCTGGAAAATTCCATCCCATGGGATGATTGCAGCATGAAGGAAGGCCATTCCAGCTCTCAGTGAGAGAAGACTCTCTTAGTCCCACTCCAATAAAACAAATACACATCATTTGCCCACACAAGAAAATGGTGGTTGTTCTCCTGAGCTATATTGCCTGGCCTGCTACTATGCAGTGATCTTTTCTCAGAGATAGTTGTCTTCTATATATTTGAATGTTATACTGCATTCCCCATTACCCAAACCTGCACTGCCCCCCCAACCCTTCAATATTGGGACACATACAGTATGTTACGGATGGAATTCCAGGATTTTAATCCCGCGATAGTGAAGGAACAGCTGATATAGTTCCAAATCAGAGTGTGAGTGATTTGAATGGGAACCTCCAGGAGATGCTGATGTGTCTGCTGCCCTTTTCCTTTTATATGGTGATGGTCATGGGTTTGGGAGGTGCATTGAAAGAGCCTTCGTGAGTTGTTGCTACCTGGAGATGGTTCTATAGTTTAAATATTTCATGAGGCTGTGTTTTTTAATTTTGTTAGTTTAAACACTCAGGAAAGGCAGCAGCTGAAAGATGTTGGAAAGGGTTGGATCCAACCCCACCCCACCCCCAACCTCGTAGACAAGGAAAGCAAGACCCTGCATCCCTCCCATCCCCACGCAGGAACTTTTTTCCATTGATCAGACTGCTCTGCAACCATGATCAAATGCCCCAAAATCATCTCCCTTATTAGGTTCCAATCAGACACTCACCACAACTCATGGGGTCTGATGACTCCAGACCCACAAGCGAATATCCTTCAAGATTAGTGGTGGGAGTGGAAGGGTGGGGTTCCCATAAGATGCAAAACACTAGGGCCAATTCTCAAGGACGACCAGAATCATGTTACTGAAGACGGTTGAAGAGATAAACAGAAAATTCCACAGGAGAATGACAAATGTTGGTAGCATTCAGATGGTGATTGGTGATGATGGATTCACAAAGTGGATAACTATTGGGTGCCAGTTGACAATTGGTGGTGATGGGGATCACCTGTTGGGCAACAGTAGAGGAGGATCGTGTATCATGGAACCATGGTTGGTGATCTGTGGTGATGACGATTAGTCAGGTACAGAGCATTTCATGGGTGATGGTTGACAGTTGGCTGTAGTCACATTGTGCAGGATGAGGCACCAGGAGCCATCAAGGTTTGGGAAGAGGGGAGGTGGCTATGCAGCAATGAAGAATGATGGAGAGATTGTGCAAGAGCTGCTAGAAATCAGACTGGATTATATCAGTTACCCTAAACATTACTGAGCTAATGGAATGTGTTCCTGGTTAAGTCGGTCCAGGACTGGACAAGAATAGTAAGATGCAGCAAATCTGGCTGCTACTAAAGGTGGGAGAGAATTGTGAGGATACCAGTGTCTGATCTCTGGTTGTAAAGCTCCCTTCCCTCCAGGATCAGAGTACCTCCAAATAGCCATTTCCCTCTCCTGTGGCTTTTGCAGCAGATATCACAGTTTCTATTTCAAGAATATTTCCCCAGTCTAATAACCTCTCCAGACTCACATCATTCCTCCCTCCCTCTCCTCTCCACATCCTCAATAATTAAAGTTCAGGGCGGAAGGAATATAAGAGACCCAGGAAGTTGTGATTTCTCTCTTGGGTCCTGATCTTGCTAAGGCTGCCATTGCTGAAGTGATGTCTGGGGGAACATTCAATCCCAAGGTCTTGAAATATTTTTAGTGGGCCCAGAAGAAGTCTGAGTACCTGCCCTGGGTTTCAGAAATGTTCTGGTCTGCTCGGCTTGAAGCCCAGCCCAGCTCGCCATTTAGATTCCCTAGGTCTGACCAGCATCTGGCTGGTCCACTTGGGTACAATGTCCCATCCTTTGTGTGGGGGATTGTAGCATTGCCTGTTTTATGATGCCTGGATGTGCCTGCAGCATTGGGCATCTGGAGGCAAGTTTGGATTAGGCCACACAGGGTACTTGCTTTGTCATTTTGGCTGCACGATGTATTTCTCCCCTTGTAGATTTCAGGTACATCAGTGTTTGATGCATCAGCTGGGAGTGATGGTTGTGGTCAATACACACTGCTTTCTGTGGGTCTGCTGCTGTGTGAAAGCAAGATAGAGTTTGAAATTCACTTCAGTGTTTGTTTTGTATAAGGTCAGGATAGTATTTGTGGAACATTGTTCAAGAGTAGACTAATAGAAGGCGCTCAGCCACCTCTGGCCACATTTTTTGACTGTTGGGAGATTCAATTTTTGAGGTATAAATAGATTAGTGTTGAACATTACATTCACTATTATATTCACAGTTTAGGGGTACATCAGTGTGGAAAGTTATTCAAAACCAAGACAATTTGGGCAGTCATTATATTCAGCTCAGGTAAATATTATTGCCTATTTTTCATGGTCAGTGAATAAAGACTAAATATGATAATATTGTTAACATCAATGATGGTATGAAGATAAACATGGCACCTTGTTGATGATGTTTTTGCTTTTATTTAAATTATTATTGTCACATGTATTGGGATACAGTGAAAAGTATCGTTCCTCGCGCATTGTTTCTCATTCATTATGCAGACAAGGGATACCATTCATAGAGAAGGAAAGGAGAAAGTGCAGAAAGTAGTGTTTCAGTCATAGCTAGGGTGTAGAGAAAAATCAACTTAATGTGAGGTAAATCCATTCCGAAGTCTGATGGCAGCTGGGAAGAACTTGTTCTTGAATCATTTGGGACGTGACCTCAGACTTTTATATCTTTCTCCCAATGGAAGAGGATGGAAAAGAGAATATCCGGAGTTCACAGCATCCTTAATTATGCTGGCTGCTTTGCCGAGGAAATGGGAAGTGTGGACAGTCAATGGATGGGAGGCTTGTTTGCGTAATGATGTCACCCTAACACAACAATTTCAATTAGATGCAACCGAGGCAAGTGAGTGGGTCACAGGAGTGGTCTTGCTTCATCTCAATGAGCCATAAGATTGAAATCTGGCTTATTCACTAACCATGATTAAGATTAAACACATAAAACACAAAACAAATATTTCAAAAGTTATAATATTTCATAAGTTATAGAGAAAGCTTAACCATTTATATATTAATAGAACTATCATCAACTGGACAGCTTGATGGACAGCTCCAGGGACCTCAGTTCGATTTCCGGCTTGGGTCACTGACTGAATGGACTTTGCACATTCTCCTCATGTCTGTGTGGGTTTCCTTCGGCTGTTCCAGTTTCCTCTCACAGTCCAAAGAGGTGCAGGTTAGGTTCATTGGCCGTGCTAAATTGCCCCTTACCGTCCTGGGAAGCACAGGTTTCAGGGATTAGCCAGTAAATATATGGGGTTACGGGGATCGGGCCTGGGTGGGACTGTTGTTGGTGCAAGTGCAAGTTGATGGTCTGAATGGCTTCCTTCTGCACTGTAGTATTTTATGATTCTAACTTCAAATGATAAAAATAAACTAAATATTTACACTTTGGATGCATGGCTCTCATTCAGTGTTTTGAGAAATCAGCATGTGCCTCACTTTCCTTGCCCTTGCATTAAATGCATATCACTTCAGTCCTTCTAATAGGAAAACAACTATATGGAGAGAAGTCAGTAGAATGTGGCAACTCTACACATGGGCAGTGGTCAACAAGATGTCTTGTGAGCCGGACAGAGGACTCATGTGAGCCGCATGTTGTCTCTGGGCCACAGACTGCCCACCACTGATTTACATGATAATGAATGTAGAACAATGAGATCTCTTTGATGGCATTATTCTTACTCATGGATTGAGAAGAATAAGAAAAAAGGAGGCAGAAACTCATTGCCCTTGCTGCACATCTGCAGTTACTTACAGTCAAGGAAGCACCATTTGGAAGAAAGTTTCTGTGAAGACCATGTCCGTCGCTGGGAAGACTCACTGTCCTGAGAATAAGAAAAACTCAATCACGCATCTGGGAAATTTAAGATGTACAGTGTTACAGAAACTGTAACCAGTTTAGGTTGAGGTATTATGGTATCAGGCCACCCCATTAGCAGTCTCAGAGGTTGACCCATTCAGCTATAACTCCTGCTATTGGAGGGCTAACGGGAGAGAGCTATAACAACACGCTGCCCGTAATCTGGAGTAGATAGTTGTGTGAATTTTGTCACTTTTTCTAAAGGTTGATTAAATGAACTGTTAATGGTTTAAAGCTTGATTTGAATTGCTAAGTTACCTTATTTTACATCAGAACAACAGTAATAATTCATTCCACAATTTATCTTTTCATAATAATAAGAAATGCTCTATGTCCTTCACTATCCCATATTAATGAGTCATCTTAGTTAATGAAAAACAGAGTAGCCCCTTTGCATTCTGTCTGTAGCCTGCAGGGTTGTTTACCCTTGTGGGAAAATCTAAGATCAAAAGAATAATCTCAGAGTAAGGGGTTGCCTATTAAAATCAGAGATTGAGGAGAAATTTCTTCTCTAAGAGGGTACAGAATCTGTGGAATTCATTACAACAGAGGGCTGTAGAGTATTAAATATGTTCAAGGCTGAGAGACAGACTTTTATTCAATAAAGGGATGAAGGGTTATGGGATAGGATGGTGTTAAATTCTCTATTTATTTGGGTGTATCCCAAAGAATTCACATCACTCTTTGGGGAACACAGTTATCTACTACAGGTCTTACTCGCTCCACAGCCCAAATGACAACTGCCCACTTAGAGCAGTTCCCAGGGGAACACCCTACTCCCAGGTTCAGCTAACCAGCTCCATTAAAGTGGCTAGGCCCAAAAATACATCACACTCCTCCGCTCTAAACAACAATCTACCATAACAACAATCATAATCTAAAATATTTATATAAAATCACAACTTTTTTGCAGAATTTCCAATATATTGTGATGAACCCACAGTTCATTTACATAATGATATATTTCTGTCTTTTGTTTGCCATCCATACATCCATAGGACACTGACATGATCAATCTGTGGAGGTTGTTTTCTGGGAACTGGAACCAGCCTTTGGTACGTCTCCACCAGCTGTGGACTCTCTTCCCATACACAGTCGGTCACCAATGTCGGCCTCCCCAGTTTCCTTTGCAGAAGGAGGAACTATTGGTTCCATGCCTTCCCTTCCTGGTACCCCCACTGGCACTATTCAGAACGCTTCTAAAATTATTGATTGGGTCTCATCCCTTCATTTGAAGCCACAAGCAATTGGTCTGCATGCCATTGTCAAACTGACTCATCCACTAAATAGGACAACTACCCTGTCTTGGCTACAATTATGACCGGAATCCACTTCTCCCCCTAAGTGTAATTCCTGGCAATTACCAACTGACCCTTCTGTAATGCCTTCAGCTTGGCATGTTCTGTCCAACAACCATTTACGCCTCCTGGTTCCTCTCCACCACTCGAGTCTCATGAAGCCTCATAGGTCAAATATTGCACATAACTGTCTCCTAAACATCAATGCTTCTGGGGGGCATTTTGTAGTTGCAGGGGGTGGTGTTCATGTACACTGTCAAGAACTAGCTTAATCTTTGCATGAACGAAGCTCTGCCATAAAGCCTCCTCCAGGGAGTGTTCAACAAACTGTACAAAATGTTAAACCATTTGTCTCTGGTTGTAGGATGCAGACTTTACCCGACAAATCCCATATAGTTTCATGTATTCTTTAAAGACCCACGAAATGAACAGTTGTCACTTAAGTTATGTGCATGTTGACGGCCACCAGTAATATATGGCCTTCTGCAAAATCTAAGTGCAGAACTTAGATTTTCTGCACTAAGGCTCCTTTGGCCATTCCCATGGGCGCAATGGTGAAGCAGGTGATATTTTCTGAATTTTGGAACACAATAAGCAAGAGTCCACTTTCTCCTCTACATTCGCATCGACCTTTGGCCACAATATTTCTTTCATCCCCTGGATATCCTTGGTGCGGTTTCTCCAAAACTGCTCAAGGGGGAATGACAGCCCGCACGTGCCACAACAAACAATTGTCCTGCACCAACAACAGCCATTGCTGACTTAGATATGGCTTTAGTACCGGATTCTTCTGGCAGCTTGCTTATCCCTTATGGGTGAGGTCTACCAACAAGGAGTGTGGTCATTTTGAGTGTTTTGTTTTATTTCAGCAGCTGTTACCTTATCATCTTGTGATAGTACATGATTCGGATAATCACGTCCGTGACCTCTTTGAGACAAGGCAATGACAGCTTGGATAACGCATCTACATTTTCCTGATGATGGCTGGTTTCATGGCTCAATAATACCAATGTGGACGTAGATGGAATCCCAGAGTGAGGCCCCAAAATTTTGGTCTGTGGTCCACTAGTAAGACACAGTTTCTACCACACAAATAGCAGTGAAATTTGGTAATCCTAAAAATTACATTGAGTGCCTCCTTCTTTTATCAGTGTGCCGTTTTCTTCCATTTCAGAGAATGACCTAGCCATGGACGCAATGGGCTTCTATTTCTCATTTGCCGTCACATGGGAAAACACTGCTTTGATGGGTCTATCAAGATAGGCAAGTCGCCGGGACCGGGTGGGATGTACCCCAGGTTATTGTGGGAGGTGAGGGAAGTGGTTACAGAGCCCCTGGCGACGATATTTGCATCGTCCATGGAAACGGGAGAGGTTCCGGAGGATTGGAGGATTGTGGATGTGGTTCCTATCTTTAAGGAAGGGAACAAGGATAGTCCAGGAAATTACCAGTGAGTCTGACTTCAGTGGTTGGTAAGCTGATGGAGAGGCTTCTGAGGGATAAGATATATGAACAGTTGGAGAAGTTTGGACTGATTAGAAATAGTCAGCATGGTTTTGTCAAGGGCAGGTCATGCCTTACAAGCCTAGTTGAGTACTTCGAAAATGTGACTGAACACATTGACGAAGGAAGGGCGGTGGACGTAGTGTACATGGACTTTAGCAAGGCATTTGATAAGGTCCCACATGCAAGGCTTCTGGAGAAGGTGAGAGGGCATGGGATCCAAGGGGCTTTGGACTCGTGGATCCAGAACTGGCTTGCCGGCAGAAGGCAGAGAGTGGTTGTGGATGGGTCTTGTTCTGCATGGAGGTCGGTAACCAGTGGAGTGCCCCAGGGATCTGTTCTGGGACCCCTGCTATTTGTCATTTTCATAAATGACCTGGATGAGGAAGTGGAGGGATGGGTTAGTAAGTTCGCCGACAATACAAAGGTCGGTGGTGTTGTGGATGGTCTGGAGGGATGTCAAAAGTTGCAGCGAGACATAGACAGGATGCGAGACTGGGCGGAGAAGTGGCAAATGGACTTCAACGCAGATAAATGTGTAGTGGTCCATTTTGGCAGGAATAATGGGATGAAAGAGTACAATATAAGGGGTAGGAGTCTTAGTTGTGTTGTAGAGTAGAAGGATCTTGGGGTCCGGGTCCATAGGACTCTTAAATCAGCCTCGCAGGTGGAGGAAATGGTCAAGAAGGCGTACGGTGTACTGGCCTTCATTAATCGAGGAATAGAGTTTAGGAGTCAGGAGGTAATGATGCAGCTTTATAAGACTCTTGTCAGACCCCAGTTGGAGTATTGTGCGCAGTTCTGGTCGCCTCATTATAGGAAGGATGTAGAGCCTATTGAGAGAGTTCAGAGGAGATTTACAAGGATGCTGCCTGGATTGGGAGGCAGGCCTTATGAAGATAGGTTGAGGGAGCTGGGGCTCTTCTCACTGGAGAGACGTAGGTTGAGAGGCGACCTGATAGAGGTTTATAAAATGTTGAGAGGAATAGATAGGGTGGACTCTCAGAGACTATTTCCCGAGCTGAAATGGTCACTACGAGAGGACACAGATTTAAGGTGCAGGGAAGCAAATACAAAGGAGATGTCAGGGGTAGGTTTTTCACTCAGAGGTGGTGAGTGAATGGAACCGACTGCCGTCGGAGGTTGTTGAGGCAAACTCACTGGGGTCTTTTAAGAGACTTCTGGATGAGTATATGGAAAGAATAGGATAGGGGGTTATAGATAGGTCTGTGGATTGGTAGATGTGATCGGCGCAACTCGTGGGCCGAAGGGCCTGTTTGTGCTGTATTGTTCTATGTTCACACTATACAATGAAGCATCTCTGGCTAGCTGATTTCCTTTCACTAGACTGAGTCCCCATGTCCACATCCATCTTCAGTAGTTTCCCTTCTACTGTGGGCATCACCCAGAACCAGTCTGTTTCACCTTGCACAGACAAAATGCTTAACTTTTTTGATATGTTCACTGAAAATTTTCTTATTTTACACAGCAAACAAAGATACAGATTCAGACTCGCGTGTACATTCCAACACGATTGAGCTCAGGGCTCCCAGTGGCCAGGGGACAAGCCCTGGTATCCCTGGCACCCACCCCACTCAAGTCCCATCTAGTTGCACCGAGAATGACGGTGATAATATGAAACAAAAAGGTAGAGGAATGCCAGTGAAGAATCAACTGAGCACCCAAGCAGCCCAGGCTATAAACTAGTGAGTGGAGAAAAGAAAGCGAGACAGTGAAGGAGAGAGAAGAAAGAGAGTGAGAGGGAAAAGACAAAAGTCCTTGTGTTGGTGCCCGTACTTCGGCAGGTTGGGTGGACGTACTTGGGTAAAGGGTTAGATTGTCCATCAATGGGGGAATGGAGGTTCTGTGGGAGCACCCAGGGTCCCATGGCCATTGGGTGCAATGGTGAAGCAGGTTTACCTTAGCAGCTGTTATCTTTATCATCATGTGATAAATACATGATTTGGATAATCTCATTCATGACCTCTTTGTGACAAGACAACGACAGCCTGGATAACGCACGTATGTTTTCATGTTGATCCAGTAAGAAGTCTCACAACACCAGGTTTAAATCCAAACGATTTATTTGATAGTAAACTTGCAAGCTTTCGACTCTATGGTCTTCGTCATGTGAATGAGGTGTTCTGGTCTCCAACAGCACACATACCAGCACAGACTGTTTACAGATTACTGATTAGAATGCGAATCTTTACACCTAACCTGCTATTCAAGTCTTAAAGTGGCTAACAATGTGAGTGAAAGGAGCACTGAGCACAGGTTAAAGAGATGTGTATTGTCACCAGACAGACTCTGATAGCCAAGACTGATAGCCAAGTTCCGCACACATGAGGATGGCATCAACAGGGACCTTGGCTTCATGTCACACTATCTGTAACCCCCATGACTTGTCTGGGTTAGCAAAAAACCTCACTTACTGTGCTGTCTGGAGACAATACACATTTCTTTAACCTGTGCTCAGTGCTCCTTCCATTCACATTGTTAGCCACTTTAAGACTTGAATAGCAGGTTAGGTGTAAAGATTTGCATTCTAATCAGTAATCTGTAAACAATCTCTGTTGGAGACCAGAACACCTCATTCACCTGACGAAGATCATAGAGTCGAAAGCTTGCAAGTTTACTATTAAATAAATCGGTTGGATTTAAACCTGGTGTTGTCAGACTTCTTATTGTGTTTACCCCAGTCCAACGCTGGCATCTCTACTTCATGTTGATTCAACAGGTGATAGCGGATTTCATAGATATCTACTCATCCGACTCCAACTGCAGCATCCCAACATGCTCTATAAATAGTTTCCAGGTCTTATAGAACCTAGCAGTGGACCCATGTAGCGTGCATCTCATCTTCTCCAGCTTAATGATATCTACCACCTCCTTTACCCACTGTGAGCGTGTCAGGGATGCAATTGATTTCCATCTAAATAGGATTAGTTGTTTTGCCAGGAAAGCAGTGAAAGCTACAAAATCTGCTTGGAATTTTGGCAGCGGTAGATTTAAAGGCACAACCCCAAACAAAGCAGCCTGGGGGGATGCACTTCTGTTCCAATCTAACGCTGCCATAATTGTCTCAAATATCAATGTCCAGCGATGGGCAAGCCCAGAATATACATAAAAGGATGGCAGGAGCTTGCTGGCACTGTTCGCAAATGGGGCTTGTGCTTGGGTACATTCCAGAGACTAATCCTAGTTAGATATGCTCTGTGAAGGAGTTTACATTGTATCACACCCAGCTTGGCACATACTGAGAAGGAATGTACTCGATGCAGCGCCACGTCCCAGTGCTCCTTGGAGAACTCCTCCCCCAGATCTTCTTCCCATAAAGATTTAAACACTAATAGAGAGTTTTGTTGGAATAGAATTTAAGTGTAAAGAGCAGAAATGTACCACACATAGTAACAGGAGGCACTAAGAAGAGACATGAGATGGGAGCGTCAGAAATTGGGGGTCCGCCCTACGCACAAAGTCTCGAATTTGCAAATATCTGAAAGAAAGCATTTCAGGTAAAGCAAACATATCCACCATCTGGTGGAATGAAGCAACCACATATCTGTCCCGGAATGTTCTGATCCCGTACTTGGCCCATATGTTGAAGACACCATCCAAAACAGACAGAGAAAAAAAATGGTTAGCTGATACTGAGAAGGCCAGCGATCAGACCTGAAACCCAAGATGGCATCTAAATTGCGCTCAAATTCTAAGAATAGATTTGACAACTGCATTCCTAGTATACTGGGAAGAGGGAAAATTTACTGGGGAACATCTTAAGGCACCCAGAGAAGATAGAGCACCGAAGGAGGATTCTGACTACAGCCATCAAGAACCTCCTGTTGCCTTTCTCTCTCTGCACCCAACAGACTATGCTCTCATGTTGGCTGCCCAATAATAAAATAGAAAATTGGGCAATCCCATACCCCCTCCTGTTAAGGCTTTGTAAGACTGTCTTCCGCATTTCTGAGTGTTTCCTACTCCACAGAAAGCTTGAAGTGAACCGATCAATTCTGTGAAAAAAAAAGATGTGGGGATGAACACCGGGATGCTCTGAAAGAGATCTAAAAATTTAGGTAGTATGCACAACTTCACCACATTGATGTCCTCACTAATGATAACAGAAGGATGGACCAACATTTGAGGTTCTCTTCTGTCTGCCCTATGAATGGAGCAAAGTTAGCTCCAAGGAGCCCACTAAATTTTCCAGTCACTTGCACTCCTAAATAAGTAAACTGCCTAGTGATAACCTTGAAAGGCAGGCTGTGGAGCATGAGGCTATAAGCTTTACATTCAAAAGAAGGAGCTCACTCTTATTGTACCCCAAAAAATGACCAAGCTTCTCTTTCATAGATAAGATGTTGGGAATTGAATTAGACGGGTCGCCGACATACAATAATAGGTCATCCACATACAGTGATACTCTCCGCTCGATTCCCACCTGATGAATCCCCACCATTCATTTGCTGTTGTGGAAAGCTGCAGCAAGAGATTGAATAGCAATGGCAAATAACAGGGGGAGGGGGAGGCATCTTTACCCAGTGCCCCGGGACAAAGGGAGAAAGCTAAATGCACATCGTTTGTCCAGGCTTAGGCTAGAGGGATGGAATACAGTATTTTGATCCAGAAGATGAGTTTTGGGCCAAACCTGAACTTCTTGAGAGCGTAAAATAAATAATCCCCTTCCACTGATCAAATGCTTTTTCAGCCTCCAGCGAGATTAACATCTCTTGTAGTTTGGAGGTGGCAGGCGCATACGTAATGCTAAATAGTTGCTGAATATTTGAGTACACATGTCTATTTTTAATGCACCCAATCTGATCAAGTGAGATGACAGAGGTCAAAAAGTCCTCCAAGCAAATGGCTAGAATCTGAGATCAGTTTGAGATTCACATTCAGCAGTAAGATCAGTCTATAAGAGCTGTAGATTTATGTGTCCTTATTCTTTTTAAGGATGAGTGAAATTGTCATTTGCCTCAAAATCTGTGGAAGAGAGCGGTTCTCATATGATTCATTGATCATGTGCAGTAATAGGGGAGCCAATCTATCCATAAACTTTTTGTAGAGTTCAATTGGGTACCCATGTGGTCCCGGACATTTCCCCACTAGATATAATTCTGGATGCCCTAACAATTTCTTCAACATGATTGGTTTCTCCAGTGCTGTGGCCTCTTCCCTGCCCACTACGGGGGGGTTCAGTGCCCCAAAAAATTCCTGAAAATCTGCCTCATTGGTGGTACTTTCTGAGATATAGAGGGTAAAAGTCACTAAACAGTTAATTTATTCACTGTGGCTCAGTAGAGGCCCATTTGGAGTCTGCATTTGTGGTATTAGAATTTTGGCGGAGAATTAGCACAGCTGATGAGCTAGTAGCTTACATGCCTTGTCCCCATGTTCATAGTGTGTATACTTAGATTTGAATAGCATCTGTTCTGCTTGATGTGAGGACAAGGTCTCAAAATCTGACTGTAGTTGAAAACGTTCCTTGTATACCTCTGGGGATGCAGCGTATGCAGCATCAACTTGGATGGTATGCCCTAGGAATTCTGATAACCTTCTATTCCTGTGCTTTGCCTTGCGTACTGAATAAGATACGATCTGTCTCCTTAACTAAGCCTTCAATGTCTCCCATAAGATAGCTGCTGAGACTTCTGCAGCGTTATTAAACTCTAAGAAATCATCGATCTGGGTTAAAAGAAATCTAACAAATTCATCATCAGAGAGCAGACAAGTATTAAATTGCCAAAGTATGCGAGGGCCCATGATCCTCCCCACTACAAACTCCACTGTCACAGGAACATGATTCCAGATTACAATGGTTTCACAGGAGCATGAGTGCACAGCCGGGAACAACTTATTATTTATCAAAAAGTAATCTATACACAAATACGTTTAGTGGGCAAGTGAGAAAAAAGAATATTCCCTACTGGTTGGGTAAGGATCTGACACCACGTATTCTGTGAGAAACTGTTTAATAGTTTCTGCTGACTTGAAAGGTACAGCGGTCCTGGTGGGGGAGCAGTCCAGGGCAGGATTCAACCAGTAGTTGAAATCTCCGACCAGTATCAACTGATATGAATTCAAATTTGGAACCATCAGAGAAAGTTTTCACAGTCACAGTTTGTGATATACACATTGGCTAACACCAGGAGTGTCCCATGTAATTTACCTGTGACAATGGCATATCGATCATTTGAGTCAGAAATGACATTGGCTATTACCAAGGTTAAGGACGTGAGGATTAGGATTGCTGCCCCCCACTTCCCCACCCACACCTTCCCCACACCACCCCCCCCACCCCACCCCCCCACCGCATACCTTGATGTGAAAAGTTGAGTGAAAGCATTGACTCCCCATTCTCTACAAAGCCTAAAATAGTCCACTGACCTGAGGTGGGTCTCTTGGAGAAATGCATGTAGGTCCCAGTTCTCGAAGATGCTGAAATATCTTAGTGCTCTTAACAGGATGATTTAATCCCCTGACATTCCAGCTATGAACTTGATCGCTCTGAGGTCAGAACATAGGGGTCTCCTATCAGAATTCCATAATCCTAACAGTAGTGTGGAATCCCTCCTTAGTGGGGAGTTTCCATTCAACTGTTGATATCAGCATACGCCAGACCCCAAGGCCCCACCATACCGCCAGCCTCGAGGAATCATGAGAAAGAGAGGGAGGGCTTGAAAGTGGCCAAAGCACACCCACAGAGAAAAAAACATAGCAAAGAAGACACAGAAACATCCACATGGACCAAACCCCCCAAACAGCGTATCTGTGCTTCTAATTTCCTTATCGTGGTGCCTTCGCAGAACTCCACATGGGATATAATCTCCACCTCAATTCCCATCGCAGTCACAGGTGCTATAATCTGAAAAGGTCTGTAGAAATACCAAACACTTAACAATTAACCTAACAGTCGCAAAAGATATTACCCTTTCCTGGACAACTCGATCCTAGCATGTAGGTTTATAAAAAACTAAAATCAGTTTATATCTGCCATGCGGACAGATTTAAAAGTCTGTCCACAAATTTCATTGCCACTGCTGGATCTGTGAACTTGTACTCGGTTCCACTGTTGAGAGTAATCCTCAAGCAGGCTGGAAAGCCAAGCCTGAACCTGGCCCCAGGACATCACGCAGAAGTCGATTGACATCAGCAAAGGCTGCCCTTCTTCTTGCCACTGTCAAGGTAAAGTCTGGAAATATCAACAGCTTATTTTTCTGGTATTTCAGAGTGGTAGCCTGTGCTGCTTGCTGCAGGATTCTGTCTCGTGCCGAGGTGTAATGCTCTTGTGCAATAAAGGGTCGAGACACTTTTCCTGATCTAGGCCTTGCCTGTAATACTTTGTGTGTGCCAACCAGAAGCGGCTCATCCTCAAGTTTTAGCACATTCTTCAATAGCTGGGCAACAAAGTCTGTGATATTTGGGCTGTCGATTCCCTCCGAAGGCCTATCAGAGAGATGTCATTTTGTTTTTTGCGTCCTTCCATCTCATAACATTTCTTCCTTAAGGATTTAATCTCCAATGTCAAATAGTGACTTCTTCTTCAGCTCTGAGATAGTGTTTCCATTAAATGCCTCCGAGTCCTCAAGCTCTTTCAAGCAGTTCTTGTGAACGACAGTGACACATGAGAGATCTAACAGCAGATCTGAGCTCCTCTCTCAGCTCATCTATCTTGGCCTGCAACTCAGTGGCCCACCCATCCAACTTACTGTTCAATCTATGCATGGCCTCCGTAGTAGCTTCCCCTGTCCTATCACTCAGCTTGTTCTGATCAGGAACCCCTCCAGGAGTGGTGGAGTCCCACCCACTGCCCCTATGGTCCCACTCTTTGATTTTGATTTGCCTCTGCCATTTTGCCAGTGCCTTGGGCTTACACATGTCCTCCAGCCTGGAGTGCTATTTCTTGGTTTACATATCAAGCTATCTCACTATTCCATCTAATGGAATTCTTACATGGGTGCTTTTCACCTTCAGCCTTCCTGGGCGAATAAAGACAGCAAAAGTTTCCCAGCTGAGCTGCAAGTTGCAATCTACTTTCTCACGTTAATGTGCCCTTGGTTTAGTAAGAAAGAAACAGCACAGTGTACTCAGGTTAATCTGACATAGGAGTTTCTCCCTGGGCTGCTTTTCACTTTAAATCAATTCACACTTGACTGAGTGAATAAACTACAAGGTGGTTCCAGGCTCGACTGCAAGTCCCAGAATACCTTTCAATGATCTCTAGTTGCAAAAAAAGCAATTCAAAAGTAGAAGTAGCAGTTTGCAATTTGCAGCAGAACCTCAGTAGCTCCTACTCCCCTTCTTTCTTGGCAAAAAAAAGTAAGAAGTCTTACAACATCAGATTAAAGTCCAACAGGTTTATTTGGTAGTAAACACCACTAGCTTTTGGAGTGCTGCTCTCTTGTCAGGTAAGTGGAGTTCTGATCTCAAACAAAGCATTTTTAAAAGCATTTAGACAGTTACATGGATAAAATGGTGATAGAGGGATTTCGGCCAGATGGGAACAATTGGGGCTAGCTTAGTGGTAAAATCTGGGTGGCACGGTCAAGTTAAGCTGAAGGACCTATTTCTATGCCGTAAACCTCAATGATCTCTATTAGTGAACACTGGTTTTCTCCTCAACATTAATCAACATTCTTCACTCTGTCAGTTAATGTTGGCACATCTCTATGTTCCAAATCCAAATACCAATCCCTAATTCAGTTATCTTCTCTCTTTCCTCTTCACTCTTAGCTCCTCCCTTTGTTGTTCCTCTATCTCCAAACGTTATGAAACGCTGTTGTGTCTTATATTGATTCCAGCCAATGCAGCCACCTTAAAATTTCCCCACTCCTTTTTCTACCATAATGAGACCATTACAAACCTCTCATGGTGGAAGCAAGGGAAGAAAATTGATTGAAGTTCCCCTTTAAGGGTGTCCTCAAGCTGTTGAAGTAAGTTTGTTTCTGTAGCTAACTTACCTGATAGTGAATGCGATGTCCATCTGGTGTTAATGGATAAATGTCCTGAGGAAGAAAAATCACTGCTCTTAAAACAATGTTTTAACGTTGCATAACAGAATTTGCTGAATACATTGGCTCCATGTAAATTGAAGATTTTCAAATTATCATACAGAATGAAGGAATTTGATTGGTCACAAGCTGCAAATAATAGTGAGTCACTATTCTCAATAAATCACTGGATAAGCCACAAAGAAATTCTGCTTTCTGCCCCTAAAGACAATTGTAGGGCCAAGCAGACAGGTCAGGTGCTTCAGCTCCAACTCATAATGTCCATGGTTAACAATAAAAAATTCCCATAACAGTACAACAATCTGAAGCCTTCTACAGAGATCAATGGCAATTTTCTCTGTGTATTCCTTCAACAGTTAGAGTTGGAAGGGAACATGTATAAATACCCATTGACAGCACCATAATGTCACAGATTTGTATCTTACCTCCTGGAGTCGGTCGATGTACCTGCGACAAGTCTCCAAGTCACAGTCTCCATGGACGACAATGATTCCCAGTGGGATGGCTGCAGGATAAAATTAATAATGTTAAGTCATTATATACATTGAATCAGTCATTGTATTGTGCAGGGATTGTCACTGTTGAACAGACTGGCGAATCTCTGACAGAAGTAATCTTTAATATATTACTGAGTCACATAGTCACTGAGTCAGTGGACTTCTATGTCATTTTTAGGAAGATTGCAGCATAATGCCAATATCACTGGACTAGTAATCCAGAGACCCAGGGCTAATGCTCTGGGATCTAGGTTTAAATCCCACCACAGGTTGCTGAAATTTAAGTTCAATGTAATGGTGATAATTAAGCTATCATCGATTGTCGTAAAAACCCATCTGGCACACTAATGTGTTTTAGAGAAGGAAATCGCCACCTTTAGCTGGTCTAGCCCAAACTATGCATGACTCTTGATCCACAGCAATGTGGTTGATTCTTGGATAAAGGTAAAGTTGCCATAATCTCAGATGACAAGAAGGCTGGTGGTCAAGCGGGGAGCAAGGTGGACCTTCATGAATATCCTCAGTTGTGCTGTTGGCATTATTCTGCATCATGAACCAGTCGCCCAGTCAACTCAGCCAACCGATCCTGATCGACTCTTAATTGCCCCCTGCAATGACCGAGCAACCCACTCAATTCAAAGGCTATTAGGGATGGTCAACAGATGTTGGCCTTGACAGTAACACACACATCCACATCCATGAAGAAATAAAATTTAATTAGTAATCCCATAGCTTTGTCAACAATGAATCTAATCCTCACAGTTCACTATGTTATGGTATTTAAATTGTCAACAGTAAGCTGCCACTTCTTCATCATGGTTAATCAGTAGGCCTGATTTTACTAATTGGAGGCTAAGGGCCAGATTTGGAAGTAAAACGGATCCGAGCCTAGAATCCTCATTCCAGCATGCCCATATGCTTTTTGCCGGCTCCGATCCAGTCCATGCTGTGGGCAGGGCTTAGCGCTGCCGGAATAATTGGAGCTCTGAACTGTGCATGTACAATTCAAAAAAAATCTGAAACAGCAAGCCTGAGTGCGAAAAACAAAACAAGCAGAGAGCCGAGGGGGTGAGGTGGTTGGTGGTGGTGAGCCACGATCAGACTCCCTGGGAGGCATGCCCCCCTGGTAGAACATAGAAAATAACAGCGCAGAACAGCCCCTTCGGCCTTCGATGTTGCGCCGACCAATTAGGAAGAAGCAATGACCCTCCAAACTAAACCATTCCCTTTTCGTCCATAAACTTATCTACTAACCTCTTAAATGCCACCAAACTTGGCGCATCTACAACTGCCGCAGGCAGGTCATTCCATACCCTAACCACCCTCTGGGTAAAGAACCTACCTCTGATATCCGTCCTATAACTACCACCCCTTAATTTAAAGCTATGTCCCCGCGTGCTAGCTTTCTCCATCCGAGGAAAAAGGCTATCACTGTCCACCCTATCTAAACCTCTAATCATCTTATATGTTTCGATTAGGTCCCCTCTTAGCCGCCTCCTTTCTAACGAAAACAACCTCAAATCCCTCAGCCTCTCGTCATAAGACCTGCCCTCCATACCAGGCAACATCCTGGTAAACCTCCTCTGTACCCTCTCCAATGCATCCACATCTTTCTTATAATGCAGGGACCAGAACCATACACAATACTCCAAGTGCGGCCGCACTAGAGTTTTGTACAGTTGCAACATGACGTTGCGGCTCCGAAGTTCAATCCCCCTACCAATAAAAGCTAAGACTCCGTATGCCTTCTTAACAACATTATCGACTTGATTGCCAACTTTCAGGGATCTATGCACACATACACCAAGATCCCTCTGTTCATCAACACTATTAAGAGTCATACCATTAGCCCTATACTCTACACATTTGTTATTCCTGCCAAAGTGAATTACCTCACACTTTTCCGCATTAAACTCCATTTGCCATCTCTCGGCCCAGCTCTGCAACTTGTCCAAGTCTCTCTGCAAACTATAACACCCCTCTTTACTATCTACCACTCCACCGACTTTAGTGTCATCCGCAAATTTACTAATCCATCCTTCAATACCCTCATCCAGATCATTTATAAAAAATTACAAACAGCAGGGGCCCCAAAACAGATCCCTGAGGTACACCACTTGTAACCGAACTCCACAATGAATATCTTCCATCAACCACCACCCTCTGTCTTCTATCAGCTAGCCAATTCCTATCCAATTAGCTAAATCACCCTCAATCCCATACATCTGCATTTTCTGCAGAAGCCTTCCATGGGCCACCTTATCGAACGCTTACTAAAGTCCATATATACCACATCAACTGCCTTACCCCCATCCACCTCTTTGGTCACTTTTTCAAAAAATTCAATAAGGTTAGTTAAGGCACGACCTACCCTTCACAAAACCATGCTGACTGTCCCCAATCAATTCATTTCTCTCTAAATAACTATAAATCCTATCCCTAATAATTCTCTCCAATACTTTGCCCACAACAGAAGTAAGACTCACCGGCTTATAATTCCCCGGAAAGTCTCTATTCCCTTCTTGAACAATGGGACCACATTCGCTATCCTCCAGTCTTCCGGCACTATACCCATAACCAACGACGACCTGAAGATCAGAGCCAGAGGCTCTGCAATTGCCTCTCTCGCCTCCCAGAGAATCCTAGGGTAAATCCCGTCCGGCCCAGGGGACTTATCCAACTTCAAACCCTCAAGAATATCTAGCACATCCTCCCTATCTACTTCAATACCTTCCAGTTTGCTACCCTGTACCTCAGTGTTCTCCATAACTACATTTACATCACCCTGCGTGAATACCGAAGCGAAATATTTATTCAGTACCTCTCCAATCTCCTCAGGCTCCACGCACAACTTCCCACTGCTGTCTATGACTGGCCCTAATCTTGCCATAACCAATCTTCTATTCTTAACATATCTAAAGAAAGCTTTAGGATTCTCCTTGATCCTATCAGCCAAAGTCTTCTCGTGTCCCCTTTTAGCTCTCCTCAACTCACTCTTTAGCTCCCTCCTGGCTAATCTATAGCTATCCAGTGCACTAACTGAGCCTTCAAGACTCATCCTTTTTCCTTTTAACCAGCAAATCAACTTTTTTAGTACACCATGGTTCCCTTACTCGACCATTTCCTCCTTGCCTGACAGGGACATACTTATCAAGGACTCGCAGTAGCTGCTCCTTGAATAAGCTCCACATTTCAGATGTTCCCAGTCCCTGTAGTTTCCTAGTCCAACCTATGCACCCTAATTCCCTTCTTATGGCCTCATAATTACCATTCCACCAGCTATAACTACTGCCCCCAGCTTCATGCCTATCCCTATTCATCACTTAGGTGAATGTAACCGAATTGTGGTCACTATCACCAAAATGTTCACTAACTTCCAAGTCTGACACCTGGTCTGCCTCATTGCCCAGCACCAAATCTAATGTAGCCTCACCTCTAGTTGGCCTATCTACATACTGAGTCAAAAAACCTTCCTCATACTTTGTACAAAAACTTTCCCCTCTAACGAGCTAGAGCTATCGCTATTCCAATCAATATTAGTATAGTTAAAGTCCCCCATAACAATTACCCTATTAATTTCACTCCTGTCCAGGATCGACTTTCAAATCCTTTCCTCTACCTCTCTAGAACTCTTAGGAGGTCTATAAAAGCCTCCCAACAGGGTGACCTCTCCTCTCCTGTTTCTAATCTCAGCCCATACTACCTCAACAGACAAGTCCTCATCAAACTTCCTTTCTGTCACTGTGATACAGTCTTTGACTAATAATGCCACTCCTCCCCCCATTCTACCTCCTTCTCTACTCCGACTGAAGCATTTGAACCCCGGAACCTGCAACAACCATTCCTGTCCCTGCTCTATCCATGTCTCTGAAATGGCCACAACATCGAAGTTCCAGGTACTGATCCAAGCTGCAAATTCGTCCACTTTATTGCGAATACTTCTTGCATTAAAGTATACGCATTTCAAACCATGCACTACTCCACCTGTATGCTGCTGTGCTTTACAGTTCTCATCTATGACCCCCCTATTCTCGTCCCTCTTAACATCCAAACTACTCAGGATCCCACCCCCCCTCTGAATGTTTAAAGCCCCCTGCATAGCCTTTGCAAATTTTCCCCCCAGGATATTGGTTCCCCTCTGGTTCAGGTGTAGACCATCTCTCTTGTAGAGGTCCCACCTATCCCAGAATGAGTCCCAATTGTTCAGGAACCTGAACCCCTCCCTCCTGCACCATCCCTGCAGCCACGAGTTCAAACATTCCCTCTCTCTGTTCTTCTCTAAACTATCCCGTGGCACAGGCAAGAATCCAGATATAACCACTCTGTCTGTTTTGGCCATCATTGGTAGATGCCCCATGACCAGACCCCCCTGGGAGGTAGCACCCCACCCCAGCGATCCACCACCCCCACCCCCCGCAGGAGGCAGGACACGCCAGCAGACCACCCCCCCCATCCCTGCAGGCTGCCCCCCTCCCCCAGTCTCCTGCCCGGGAGGTAGGCCTCCCTCCCCTCAGCAGAGCACACCCCCAACCTACCTCGATTGCTGTTCCATCCTTCTGACCTGCACTTGGTGATGTGGAGATGCTGGCGTTGAACTGGGGTCAACACAGTAAGAAGTCTCACAACACCAGGTTCAAGTCCTATTGGACTTTAATCTGGTGTTGTGAGATTTCTTACTGCACTCGTTGGAAAGCACTTTTCTGGCTTCTGCAGTGTCTGTCGGAGGAGGGGGTGGGCTCAGATGGATCTTTGGTTGAGGTGGTGGGGAGGGTCTCCAGATGCCCCCCAAATCAGAGATCCATTTGAGCCCGTCCCCCTCCTCCAGTAGATCGCGGAGTGGTGTGCTCTGCCGAGGAGGACCAACTTCCCGGGGGAGTCTGATTGTCAGCAGCGGGGAGGAAGGCTGCCGGGTTGGTTAGCATTGGGTCTGCGAAGGGTGTTCGAGGAGGATGGGCTTCAGAGGTTCCCCTGTGGAATAGGAATCCACTTTGGATTTTTATTCTACAGGTTTATAACAGCGCGGATCTGGAACGGATCCAAAGATGGTAAAGTGGGATTTGGCAATAGAGATGAGCGAGCGGTTCATTAAGTCGATTTAAATGCATGCCCAATTTTGGTGTTGGTAAAGGTGCAATCTGCTCGGTTTTGGGTGCAGAGTGCGTTACAGGCCCGATGCCCCGAGTTTACTGCGATTTTGCACCCAAAAATGGGCGCGACTCTTTGGTAAAATCGGGCCAGTGTTTTCACTTGGGGCAAAGTTCAGGGGGCTGGGCGGGGTGGGGGGGAGCAGTGGCTGGGAGGGGGAAGGCTGGCTCGGACAGCAATTGGCAGCAGGTTCCAATGTCCATACTGGGTGTTGGAGGGAGCGTAGCAGGAGATCTCCCAGTACACTGTGCCTGTGCAATGGTGCCCCGAGAACTCAACTCCCCACCTCTGCAGACTTTCCCCCTTTCCTCCCCTCCTACAGTTTATAGGGTGAATTTTCCCATTCTGCCCGCTACAGAAATCGTAGCAAGTGAGGGGCAGACCAGGGAAAGATCCATTAACCTCAGGTGGGATTTTCCAGTTTTGGAGCAAGCACGGACGGAAAATTCCGCCATAATGTTTATAAATTGACACCTTCCCTATTTTGACTTTCTAATTTGGTTTCGACTTCACCACACCATGCCAGCAAATGAGTTAATGTTCATTTGTGCACATTGACATTTTGCACTGCTGATCTTTTATAGTTTTACTATATAAAAAAATGAATCCATGGAAATAAAGGAAGGCTTTCCTATTGATGTGATTGGGATCCTGGCACCTTTTTCACTGAACCGTTTGTCTGATTCAGGTCAGGGATGGCATTATTGGATCCTGAGAAAGTTTCGAAACACTGCACTGACCACCCAGCCACTGGTACCCTTCATTTAAAGACTAAGTCCAAAAAAATCCATTCTCACCCAATAAAAAATGTCAAAGATGGATTAAAATGTGTGAAATCATTAACTAAGATAGTGAATGTAAATGCCTCAGGTCAAAGGAAAAATAGATAACTAGTGTGTGGGCATTGAGCTTTGGTTCAATATCCTATTTATTACATTGTTCCAAAGCGAAAATTAGTTCAGACATCTCACCTTAAGATTTTCAGGAACCCATTATGTTGTGAATCCAAGGACGGCCTGTATATGACAGGCATATCGAACACAGCATCCTCACTATCCTTTGGTCCCAGACTCTGACACTTGCGGTCAATTATGAATCCCAGTTATTTTATTCTGTTCCTCTCTCCTTGCGTCCGTGCAGCTTAGGGTAACTGCTAACAATGTGCTCTTTTGCTTTTACTTGATGTAACAGGTACCGAGACCCAGTTTTAAGCTAGCCACACTAATAGCATTGGGTACAAGGTTGGGTTTTAACACTCCTTTGAATGATAATATTGGGATGGAAAGGTGACATTCACCCAATCCCAGTGGTCTCTCCCAGTGACTTAAGTTACAACTACCCCCAGTACCCCCATCTCCACTCACACGTCTCTTGTAGCTTTTCCTTGTTGTACTGTGGGCTTTCATAGTCCTGGAGACTGATCCTGTTCACTCTAATCCTCAGCCGGCCTGGCACAGTATGAGGGCTAAAAAACAGAGTCAAGTAAGAGACAAGTGAGAAGGTTATGAGTTTGTGATTAAGAAGATGGAATGATGGAGATCAAGCTGGGATCTCTCAGCTGCTGTGTATCCACAGGATTCTGGATATTGTCCAACCAAAACAACCAACTAGTCAGAGGTGTTGCTATGATAACATTGTTTTCACCATTCACTAATTTTAGCTAAAAATGCCTCATCAAATTAAAGGTCTCTCACAAGTATATTTATGTAACATATATTTGCTTCCATTCAGAGCACCTTCTTCTTGTAAATAGAATTCTGGAATCTATTAATGTTGCTTTCTATCTGGCACTAATGAACAGTCTTTTGACTTCATAAGAGCAATCCATACAAGATTCCTAAAACTCAGCCAACCTTTTGCTTCATCTATACTCGCACCCTCTCTCCACCCACATCCTCACTCTCAAGCCATCTCCACATCCTCACTCCACCCACTCCTACACCCTCATTCTCCATTCACCCCACGTTCCCTCACTCCACATTCTGCCTCCATCCATCCCCAGACCCTGTCTCCACTGACATCCTCATGCTTCATCCAATCCCATATACTCTCTCTATCCAGCCCCACAACCTCACTCTCCATCAAGCCCCCCACACTCTCCAGCCACCTCCATGCCTTCACTCCATCTACCCCCACAAACTCTCTCAATTCACCTCCACACTCTTTCCATCCAGCCCCACACCCCTCATTCCATTTATCCCCACACCGCCTCACTCCACCTGGCCCCATAGCCCTCTCCGTCCATTTTCATACCCTGATTCTTCATCCACCTCACTTGCCATTAACCTACATCCTCTCTCCACCTAATCCAGTCCCACACTTGTGTACTTACTTCTACCAAACCCCCTTAATTACTCTGCTTAAACCTGTGTTGTCTAGCAGTCAAGTAATGCCTTAATTTTAAAATTCTTATCCTTGTTTTCAGATCCCTCAATGGTCTCATCTTTCCTTATCTCTGTAATCTCCTCCCAATCTGAGAAATCTGCACTTGTCTAATTCTGGCCTCTGGAGTATCTCTGATTTTAATTGTTCCACCATTGGCAGCTATGTCTTCGGCTGCCTGGGCACACGCTCTGGAACTCCTTCCCCATTCTGTGCTTCTTGTTCCTCTTTAAGATACTTCTATGAACCAATTTCTTGGACTAAGTTTTTTGTCACCTACCTGAATATTATCATATGTAGTTTGGTGTTCAATAATGCTTTATAATGCTCCTGAGAAATTTTATTGCATTGAAGGTGCAAAATACATATAGGTTTTGTTGCTTACCCATTTCTATAATATACCCTGTTGTAGCTACCTGTTATTAGCTTGGATATTTCTCCTGGTTTGTATCTGGTGCACTTCATCAAAGACAAAGCATGAGATACAGACATCCATACAAATGACAAAGACAATGGACATTGATCGACCAGTGTGGCAAGCCAAGAAGATCATGCCCGAAGCTGAAAAACTGATTCAGTTTTTCAGGGTATACAGAACAGAATTTTAAAGTGTGCAGATGACGCAAAACTAAGAAATGCAGCAAATTAACAAGGAGGACAGCAATGTACCTCACAAGGATATGCACAAACTGATGAAATGCTTACAGACACAGCGGATGAAATTTAACATAGAAAAGTGTGTTGAAAGGAAGAGGAAATGCAACTAAATGGTACAATTGTAAATGACTACAGGAACAGTGAGACCTGTGCACTGATTAACTCTATCAATAGGCCAGCAGAGACACAATGGGCTGAATGGTCTCCTACAATGCTGTATCACCTTGTGGATAGACAAAAGCTTATTTCCTTTGTCGGTATTTGCATTGAGTTCTCACATTGTCACCAATGCCACATTCCATTTCAGTGACCAAACCCGGTGACTGAGAAGCACTGGCTATCTTTTACATTGGCACTTCACCAAAAAACACACAAAAAGGTTAAAGCTCAATGTGTAGGCTGTGTGAATATAAGTGTGGAGATCATATAGCCCACAAAGAGTCCTATGACACATTTTTACTCACTAATCAAAAATGCAAGTAGCTGCATCTGCATTGTTAATTAGCCAAATGTGGTTTACGGATTGGACGACCATACTTGTTCCAAACACTTCACTGCCAACTCACACCCTCAATACTGAGGTGGAAAATACTGATTATGAAATATCAGACACAATGGTCCCTCTGCTGCTGGAGTGTGATGCATGTGAAGGGTAGCAGGTCGAGCCTGAATAAAGTACGTGAAGTGCTGGAAACTATTGTAGAGCTTTGTTTAATTACTTGAATTACATACCTGTAAGTATAAATATCGTGTAAAAAAGTCTTTGAAAGTGTTTCTGGAGGACATGGGCTGAACATTTGTAGAAGTATAATTTGTAAGTTTTAATAATACAAATCAGCAGTCAGTGTGGATTCAGGAAATGGAATTTAGGATAAACAAATTGTACTCAGAATAACAATAGCTGAATAATGTCATGAATTTGATGTCAAATGCTCCTGAGGCTCAACTAGGCAGTAAATAAACATACATGAATTCTTGAATTTGTTTTCTAGATATTGGGTGGGATTTTCCAATCTTGTTTGTAATGAACAAATACACCTAAATCCCTCTGTTCTTTTAGAACTATAACCTTTATTTCATACAGTCTCTCCGTGCTTTTCTATTAAAATGCATCATGTCACATTTCTCTGAATTAAATTTCATCTGCCACCCATCCATCCAATTTATCAATTTGTTTCTGCCCTTTTCAAGTGCTACACCATACTCTTCACAGCTCACACTCCTTCCAAGTTTCATATCTTTTACCAATTTTGAAATTGTATCCATACATCAAGATCTAGGGCACTAATATATGATTCAGGCCAAACTACGTTGGATACAGGCATCAGTGACACAGTGTTACATATCTCTGTCTGTTTTGCCCATTCCCCACTGACTTTGTGTGTGGAGCATATCATGGCTTTGGTGTGTTTACAAAGTAGTGACAAAAGAAGCCAATAAGGAGCAGAAGGTATGGGTGCAGAGAGAGGATTGTTACTTACAGTGTGAAGCTGTCAGGAGGAGCAGAGACACGTCTTAGATCAGCATGCTGCACCTTATGGATACTGTGCAAACCAGCACACCACGCCAGCCACAGATCAGGGAGTGAAGAGGAAAAACATATTGCATTTAGACAGTGAAGAAGGCCAAGGAAAATTACTCCTCAATAAGTAATCAGTGCAGCAGGTAGGGGAAACAATAGCATTATGGTAATATCAATAGATAAGTGCTCTGGTGTCACAAATACAAATCCCACCATGGTAGTGGATGGAATTTAAATTTAATTTATTAGTAAATCTAGAAATCTAGAAACTAGTTTCAATAATGATGATCATGAAACTATTGTCAATTGGTGTAAAAACCCATCTGTTTCACTAATGTCCTCTTGGAAAGGAAATCTGTTGTCCTTACCTGGTCTGATCTAAATGCAACTCTAGACCCACAGAGATGTGGCTGGCTCTGAATTGCTCCCTCTGAAATAGCCAAGCAAGGCACTCAGTTGTACCAAATGGCTACAGAAATGTCAAAAAAGAATAAAACTGGAAAAACCACCTGATATTGACCAGGGCACCAAAAATGACAACAGTAAACACAGCCCTGTCAACCTGATGGCTCACCTGACTGACATCTGGGGACTGTGCCAACATTGGGAGAGCTACCCAGCAGCTAGTCAAATACCAACTTAATATAGTCATATTCATGGACTCTTGCCCTCTAGACAATATGCTAGACACGAACACCATCATTTCTGGGCATGTCCTATGCCATTGGCAGAACAGACAGTCTGTGGAAAAGAACTCCCAGCTTCATACTGAGATACCCTCCATTGTGTTGTGTGGCACAACCATTGTGCAAAATAAAATGGTTCCGAAAGATCCACCAATTAAAAACTGGGCATCCGTGACATGTTGTGGACTTTCAGCACAGCAGAATTGTATTCACCCACCATCTGTAACCACATTTCCCGCATATTCCTTGCTAACGTTACTATCAAGCCAAGAAATCAAACCTGTTTAAAAAAAATACAAGAATTTCAGAAGCAGCACCAGGCCAAATAAAATGGGATACAATCTAGTGAAGCTACAATACTGGACCACTCGCACGCTAAACAGCAGAAGCAGGAAGTGAAAGAAAGAGTTAAGTGATTTTACAACCAATGAATCACATCAAAGCTCTGCTGTTCTTTCACGTGATTAAAGAACTCATTGGATGAGGAAGCTCCACCAATATCCTTAGTCTCAATGATGGAGAAGCCCAGCACATCAGTGCAAAAGACAAAGCTGAAGCATTAGAACTAATCGTCAGCTTGATGTGCCAAGTGGATGGTCCATCATGGTCTCTTCCAGAGGTCCCCAGAATCACTGATGCCAGTCTTCAGCAATTCAATTCATAGAATCATAGAACCCTACAGTACAGAAAAAGGCCCCTCGGTCCATCACTGAACACAATCTCACCCAGGCCCTATTTCCATATCCCTACATATTATACCCACTAATCCCTCTAACCTACACATCCCTGAACACTAAGAGGCACTTTCTTAGCATGGCCAATCAACCTAACCCACATATCTTTGGACTGTGGGAGGAAACCAGTGCACCTGGAGGAAACCCACACAGATATGAGGAGAATGTGCAAACTCCACACAGCAGTGACCTGAGCCGGGAATTGAACTCAGGACCATGGAGCTGTGAAGCAGCAGTGCTAAGCACTGTGCCACCATGCCGCCTTGATTCAGTCCATGTGATATCAAGAAACAGCTGAAGGTACTGGATAGCAATGGGTTCTGGCAACATTCCATCAATAATACCGAGGGCTTGTGCTCCAGAATTAGTTGCAACCCTAACCAAGCTGTCCTAGTGCAGCTACAACACTGGTATTTATACAACAATATGGAAAATTGCCCAGGTATGTCCTAGCCATAAAATGCAAGTCAAAATTACCACCCCAATACTCCTCTCAATCATCAGTAAAGTGATGGAAAGGATCATCAACAGTGCTATCAATCACAACTTACTCAGCAATAACCTGCTCATTGACACTCAGTTTGGCCAGCGCCATTTAGCTCCTGACTTTATTACAGCCTTGATTCAAACATGGATAAAAAAGCTGAACTCCAGAGGTGAGATGAGAGTGACTGTCCTTGACATCAAAACAGCATTTGACAATTGCAGCATCAAGAAGTCTTAACAAAATCAGGGGGAAAGCTCTCTATTGGTTGGAGTTATACACAGCAAAAGGAAGGTGGTTGTAGTTGTCCCAGGACATCGCTGCAGGAGTTCATCAGGGTCGTGTCCTATGCCCAACCATCTTCAGCTACTTCATCAATGGCCTTCCCTCTATCATAAGTAAAGTTTATTAGTCACAAGTAAGACTTATATTAACACTGCAATGAAGTTACTATGAAATTACCCTAGTCACCACAGTCTGGCACCTGTTTGGGTCAATGAACCTAACCAGCACATCTTTCAAGATGTGGGAGGAAACCCAAACAAGCACAGGGAGAGCGTGCAAAGTCCACACAGACAGTGACCCAAGCTGGGAAATGAACCCGGATCCCATAAGGTGGAGATGTTCATTGTTGTCCATTGCACAACGTTTACCATTCACGACTTCAATCACCATTTCCAACAAAAGACAATCAGGACATCTCCCCTTGACATTCAATGAGATCATCATTGCTGGGTGACACCTGTCAAAATCCTGAAGGTTACCATTGATCTGAAACTGAACTGACCAGCCATATAAATACTATCTGGAAAGATCAGAGGCTGAGAATTCTGTGATGAGTACTTCACCTCCTGACTCCCCAAAGCCTATCCACCATCTACAAGGTATAAGTCAGGAGTGTGATGGAATGCTCTTCACTTGCCTGGCTAGGTGCAACAACATTCAAGAAACTCAATGCCATCCAGGACAAAACACGCTGTGTGATTGATACGCTCTTCCACTCAGGTTTTGTGGCAGTAGTATATCATCTACAGGATGCACTGCAGCAATCCTTTAACAACACCCTCCAAATCTGTGACCTCTACTATTTAGGAGGGCAAAGCAACAGATACACGGGAACACAAAAACCTGCAGTTGCAGTTCCAAGCCACTCACCATCCTGACTTGGAAATATATCAACATCCCTTCACTGACGCTGAATTAAAATCCTGCAACTCCCTCCCTAATAGCATTGTGGTATACTAAAACACATGGACTACAGTGGTTCAATAAGGCAGCTCACCACCACCTTCTTAAGTAAAATTAGGAACAGGCTAATAAATACTGGTGCAGCAGTGACATTCGTAAACTATGTAAGAATAAACAAAAAAACATCAGGCTGGGAAGATAATGTTTCAAATGCTTGAGATAATTTTACAGAATGGATTAGGAAAGAGATCCACAGTGAGAGAGGTTTACTTCTGCAAAATATTACTCTTCACAGATGTCTCTCAAATAACATCAGACAAAATGAAAAACCAGCATTGTAACCAAAGTTGTCCGCTTCCTAGCTTCTGGGTTAAGTAAAAATTGCTTCCCCAACAGCATTTGCAAACTACCCTGCAAGACATTAGTCTTGGCTCCATTTAGGTACAATTTGTCCAGCTGTACAAATTCCTACTCTCCCAGATTAGATTCCCATATCCCAAGACCCCCAGCCACACTTTCATTTTCTCCATTTTCTTACTTCTCTACATGGTGCTGGGAATAATCTGAATGTTGTTTGAAGTCCTGCTTGCTAGTCCCTTGTCTAGTTCCCTAAAATCTGCTTTTAGGACCTCAACCCTCCTTCCACCTATGTAGTTAGTACCAAAATGGAGAATGAACACTAGACTAGAGACTAGACGTGTTTTATAGGGAGACTTCTAGTATGGTCCTCATTAAAAAACTACTGGGTGGCTAAGTAGACGATTTCTACTGGGCTTCTCTCAACCACCACCTTCTTCTTCAAAAAATACAATTAGATTTGATAGGCATTGCCTTTTGACGAAACCATGTTGGGTTTCCCTATTATGTCCTTCTCTACCTAAGGGATGAAGCATTGTGTCTCCAAAATTCCATCAAACTTTATTCCTATTCTCAATGTCAAGCTAATAAACCCATAATGATTCTTTTCTGTCTTGTCACCTTTTCAAAAATGGGGACTATATTTGGCTCCTTTCTATCTATAGGAACGATTAGCACCTCAGTAAGTGATTGCGAATATGAGTGAGGGGCTTTGTAGATACTGATCAGGACTTTCCATGTCCCCTGTGGTGGCAGAGACAGCCCGCCATTGGCTGGCAACAGGATTGAAAAGGATTTTCCATTCTATGCACCCCCTACTGTAAGAAAACTCATGGCAGGTTCACCACTGGGGGGACTGGATAATCCTGCTAGCGAGAATAGTCAGAAAATTCTGACATATGCATCTCATCTCCCTGAGGAATCTTGAAAATGTTTCATTGCAGCTCTTCCTATTTTCAAAATCTCAATTCTTCACGAAACAATTTGTTCATTTAATTTAATATTAATTTTACAGATAAAATCAATTCTAAGAGTGAACATTATCTCCAAGAATGAAGACTGACAGAATGGCATTGGCATATTGGCACTACCATTATACCAGGGGCAGTGCTGTACCATTTTCCTGACTACTTGGTGGCTGCACTGACCTCTGCACCTCTGACATGATCATCTCGACCACTGAAGAACAGCAGTGACTTCTGGTGGCATGATATCATGCTGGCTGAGAGTGGCGGGGGGAGAGCTGATGTTTCAGGAAGATATAGTGTTATGCCATTTACTTATAGTTAAATTCATATAGTTGGATGGTAATCAAGGTCACACCCTTGCTGGGTGTGATCCTGATTATGTTGCCAGTTGGGAAGATCTCATTCTGAGAGATCCCTAGCACAAATCCCATTATGGCCCTCTTGCAAGAGTTAGCAGCTATAGTGGGATTTGTACCCATGTCGAATGGGCCTGGAAAATCCTGTGTTTTAGCCAATGAGTCCATTATAACATGTCTTTGAACATCCTTCAATGTCCCAATAGTCTTTGACAGCTCACCACCTCTTCACATCATTGATAAAAAGCTTTTTCCCATCACTTGCATTAATTTGTAGAAATATTTTCATTTATATTTTGCCTGTCTTTGTGCACAACCAGCCAGTCTTTGGGCTTTTCTTATCATGTTTTCCGGAGTGCAAATTTATCTTCCATATTTTTAATCTTGATATTAAAACCTTACCAATTGCATTCTAAATTGGACTTATCATCACCAAGTTGGGTTAGCCAATTTACCTACTCTATGCCATGTGAATGAAGTTAATTGTTGTGGAGTCTGCTACAAGTTCCAAATTTCTCATACATTGAGAAATTAGACAACTGAAACTTCACTTCAAAATGTAGATTTATACAAAATGAAAAGATAAAAATATTAACAGAAATAACACACCTCAAACTTGAAGTAGGAAGTTAACCACTCACTCATTCAGTAATGGCATGGAGGTCCTCCGCTTGCACTTCTGCACCATGTTGGCTTGGTTCCTCAGTGAGATTCGGATGATTGATGGGCTCAGCCGGCATGGTTCCCCATCCACCTGCATGGGAATTGTCTTGTATGTAGTAAGGATCACCTCCCGGCATTGGTGGAGCCGTTCCCCATGACCCCCGACCTGAAGGGCAGCCTGCATTAATCAAGACAAGGATTATCTCTGCCTTCAGGTTTGGATCCAGGCTCTCTGAATAACAGAGGCAGCAACACAGAACAGGCCACATGCTACAGCTGCTCCCAAATTACATCTGAGCAACAGTGTCCTTGACAACTTGCAATTCTGTTCTCAAGAACACCAAGTAAAATATTGTCAAATTCAAGTTATGCCAGGGTTAATCCATGTAAGAAGTCTGACAACACCTGTTTTAAGTCCAACCGATTTATTTGATAAAACAAATTCATTTAAATAAAATTTATTTTAAATTTATTTTATCAAGTAAATCTGTTGGACTTAAACCTGGTGTTGTCAGACTTCTTACTGTGCTTACCCCAGTCCAATGCCAGCATCTCTATATCAGGGTTAAACCATGCCAGATACTGAACATCTTGACTGCTAAGTGACAATGGGCTCAGTGACACATCATGACAATGGGCTCAGTGACATAGAGTGACAATGGGCTCAGTGACATAGAGTGACAATAGGCTCAGTAATAGAATGACAATGGGTTTGGTAACAGAGTGACAATGGATTCAATAATAAGAGTGACAACTGACTTGATAAAACTGAGTGACAACAGACTGTAGAAGATGAAGCAATGCTAAGCTCATAAACACCAAGTGAGAGCCAGAATAAACAATGGTTTGTTACATTGTAAAGAAGAAGCAAAACACTTTTGTCAACTCTGAGTGCAACTCAGTTTGAGAACTCAGGCTAAAACCATCTTTCCATCATTAAGGTTCCCTGCAGGTGAGTGGGCCCATTCTCATCATTTTCAAACTCTGTTTCTAAATACACATTACTGCCTGAAACTTACCAGAGATGCCATGGTAAAGCCAATCACTTCAATGCATCCATCATCATGACGCTGTGGTTCAAAATCTCGATGATCCCCTGGGTTACCCCAAGGCATTGTGCCTGCACAATACCTGCAACAGATCAGTACCGCTTAAGTATTTTCTTTATTCTATTTCATTATGTTAAAGGCACTAGGTTAAACATGAGTTGTTATTAAGGAAAGTGGTGTGTATTGACAAGCTCCCATTAGTTGGAAGAGGCACCACAATCAAGTTCGCTCATTCATGACCAAGTCACCCTGAAGTAATGTAGAGTTTGGCACGGCACCCTGTACAATTCACTGGCCCTTAGCCCAGGGGCATCGAACCAGCATAGAGCACCTCTACAACTGCTCTGGCTGAGGTGAATCGACTCACCACAAGGTTCATTGCTCTTTCTGAAAATGTATGCATCTCAGGCTCAAGCCCATGAGTGGCTTCGTATTTAATCCCATATTTGCGAAATCATTTCAGTTGCTTACCTGGGAATATTGAGGAAGACGATACACTGGAATTTCAAATCCTGGATTTTGGGTGTTAAATCAGTGCCATCACACTAGGATTAAAGAGAAAAGTTCAATCCTAGAGACTGCATTCATTACAACACAAAATACTTTTATACTTGTTTGGTAATACAAAACTTAAGTACGTTGAATAAAGAGACATGTCAAAGCTTTTTGTCTTGCACACATCAAGACAACGCGTCAGATATATTAACATGAATGAGAACAACAATTTATACTGCAGAAGGGAAGGTAGATTCATAAAGGTGTTGCGATGGAGAATGCAGCAGAGATTAGTTAATTGCCAAGATTTAGTTCAAAGCATTGCCATGGGGAATGAACCGGCGAATGGCTGCCCCCTAAAGCTTTTATTGAGATGAAAAAGGTACAATGCATGAATATGTGCTGACTATCTGCAAAGGACAGGCCTGTTTGTGAATATATATAGTTTCTAGCATGCATAAGTGAATCATGCCGCAAATTCATGACAATGCTTCTACTAAGCATAGTCCATTTGCCAACTAATCAGCACTCTTTTCTCATGCAATATAAATAGTTATTCGCTAAACTATTAGTAATCTTGTGAATCTGTATGATGAGTGCAAGACAAAAAGCTTTGACAGTCTCTTTTTTCAGCAATCCTCAAATTATTCTATTAGGCAAGTGTTCCAATTTTAAAGAGGCAGTTGGCTTACTTATAGGAGAAATATTACTCATCATAATGCATTATGCATTGACATAATGTTGTATGGGAGGCTGATTTATAGCAAAGGTAGTTGTATAAATAATCCAGTACAGATAGACAGATAAATATGGACAGGTAGATAAATATATTATGGGTTATAATCATAATTATATTAAGTGTTCCATTGTGACATTAATGCATACATATTACCATTGATCATATTACCAGAGGGAAATCACATTCCATGGGACACTTCCCAGTTCTTTTAGCTAAGACATCATCCATGCTTTGCCCAAAACATATTCCTCGGTTCATTGTTGATGCTTCACCCTGAGCCATTTTTCTTGGCAGTTTTTGTCAGTGATTTAACATTGCCTTTCATCTCAGGGCAGAGTGAGGAGTCAGATCCTAAGTTTACTTCAGCACAAACGGGAATCAAAGCTGTGCTGCTGTCGGTGTTATTCTGAACGAGGTTGGTGTTTTTCCTGACACATATTAATGACCTCGACCTTAGTGTCCAGGATACAATTCCAAAGTTTAAAAATTATACAAAACTTGGAAGCATTTTGAACTGAGGCTGAGAGTATAGAACTTAAATGGACATGTATCCGTCAGTGGAATGGGAAGTGTTTTTTTATTGGGTTTGGAGTTGAGGTAGGGTTTCTTTAGGGTTTTGCCTGTTACTTTGAGTATACTCCTATTGTTAAGCTTCAAGACCATTCTTGTTTATTTGCAGATCTATATAAATATTACACTCTACATGAGGCTGCACATCTGCTTCTCTCCAGATTGCAATCTCTTAGTCATGTGATATTGCATATAGTTACATCAGTACTTCAATCAGTATCAGGCTCTTGATGGTAATCCTTTATTCTGCATCACCCTCTAAGTCTTTATCCCAACCAAAAACATATTCCTACATCTCTGAACTGCTTCCAAAGTATGTACATACTTAATGAAGGAGATTCTCAGATTTCAAAGGATGAGTCTCTGTGGTGTCCTGACCAATCTTCCTGATTTGGTCTTGATTGTATGGTTGAGGATTAATTGTACTTTCTCATTATTTGATAGGAGTGTCTGCCACAGGGGTGGCTGCAGAGCTGTTTCTGGTTCCTTGGACTGGATATTGTGTCTCCATAGACATGATGAGGCTTGAAGGCTCAGGTAGTGCAATGGATAGCTATAGATTAGCTAGGAAGGAGGTAAAAAGTGAATTGAGGAGAGCTAAGAGGGGACACGAGAAGATGTTGGCTGATAGGATTAAGGAGAATCCTAAAGATTTCTTTCGATATGTTAAGAATAGAAGATTGGTTAGGGCAAGATTAGGGCCAGTCATAGACAGCAGTGGGAAGTTGTGAGTGGAGCCTGAAGAGATTGGTGAGGCACTGAATAAATATTTCTCTTCGGTATTCACGCAGAGTGATGGAAATGTAGCTATGGAGAACACTGAGGTACAGGGTTGCAAATTGGGAAGTATTGTAGTAGATAGGGAGGATGTGTTAGAAATTCTCGAGGGTTTGAAGTTGGATAAGTCCCCTGGGCCGGACGGGATTTACCTAGGATTCTCTGGGAGGCAAGAGAGGAGATTGCAGAGCCTCTGGCTCTGATCTTCAGGTCCTCGTGGGTTACGGGTGTGGTTCCGGAGGACGGGAGGATGGCGAATGTGGTCCCATTGTTTAAGAAGGGGAAGAGAGACCTTCCTGGGAAGTATAGGCCAGTGAGTCTTACTTCTGTTGTGGGCAAGGTATTGGAGAGAATTATTAGGGATAGGATTTATAGTTATTTAGAGAGAAAAGAATTGATTGGGGATAGTCAGCATGGTTTCGTGAAGGGTAGGTCATGCCTTACTAACCTCATTGAGTTTTTTGAGAAAGTGACCAAAGAGGTGGATGGGGTAAGGCGGTTGATGTAGTATATATGGACTTTAGTAAGGCGTTTGATAAGGTGGCCCATGGAAGACTTCTACAGAAACTGCAGATGTGTGGAATAGAGGGTGATTTAGCTAATTGGATTAGGAATTGGCTGGCAGATAGAAGACAGAGGGTGGTGGTTGATGGGAGATATTCATCGTGGAGTTCGGTGACGAGTGGTGTGCCTCAGGGTCTGTTTTGGGGCCCCTGCTGTTTGTAATTTTTATAAATGATCTGGATGAGGGTATTGAGGGATGGATCAGTAAATTTGCAGATGATACTAAAGTTGGTGGAGTGGTAGATAGTGAAGAGGGTGTTTTAGTTTACAGAGTGACTTGGACAAGTTGCAGAGCTGGGCCGAGAGGTGGCAAATGGAGTTTAATGTGGAAAAGTGTGAGGTAATGCACTTTGGCAGGAACAATAATGTGTAGAGTATAGGGCTAATGGTAGGGCTCTTAATAGTGTTGAGGAACAGAAGGATCTTGGTGTATGTGTCAATAGATCCCTGAAAGTAGGCAGTCAAGTGGATAAAGTTGTTAAGAAGCTTATGGAGTCTTAGCTTTTATTGGTAGGGGGATTGAATTTAGGAGCCGCAGCATCATGTTGCAGCTGTACAAAACTCTAGTGCGGCCGCACTTGGAGTATTGTGTGCAGTTCTGGTCGCCACATTATAAGAAAGATGTGGAGGCATTGAGAGGGTACAGAGGAGGTTTACCAGGATGTTGCCTGGTATGGAGGGCAGGTCCTATGAAGAGAGGTTGAAGGATTTGAGGTTGTTTTCGTTAGAAAGGAGGCGGCTAAGAGGGGATATTATTGAAGCATATAAGATGATTAGAGGTTTAGATAGGGTGGACAGTGATAGCCTTTTTCTAGGATGGAGAAAGCTAGCACGAGGGGACACAGCTTTAAATTAAGGGGTATGAGTTATAGGACGGATATCAGAGGTAGGTTCTTTACTCAAAGAGTGATTAGGGAGTGGAATGCCCTGCGTGCAGCTGTTGTAGATGCGCCAAGTTTGGTGGCGTTTAAGAGGTTAGTTGATAAGTATATGGATGAGAAGGGAATGGTTTAGTTAGGAGGGGCATTGCTTTTTATTTTGGTCGGCACAACATCGAAGGCCGAAGGGCCTGTTCTGTGCTGTATTGTTCTATGTTCTATGTTTTCAGTTGGTGGTAGGGGGTGGGGGGTGGGGCATGTAAAATGTTGCCCATCCCCAAATTCACCCTGCTATAATATGAGGATAGATGGCTGCTGAAATTGAAAGCCTGTCTGTAATATTTAAGTAAACAAGCAAGGGTCAATTCAGCTTCAATTCAACAAGCTAATTGACCTCTTTAATATGCTATCCACATCATAACATGGTTGACACAGGCTGTCTGACAGGACTGGGTGGTGGTCATTTAGAAAAAAACTTTCTACAACAGTAAGAAGGAAAGGGGTACTCTCATCGGGGTATGCCCTTTGCACATGGGGAATGCGGGGAGAGGCACAAAGATAGTTCCACCCCTGCCTCCTTTCTACCTGTCCACCTGCTCTACAAAACACCCCCAAGAACTTCCTGCACCCCGCTTCCCAAACCACCCATACCCTTCTGGCCCAATATCCCAGGCTTACCTTACTTTCTGTCTTTAATACTATTTGTGGTCCCAGCAGTGCCAACTAATGCATAGTAAGGGTTGCTGAGACTGGTGGAGCTGTGGGTCAATCCAATTGGCCGGCAGCTCCTGAGGGTGGGTCTTCTTCCTCACTGAGGGGCATATGTCCCACTCGCAGGTAATGTAACCTGCCCTAAGCATGTTATGGCTTCTATTCAGCAAAGTAAGTTCATATCTTCATTCTTTTCAGCAATTCTTTGATTGTTAGAATGCAGCTTTCCACTTCTCTGTTCAACTATGGATCTTGTTCAACTAGTGAACAAGAAACATGTCACACCTGGAATATTGGTCCCCTTGGTTAAGTACGTACATGCACTGGAAGCATTCAGAGAAAGTTTATGGATGCTGGAGTTGAGACAAAAGCAAAACATGCTGGAAAATCTCAGCAGGGCTGACAGCATCTGTGGAACATAGAACATAGAACATTACAGCACAGAACAGGCCCTTCGGCCTTCGATGTTGCGCCGACCAATATAAAAAGCAATGCCCCTCCAAACTAAACCATTCCCTTCTCTTCCATATAATTATCAACTAACCTCTTAAACGCCACCAAACTTGGCGCATATACAACTGCTGCAGGCAGGGCATTCCACTCCCGAACCACCCTTTGGGTAAAGAACCTGCCTCTGATATCCATCCTATAACTACCACCCCTTAATTTAAAGCTGTGTCCCCTCGTGCTAGCTTTTTCCATCCTAGGAAAAAGGCTATCACTGTCCACCCTAGCTAAACCTCTAATCATCTTATATGTTTCGATCAGGTCCCCTCTTAGCCTCCTCCTTTCTAACGAAAACAACCTCAAATCCCTCAGCCTCTCCTCATAAGACATGCCCTCCTTACCAGGCAACATCCTGGTAAACCTCCTCTGCACCCTCTCCAATGCCTCCACATCTTTCTTATAATGCGGGGACCAGAACTGCACACAATACTCCAAGTGCGGCCGCACTAGAGTTTTGTACAATTGCAACATGACGTTGCGGCTCCGAAATTCAATCCCCCTACCAATAAAAGCTAAGACTCCATATGCCTTCTTAACAACCTTATCGACTTGATTGCCAACTTTCAGGGATCTATGCACATATACACCAAGATCCTCTGTTCATCAACACTATTAAGAGTCCTACCATTAGCCCTATACTCTACACATTTGTTATTCCTGCCAAAGTGAATTACCTCACACTTTTCCACATTAAACTCCATTTGCCACCTCTCGGCCCAGCTCTGCAACTTGTCCAAGTCCCTCTGCAAACTATAACACCCCTCTTCACTATCTACCACTCCACCGACTTTAGTTTCATCTGCAAATTTACTGATCCATCCCTCAATACCCTCATCCAGATCATTTATAAAAATTACAAACAGCAGGGGCCCCAAAACAGAACCCTGAGGTACACCACTTGTCACCGAACTCCAAGATGAATATCTCCCATCAACCACCACCCTCTGTCTTCTATCTGCTAGCCAATTCCTAACCCAATTAGCTAAATCACCCTCTATCCCATACATCTGCATTTTCTGCAGAAGTCTTCCATGGGCCACCTTATCAAACGCCTTACTAAAGTCCATAAATACCACATCAACCGCCTTACCCCCATCCACCTCCTTAGTCACTTTTTCAAAAAACTCAATGAGGTTAGTAAGGCACGACCTACCCTTCACAAAACCAGCAGAGAGACAGCATAGGACAGCATGTGGAGACAGCATAGAGCCAACATTTCAAGTATATTAAGGTTTAATGTCAGGAGCACCTGGCACTGATTCATCTACTGATGTAACAATGATGTAATATCACATAACTAAGAGGTCACAATGACTAATATTAGGAATGGGCAGGTTGTCTTATAAGGAAATGCTGATCAAGATAGGCTTGTATCTGCTGGATACAATAAGATCTTGAGTGGACTTGACGGGATGGATTTGGAATGGATGTTTCTTCCTGAGAGAGAATTTAGAACTGGGAGTCAGTGTTTAAAGATTAGTGTTCATCATTTGGAGAAATATTTTCACTTAGATTTTTATGAGTCTTTGGAACTCTCTTCCTCAAAAAGAAGTAGTCTTTGAATATTTTTAGGGCAAAGATTTAAAGATTTTTGATAGACAAGGAGATGAAAGATTATCAGGCATAGACAGGAATGTAGGGTTGAAGCTACATTCAGAACAGCCATGATCTTATTGAATGGTGGCTTCAGAATACGGGTGTCCTACTTCTGTTCCTAACTCATATGTTCGTACACATCAAACCATACTTCTGCACAAAGATGTAGAACAGCTCGTTAGCAAACTGAGCTCCATTATCTGACACCACAGCAATGTGTTACAGAGATTCTTCTTAATGATGTAATGACTACATCTCGCCATGATGCTGTGCATCTGCTCACTTCAATCAATCAATCAAGGGTGATGATGAAAACTTTGCCTTAAAGATCAAATAAATGCATTCCCAGGTTCTACCATGGTTCTAAAGGAAAAGTGGAGTAGTTCACTCTATTGCTGGCTATTCACTGCACATGTATCTTCAATGAAGAGACATATGGGCTTAGCATCTTCCCTTAATTATACAATATTCTGTCCTGCAATTGCCTAAGCCTGAAAATAAGAATGGAAATTTATTTCTGAATACATTACTAGACTGTTTGTCAGCAATTTTATCTACCTTTGTAAATACATTCAGCTGCAAGCATCTGCTCAATCATGATGACCATTGGTTCTTTATTACATACAGGAGTTGCAAAATATATTCTTCCTTGTAACTTAATCTTGCCAAGAAATGGCCTATTACTTTTAGTGATGTCCTAGTTGGATCTTATTTGGTTATATTTGGAATTGGATACAGCATAGCTATAATATGATAGTTTAAGCAGCTTTACTTCATCAGGTAATACTGAAACATCTGTGCCAGTACCTAGCTTGAATTCTATAGGGTGACCATTAAATTCTAAGTTAATGGTCCAGTAATTATTTTCTGTTTCGTTAATTTCTCTTACGAAGATTAATGGATTTTGCTGTATCTGTTTCACTTCTTGGATTTTACTTAGTTTAGTCATCTCTTTCTCTCTATGAACTACAGGAACTTTGGACCTTCAGAACATTTTAAAATATCCTAATTCTTCACAGTTATAGAACGCCACTGGGCATTCTTTCCAATTTGCAGTGTTTTCTTGCCACACCAAAAGCATCTCAAGATGATTGTTGAACAACTTTTTTTGACTTTTGCTTTAATCTGCTTTCTATTTTTTTGTAAAACATATTGGATACCTTCACTTTTTTTTCCAAGAGATATCACCTTCCTCACAAACAATAGTTCTGTTTAGCTTCTTAAGCTCAGTCTGTTGCACTATTTATACTACCTTTGTAAGAATTTAATTGTTCCTCATTTGCAACAGATCTGATAAAGTTTCTAAGACTCTAATCTTGTGCAGTCATATTAATTCATCACGGAGGATTCCATAGTCATAATTCTCTGTATGGATCATTTATAAATGAGTCTCTAGATTCACCCAGTTTTTACCTACTCTTATTAAATTTCAATCACAATGATCAAAATGTTTTGAACACTGAAGTGCGAATTGAATGCCTGGAAGGCTTTCTCAAAAACATTTGAATCCTCATTGATGCCATGGTTGCAATAATTGTGTCTGTTACGGCCCCTATCCTGTAGGATAAAATACTGGCCTGATCTTATTGGCCCTTCTTATGCAAACCTGAAGCTGTTCTGTATCTGGAAAATCGCTTCCTTCAAAGGTTTCAGTGTTCAGTCTGTTGTGGACTTTCAGCAGTTTGGAACAGTACTGGGAGTTGCAATGTAAACTCCATGTTTACCATGAGTTTTGATTCTGTTGCTGTTTCAGCAGTTTGGTTTGTCGATAGACATTGATCAGACATTGTTTGATTAGACATTGCTGTCTGGCCTCTCTGTGTCTGCTTGCTGCAGCACCTCTAATGCTCCAATCTCAGATGATCCTTCAGGCACTTTGTTCTTGTCCTTTTCTGATTGCAGACCTGTCTTTCAGGTCTGCAATCTTCTCTTCAAACCTTTCTGTATCTTTGTGCTATGTCCCCTGTCAACATATTTTACATGATGCACATGAACAGTCTAGACAGAAATCATCAGTTGCCACCATGTTTTGTCTTGGGTTTGAAGTCCAGATGGGATTTCTTTGGGGTTTACCTGTCATCCTAAGAATGAGACTATAGATTGTTCTTCTTAAAAACCACTTCTACTTACAAATCTACATATATTTCAGTACTCTACACGAGGTTCTATTTCTGCTTCCCACTGATTTCAGTCTCTGTTTCATGTTCAACTCGATCAGTTACCACGCTATCAATCTTGTTTTATTATTCATTCACCAAGAAGTGGGCATCACCGGTTAGGCAACTACTGACTGCTATCCTTAACTGCCCTCGATAAGGTGGTGGTGAGCTGCTTTCTTGAACCGTTGTAGTCCATGCAGTGCACCCACAGTACTGTTAAGGAGGGAGTTCCAGAATTTTGATCCAGCAACAATGAAGGATCTGCAATATATTTCCAAGTCAAGTTATATTGCTTGGAGGAGAACCTGCAAGTGGTAGCTTTCTCATGTGTTGCTGCTCTTGTCCTTCTAGGTGGTAGTGATCATGGGTTTAGAAGGTGCTATCTAAAGAGCTTTGGTGAGTTCCTACAGTGTATTGTGGTGGAGCGAGTGATTGTTTGGGGTGGCAATCAAGTGGGCTCCTTTGTCCTGAGTGGTGTTGAGCTTTTTGACTATATTAGAACTGCATTCAACCAGTAGAGAGGAGAGTATTCAATCACATTCCTAACATAATGCTTTGTAGATAGAGAACGTTCTTTAGAGAGTCAGGTGGTCAACTACTTGCACATAATTCCTAACGTATCTAATCTTGTAGCCATAGTATTAATATGGCTAGTCCAGTTGAATTTCTGGTTAATAGTAGGCCCCCAGAATGTTGATAGAAATATTCAAAATTATGAGGTATCCAGACAGAATAGAGAAGGAAAAACTGTTTCCACTCAAAGAGATTGAGAATAAGAGGGCACAAATTTAAAGTAATTGGCAAAAAATGTCTACTTGAGTAAAAATGTCATCACAAAGCAAGTGGTTATGTTTGGAATGCACTGAGAGTGTGGTGGAGGCAAGTTCAATTGAGTCATTCAAAAGGGAACTAGACTGTGACCTGAAAAGAAAGAATGTGCAGGGTTACAGACAGAAGACAAAGAAAGGCACAAGCTGAGTGGCTCATGAGAGGTGGTGCAAGCATGGTGGGCTGAATGGTCTCTTTCTGCATTGTAAGAATCCTGTGATTGTGTCAATTCTCCATGGATAAACATATTACTCTCTGTGTAATGAAAACCACACAATTTTCATCTCTACTAGGGCAGCTTTTACATGTCCTGTTGGCAAGGTGAAACCTATCCATCGGCAGAGAATTTTAGGATGGTGGACTTTCTTTCCCACCACCTGAAAAATTGGACCGGAACATATCTCTATCAAAACCACTTCCCCCGACAGCCAGATAATGGTCTGACAAGTGTTGTTGGCTGGAGGTGGGATTTCCACCCCCTTACTTTAGGAGGAAGACTGACCTCAGAGAGCTACTAGCCAATTTTATTGATCAGCAGTTTTCTAGTTTCTGCCAGAGCCAGAAGTTACAGTACACAGGACTGGAATTACAATTGGTTGAAAGCAGGATTTTATAACCTGTGCCACCAGTGGAATTGTCTGTCCCAGCCAAAGTCAATTGAAATTGGATGGCTTGCCAATTCAATGACCCTGTCCTGTTCTGAGCTAAGTCCTGAGAATCCAGGACCGAGTGAGTTGTAATAAAGTAATGTAGTCTCAAGATGGGGAGATCAAGAAGACCTGGGGAGATTGGGGGGAGGGATCGACAAAGATAGATTGGGTACTGGTGGAAAGCAGGAAGTGTCTAGATTTTTGGGTGCATCTGGGGGAGAAGCAAAGTTAAAATCCAATGCTAAAGGAGCTAATGATGGGATCTGTCCCTCCTTCCGAAGCAAGGATTGAGCATGGTTGCTTTCCAGGCTCCCCCTTGCTACTGAGTTCCTCTCGCCAGCCTAGCAGTTGAGCCTGGTGGGGAATGGTGCTTAAGTGGTCAACAATTAGACAAATCACATGAGGGCCTCAATTGGGTAAAGAACGAATGGGTTGGTCTAGGCTTTGCCCAATCGAGTATAACATTGGCAGATAGTTGGGGTGGGCAAGAGCCTGAGAGGCCACCTAATAAATTTAACGGCCGCTGCTTCTGCCCCCCTCATTTCCCACATCACCTGCAAACCTGCCATCATAGGAATGGAAAATTCTTCCCCGTATCTATTGTAGATTCTGTTCCTGGGACGTTTCATTTTATATTGGTAATGGCTTAAATTGTCACATTGGTTTTTGAAATATGATACAGTAATTTAAAGTTTGACATAAAATGTGTTAGTCAGACAGATGAATGTCGGGAGATTTCTTGATAAGAATGAGACAAAATAAAGAGGTCTCACACAGACCTTGGAAATAAGTGTTTAAATGGGACAGAGTAGTAGATGGATCTGGAAATATAGAGATACAATCACTCAAAATACCAATTCAGGTTAATAACACATTAAAAAAAGTGAAGCAAGCATTGAGATCATTTCTAGATATCTTTTTCATAATTAACCACTGCTACGCTCCATGAGATTTCTCTCCCAAAGCTGACCTTGACCAATCCAAAACTTACCACGACTCTGACATGTTTCGATAAATCTCGAGAGCTTCTCTGCAGAAAGTCAGAAAAGGCTGCCTGAAAATAAATATCACAAATATCAGTAAATGCATCCCATGAGGAATCCAATATCCTTTCTCTTTTTCCTAAAACAGAGATAATTTCTGCAATGATTGATTCCACAGCAATAAACGCAACACCAACGTCCAACTTCGGTTTGAGCAAGGATTCCTGCCATTGTTCAGCCAAACTCAGTGCCAGGATTCTAGATGAACATCGTTATCAAGGATACATGTTCTAACAATGCCAGATGCCCACAAATGCTCCCAGCCTCCAGTTTGGCAGTGTTTCTCAGCCACTTGTTTCTCGGCGGCAGCACATTGCTCACTGAGATCTTTGTTTCCTGCCTTTTTCATTAGAGATTTTTCATTGATTCCACCTCACATTATCGGGAAACCCACTGTTGGGATGAGTTTTCAGCAGGATCAGAAGATCCCGCTGGCAGGAACAGCTCAAGAATTCCAACCTTGACATACCGGATCCATTGCTGCATAATACCAAAACAAAAAATGCCTCCTTATTTTCAAATGTCAGGAATTGATGGCGTTGATACCCCCAACCTCTTAACACATGGTTTGAATTTCTATAGTTCTGGCAAATATGAATTCCAATTCCATCATGGAAGTTAGAGAATTTGAATTTAGTTTTTTTAAAAATAAAATAAATAAAGATAACAGAAGACAGAGGGTAGCATTGGAAGGGTGTATTCTGAATGGAGGGCTGTGACAAGTGGAATTCCTCAGGGTTCACTGCTGGAACCTTTGCTGTTTGTAATACATATAAATGATTTGGAGGAAAATGTAACTGGTTTAATTAATAAGTTTGCGGATGATGCAAATGTTGGTGGAATTGTGGATTGTGGTGAGGATCATCAGAAAATACAGCAGAACCTGCATCTGGGGTCACCATTGCAGATGTCAGAGCAGCCTTCTTGAAGGTCAACCCATGGAAAGCGACTAGCTCGGATGGGGTATCTGGACGAGCACTCAGATCCTGCACAGATCCGCTGATGGGGGTATTCACAGACATCTTCAATCTCTCTTTACAACAATCTGAGGTCCCTATCTGCTTCAAAAAAATGACTATCATACTAGTATTTAAAAAAAACCAAACACATGCCTTAATGACTATTAGCTGCTAGCTCTGACATCCATCATTATGAAGTGCTTCGAAAGGCTAGTCATGGCACGAACCAATTCCAGCCGCTCGGACTACCTGGATTCACTACAGTTTGCCTACCGCTGCAACAGGTCCACAACAGAAGCCATCTTCCTGGCCCTACACTCAAGCCTGGAAGAGCTAGACTCTGTTTATTGACCGCAGCTCAGCCTTCAACACTATTATTCCCACAAAATTTATTTCCAAATCTTGTGTCCTGGGCCTCGAGACTTCCTTCTGCAACTGGATCCTGAACTTTCTACCTCACAGACCATAATCAGTAAGGATAGGCAACAACACCACTTCCATGATCATCCTCAACACCAATGCCTCACATAGCTGTGTTCTCAGCCCCCTGTTGTGCATCTGTGACAGTGTGGCCAAATTCCCTTCCAATTCGATTTTCGAGTTTGCTGACAACACAACCATAGTGGGTCGGATCTCAAACAGTGAAATGACAGAGTACAGGAATGAGATAGCGAATCTGGTGAACAGGTGCGGCAACAATAATCTCTCCTTCAATGTCAATAAAATGAAGGAGATTGTTCTCCTTTCAGCTTCCTGAAATCGATGGCATGTTCCTCTCTACATCAATGGGGACAAAGTAGACAGGGTCAAGAGCTTCAAGTTTTTAGGTGTCCACATCACCAACAACCTGTCCTGGTTCCCCCCCATGCCAATATTATAGTTAAGAAAGCTCATCAACGCCTTTACTTTCTCAGAAAACTGAGGAAATTTGGCATATAAGAACATGAGAAATAGGAGAGGAGTAGCCATCTAGCCCTTCAAGCCTGTCCCGCCATTCAACAAGGTCATGGCTGATCTGAAGTGAATCAGTTCCACTTTCCTGCTTTCTCCTCATAACCCTTAATCCTCTTGTCTATCAGAAACTTATCTACCCATGACTTAAATATATTCAGCGAGGTAGCCTCCACCACCTCAATGGGCAGAGAATTCCAGAGATTCACCATCCTTTAAGTGAAGAAGTTCCTCCTCAACTCCATTCTAAGCTGCACCCCCCCCTTATTTTGAGGCTGTGCCCTCTAGTTCATGTTTCCATTCCAAGTGGAAATAATCTCTCTACCCTGTCTGGCCCCTTCATTATCTTATATGTCTCTCTAAGATCCCCCTTAGCCTTCTAAACTCTAATGAGTACAGATCCCGTCTATTCAATCTCTCTTCATAGATTAACCCCCTCATCTCCAGTATTAGCCTACTGAACCTTCTCTGTACTCCCTCCAAGGCCAATATATCTTTTCGTAAATGCGGTGACCAAAACTGCACACAATACCTCAGTTGCGGCCTCACCCGTCCTGTGCAGTTGCAGCAAGACCTCCCTCCTTTTATATTCTATCCCTCTCGCTATAAAGGCCAACATTCCATTCGCCTTCTTAATCACCTGCTGCACCTGCAGACTGGGTTTTTGCAATTTACACACAAGGACCCCCAGGTCCCTCTGCGTGGTAGCATGCTGCAGCTTTTCATCAAGACTCTCGCCAACTTTTATAGATGCACCATAGAAAACATTTTTTCTGGTTGTATCACTGCTCGGTGTGCCTCCTATTCTGCCAAGATCACAAGGAACTACAAAAGGTCATGAATGTAGTTCAATCAATCACGCAAGCCTCCACTGACTCTGTCTACATTTCCTGCTGCCTTGACAAAGCAGCTAACATTATTAAGGACACCATGCACATTCTCTTTTTTAACGACTAAGCTAGTCCCAATTGCCCGCAATTTGGCACATATCCCTCGATAGCCATCGTCTTCATGGAACTATCTAAATGCTTTTTAAAAGACAAATTGTATTCATCTCTACTAGTACCTCTGGCAGCTTGTTCCAGACACTCATCACCCTCTGTGTGAAAAATTGCCCCTCTGGATCCTTTTGTATCTCTTCCCTCTCACCTTAAATCTCTTCTCTCTAGTTTTAGATCCTCCTATCTTTGGGAAAAGTTATTGACTGTCTAGCTGATCTATGCCTCTCATTATTTTATAGACCACTGTAAAATCAGCCCCAAGTCTCCTATGCTCCAGAGAAAAAAGTCCCAGTCTATCCAGCCTCCCTTTGTAATTCAAACCATCAAGTCCTGGTAACATCCTAGTAAGTCTTTTCTTGCACTTTTTCTAGGTTAATAATATTCTTTCTATAATAGTGACCAGAACTGTCCCAAGTGTGGCCTTACCAATGTTTTGTACACCTTCAACAGGACGTCCCGACTCCAATATTCAATATTTAGACCAATGAAACCAAGCATACCAAATGCCTTCTTCATCATTCTGTCAATCTGTGACTCTACTTTCAAGGAGCCATGATCTTTGTTCTATGACTCTCCCCAACGCCCTACCATTAACTGTAAGTCCTGCCCTGGTTCGATCAACCAAAATGAATCACCTCACATTTATTTAAATTAAATTCCATTTACCATTTGTCAGCCCAGTGGCCCAATTGATCAAGATCCCATTGAATCTGAGATAATCTTCTTCGCTGTCCATAATGCCACCAATCTTGGTGTCATCTGCCAACGTACTATCCATACCTACTAAATTCTTATCCAAATCATGAACATAAATGACAAATACAGATCCCTCAGGCACACCGCTGGTCACAGGCTTCCAGTTTGAAAAACAGTCTCTATAATCACCCTCTGTCTTCTGTCATCAAGATGGGGAGATGCTGGTGTTGGACTGAGGAAACGCAGTAAGAAGTCTCACAACACCAGCTTAAAGTCCAACAGGTTTATTTGGTGGCATTTGCTACCAAATAAACCTGTTGGACTTTAACCTGGTGTTATGAGACTCCTTATTCTGTCATCAAGCCAATTTTGATTCTATTTGGCTATCTCACCCTGGATCCAGTGAGATTAAATCTTAGACAATAACCTACCATGTGGTACCTTGTCAAAGGCCTTGCTAAAGTCCATGTCGGCAATATTAACTGCACTGCCCTTATTGACCTTCTTGGTTACCCCTTCAAAAAACTCAATCAAATTTGTAAGACATGAATTTCACTCACAATTTTTTCATTATTTGATTTAATAAATAGATGATTTAATAAATAGATCTTTGTTTAAGCCACCTTGAGTCGCCTTCAGACTTATTGCAGGAAGGAAATCTGTTTTTTCTTGCCCTGCCTGGCCTGTCAGTGATTCCAGTCCCACACAATGTGGTTTACTCTTAGCTAATCGCTGAAGATGTGTAACTACCTCTCACAGCAGTGTCTTTCACGATCTCAGCATGTCTCAAAGTATTCTGCAGCAATTAAATAATTTTGAAGCTAGTCACTTTTGCAATGCAGGAAATGTCATAAATCCAAATGCCAGATTATTCACACTGAATGTCAATGAAGTATTGACAGTAAATTGCCATAAACTCTCCACACTCAACACCAATAAACTCAACATCTCTTTTCTGTTGTTTATAGGTTAGCTTTCGATCTAACACAGATTTATCTGCAAAAAGGGTTGACTTGTACTTTCATACTTTCAAAAAATAGCTGAACTGTCATTTATCCTTTATTGCTTATTTCTGCAGCTCTGTAAATGGGATGACAAATTGCATAAAATGGTCAGAAATTTAGAGATTTTCTTCTCTCCAGTCAATTTGATTCTTTTGTATTTGGTACCACTTACCCCTGCATAAAACATCTTATTCCTGAATCGACTGTTAAATCGTTCTGGATTTGCTTCTACAAAAACATGAGGAAAACACATTTAGTATTCAAGGCTATTAACAGTCCATCTAAAGAACAATTTTCGATCATACATTGATAAAAAAATGACTGCAGAAAAGATTAGAATAGCTTTCAAACAATAATAATGGTTACACTGTCATCTGAAAACAGTATATAATGTTCATGTCCTCTCTTCAACTATAGCCGAAAGATATAAACAACGGACTCTTACTCAGACTGAACAAGTCTTCTTAGTGCTGTGACAGGTGAGGAGAACCCAAAAATCTACTAGTTGCCCAACATGAGCATGAGTGTCACTCACAAGTCACAGAGGTCACTGAGAATTGAGAAATACTGTTCACTGAGCACAGAACATTGTGAGACTGTAAAGTGCAGCCAGACTGTCCTCTTACCCAAGAGAAATCCAATATGTCATGTGCTACTCCCAACATGAGACAGAGTACCCCTTTATCCAACACCACTCTTCATTCAGCAAAGAATGTCCTGATCACTCCATAGGATTAACTAACAAAACCGGAAAAGTCTGTTTAGTGTTCAATCACCTTTGAGAATCTGATTTGAGGCCCAGATGGTTTACAAACATTTATGTTGCACAAGTGATTGAAAGAAAGACTTCTAATAATGCAGAAACATGACAAAATATCTCACAAGAAATGACTTTGATGTGGATTGAACATTAGATCTGGAAAATGCTAAAGTGTAAACAATGCCTCTCATTAAAAAAATGAATAACCAATTAATCACTTATAGCGATCGGGAAGCGTGCAGCAAGGTGATGGGAAATGTTGGTTGGACAATTTCAGAACTCTCTACTGATTTTCAAATGGACAGAGACTGGCAGATGGTGTCTCACTGATCTAAAGGAGATCTCTGAGAACAGGACACTTTCTCAGAATATGGAATTTAAACCAATGGAGTTTAGACTAACTGAGTTTGGTCTAAGAGTTAAGTATGCCTTCACCTGAGTGTTTGCTTTGTGTGTGAAATGTATGCTTATGTATGAGTATGCACACACATGTATTCAGATGTACGATTACGCATGTGAGTCTATTGCTGAGGATGTGAGACATGGGAATGTGTGCACATGTATGGATTTCATAGAAGTTGGCCCATCTGATCTGCACTGAATCTCCACAGAGCACCTTACTCAAGCCATCTTCCTGTAACTCTGTGTATTTATCACACATATACTCCTAACCAACACATCTCGTGAAACTGAGGGGCAATTTAGCATGGCTAATTAACTATGTACTCCCTGTATGTATGTATTTATGTGTGTATTTTTTGAGTATGTCTACAAATAAGTGAGTATGTATGTGTATGTTTGCATTGCATGAATGCATGTGTATGATCGTTGTGATCATAGTAGTGCAATTAATGCCAATATATATTTTTTATGTTTAAGGACAACGTTTAATATTTCAGATCTATTCTGCAGGTAACCGATGTACCTAGAAAAAGATTCGGCTCAAGCATTGTAAAAGCAAGTTTATTACTTGTTTCAGCTTGAAATTTGTTACTTTGATAGAGTTAAAAAAGATTCTTTGGGAAGTTGATTGACAGGATCATGTGATAATGTGGTTAATGTGCAGAGATTAGTCTGTAGCAGAATGAAAGAAGCTTTTGCGGTTTAGATTTAGGAATTGTTTGACGACAGGCTTCTGCAAGCTGCTCTGAAACTCATTTTCTCTCTGAATGCTTCAAAACAATCTATACTCATTATTGCAAGATTATTTATGGTTGCTAATTGTATTTAAAGTGGCATTTAAGTCTCTAAGAGGAATGCTGCTTATTTGCAACTAGGACAGCCATAAGTTAGAAAGTAAAGTTGCTTCCTCTCAGTTTTAAGTTTTGTTTAACTGTTAATGGTTTAGCTGCTTTATTTGTTAAAGTCATATTTAAACTGCGTTTTGAATAAAGCTTGATTTGAGATTTAAAAATCCCTATTTTGTCAGTGGAGTCACTCCTGGAGTGAAGTACACGTGTCAAAATTTTTTCAAAAAGTAAAAATTGTTGGGGTCTATTCTGGTTTACTAATACAATTTGGGGTTCTGATCCAGTACCCCAACATGTGCTTTGTATTCTTTGTATGTGAATATATGGAGCGGGGGGGGGGGGTCGATTCTCTTATGTGACTCTCCTTGCCCACTGAGCTAATTTTTTAGCGTGGCAGGCTGGGATATTGCGTGTTGGCTGATTCATGGGATTTCCGCAAGCGGTTGCACCGTGATTTCAGCTCCCAGGCATAGATTTCTGGTTGCATCTGCACGATGTTGGAGGCGAGGCTAATATTCTATTTTAAATTCAACTTAGTTGTATTTAGCGGGCCTAGGATTGAATTCACCCTGCTAGCATCTCCCATTTCTCCATTACAGTTTTAAGCTAGCAGCGATCAGACCAGCTACCTGCTTTCAGGGGAGTAGGGGGAAGACCTCACTGCAGTGAAAAGGGGACAATTAGGGCAACCAGGAACTCTGGCGGTGAAAGTGTGGTACCCTCTCAGCATGAGCACACTGCCAGTGTCTGCCTGTGCTCCCCAGCACTGACAAAGGGGCAAAGTCCCCATGTCCAGGGCGCACTTTGGCATTGCCCACTATGCATGGTATCAACAGGGCAGGGTTAAAGATATGGGGTACCTGGGGGGCAGGGTCAATGGGTAGGGCAAACTGGGCAGGACCTGGGGTGATCCATGGAACATAGAACATAGAACATTACAGCGCAGTACAGGCCCTTCGGCCTTCGATGTTGCGCCGGCCAGTGGACCCTCTAACCTAAACTATTCCAATATCATCCATGTGCCTATCCACCGAACATTTGAATGCCCCCAAAGTAGGCGAGTCCACAACTGCTGCAGGCAGGGCATTCCACGCCCTCACCACCCTCTGTGTAAAGAACCTGCCTCTGACATCCGTCCTATAACTACCACCTCTTAATTTAAAGTTATGTCCCCTTGTGTTGGTCATCACCATCCGAGGAAAAAGGCTCTCACTATCCACCCTATCCAATCCCTTGATCATCTTATACGCCTCAATTAGGTCACCGCGTAACCTTCTTCTCTCTAATGAAAATAACCTCAGGTCCCTCAGCCTTTCCTCATAAGGCCTTCCCACCATACCAGGCAACATCCTGGTAAACCTCCTCTGCACCCTTTCCAATGCTTCCACATCTTTCTTATAATGCGGTGATCAGAACTGTACGCAATACTCCAAGTGCGGCCGCACCAGAGTTTTGTACAGTTGTAACATAACCTCACGGCTCCTAAATTCAATCCCTCTACCAATAAAAGCTAACACACCGTACGACTTCTTAACAACTTTATCAACCTGGGTGCCAACTTTCAAAGAGCTATGTACTTGTACCCCAAGATCCCTCTGCTCGACAACACTATTAAGGGTCCTTCCATTAGCCCTATATTTCATATGCCTGTTATTCCTACCAAAGTGAATCACCTCACACTTATCCGTATTGAATTCCATTTGCCACCTCACGGCCCAGCTCTGCAACCTATCTATGTCCCTCTGCAAACTGTAACATCCATCCTCGCTGTCTACAGCTCCCCCCACTTTGGTATCATCAGCAAATTTACTAATCCAACCCTCTACACCCTCATCTAGGTCATTTATAAAATTGACAAACAGCAGTGGCCCTAAAACAGATCCTTGAGGTACACCACTTGTAACTGCACTCCAGGTTGAATATTTCCCATCAACAAGATAGGGGTCCCACTATAACTCTACATGGGGATCGGTCTGAGCTGGAAGGAGGCCAGCAACTGTAAGAAAAGTCTATTTGATCTGGGAGGGTGCAGGGGAGTGTTCATCCTGCGGAGGAGGGGATCTGCTGGGGGAGTGGTAGGGGCGGTCATCACTTTGTATGTAACATATATAAATGATTTGGAGGAAAATGTAACTGGATTGGTTAGTAACTTTGTGGATGACACAAAGTTTGGTGGATTTGCGGAGAGTAATGAGGACCATCAGAGAATACAGCAGGATATAGATCGGTTGGAGACTTGGGTAGAGAGATGGCAGGTGGAGTTTAATCTGGACAAATGTGAGGTAATGCATTTTGGAAGGTCTAATACAGATAAAAAATATACAGTAAATGGCAGAACCCTTAAGAATATTGATAGGCAAAGGGATCTGGGTGTACAGGTAAACAAGTCACTGAAAGTGGCAATGCAGGTGGAGAAGGTAGTCAAGAAGGCATACAGCATGCTTGCCTTCATCAGCCGGGGAATGAGTTTAAAAATTGGCAAGTCATGTTGCAGATTTACAGTACCTTTATTAGGCTGCACTTGGAATACAGTGTTCAATTCTGGATGCATACTACCAGAATAGTGTGGCGGCTGAACAGGAGGGTACAGAAAAGATTTACCAAGATGTTGCCTGATACGGAGGGCATTAGCTATGAGGCGAGGTTGAAGAAACTGGGTTTGTTCTCACTGGAATGATGGAGGTTGAAGGGTGACTTGATAGAAATCTACAAGATAATGAGTGGCATGGACAGAGTGGATAGTTAGAAGCTTTTTCCTAGGCTGGAAGAGTCAATTACTAGGGGGCACAGGTTTAAAGTGCAAGGGGCAAGACTTAAAGAAGATGTACGAGGCAAATTTTTTACACAGAGTAGTGGTTGCCTGGAACTCGTTGCCAGAGGAGGTAGTGGAAGCAGGTACGATAGAGACTTTTAAGATGCGTCTTAACAATTACATGAATAGGATGGGAATAAAGGTACATGGTCTCTGGGGTTTTAGTTAAGTCGAGCGGCATGGTCAGTGCAGGCTTGGAGGGCCAAAAGGACCCTCAGGATGATCACTCCCCCCTGCCTTGTTCTTGTGCTGTAATTTTCTTTGTTCTTTGTTCTGAGGGAATGGCGATTTGGCAGCCTGGGATGGGAGGGGATGGGAAATGCTGGCCCGCAAAATGGATGAAGGGCCACGATCAGGCCATGAGCGGGTGGAGGGGCAGCACTGTAATAGTGTCATACTGGCCAGCTCAACTGCTGGCCAGCAAACTGCAGGTTAACAGATAGGGGCCACTGTGCATGCGCAGAGTTCTGGAATTGTCAGACTCTGGAATGAATAGGCCCTGCCCTTGAGCTTTTAATGATATTCGTGTTTGTGACTTCTGCATTGCACAAAATGTGTGAGATTCTTGTCTGAATTTGTACTGGAAAAAAAGCATGATTTACATCAGTTTTCCCGCAAATTCGACACTTAGAACCTTTTTGGGAGAATCACATTCTATGTCTGTATGTGCTTTGTGGGTGTGAATGTGAATATATGTGAAAATGTTGAGTGTAATATGTGAATGTGATATATACGTGTGTTTTATAAAGGGACTGTTAAAGTTTGTAGAAGCAATTTGAACACCCATCAGAACTCTGCCAGAAGATTTCATGTTTTTAAACAAACTTTATTGTACAAGAAAAACAATTAAATAAAGTAAACACTAATAGTTTAACACTGTGGTTTAGAAAGACTTATGCTATGAACTCATTTTTTTTTCACTTTTCCCCAAGCAGTCCCTTATTTGAAGTGAAGGTTCATTCACTATTCCTTTAGGACCAAACCAAAATATATATATATCACTGTTAGGCCATAAAACTATAAGACCATCGGTTGTAGAAGCAAGAATAGTCCATTTGGTCCACCAAGTCTGTTCCACTATTCAATAAGATCATGTCTAATCTGATATGATGATCTTCCTGCGTTATCTCCATAATTCTTGAGTCTCTAACTGATTAAAAAGCTGTCCACCTCAACCTTGAAATGTTTTATGACCTAGTTTCTACTTCTGTGGTAAAGATTTCCACAGATCTGTGAGAAGAAATTCCTTCTGATCTCTTCTTTAATGGGTCTCAGGATAATGGGTGCTGGACTCTAATAACCTCTCAGCATCAACCACATCAAGCCCCCTGAAAATCCTGTATGTCTCAATTGCATTTTTCTAAACTCAGATGAGTACAGACCCAACTTACTCAACCTCATAAGAAAATCCCTCCATACCGGGATCAACCTAGTGAACCTTCTCTGGATTACATCCAATGCCAATATATCTTTCCTTCGATAAAGCGACCCAATCTGCTCACAGTATCCCAGGTATGGTCTAACTAGTGCCTTGTGTAGTTTTAGCAAGATTTTTTATACTCCATTCCCTTGAAATTAAGGCCAACATTCCATTGCCAACAATGGAAAGCCAACGAACCAGCCAGTTCTTTAGCTAAGTAAGTCCACCTGCTGTTTTATGATGTCACTTTTCTAAATGTTAACCTCTTAAGGCCAACAAACCAGCTTCTCCACCACCCTCCCTCCCCCACCCCCCCATGACACTGTCTATACTTCTTGCTGCCTTGGAAAAATAGCCAGCATAATTAAGGATCCCATGCACCCCGGACATTCTCTCTTCCACCTTCTTCCATCAGGAAAAAAACAGCAAAGTCTAAGGACACATACCGACCAACTCAGGAACGACTTCTTCCCTGCTGCTGTCAGACTTTTGAATGAACTTACCCTCACATTAAGTTGATCTTTCTTTACACCCTAGCTATGACTGTAACATGACATTCCACACTCTCTCCTTTCCTATGAACGGTATGCTTTGTTTGTAATAACACACAAGAAACAATGCTTTTCACTGTATGTTAATACATGTGACAATAATAAATCAAATCAAATTTGCCTTGCCAATTATCTTCTGAACTTGCATGCCAGCTTTTTGTGAATTATGTACAAAATCTCTCCATGCTGCAGCTTTCTTCATTTAAATAATATTCAGCTCCTTTATTTTTCCTATTAAAGTGGATAACATCACATTTTCCTGCATTACATTCCATCTGCCAAGGTTTTGCACACTCACTTAATCTGTCCATATCATTCTGTACTCTTTATGTTATCCTCACCATTTGCCTTCCCATCTATTTTTGTTATCCACAAGCTTGGCAGTAATACTATAATAATTCTTGAACGAGAATTATTACAAGTACATTCACTTCCCTTATCCGAGTTATTGGTATATATTGTTCTCTGCAAGTCCCTCTTTTTTCTTCACTGTTTCAGCTGTTCTTCTAGGTACAAGATTTCAAGAGGGAGCAGGGAGGAGGAGTGACTTTCCACTAGCTTATGGATAAACAACCCTTCAATTTCTTTATGGACCTCACAAAACTGGATTTCACAGATCCAGTCAAGGATCTCCCTGTGACTCCTATACAGTGGTTCAAAACATACCAGAAAAATACCTTTGGTTTCAAACTGCAACCAAGCTGATGACTTCCAGAAGCCCAACTGCAAGAACGTTAACCACAGATTTAAGCTAAACAAATCTTTTAATCATTTCTCCCCTAAACAGTTTTGTTTTATACTGATAACCAGCTACCAATCCCAGACTACATCATGGATATTAGACTCAGCATTTGCTCCACCTCAGCTGTATGTCTGATTTCATCTCTCTGCTTCCAATGGAATTACAAGTTACATAAGATCCACTGCAGACTGAGTCTCTTTGCTGTTTTTCCAAACATTTACCAGTCTTGTTTGCTAGCTGTGCCCTAACTGAATTCACAGAGATAACCTAAAAACAAAGAATCTCACAAAACTCCACTCATCTCCTTGGCTATATGACTTGGTCTGTTCCCGATGGAAATGAAAATTAACTACCTTTTAATTCCAAGGTTTTTCTTCATTTTGGTAACCAAATGAATAATTTATTCTTCACTGGAATAACTGAAGATGTCACGAGTCTTGTTCTTTAACTAAATAATTCCACCTGCTGTTTTGTGATGATATTTTTCTTGATATTAACCTTTTAAGTCAATATGGCCCCAGCCTTTTAAGTGTAATAAATCCCAAGCTTGTTTGAATGTATTTACTTCATAGTTGCTTATTGGTTTCTTAACCAATTGTCTCAATTTCTACAATTCAAACATTAAATCCTAAAACTAAAAGTTATATTCTAAAATGCTTGAAGTATGAGCTAGACATTTACAACAGTGTGTTCATGAATATATGACATATACCTCGAGATTCATGGAATTCCAGTGTGACATGGGCATCGAAACCCAGGCTGAAGTAGTTATTAAACACTGTAAGTGGGAGCTGTGGAAAGACAGAGAGAGAGAGATAGAGTTGCTGAATGAGTGCTGGCAATGCATAAACTAAACAGCTCTGAGAGCAGACATACATACACTCTACGTGTTAAAGTCCAGCTCAGCAAGAAACAGTCATATCATGTCAGTCATACATGCTAGCTGACAAAACTCAAACTGACAGCTGCGAAAAAGTGACATATCCCCAAAAGACATACAGTTGGAAAACCACCTGAATAATGGACTGTGATCAAGGCTGCTGCATTAAGGTGACCAAATAAGTTGCTTATGAGTGCACTGAATTGGTGACCAGGAGCAGGAGGTGGATTTGTGGACTCTGTGTTTTGAGCATCTATTGTAAGGCTGTAATACATGAACAGATTTATCGCTATCAATAAAGGAAGCTCAACAATTTTAATCTTCACTGCTTGCAACGCTTTCTGGGAATCTTGTAGAATGACAAAATTCTGTATATGACAGTGCTCTCTAAGACAAATCTCCCAGGAGTGTTGGTACTTAAGAGGAGATGTTAGGGGTAAGTTTTTCACTGAGAGGGTGGTGAGTGAATGGAATTGGCTGCCGTCGATGGTGGTAGAGGCGAACTCGCTGGGGTCTTTTAAAAGACCTCTGGATGAGTACATGGGATTTAATGGGATTGGGAGTTACAGATAGTTCTATGGCCTGGTAGGTATGGATATGATCGGCACAACTTGTGGGCCGAAGGGCCTGTTTGTGCTGTAGTGTTCTATGTTCTATATTATCAACCAGAGGCAACTTTGTGGTCTTGAAGCTCCTCTTCAAGAATGCTTGTAAGTATGAAATGGAGGCCCTAACCATTGATTTTCACATCTGGAAGATATCAGCTGATGACAGAGAGAAATGGTGACATCACCTGTGAGTTAGTACATGTCGCCATACTGATCAGTGACTACTTGGGGTTTGGCAACTGAAAACAACAACGTACGACCACATCCGATAACCACCTCCAAAGCAACACTTGTGGCAGAATCTGCCTCCGGATGATTGATCTTTACAGCCATCTGTAAAAATGCACAGTATGACACTACCCCATTCCCAATGGCCATGATGTATATCCATCATCAATCACAGGTGGAAGGACACCAATAATGACAATGATTTCATGGCTTTTCCTGATGTTTTGGGACAACATTCTGCAATTCAATTTCTCATTCCCTCCCTGTACTAAGTTACCTGTGTGAACATGAGGAGCAAGGTGAGAAAAGAGGATTTGGAAGGAAATTTCCAATGAATCCACAATTCCAAGGCTATAAGAGACAATGGCGGATCAACAAGCTAGAGAAGACTTTCAGCATGTACAAGTTCTATTCTGTCGCTTCAAAAATTTTGCTTCTGACATCCTCAACACTTGATTTACGTAATACTATAATTTAGCAAAGGGTTTGAACTCTTAATTACAGAGCTATCATGAGCTTGGCATCAAAACATGGAACCAATAAAGTACATTCCCCAGTCAGAAACTAAATATGTTCAACACTGTACTGCCACTTAATAATACCTTCATACTCAAATTGTTGCATTGCGTGAAGCTTGTGGCTTAGCTTTCTAAATGTAATGATGATAAACATAGCAGTAATTATGAAGAACCTTGGTTCAGATACCAGCAATGTCCATTTGTTATGGGTGATTGTTACATAGGAATCTAAACAGGAACTGAGCCTGTGGCTCCATCTATGAACACTCACAGCCATGCTATTCTATTCTTGTGGCATCCCACTGTTCTAAAATGTGTCTGGGGGCTTGAAAACGATTTGAGGACATGAATTGTAGCACATGCTGTCAGATTACATGCCACAGTCAGTACCTGGAGAACCTTCAGTAGACAGTGGCTTTACAAACTCTTCCACTGGACAAATGCCATATTGGCTTGAAGAAAGCAAGTCAATTCTTAAAAGATACAACAGTATGAGAAAGTGCTTCAGAAAATCTTTCTGTTTTGGAAAACACTCATGTTTCATTTTGTAAATGTGGCATCAGCGAGAATTGCAGGTTTCCACGTGACTTACTAACTGTACAAACGTGTCTATAAACCCACAATTAAAAACTTGGGGGACAATTCTCCCCAAAAATTCTAAGTGTTGAATTTATGAAAAAATGATGTAAATCATGATTGTTTTTTTTCATGGGAGTTCAAACTCAAATCTCCCATACACTGTATACTGCAGAGGTCACAACTGTGATTATTAATAAAAACTCAGAGGCAGGGCCTATTCACATCAGAGGCTAACAGTTCCAGGCCTCTGAGCATGTGCAGTGGCCCCAAACTGTTAGCCTGCAGTTTGCTGACTAGCCATTAATCTGGCCAGCCTGGGGCCTACTGCCCATCTCCCAAGGCCAAACGGCCATTCCCAGGCCAGCCTTGAACCCCCTCCATTCCAGAACACCCCAATCCTCAGCACCACCCAGCAGTGATGATCCCCCCACCAATGACTTGCACCTGGGGTCCACTTGGAAGAAGCGATCACAGTATGGTTGAATTTAAAATACAGCTGGAGTGTGAGAAGATAAAATCCAATATTTGTACTTTAACAAAGGAAACTACAAATGGATGAAGGAAGAGTTGGCTAAGGTAGACTGGGAACAAGAGCTTTATGGTGGGACAATTGAGGAACAGTAAAGGACTTTCAAAGTGATCTTTCACAGTGCTCAGCATAAGTATATACCAGTGATAAAGAAGGACTGTAGAAAAAAAGATAATCAGCCATGGATATCAAAGGAAATAAAGGAGGGTATCAAACTGAAAGAAAATGCATAGAAAGTGGCAAAGATTAGTAGGAACCTAGAGGATTGGGAAATCTTTAAAGATCAGCAGAAAGCCACGAGAAAAGCTAGAAAGAAAAGTAAGATGGATTGTGAGTAAACTAGCTCAGAATATAAAAACAAGATAGCAAAAGTTTCTACAAATATATAAAATGAAAAAGACTGGCTAAAGTAAACATTGGTCCTTTAAAGGATGAAAAGGGGGATGTAATAACTGGAAATGAGAAAATGGCTGCAGCATTGAACAGTTATTTTGTCGGTCTTCACAGTGGAAGGCACAAATAAAATGCCAAAATTAATGACAGGAAGGCTATCATAGGTGAGGACTTAGAAACTATTATCACAAAAGAGTTGGTGTTGGGCAAATTAATGGGGCTAAAAGTAGACAAGTCTCCTGTTCCTGATGGAATAAAAGATGGTGGGAGAAATAGCAAATGCACTAATGCTAATTTACCAAAATTCACTGGACTTTGGGGTGGTTCCCGCAGATTGAAAAACAGCAAATGTGACACTACTGTTTAAAAAAGGAAGTAGAAAAAAGGCAGTTAACTACAGGCTGGTTAGCTTAACAACTGTAGTAGGGAAAATGCTTGAATCTATTGTCAAGGAAGAATAGCGAGACATATGGATATAAATTGTCCCATTGGTAAGACACAGCATGGATTCATGTTGTGTTTGACTAATTTGGTGGAATTCTTTGAGAACATTACATGTGCAATGGACAATGGGGAATCTGTGGATATGCTGTATCTGGATTTCCAGAAGGCATTTGACAAGGTGCTGCATCAAAGACTGCTATATAAGATAAAGGTGCACGGTATTATGGGTAATGTATTAGCCTGGATAAAGAATTGGATAACTAACAAAGAAAAGAATGAGGGGTAGATGGGCATTTTTCTGGTTGGCAATCAGTGACTAGCGGTGTGTCTCAAGGATCAGTGCTGGAACTGCAATTGTTTACGATTTACTTAGATGATTTGGAGTAGGGAACCAAATGTACTGTGTCAAAATTCACAGATGACACTAAGATAAGTGGCAGAGCAAAATGTGCAGAGGATGCTGAAAGTCTGCAAAGCGATATCGATAGTCTAAGTGAGTGGACGAGGGTCTGGCAGATGGAGTACAATGTTGGTAAATGTGAAGTCATCCATTTTGGTCAGAACAGCAGCAAAATGGACTATTATTTAAATTGTAAAATAATTGCAGCATGCTGCTGTGCAGAGGGACCCGGATGTCCTTGTGCAGAAATTTCAAGGAGTTGGTTTGCAGGTGCAGTAGGTAATTAAGAAAGCAAATGGAATTTTGTCCTTCATTGCTAGAGGGATGGAGTTTAAAAACAGTGAGGTTATGTTGCAGTTGTATAAGGTGCTGGTGAAGCCATACCTGGAGCACTGTGTAAAGTTTTGGTCTCCTTATTTGAGAAAGAATATACTGGCGCTGGAGGGGGTGCAGAGGAGATTCATTAGGTTGATTCTGGAGTTGAAAGGGTTGGCTTATGAGGAGAGACTGAGTAAACTGAAGCTATACTCATTAGAATTCACAAGAATAAAGAGAAATATTATAGAAACGCATAAGATTATGAAGGGAGTGGATAAGATAGAAGCAAGGAAATTGTTTCCACTGGCAGGTGAAACTAGAACTAGGGGGCATAAGGGGAAGTAGATTTAGGACTGAGTTGAGAAGGAACTTCTTCACACAAAGGGTCATGAATGTGAAATTCCCTGCCTATTGAAGTAGTTGAGGCTACCTCACTGAATGTTTTTAAGGCAAAGATAGATAAATTTTTGAACAGTAAAGGAATTAAGGGGTATGGTGAGTGGGTGGGTAAGTGGAGCTGAATCCACAAAAAGATCAGCCATGATCTTATTGAATGGTGGAGCAGGCTCGAGGGGCTAGATGGCTTACTCCTGCTCCTAGTTCTTATGTTCTATGTAAGCCAGTAGATCCACCCCTCTATGGGAGGCAGACCCACCTCATCCCCCAACCTAGGCAAGCCCCCCCCTCCTTCCCCCCTCAGCCCATCTAATCGTGATCTCCTTTCATCTCCGATCGCTAGAGGGCACAGACTGGAAGAATGAGGGATGATGCCCCCAGTAGGGGGCACTACCCCTCTACTGTCCAACATCCTGCAGGCTCAATTGCCCTCTTCACTCCAGCAGGGTCTCCCGCAATTTCCACAAAAATGGGGAGCTGCTCTAAACCGTGCCAGAGTGAAAATGTGGGGGGGGGGGGGCGGTGGAAGACTGGGGGTTGGGGTGAGGGAGATGCTACTGGGCCCAGAGAATTCAGTCTTTAAAAGTAGATTAAAATTACTTACCTGTTGTGCCCGCCAGCTTCCTGTGTGGTCCCGACCACGCTGGATTTCTGTCACTGGGAGATGTGCGTGTGCACAACGTATGCACAAACCCTGTGAATCAGCGGACACATGAATCTCCAAAAAATTAGCGTGTCGGAATGGGAGAATCGCCTCCCCTTGTTTTAAAAGTGTCAATATATTTTGATCTGTGCAATAATTATCCTTGTCAGATCACATCAATTAAATTTCAGGGACACCGAGTACAAGGCTGGAGTCCCCCTTGGGCAGTGATAGCGTGGAACCTGGATAATGACAGTTTGGCCCCTGGGCAATGCCCACTGGATACATGGACAATGCCAGGGTGTGGCCAATGGCAGTAGGGCCAATGGGGTCAGGCCAATTGGGGTCAGTGCCAGAGGGTGGGGGTGGGGCCAACAGGGGTGGGGCCAGTGGCAATTGGGCCAATAGGAGTTGGCTTGGTCTGCTGCCAGTCTGTATGCGATTGATTGAGGGACGGTGGGTGGAGGGGGCGCTCACTGCCACTCTGCAAGTGATTGGTGGGGGAGGGACCGGGGGCTGCAATTAGTCTGGGCAGCTGGGGGAAGTATCTCCACAGGCTGACAAGCTAAGCCCCACCCATAACCTCTCTGGCTAGAAACTGACAAGCCCATCTTTTTAGAGACACAGTGCATAAGACTGAGTGTGAAAACTCATCAAAAAAATGGATCAGGAATTCTCCCATTTTCAGATCAGCAGGACACTCAGAAAAAAATCTCAGAAAATACTACCCCAAGTCTGTCGCCTTGTCCTTTTATATGGTAGTGGTTGGGTTTGGAATGTGTTGCCTAAGGGGTCTTGATGACTTTCTGCAGTGAATCTTGTAGATGGTAGATACAACCGCTACTGTTTGTTGCTGATGGAGAGAATGAATGGTTGTGGAAGAGGTTGTAATCAAGTGGGCTACTCTGTCCTGGATGGTGTCAAGCTTCTTGAGTGTTGTTGGAGCTGCACTTATCCAGACAAATTGACAGTATTCCATCACAGTTCTGAGTTGTAAATATTGGATAGGCTTTGGGGAGTCAGGAGCTGAAATCCTCACTAGAGGATTCTGAGTTTCTGACCTGCAATTGTAGCCACAATATTTATATGGCTAGTCCAGTTCAGTTCCTGATCAATGTTAACCCCCCAGGATGTAATGGGGAATTTAGTGATAATGCAATTAAACGTCAAGGGGCAATGACTAGATCCTCTCTTGTTGGAGATAGTCATTGCCTGGCACATGTATGGAGTGAATGTTGTTTGCCATTTGTCAGCCCAAAAATGGATATTGTCCAGGTCTTCCTGCATTTGGACATGGACTGTTACGGTATCTGAGCCATGAATGGTGCTGAACATTGTGCAGTCATCAACGATCATTCCCACTTTTCACCTTGTGATGGAGATGCTTGGATCCAGGATACTACTCTGAGGAACAATAATCGAAGATAGTGTCATCATCACCATTTCTGAGAGTAGTTTTATATTCCAGATTTATTAATTTAAGTTTAAATTCCACCAGCTCCCACTGTAAGATTTGAATGGATGCCCAAAGAGACTGTGGCTGCGATTCTCCCATCCTGCTGTGCTAAAAAAATCAAAATCTTACAGTGGCCAATTTGCAGGGTTTGCGTGAGAGATTGGTGTGGGCAATGGGGGGAGGGGGGGTGCTTGATGTCCCCTTAGCATGGGCATCCTGGCAGTGCCAACATATGCCCTGACAGTGTCCAAGGGGCAAAGTGCCCATGCCCAGGAGCATCTTAGCACTGCCCATTGGGCGTGGTGCAGTGCCTATGGGGTGGGAGTCCTGCTGTCAATCTGCTTAGAAATTGATGGGGACAGGAGAGAGGCAACAATCAGGGCGGGTTCGGGGGGGGGGGGGGTGGGTGGGGAGGTCTATCGCAGGATCTGACTGCAGGAGTGTCTGCACTATGGGAGTATCTATACTGCAGGGGGTGGGGGGCATTGGCATTGCAGAGTGGCAGAGGAGGGGGCTGGAGATCAGAAAGGTCTAGGACATAGGTGGCGATCAAGCTGGCAAACAAACAAGAGGCTGACTCTTCGGGACAACTGTGCATGGACAGAAGCTCACTGGTTTCAGCCTCCCGGGTGAGAATAAGTCCTGTCCACTGATTTATAACGATGTTCACACTGGTGGCCTCTGCACTGCATAGAATGTGAGAGATTCTAATGTGAATTTCCACTAAAATAAAAACAGTGCAAATTACTCTAATTTTCCTATGAATTCAACACTTAGAATTTGTTTGGGAGATTTCCACCCATAGTATTTAAATGTGAGCAAATGACAGCAGAAATTGTGAAGTGAAATATCACAATAAAGACCCCATCACACTGTTATAATTCATAGGTGCATATTCTGGTGTTTAAAGTAAGGTTTGTCAGTCATATTTAAATATATTCCTGAAGGTTTCATCACAAAACTTGCTCCCCTACTTCAGCCATTAGACAGCGAATGCATCCATCCTTGTGATGCACTGCCTTCCACAGCCAATTGGAAAGGAAAAAGGCTCATTCCCCAATTGGATGATGGTTGAGTGTCAGCCAAACAACCTTTCTTTTCCATTTTCAATATTTTTATATCTGGTGAAGAGAAATGTTCAAAGAAAATGACAAACAAAAGCAACATTTTTAATCTCCTGATGGTTTTTCTCCAGGGTTGCAGACAGCAGTGTCCTGACGAATAATCTTTAATCCCTGTCGATTCAAGGCCAATCTTGGAGGGTTAGCGGCCCTAGTTTAACACGCCATATGAGTTAACATCAGAAAGATGGTGTTCCTTATTTCCTACAATCTAAAGATTGTAAACTCAAACCTTGCTGTCAACAAGTCACCAATTTACCTCATCATTACTTGCATTCATTCCTAACATCCTGCACTGCGCTGCTTGTTCTTCACCTAGATTTGCCTCTTTAAAAAGAATCCTTAATAATTCTCTGGAAGCTAAAGGACTGCCCGCACAGAATCTTTCAGAAAATGGCAAAGATTTGTACAAACCTAAATTCAGAAAGTTAGCTGCTGCAGTTACCTTCTGAGTCCCTTCTTCAGGATCATCCTGGTTCAGATGGAGGTTGTTCTGGAGATGGAGGTTCCAACGATCTAGTTGTACAATATTCCCCTCTTCTACGTGGCAGAGGATTTTTGAGACAGGTTCATCCGTGTAACCCTGCGACAGAGGGAAGAAGCAACTGCATCATTTGTCCAAGTGCCTGAATCAAGAGTGAGGACATCTTTGTGTTGCGGGCTGAGTTAGTATCTGTTGTGATCAGATACTCAGAATTTGCAGCTAAAATCAAAGAACCATCTATCACATTAAGGCATAGTCACTTATGCATACTTTTCCCAATTTTTCTGCTTTTAGATCATTCCTGGGAAGAGCTGCTGATGTATGGAAATGTTGTGAATGTTGCTTGTGATTATAAAATTGACATACTCAATAAACTCATCGAGATTGCTTGTTTTTCATAGAAAATGCAAACAACTTCAAAATAAATCATATTTGTAATCAAACATGCATGACTTCTACTTCAAACCATGAAGACTTGATAGACCTTCTGGTGTTGTTAATATACTACTGTTAATATAGTATACTGTTCATATACTCGTTTGATAAGGTCCCCCATGCAAGGCTTCTGGAGAAGGTGAGAGGGCATGGGATCCAAGGGGTTTTGGCCTCGTGAATCCAGAACTGGCTTGCCAGCAGAAGGCAGAGAGTGGTTGTGGATGGGTCTTGTTCTGCATGAAGGTCAGTAACCAGTGGAGTGCCCCAGGGATCTGTTCTGGGACCCCTGCCGTTTGTCATTTTCATAAATGACCTGGATGAGGAAGTGGAGGGATGGGTTAGTATCCGATGATACAAAGGTTGGTGGTGTTGTGGATGGTCTGGAGGGATGTCAAAAGTTGCAGCGGGACATAGACATAATGCAAGACTGGGCGGAGAAGTGGCAGACGGACTTCAACGTGGATAAATGTGTAGTGGTCCATTTTAGCAGGAATAATGGGACGAAGAAGTACAATATAAGGGGTAGAAGTCTTAGCGGTGTTGTAGAGCAGAAAGATCTCGGGGTCCAGGTCCATAGGACTCTTAAATCGGCCTCGCAGGTGGAGGAAGCGGTCAAGAAGGCGTACGGTGTACTGACCTTCATTAATTGAGGAATAGAGTTTAGGAGTCAGGAGGTAATGATGCAGCTTTATAAGACCCTTGTCAGACCCCACTTGGAGTATTGTGCACAGTTCTGGTCACCTCATTATAGGAAGGATGTAGAGGCTATTGAGAGAGTGCAGAGGAGATTTACAAGGATGCTGTCTAGATTGGGAGGCAGGCCTTATGAAGATAGGTTAAGGGAGCTGGGACTCTTCTCCCTGGAGAGACGTAGGTTGAGAGGCGACCTGATAGAGGTTTATAAAATGTTGAGAGGAATAGATAGGGTGGACTCTCAGAGACTATTTCCCCGAGCTGAAATGGTCACTACGAGAGGACACAGATTTAAGGTGCAGGGAATCAAATGCAGAGGAGATGTTAGGGGTAAGTTTTTCACTCAGAGGGTGGTGAGTGAATGGAATCGGCTGCCGTCGGAGGTGGTTGAGGCAAACTCGCTGGGGTCTTTTAAAAGACTTCTGGATGAGTATATGGAAACGAATGGGATAGGAGGTTATAGATAGGTCTGTGAATTGGTAGATATAGATGTGATCGGCGCAACTCGTGGGCTGAAGGGCCTGTTTGTGCTGTATTGTTCTATGTTCTATGTACTACCATTCAATTATGTCAGGTACAAGTAGACAACATAATCAAAAAGGCTAATGGAATGTTGGCCTTTATATCTAAAGGACTAGAATGCTCTGAGGCAGAAGTGATGCTACAGCTATACGACACTCTGGTTGGACCACACTTGAAGTACTGCAGTTACCGTAGATTGCAGACTATAAGTAGATCACACATGTAAGATAACATAGTATTTTTCAGTCCCCAAAAATCCTGGGTACAATTCTCCCAACTTGAACTTTAAGTGCTCCCACCAGCAGGAAAACTGGAATATGTACTGTTGATGTTCCCAGGGTTAGTCAGGCAGCATTCAGCCACCTTGACCATTTAAATTTATGCAAGCCGGAAAACACGCCAGCGAGTTTTACATTTTTAAGGGATGTTCCTGATCACAGTGCTCAGAGACAGGAACCTCTCCTCTCTATAATAGACACTACAGCTCCTGCTGACAAAGGCAAACATTCAGCAAAAGGACATCCTTCCCCCCCCAGCACCCCCCTCCACCCCCACCATTGAAAGAACAGGTCAACCCAGTCACCCCGCCAACACCACACAAGCATGAAGATGACCAAATCCCTCATCCCCACTACAGACTTCACTCCTCCCCCAAAGAAAGACAATCAGAGATGGGTTTCCCTCAGACCTGACCTCTCAAGTCCCTTTTTAGACCCCACCCCCTGGCAGTGCCAACTTTGGACTGCCTCCTGGCATTGACATCCTGCAAGGGGGAGGGGAAGATAAATGAACTGACAATGTGATGCTCAGACTTCAGAGGGAGGGCCCTCCAAGGGACCCGGGGCTGAGTGGGAAAAAGTCAACTTTGGGACTCCTCACCTGGATGGAGTTCACATAACTGGACTGTCCTTTCTAGCCCTGGGAAAGATGGAGATCACTCTTAGCATGGTCATCTCAAGTAGATTTCTATTCAAAATCTTCATTCCTGTCTCTGTATTGTGAAACTCTTGAAGTGCCATGGTCACTTTGATATCCATGACCCATGAACACCAGGAAGCTTCAAAATCACAGCAGCATTACAATCTGTAGGAGGGATTGCTTTTTCGCTCTCTCTCTCTCTTTCAGTGGTAACTATAATGGAGACTTGCCGGTGTTGGGCTGGGGTAGGCAGAATAAGTAGTCTTACAACACCAGGTTAAAGTCCAACAGATTTATTTGGTAGCACAAACTTTCAGAGCACTGCTCCTTCATCATATGAGAGCCTGAGGAAACCCCATCCCTGAATGTGTTTCTTTGTGGGGAGAGAGGTGAGGTCTCTAGGCACTGGTGTTGTGAAGCTATTTATTCCCTCTCTCTCTCTCTCAGAAGACCCAGGTGTGAGGAGAACATTTGCTAACTAACAGGAGATGTCAGATTCAATAGAGGAATTCCCTTTTGTAGTCTGAATATGCAACAGTTGCAATCGGGCTACAATAATCTACTTTGATTGATACTACATAGCAAATCAGGCAGTTCACTGTAGACATAGTAAGCCTTATGAACCTTTACATTCCACCAAACCTGCTCACTCAAAACCATTCTTTTAACACTGCATTTTTCAGGCCTCTGAACTTTCCTGGAAAGCTCAAAAGCCTCAAAAGGCTTTATGTTCATTCAGTGTCATGTTCCATTATTTTTAACTAAGCTTTGATTAATAGGTTGGATCAATTACCGACTAACCAGAAGTTTTGTTTCATTTTCCTTCCCTTCATGGCTGAATGCTTCTCAACTGCCTGCCTTTGTTTCTAACCCAAACGTTAATAAACATTCTGCTTTTGATTGACAGGGTAGATCAATTACCCACTAGACATGAAGTTTCAGTTTCTCATTTCTAACTTTAATGTTTAGAAAGCACTGAGGGAAAGAAAAACAAAGTAATTGATCCAAACAGTTAATAAAATTACTTCAAAGGGCCAGATTCCTATTTGCATGTGAAAAAGCGAACTCCCCAATGAAAATCAATCCTTGTTGTCAATCAAAACACTCTGAAGGGACCAGGCAGCAAGAGAGTTCCCAGTGAATCTGACAGCTTACTATCCATCAAACTTCAAAGAGCTTCAGAGCAGCTGATGAGAGAAAGCAAAGGGGTCTCTCTAATAAAACTGATAGATTCTTTCTAAGAGAGAAATTCTGGGGCCCACTGAACCAGGCTTCAAGCTCATTAATGTCATTAAAATTAAGTGAGCTGTCAATAGGTTCTCATTCATAGCAGGCATGGCAGTAGCTGAGGGGCGCAGAGGAGAATCGTGATAGGCTGGACCATTGGGTTTCCCAGCTAGGGCAAAAAGATCTGGAAAATCTCGGCTTCTTTTTATGAATCTACTTGGTGTATAAGTTGAAGCTAGCATGCTATATTCCCATTAGTAAATCTTAATTTTGCATTGCACAAATTAATGTTTCACCAAAACATAATGTTTCCTGGGAGAGTGAAAGGAAAACTAAGACATTCCCAGGGTAAATAGAGGAAACAATATTCTGGAGAATTCCTTTTTGATGAAGACTGCGAAGACAATGAAAGCACAAACCCTGGAATGTTGATGGGGCAATGACGTTGCTTGCTCTTATATTGCTGTAAGAATTCTCACAATACCAGGTTAAAGTCCAACAGGTTTATTTGGTAGTAAACACTATTAGCTTTCGGGATTTGCCCTTTCGTCAGGTGAGTGGGAGTTCTGATCACAAACAGAGCATATAAAGGCACACACAGTTTACAGAATACTGATTAGAATGCGAGTCTTTATAGCTAATCAAGTCTTAAAGGTGCAAACAATGTGCCTAGAGATAGCATTAAACATAGGTTAAAGAAATGTGTATTGTCTCCAGACAGGACAGCAAATGAGATGTTGCAAGCCCAGGCAAGTCACGGGCATTACAGATAGCGTGACGTGAACCCAAGATCCCAGTTGAGGCTATCCTTGGCTCTCAGTTTCTGCTCAGCGACTCTGCGCTGTTGTATGTTATGAAGGCTGCCTTGGAGAACATTTATCCGAAGATCAGAGCCCAAATGGCTCTGTTCACTAACAGAAAGAGAGCAGTCTTGCCTGGTGATTGTCAAGTGGTGTTCATTCATCCATCGTCATAGCGTTTGTATCGTCTCCCCAATGTACCATGCCTCAGGACATCCTCTCCTGTAGCGTACCAGGTAGGCAACGTTGGCCGAGTTGCAACAGTATGTGCTATATACCTGGTGGACGATGATGGAATCCGTGATGGCATCCATGTCGATGATCCGGCATGTCTTGCAGAGGTTGCTGTGGCAGGGTTGTGTGGTGTTGTGGTCACTGTTGTCCTGAAGGTTGGGTAATTTGCTGCAGGCAATGGTCTGTTTGAGGTTATGTGATTGTTTGAAGGCAAGAAGTGGGCTGTGGGGATGGCCTTGGCGAGATGTTCATCTTCATCAATGACATGTTGAAGACTCCGGAGAAGATGTCATAGCTTCTCCATTCTGAGGAAGTATTGGATGATGAAGGACATTCTGTCCACTGTATCCCACGTTTGTCTTCTGAGGAAGATGCTGCGTTTTTTTCGCAATGGTGCATCAGAACTGTCAATTGAAGAGTCAAGCACCATATCCTATTCTTATGAGGGTATCTTTCAGCATTTGGAGGTGTCTGATGCAATACTCCTCATCTGAGCAGATCCTATGTAAACGGAGAGCTTGCCTGTAGGGGATGGCTTCTTTAATGTGTTTAGTGTGGAAGTGGAGCATTGAGAGGTTATCTGTGGGCTTGCAGTACAGTGAGGTACTGAGGTGACCATCCTTAATGGAGCTGTATGTGTCCAAGAATGCAACCAATTCCGGAGAATAGTTCATGGTGAGTCTGATGGTGGGTTAGAACTTATTGATGTCATCATATAGTTGTTTCAGTGATTGTTCATCATGAATCCAAAGGAAGAAAATGTCATTGATGTACCTGGTGTATAGCATTGGTTGAAGATCCTGTGTGGTGAAGAAGTCTTGATCGAGCCTGTGCATGAGATGTTGGCATACTGAGGTGCGAATTTGGTCCCCATGGATGTTCTGTGTGTCTGGATGAAGAACTGGTCGTTGAAGGTGAAGACATTGTGGTCCAGGATGAAGCGGATGAGTTGTAAAATTGCATCTGGAAACTGGCGTTGAGCTGTTGGCATTGAGTATTGAGGCAGTTGCAACAATACCATCATCGAGGGGGATGCTGGTGTAGAGTGCTGAGACATCCATTGTGATGAGGAGTGTCCCTGGTTCAACTGCTCCATCTGTACTAAGATTCTGTGTAGAAAGTCCCTAATGTCGCGACAAAAGCTGGGGGTTCTTTGTACAATGGGTTTCAGAATGCCCTCGACATAGCCGGAGGAGTTCTCGCACAAGGTCCCGTTGCCCAATACGATGGGTCAGCCAGATGTGTTTGCCTTGTATATCTTTGGGAGACAGTAGAGATCTTCAACGCAGGGAATATGTGGGATGAGAGCACGGAGGGTGTTCTGAAGGTCAGGATCAAAGGTTTTGATCAGAGTATTGAGTTGATGGGTTTGTTCTTTGGTTGGATCTTTGAGTAACTGTCTGTAGTGTTCCTCATTATTCAGTTGTTGGTATACTTCTTTGCAGTAATCCATTCTGTTCAGTGTTATGATGTCCCCTCCTTTGCTGGTTTGATGACAATTTTGCAGTTGATCTTGACAGCGTGGATGGTGTTGTGTTGTGATATCCCCAGGCATGGTACATTGGGGAGACCATGCAGATGCTACGACAACAGATGAATGAACACCACTCGACCAGCACTAGGCAAGACTGCTTCCTTCCCGTTGGTGAACACTTTGGGTAAATATTCTCCAAGGCAGCCTTCATAGAACATGGAACAATACAGCACAAACAGGCCCTTCGGCCCACGAGTTGCGCCAATCACATCTACCAATCCACAGACCTATCTATAACCCCTTATCCTATTCTTTTCTATATACTCATCCAGAAGTCTCTTAAAAGACCCCAGTGAATTTGCCTCAACAACCTCCGACAGCAGTCGGTTCCATTCATAACATACGATAGCACAGAGTTGCTGAGCAGAAACTGATAGCCAAGTTCTGCACACATGAGGACGGTTTCAACTGTGATCTTGGGTTCATGTCACACTATCTGTAACCCCCATGACTTGCCTGAGTTTGCAACACCTCATTTATTGTCCTGTCTGGAGACAATACACATCTCTTTAACCTATGCTTAATGCTATTTCCACTCACAATGTCTACATCTTTAAGACTTGATTATCTGTAAAGACTCACATTCTAATCAGTATTCTGTAAACTGTGTGTATCTTTATATGCTCTGTTTGTGATCAGAACTCCCACTCACTGACGAAGGGGCAAACCCAAAAGCTAATGGCGTTTACTACCAAATAAACCTGTTGGACTTTAACCTGGTGTCGTGAGACTTCTTACTGTGTTTACCCCAGTCCAAAATTGGCATCGTCATATGACTTGTATTGCTGACCAAGGGAAGCAAACTGTGATCTGTACAACTGCTTTCAGACAGAGAACCACCCAAATTGGTACTGCTCTCAAAGCAAACTGTCACCCAAATTACAGGATAATGATGTCAGAGCATAAAGCAGTGTCACTTAGGTTAGACACGGAGCAGGATCATCTTCAAACAACAAGTGATAAGGGCATTAAACAATTTGCCTGACAGAGTGGGAAGTTGAGTATCAAAGGCATGAACTTTGATATGTCATTGAGCTTTTCTCATTCTTCCAAATTTTAATTCCTGAACATAGCTGATTAAAAATCAAATCATGTGTTCAAAATCATCTGGGTCTGGACAGAATAGATGGAGAGAAATTTTTCCCGCTCATGAAAGGATCGGAATGAGAGGGTGCAGATTAAAGGTAATTAGCAAAAGAAGCAAAAGGAATATGAAGAGAAACTTTTTCACGCAGTGAGTGTTTACAGTTTGGAATGCACTGCTTGAGGATGTGATGGAGGTAGGTTCAACTGAAGCAATCAAAAGACTTAACTGAAAAGAATGTGCAGGGTTATGGAGAGAAGGTAGGGAATTGGTATTTGGGAATTGCTGATTCGGAGAGCTGGGTAAAAAAAAAATGATGGGCCAAATGGCCTCCTTATGCACTGCAACAATTCTATGATTCTGTAAACCAAGTAGCTGGAATAATAATTACTGGACTCCTGCCAACTATATGGCTCTGAGGCAGAGAAGTGGACCTGCCATCTTGAAGCACAACAACACACAGTGAACTGTTATTAACTCAGCAACAGCACACTGCATGCAGTGTATCTAAGGCACTGAACCAGATATTAGCATTGGCACATATTTATAAAGCAAAACAATTCAGCAATAGGAGACCTTCAAAGAAGATTTTTTTCTGCACAGAATAGGCACATTCCTATGAAGGGCTGAAAGGAATGGCCTCCAAAACCAGAGGTCATTGCATGACTAAGGAAATTGGGATGAAAAGAAACAGAAAATTATGATGAATGTCAGGTTTGTTAATCCAGTTGAGAAGCAATACAGAAAGTGCAGCACAGAACTGAAAAGCAAATAAGAGAGTGAGAAAAGAGAGTGAGTGGGAAAAGAGAGTGAGAAGAGATGCAGTGAGGAATAGTGAAAGGATATGAAGGGGAGATTGCATTGTTGGATATGGTTTTGGGCAATGGGGTGGGTCAAATTGATTAAATGGCATTGAGTAACTATTTAGAGGTTAGTGATCATAGCTTCAGTCATAGGGAAAAGGCAAGGAGCAATGCAGAGTGAAAATAAATTGGGAGAGGATTAATTTCAGCAGGGAATGGAGCTCACCCAAATAAATTGGCAGGCACAATTATAACTGAGAAATGGGCTACCTTTAATGAGGAGATGGACTGTGAAGAATTGACCCACTGATGAAAGGTTGCAGGACACGAAACATTAACTGTTTTTTCTCACCACAGATGTTGCTAAACCTGTTGAATATTTTCAGCATTTTCTGTTTGAATGGTACTCTAAAGATAAAGGATGTCAGTTACATAGAGAGGCTGGAAAAGTTGGGATTATTCTCCTTTCAGTGGAGAAAGTTAAATGGAAATTTAATAGCTTTTGTCCAAATTAATGAAGGGCTTTGAGAGAGCATACAACAGGAGCTAACAGGGTCAGTAACCAGAGTTAATGCAATCAACAAAAATTCCAGTGAGTAAGGAAGAGATTTATTTTATGTTTTGCATAGTTCTGATTTTGGATGTATTGAAAGGACAGAGGATGCAGACTCAACAGTAACACTCAAGAGAAAATCAGGTAAATGCTTGTGAAAGTGAATTTTGCAGGGATATGGGAAAAGACCAAGGGGGACAGACCAATTGGATAGCTTTTACAAAATGCTAACACAAAGTCAATAGGCTGAATAGCCTCCTACTATACTTCTTGTTTCTATAATTATGTGACAGGCACAAATAAAACCAAAGCATGTGATCAGCTCCTCTCCTGAAGATAATGAGTCATGCTAGAAATGATTAATTGGCCAAAAACAAGCATAGTCATCACAACGTATACTGGCAACACTACTCTACAATGGGAGGATGACAGTAACCATCAGCTGTCATCAATCATCAATTATAAAACCAAACTTCGTAACAATGCCAGGCATGTCATCTATTCTGGGCAGTTTAATAGGTTATTTCACCTGATCACATTTGTAATATAATCTGTCTTCTTACGTTTCAAGCTTACAATACTTGCTAACAGTAAGATTTTTGGAGGTAGAATTCCACCAGTAAATGCTGGAGAGATTTAGGAAATCTCGTCTCTTCTGCATTTTAGCGGTCTCACTTTTCTTATTTTTTGGGCAACAGTGCAAAACACCTGAGCTAGAATTTTTTGACCATTCCCATTGGGGCTTCTTCTGGAACGACTGACAGCAAACCCCTGCTGTAGGTTTTCCAGTGGCATGAAGTGCATGCAACAGGAAACCTTCTTGCCAGTGGCAGCAGAAAATTCTGCTTCTAGCCAATGGCAGGCTACCCCAACAGCTGGTGAATTTTAAAGTCAATAAATAAATCTAGAATTAAAAGTAAATCAGAAATGGCAACCGTGACAACTGTCATTGTTGTAAAAACACATCTGGTTCACTAACACCCTTTAGGGAAGGAAACTTGCAATCCTTACCTGGTCTGACTTCCATGTAAATCCAGACCCGCAACAAAGTGGTTGACTCTGAAATATTGCAGCAAATGGCTCAGTTGAAGGGCAATTAGGAATGGGCAACAAATGCTGTTCTTGTCTGTCACACCCATCCAATGAAAGAATAAAGACACAAGGGGCGATTTTTACTTCTCACCCCACCAGTCAATGGGCGGGGTGAGCTGGTAAGATCACAAAAGAGGGGAAAAATCATGTTCAGCCAAACAATATTTAAATCAATGCAAACGTTGATTTAAATATTATTAGTGAGCCTGGGAGGCCTTGCCAGTGGACATCCTCACTGATGAGGATCACATATAGCCCCCATCAACACGGACCTGTCGTGATGATCTCACCTGTAGGGCTGGAGGCCATTGAGGGTAGGATTGGGGAGAGGGCGGTGCTGGCCTGGCAGTGCCAGCCTGGCACACTGGCAATGCCCACTGGGCAGTGCCAAGAGGTACAGCCTAATGACAGGGGCAGGGCCTAAGAGAAGGGGAAGGCATGGATGGGGCAGGGCCAAAGGGAAGGCGGGCAGGTGTGAAGCCATGCACTCAGCCATTGGGATCAGGTAGGGAGAGATACACTGCGTACTCTGCAACCAGCAGTTGACTGGGAGGTGGCAAGCATATAGACTGAGCTGGGCATGGGGGAGACAATCATCCGCAATGGTCAGCAATTGCGGGTGATGGGGGAAGGTGTGCAATATTCAAGGGGTGGAGGTGACTGATTGACAATTCCCTCTGTAGTGTTGGGCAGAACAGAGAGATCTATAAATGCGCAATTACACCCTCTACTGTGAGCTTTCTGGAGAGCTCAGGCCAAACCCCTTCCACCTACTGGCAGGAAACTGATTTTGCATTTTTTTTTGCACAGAGTGGTATAAGATTGGGCTTGTGGCCTTGCAAAATAGATCTGAAACTCCTATTTCCATATTTGTTCAGTACTTTGAATTTTTTTGATAAGATCTCCCCTTCAATGTACTCTTTATCCCAGGAACCAGTCTAGTAAAGCTTCGTTATTCTCCTCTAGAGCAAGTACATTCTTCTTTAGGCAAGGTGATCAAAACTGCACAGTACTTCAAATGTTCTGTACGATTGTGAAAAGATTGTCTAATTAGTGCCCCCTCCTCTGGATTTGTTCTCAAGCCCTTCAGATTTTTTTGCCTTCAATTATTTAGACAATTTCCTTATAAAAGTATTAAATTTGCTTCCACTACTTTTACAGGCCATCTCATATTATAACAACTTGTGCGAGCCACATCACAAAAAATTTCCTGGTCTAATGTTATCATTGTTGATCCCCTTTGCCTGCTTCCCTCTGACCGACCACACAACATGTTTACATCCTCTGTCTTTTAGGTAGTGTTCTGAGCCCATCCATGCGGCGTGTACCTGTGGGCAGCTGCTGAGTGCTGTACCTACCCCTCCCCAGTTGAGAGTACGGGCCAGGTCATTCCCTGTCCCCAGTGGGAGGACTGCGACTGGAGGCTGGGGATTAAGCTGCAATTCGTCCAACAAGGAAAGGATCCAGCCCACCTGAACAAAGGCAGAAGTAACATTACTGAACATCTTGATAAGAAAATACTCAGCTTCAACGACTATCATCTTCATTCAAGTTAAAAATCTGATTGGAGTGTGGAGAATGGACTGATGTCATCTTAATTTCAATTTAAAGCTGTGCTCAAATTTTATATTTTTGTCTTTCATCAACAGGAATAATTAGAACTGGAAGTGTTAAATATTAAAGTCAGGAAACAGTTCCCACTGTGCGTGCACTTTGATTCCTAATCCAGCTCTCAGTGGACGTGGCTCTATTTTGCAAAATTTAACCCAATTTGGCATTCATTTGAACTGAATTTGGCAGAGCAGGCCGGATGGGCTAAATGGCCTACGAAAAGGCACTGTGCAAAATAAACAATAACATTGTAGATTCATCTAGCATATTTTGCAGAATTAAAATAATCCAAGGTGCTTCACTAGAGTATTAGAAAGCAAAAACTGACACCATGCCACATAACGAGGTATTAGGGCAGTCAACCAAAAGATTGGTCAGAGGTAGGTTTTAAGTACTGGCTTAGAGATAGAGAGGAGGTAAGGTTTTGAGAGTGAATTCCAGAGTTTAGACTCCCATGTTTTCAAGAAACATCCACCAAAGATGCAGCAATTGAAATCAAGGATGTTTGGTGGGCTAACAGTTCATAGAGTGTAGTGGTAATTGCATTCACCTCACACACAAAAAGGTCTCCAGTTCGAAAACAGGCAGTAAACTTGAAGATAAGGGATGTTTGGTGGTGATGTGTTATTCTGGGAATCTGGTTTGCTGTGGTGACATGCAATTTTAGATGCACAGTATAGTCCAGAGTTATGGATAGTGATGGTCAAGATTCTAAAATTCTTTCCAGCACATGACCTGACCAGGACTTGCTCCCGCTCTTAATTTCTGCCATTGGCTTGCACTGGACACATTCATAAGTTGATACTCAACCAGTTTGGTGAGATTAGAAATGCACCTTCCAGACCTGGAACTCTTGGTTCAGAGGCAAGGATGTCAGCTGCTCCACCACAAGACCCTGACCTAGTGTGAATTAGAAGAGTGCAGATATCTCTGAGGATTAAGGGTCTGGAGGAGATTACAGAGATAGGGAGGGCTGAGGCCATGGAAAACAATACTAAGAGTTTTAAAATGAAGCCTTTGCCTGATAGAGAGCCAATGCAGATCAGCGAGCAGAGTACAGGATTTGTGTGAGTTAAGACACAGGCAGTAGGATAAAGTGCAAGACTCCAGTCAGCTGGGTGTGGAATAATCAAGTTTGGAGGCAACACACACATGGAAGACGCAAGGATGGGTGTTGTTAGTGAGTTGGTAGCATGGAATTAAGTTACAATCGCTATTTTATCCACGGGGTCAGCCTGGTGAGTGCTTACATTAACAAACAACACATCACGGTGGTAGCAACACACTTAGAGGAACACAATTCATTAAAATACTTTCGCTTGAAGAACAGGGAGACTTTCATTTTTTCAAGTGCCTTTCAAAACCACACATCTCAAAATCACTTAATGACCATTAAAATAGTTTTTGAAGAGTACACACTCCATGTATAAATGATAATGACCAGGTTTGTGCACAAATTGGCTGCTTTTTTTCCTATATTGCAATAGTGACTACAGTTCAAAATGGGTTTATTGATTGTAAAGTGTTTTGAGACAAAAAATCACAGAAGAAATATTTTGAGTAAACTAAGGTTGATGGTGCTGTAGCAGATGTTTAGACAGCCTGATAGGCCACCTGCTGAACATTATCCAATGCTAAGGAGAGGATGGGTTGGGGGTTAACCTTTACACATTTTGTGAGAACAGCGAGATTCCCATGGTTGTTTTTGGTAGCAGGTCATTAGCAAACATCTCAAAGGGAGCGCTTTATCCATTTTGTGAGATCCTTCCCTGCAGCTTGTGTAGAATGAGGTCTGTGGGCAAGTCTGAAATGTGAAAAATGCCCATCTTTGAGATTAGCATTGAGAACATGGCTGGGGCAAAGTAAAAGAAGCTTCATACTGTATTGATTCTGTGGTATATTTGATGCTGAGTCTGGGATTGATATCAGAGATTAGGAAATTGAATTATGAGGACTGATCACAAAGACTAAGACTGAAATCTTCTGTCCTTGTTCTTGGCTGGGACTTCCTTGTGCTGCAGAAAGTGAAAAGAGTTTTGGCCGGATGGCCAGTGTTTCTGTTCTTGCTATAATGGATCTTGCTACAGATGAGGCTGGAGAATCATGCTCTTCCTGAAGTATAAAAGAGCGAGTAGTAGTCTAATAAAGATATTTAAAATGATCAAAATATTTTCTGTGGTAGATAAAGAAACAAATTTTAATGGAGGAAGAATCAATAATGGGATTTTCTGGTCTGTTCCATTGGTGGGATCATCTGGTCCTGCTGAAGTTGGCAGAGATTTGAATAGTTTGTTACATCTAGAAAATCCTGGCCAACCACCACCCCAAAATGAGGGTAGGACATGTAGCAGTCAAACCAGAAAACATTTTTTTTCACATGCAGGGTGAACTGGAGTCTGGAACTTTCTCCCACAAAAATCTACTCATGCAAAACATCACATTTGAATTTCTCAAGTCTGAAACAAATAAATATTTATTTGTACAGGTGAGACAATGGCTGAGTGGTATTATTGCTCGACTATTAATTCAGCTAATGTTTTGGGGACCCGAGCTCGAATCTCACCATGGGAGTTGGTAGAATTTGAATTCAATAACAAAATCTGGAATGAAGAATCTGTTGATGACCATAGAACATTGTTGATTGTCAGAAAAATCCACCTGGTTCACTAATGTCCTTTAGGGAAGGAAATTTGCCATCTTTACCTGGTCTGGCCTTTATGTGACTCCAGAGCCACAACAATGTGGTTGACTCTCAACTGCCCTCCAAGGGCAACCAGAGATGGGCAATAAATGCTGGCAAGGCAGTGGTGCCCATATCCCATAAATGAATTTAGAAAAGTATAGGAGATATGGAGAAAAGACAAGGAAATAGATTTGAGATCTAATCAAGTTAGCTCCTAATTGAATGTTGAAGTGGGCCAGTAGAACTGAATTGCCTCCTTCTCTGTCAATTACACAAACACAAAAGCCTTTTGAGAACGTAGGGTGGGGCTTGAAGTTGATCCTAGCATCAGTTTGAAGTTGGTGAAACTGTAGAAAAGGCAAGTTGAGCTGGCAGATAGGATGACGAGCATATATACTCCCCTCTGTTCTGCATTGGCAGATGATCATGCTCGAGGTTGCAGCAGCACCGCATGTTGCCCTCAAAGCAGCTGTGGGGCTGATGAGACAGTCGCACACCTCCTTGTGGAATGTGCCTTTGCAAAGAAGGTCTGGAGTGAGACGCAGTGGTATCTGTCGAGGTTCGTCCCAAGCAACTCGGTGACGCAGGACTCTGTGCTCCACGGGCTGTTTCAGGGGACACATACCAAGATGAATATCAACTGCTGCTGGAGGGTCATCAACTCGGTGGAGGGACGCACTTTGGTCCGCCCGATACTTGCTGATCTTACAGTTGAAAGAACTGTCCTCGACCGAGTGTTGCAGACTGGTACATTCTAAGGTCCAGGACTACGTGCTGAGGAATGCGCTGAAGGTTAGGGCAGCCACAATGTGGAAAGGCCACAATTTAAGGTCTTTTAATGGAGGCAGACCGAGGGCCCGGAAACTTCAGAATACCCTCGGCCTGCATAACTGTGTGCCAATCTGAGAAATAATGGCACACAGTAACTTTTGAGGCATGTGTACATTTGTAAGTTTTGAAATGTTATGACTGTAATTTGTGTGGATCTTTTTAAAAAAATGCACTATTTGAAATTCAAAGACATGTCATTTTGAAGGGTTTTTTCGAGCTTTTTTATGAATCAAGTATATTTTTTAGGAAAAGGTGATTGCTGTGCACCGGTCTGAGTAGTGGCGACACATGGCAGTTTTTAGGGCATGCATATAGTTTGTAAGTTTTGAAATGAAATGACTGCATTTTGTATAGAACTGTATGAAAGTTTGAATTCTGAAAGTTTTTGCAATCAAGACGTGTATGTTTGCAATGGTTTATTTGAAATTTTTTGTGAATAAAGTATATTTTTGGGAAAAAAAGATGATCATATAGTGAGATTTGCCTTGTTCTTGGGCATATTTGCTCCTTTTCTGGGTGTCTCAATTGAACAGAACACAGATTTACACAAATATGAGTGGCGCACTGGTTACCACCGTTGCCTCACTGTGCCAGAGATTTGGGTTCAATTTTCACTTTAGGTAATTATCTGTGAGGAGTTTGAACATTCTCTCCGTGTCTGTGTGAGCTTCTTCCAGGTGTTCCGGTTTTCTCCCACACTCCAAAGATGTGCAGATTACATAGAAATTCGAATCAGGAGTAAGCCATTCAGCCCTTTGAGCCTGCTCCAACATTCATTCTGATCATAGCTGATCAAATTCAATATCCTGATCCCCTCTTCTCCTTTGATTTTTGTTTTAGCCCCAATAGTTATATCTAAATTCTTCTTGAAATCAATTTTGGCCTCAATTAGTTTTTGTGGTAGTGAATTCCATACATTCACCACCTGCTGACTGAAGAAATTTTTCCTCACCTCAGTTCAGGGTTAGGTTGACTGGCCATGCTAAATTGTCCATTAGTGTCAGGGGATTAGTAGGGTGAATAGTGGAGTTACCGGGAATATGGCCTGGTAGGAATGTTGTCAGTGCAGACTTGATAGTTCAAATGGCCTTCTTCAATACTGTACAGATTCTATCCTATTCTATATTTTCACATTGAGGCTAAGGGCTTGGACTGAACAGTTCAATGGGATCATTTTATTTAAATTATCTCTCCAAAGTAGTCCCTTCAATTTTCAGAGATAGGGGCTGCTTGCAGGAATTCCTGCAGACATGGGGCACCAGGTCAGCTTCAGTGCTTTACCCATGTGACCCTTATTCATGGTTGAATTGCTCATGAGCTACTCCTCCTAAACTATTCATCTGCAGAAGACAACACACGAGAGTCTTCTTTCCATAGCCTCTCAACAGGTCAGGTGACTGTGATCAGGGACAGGTGACCTGACCCCTGTCCTCCAATTCCAGCACTCAAACTTGTGAGCTCACCACTCACTAGAGGAAATGACCTTCTGATTTGTGTGGTTCATTTAGTTAAGCTGAATCAGACAGCAGGAGAGATTTATGAAAGAAGTCTGAGGAGAAGAACGCCAGTTAAACATCTAGCCCGCCCCCAATCTCATGATGAATGACAACAGCATCTGAACGAGCACATATTAACCCAAAGCACATGCAAGTTATTTTGGGCCCAGTAATTAAAGGTTTAACTTGTTAAAATTACAAACCGTTCCATCTCCACCACAGGCCAGAATACGGAGGTTTGCGACCTTCCGATACAGTTCCAAGCTGTTTAGGAAATAAGAAATATTTTCTGTGATTCAATGCAAAGCATTTTAATCAACAATTAATTCAGCAGGGTCAACAGGATGTAAAAAGCTTCACAAAACGGCATGCACACGTGTATCCATCAACTCAAAACCATTTTCTAAATTCATTGCAAAGAAACGTTTTCACACAGCAAAATGCAGCGGCTAAAAAAAGGGCACTACTTCTTCAACCAGATTATTAACAGTTAGGTGTGGCCGTGTACAGCTGTTAGCGTGTTCAGGTGTGAGTGTGTGCAGGTGTGAGCGTGTACAAGTGTGAAGGTGTGTATAGGTGTGAGCGAGTATCCAGGTATAAGCGTGCATACAGGTGTGAGTCTGTACAGGTCTGGAGTGTGGTCAGGTGTGAGGTATGTGTGAAGCATCTTCAGGTGTGCACTGTGCTCAGATATGAATGTGTGTGGGTGTATGTTTGTATGTATGGTTTCATGTGTACATATGTGTTGTGTGCCCGTATGAGTTCATGTGTGTCTGTGTCACTGTGTGTGTGTAAGTGATTGTATCTGAGTGATTGTGTCTGTGCTTGTACAGCTGTGAGTGAGAGTGTGTGTGTGTTTGTGCTTGTCTGTCTATATGTGTGTTAATGCTTGTTTTCCTGTGTGTCGTGTTTTTGTGTATGTGTGTTCATGTGTGTTTATGTCTTTGTATTTGTCTGTTAATGTGTCTATCTGTGGGACTATTTTCGTGTGTAAGCTCTGCAAATGTCTCTGTGCCTTTGTGTGTATTTTTTTGTCTTGTTTGTGTGTCTGTCTGTGTATATGTGCAAATGTGTATCTATGTGTATATTTCTGTGTGTGTCTCTATGTGTCTGTCTGTGTCTGTGTATATCTGTGTAAGGGAATGCCTGTATGTTGGTGTGTATCTGTCAGTGTCTTTGTGTGCATGTATGTATCTGTATTTGTATGTCTATATAGGTGCAAACATGAGTCTGTATATCTGTGCCTGTGTAGTTGTGTGTAAGTGTTCATATGTGTGCGTGGGAGTATCTGTGCGTGTGTGAATATTTATATGTGTACGTGTGTGTGTCTGTGTGACTAGATGTGTATAAGTGTCTGAATGATTGTGTCTCTGTGCTTGTGTGTCTCTATGTGCATCTGAGTGTGTTTGTGTGTCACATGTTGGTATGTTAGTGCTTGTGTATCTGTGTGTATGTCTGTTGATGTGTCTCTGTGTGGGATTATTCGTGTGTGTCTGTCTCCGTGTATATCTGTATGCATATATATATGTGAATGAGTGTCTGCATGTATGACTGTGTGTGAATGTATATATATGTCTGTGTGTGTGTGAGTGTGTGTATGTGTGCATATTTGTGTATGTGACTGTGTTTGTATGTTTTTGTGTGTGTCTGTGTATGAGTGGTGATTGTGTGTCTGTGCTGGGGTGTCTCTATGTACATGTATACCTTTGTGTTGTCTGCATGTGTGCCTTTGTGTGGCTGTGGGTGTGTTTGTGTATGTATGTGTGCACATGTGTGGGTGTGCGTGTGTTTGTATGCGTGTGCGGATGTGTGTATGTGTGTGCATAACTGTGGGTGTGTTTATGTGTATAAACTAACATTCTTGCATTCAGTACCATCCTCACTTTGGAGATAGCTACGATTCTCATTCTGTCTGCTCTCTGACAAGATGGAATGATACGTGGCTTGCTCTCTTTGAACAGAAATGCTCAGTGTGATCCATTACAGTGATCAGTAAACTGGGAGCTGTTGCAAATGCCTCTGGCTCTAGCCAGACACATAAAACTTCATCATGAACACCTTCACAGACTCTGTCAATACCATCCATACTCTGCTCTGAAGTTACAGCATCAAGTGGCAGATCTCAATGGGGAATCTTTATGAAGCAGATACCTCAAACACTTTTCATCTCAATCACCTCACCAATGTGATGTATGGTGTGATGTGTACACAGACACCACAGATGTCATTTTGCACCTCTTTAGCTACTGGTATCACCCAAAAAATATGAATAGCAAGGACCAAAATTCTGAACTCATAATCCTTGCCAGTCAGTGAAGGTTGGAGCCTAGTCTTTATATATTTATAAGTTTTAATTTACAGAGAGATACATTGAGTGGGATTTTCTAGCTGAATTCACCCGGATGCTGGAAAAGGTCAATGGACCTTTCAATGTTCTGCCCCTCGCTACAATCGTCGTGGCAGATGGAATGGGAAAATTTGCCTAATTATATACTGCACATCAACCAACAACTACACTTTCAACCTCTTCCAATATACAGGAGCCTGGTTGAGTTTCCCAACTGATTTCCACTAACTGAATACAATTAACAAACAATTAATATGCAATTAACAAGTTCTGGATTGCTAGTCCAGTACCTGAACCATCAGACTATAGTCGTCCTTGTCTATTCAAATTGTAAAAACTGTATTCTGTTCAATGATCTATTTCATGTGAACTAAACCCTCATAACGTAATTGATTGCATGGTCAACTTTATAATGGTCTGTATCATCATCAAGGGCTATGTGATATAATCTGGAGATCAGGTAATTGTTTAACTAGTGTTGAAATGTAAAAGGCATATTCATATTCATTGTATACAAGTCTGCATAAGGGAGTGACCAGAAAAGTTTCACTTGAGAGAATATCTTACTCAAAAACCAATAGTTGTGACAAAGGTATATGTTGGTTGGTGGTGTATTTAAATGTAAAGTATATTCAGAGTATGGTGCATTCAGTCACATATAGAAAATGCACAGATGGCAGGTGATGGCTGTCCTGACTTACGCTTCCCTTGGTCCTCCCCGTGAGAGATCAAAGACTTGCCGTGGATTCAGCCACCACATGAACATCTGGAGGACCTTGTTTCCCTGTCACAGAAAATTTGAAAAAAGACCGCAATGAAAAAGTAAAATGACAGGGAGTGAGGGAGAGAATGGGACCAAACTCATGATGAGTGTTCATAGTTTCTCTTTGATTCAATGTTGAACCAAACAAGAAGAGATAGGTGTCACTTTTAGTTCACAGCAGTGCCAGTTACACTCTGAGCACCTTGTGTATATCCTCTTCAGTTGCATCTCCTGTGCATCAGTTCATGGATGAAAGATCAGAAATAGGATAGAGATAGGGTCTGCGTTGTGTCACACTAGTAGAGCTGTAACTGGCCACAGGGCAGTCAGCTGCATAAAGTGGGTAATTTTTAATAATGTAACCTTGATATGCAAAATTACTGCACCCTCTGAGTGTCTCTCCAGCTATTGCACAAATGCACCAGTATTTCCTCTCCTCACTCATGTAAAATGGATATTGACAGTTTTTAAGCCATCTGTTAATATTAAAGGCTCACTAAAGGCCCTGAACACACACATGCACACACACATGCAAACTAGAACATGCACAAACACACTCTCACACATGCCACACACAAACAGACACATACTAAGCCACACCACACAAATTAGTACATGCATATTCACAATCACATTAGCACACACACACTCTTATCCATCACAAGCACACACACACTAACACTCACTATAGACACATACAAACTAACAGATACATACACGGATGCTCTCTATCACACAAACTCACATACACATGCTTGCCCCCCCTCAACCATACTCCGCAATTGTTGGCCTCCCTAGCTGATAGCCATCCCCCTACCCCACCTGTGGATATCACCATCAGACCACCGTTTTCCAATCACAACTCCCCCTTCCTCCCACCTTCCCTCCTTCCCCTCCACTCCCATCCATCACCTGTCCTTCCTGGTTGTGAATTGATCTTGCTAAATATCTGGGGCCCGTGAGATCACAAGAGCCGAGAAATCAGGCATGAACCCAATTTTTCACCTCTTATTGGCAATCTTACTGGCTTGCCCTACCAATCGACAGTGAGGAATTGGTAAGATTTTCCCCATAATGTTTTGCTTTGTTTTCCTGACATTCTATCTCTCCTTGTCATTGCTGTTGTACGATGTCAGAGGTTTCAACAAGTCGAATATCTAATGTAATTGTCTCTTCCTCATTAATAATGTGGAGAGGCTTCTGTTGCAGAATGAGGGGTGTTTCTATTATATCATTAGGAATTAGTTTGAAAGTTTGATTGGAGAATTTGTTCCCTGCTCTCCATGTATGTTTTATGATTTGGACAATGTTCTGCTAGCTTGTTCGTCAGGATGGTGCAGTGCAGATCTATATGTTGAATAACATTCTCTTACAAGAACTCTTTGAATTCTTGTGAGATCCGTTGTCACTCACTAATTGTTCAGGGAATTTAAACCTACTAAAGGTTTCTCCTAGCTTCTCGACAATCTTTTCCAACGAAGTAGACTTCATTAAAGAAACTTCTGGCCACATCGATTGAACATCAACCATCCTAAGAACATGTGTCCTTTAAAAGGTCCTGCAAAATCTACACGCATTAATTGCCAAGCCTCCTCTGGCTAATCCATGGAGTGGAGATGCCAGCGTTGGACTGGGATAAAAACATTAACAAGTCTCACAACACTCGATTAAAGTCCAACAGGTTTATCTGGTAGCAAAAGCCACTAGCTTTCAGAGCGCTACTCTTCATCAGGTGAGTGGGAGTTCTGTTCACAAACAGGGCATATAAAAGACACAAACTCAATTTACAAAATAATGGTTGGAATGCGAGTCTTTACAGGTAATTAAGTCTTAAAGGTGCAGATGATGTGAGTGGAGAGAGCAGTAAGCACAGATGAAAGAGATAAGTATTGTCTACAGACAGCATAGTAAATGAGATTTTGCAAGCCCAGGCAAGTTTGGGGTTTACAGATAGTGTGACATGAACCCAAGATCCTGATTTATCCCTCATGTGTGTGGAACTTAGCTATCAGTCTCTGCTCAGAAGCTCTGCGTTGTCATGTGTTGTGAAGGCCACTTTGGAGAACACTTACCTGAAGGTCAGAGATTGAATGCCCATGACTCTGAAATATTCCCCAACAGGAAGAGAACAGTCTTGGCTGATGATTGTCAAGCACTGTTCATTCATCCATTGTCATAATGTCTGCATGGTCTCCCCAATGTACCATGCCTCAGGACATCCTTTTCTGCAGTGTGTGTATCAGATAGACAACATTGGCTAAGTTGCAAGAGTATGTACTGTGTACCTGGTGGATGGTGGTCTCATGTGAGATAATGACATCTCTGTCGATGATCCGGCATGTTCTGCAGACGTTGCTGTGGCAGTGTTGGGTGGTCTCGTGGTCACTGTTCTCCTGAAGGCTGGATAGTTTGCTGCAGATAATGGTCTGTTTGAGGTTGTGCGGTTGTTTGAAGACAGGAAGTGGGGGTGTGGGAATGGCATGGCAAGATGTTTGTCTTCACCAGTGACATGCTGAAGGCTCTGGAGAAGATGTCATGGCTTCTCAGTTCTGAGGAAGTACTGGATGATGAAGAGCTCTCTGTTTGTGTGTCCCGCATTTGTCTTTTGAGAAGGCCAGTGCGGTTTATTGCAGTGGCACTTCGGGACTGTCATTCGATGAGTCACGCGCCTTTTCTTATGAGGGCATCTTTCAGCATCTGAAGATATCTACTGCGATCTTCCTCATCTGAGCAGACTCTGCATATACATAGGGCTTGTCCATAGGAGATGACTTCTATAACGTGTTAGGGTAGAAGCAGGAGAAATGGAGCATCATGAGGCTATCCACAGGCTTGAGGTACAGTGAAGTGCTGAGGTGACCGCGCTTGATGGAGATGCACGTGTCCAAGAATGCAACCAATTCTGAAGAATAGTCCATAGTGAGTCTGATGATGGGATGGAACTTGTTGATGTCATCATATAGTTGTTTCAGTGATTGTTCACCATGAGTCTAAAGAAGGAAAATGTCATCAATCTGTCTCATGTATAGCGTCGGTTGAAGGTCCTGTATGGTGAAGAAGACTTGTTTGAACCTGTGCATGAAGATGTTGGCACACTGAGGTGCAAATTTGATCCCTACAGCTGTTCTGTGTGTCTGGATGAAGAACTGGTTGTTGAAGGTGAAGACATTATGGTCCAGAATGAAGCAGATGAATTGTAAAATTGCATCTAGAGACTGGCAGTTGTTGGTATTGAGTACTGAGGCAGTTGCAGCAATGCCATCATTGTGGGGGATGTTGGTGTAGAGTGCCAAGACATCCACTGTGATGAGGAATGCTCCTGCAAACTGCTCCATGTGTGTCGCGCAAAGCAGCAATGCCCTACAGACAAGTTCTCCGTATACGCAATGTCTGCTCAGATGAGGAGGATCAAAACAGGCACTTCCAGATGGTAAAAGATGCCCTTGTAAGAACAGGATATGGTGCTTAATTCATCGATCGACAGTTCCGATAAGCCACAGTGAAAAGCTGCACCGACCTCCTCAGAAAATAAACATGGGATACGGCGGACAGAGTACCCTTCATTGTCCAGTACTTCCCTGGAGCTGAGAAGTTACGACATCTTCTCCAGAGCCTTCAACATGTCATTGATGAAAATGAACATCTCATAGGCCATCCCACACCCCAACTTCTTGACTCCAAACCACCACACAACCTCAAACAGATCATTCTCTGCAGCAAACTATCCAGCCTTCAAGAGAACAGTGATCACAACACCACACAACCCTGCCACAGCAACCTCTGCAAGATACGCCAGATCATCGACACGATGCCATCATCTCACATGACAACACATCCACCAGGTACGCAGCATATACTCTTGTAACTCGGCCAATGTTATCTACCTGATAATCTGCAGGAAAGGATGTCCCAAGCATGGTACATTTGGGAGACTGTGCAGATGCTACAACAATGAATGAATGAACACCGCTCAACAATTAGCAGGCAAGACTACTTCCTTCCTGTTGGCGAACACTTGCGCGGTCACGGGCATTTGGCCTCTGATCTTCACGACATATGACAGCACAGAGTCATTGAGCAGATAGCCAAGTTCTGCACACATGAGGATAGCCTCAACCAGGATCCTGGGTTCATGTCACACTATCTGTAAGCCCCATGATTTGCCTTGCCTTGCAAAATCTCACTTACTGTCCTATCTCTAGACAATACACATCCTTTTAACCTGTGCTTAACGCTTTCTCCACTCACATTATCTGTACCTTTAAGAATTGATTATCTGTAAAGACTCGCATTCCAATCATTATTTTGTAATTTTGTGTCTTTATATACCTTGCTTGTGAACAGAACTCCCACTTACGTGACGAAGGAGCATGCTCCGAAAGTTAATGACTTTTGCTTCCAAATAAACCTATAGGACTTTAACCTGATGTTGTGAGACTTCTTACTGTGTTTATCCCAGTCCAACATCAGCATCTGCACATCATGATTACCATCGACACCGCAAACTGCCAGCTCCAAGTGGAGAGGATCTCCAAGAAGGCCGCACATATCGATATAGACATCGAGTTTCTACAAAGATGCAAGAAACCAGACAAGATACCCAAAGAATGACAGATCACGAACCCACTCAGATCAACCTATAACGACTACACTGACAGACTTTGCTATCGCACTTCTCTCGCACTCCTCAACCACCTCAGACACCAGTTTTACAGCAAACACTGCATCCTAGAAATCAACATAGAGTCCATATTCTCAACTTGCACTCAGGACGTAGATCAGCTGCAAAACTCTGCCAACCAGCCAACTATGGCTGGGTAGGTTTTGATGTGTTCGGCACAACTTGTGGGCTGAAGGGCCTGTTTGTGCTGTAGTGTTCTATGTTCTAACCAGATGAAATAAAGGAACTATGCTATCTATATGCATACCAAGAACAGGAAACTTGGAGAAACTTGTCATCATAACTAGCAGCAACCAATCCTCTCCTGATACCACAGTAGAAAACAGTACCACTGTCAACTTGTCAGACTACACATTTCAATCAGATGAAATTGAAGTTCTGAATCAAGAGCTCAATTTCTGCCCCACCACCAAAATTCAACCCCACAGTCTTGCAGCAGACACAGAGGAATTCATTAGAAGAACGAGGTTACGGAAGTTCTTTCACAAACCCCGAGAGGCCAACAGCGAACACAATGAGACAATCAATGAACTGGAACAGCCAACAGAGAGCTCCATAGTGCAGCAATTGAAGAGGAAAGAGTTGACTTGGACACCTCCAGAAGGCTGCTATCCTCAACTTGACATGTATGCCCAAGCCGTCAGGAGGTGCATCAAAACCAGATTCATCAACCACACTCATAAGGCAACCCCAAACAAGCACAACGCAACGCCATCCACACTCTCAAGACCAACGACAACATTGTCTGCTGGTTTGATGACAAAGGAGGGACGATCATTACACTGAAGAGAATGGATTACTGCAAAGAAATGCACCAACAACTGAACAAAAAGAAATACTACAGATAGTTATCCACAGATTCAACCAAAGTACACACCTGTCAACTCAACAGAGTGATCAAGATCTTTGATCCGAACCTTCAGAGCACCTTCCATGCTCTCATCCCATGTACTTTGGAGATCTCTACTGCTTCCCAAAGATACACAAGCTAAACACACCCAGCCATCCCATTGTATCGGGCAATGAGACTTTGTGCAAGAACTGTCTGGCTACATTGTGGGCATCCTGAAACCCACTGTACAAACCCCAGCTTTTGTCATGACACTACAGACTTTGTAGAGAAACTCAGCAGTTGAACCAGGAACATTCCTCATCACAATGGATGTCTCGGCACTCTACAGCACCATCCCCCATATCGATGGCTTGCTGCAATTGCCTCAGTACTCAACACCAAGAATGCCAGTCTCCAGATGCAATCTTACAATTCATCTGCTTCATTCTGGACCACAATGTCTTCACCTTCAACAACCAATTCTTCCTCCAGATACATGGAACAGTCATGGGGACCAAATTTGCACATCAATATGCCAACATCTTCATGCACAGATTTGAACAAGACCTCTTCAGCGCACAGAATCTTCAACCGATGCTATACACTATATACATTGATGACATTTTCTTCCTTTGGACTCATGGTGAACAATCACTGAAACAACTATATGATGACATCAACAAGTTCCATCCCACTACCAGACTCACCATGGACTACTCTCCAAAATCGGTTGCATTCTTGGACACAACCACCTCCATCAAGAATGGTCACCTCAGCACTTCACTGTACTGCAAGCCCATGGATAACGTCATGATGTTCCATCTCTCCAACTCCTACCCTAAACATGTTAAAGAAGCCATCCCCTATGGACAAGCCCTCTGTATGTACAGGATCTGCTCAAATGAAGAGGATGCAAAAGTCACCTCCCAGATTGAAAGATGCCCTCATAACAGCAGGATATGGTGCTCGACTCATCGATCAACAGTTCCGACAAACTACAACAAAAAACTGCACCGACCTCCTCAGAAGACAAAACATGGGACATGGTGGACAGAGTACCCTTTATCGTCCAGTACTTCCCTGCAGCGGAGAAGCTACAACATCTTCTCTAGAGCCTTCCACATGTTATTGATGAAGATGAACATCTCACCAAGGCCATCACCACACTCCCACTTCTTGCCTTCAAACAAATGCACAACCTCAAACAGATTATTGTCTGTGGCAAACTACCCAGCCTTCAAGAGAACAGTGACCACAACATCACACAACCCTGCCACAGCAACATTTGGGAGACGTGCCGCATCATCAACACAGATGCCATCATCTCACAAAAGAACACTATCCACCAGGTACATGATACAAACTCTTGCAACTCGGCCAACGTTGTCTACCGGATATGCTGCAGAAAAGGATATCCCGAGACATGGTACATTGGGGAACCCATGCAGATGCTACGACAACGGATGAATGAACACAATCACCAGGCAAAAGTGTTTTCTTCCTGTTGGGGAACACTTCTGCGGTCACAGGCATTCGGTCTCTGAGTTTCGGATAAGCATTTTCCAAGGTTTTCATGACACATGACAACATAGTCACTTAGCAGAAACTGATAGCCGAGTTCTGCACAGATGAGGATGGCCTCAAGCAGGATCTTGGGTTCATGTCACACTATCTGTAAGCCTACAAAATCTCACTAATTGTCCTGTCTGTACACAATACACATCTCTTTAACCTGTGCTTAATGCTCTCTCCACTCACATTATCTGTACCTTTAAGACTTGATTATGTGTAAAGACTCACTTTCCAACCATTATTTTGTAAATTGAGTTTGTGCCTTTATATGCCCTGTTTGTGAACAGAACTCCCATTTACCTGATGAAAGAGTAGCACTCTGAAAGTAGTGGCTTTTGCTACTAAATAAATCTGTTAGACTTTAACCTGGTGTTGTGAGACTTCTTACTGTGTATTCCCATGAATGCAGCAGTGCTAAAGGTGTAGGTTTTTAACTTTCACACATGAAGAACATGCTCCAGCTCTCTCTTCAATTCTCACGTCCATTTCAGGCCACCAGAAATAAATTATTTCCTTCATGTGTATGATTCTGCAATGGCCTTGTATAAACTTGTCTAACGCTTATCTTCTCAACATAGGCAGAATGATCACTCTGAGCCCCCAAAGAAAACATCTTTACCGTCTGATAGCTCCAGGAAGAGAATGGTTTCAAGTCAGTTGTTACTTCTGAGATCTTCCCTCGTAATACCACTTCAATCCTTTCTGGAAGAATTGGATCTCTCCGAGTGTACTTCCTCACTTGTCCAGAAGTAATTGTTGTACTGCCTACCTGTTCTAAGTAGCAGACAGTTCTGCTTGAGCAGTTTGACAAATTGCTATCTGACAAACTACTCAGCAATGGTAATCTTGACAGTCCATAACAATGTAAACTTGATTGTCTATACTTGAAGGTATGGGTTTGTGCAGACAATAGCAAAGCCCATCTCTGCATTCTAGTTGCTGCCAGTGACAGAGTTCTCGCATGTGATCCAAAAATGGTAGTTAATAAACAGTGCTCGATCAACAACGTGAACTTCCTTCTGAACAGGAATTATTGGAATTTCTTTGTTCCAAAGATAATCCCTAATTCACCCTCTAGTGTGAGCAGCAGCCTTTCTTGTGAGCTTAGGCCCTGTCCCCTCCCTCCACTAGCAGGAATCAGATTGTATATCACTTTTTGCACTAAGTGGTGTAATTTCGTTTAATTCTTATGTGGCCTCACCGAGAAACAGGTCTGAAACTCTCCCATGTTCACATTCATTCAGCACTAAGAATTTGTTCGGTAAGGTTGTTCTCCCCACCACCACTTCCCCTCCCACCACCACTACCAACACCACCCATCCAACCCCCCTTCCCCCCCCCACCACCCACACACACACACTCTCACAATGACAGGTATTACTTCTGAAGTCTTCCCTGTCTTTCGCCAATGACAAGGAGTTTTGGCTGGGAATCACACCTCAGGAGAGAAACAGATTCTTGCATAGACTGAACTTATCTTGTAAATCATCCAAACCAGAGATGAAATAATCTGGAAGAGCATGCGGACCAGTTGTTGGCAAGAAGAACTGATCCATCAGAAATGGGATCTGCTGAAAATCTGCATTCAACTGTATAAAGTCCTGACCTGAGCCTTCCTGTAACCCTGATACCAACAGACATTGTTAAGGAAAGCAACACCTCACTTATAGACCAAACACAGTCAACATCTAGTTACAACTCCAATACCGGTCAAGTCAACCATTGATGATGTTTGTGCAAAAACAAAAATGCCAGAGGTTATAACCAGTGCAAAGACGAAGATATCAGAGTTCACCATCAACTGTTCTGAGAATTACAACCTCCAGACCATCTAACTTATTGTTAATTGTTCATGTTGCACTTAAGTTTGTTGGGGACATTCACTTTAAAGGAGGAGGAAATGTTATGTATTAGCTGCACTAAGTAGTGTGTATTAATATATACAAGTATTCACTGGAAATGATGTCACTGGTTGCTAGCAAGGTAAACTGCCAGAGTGAAGAAATAACCATGTAGTCAACACCACTCTGTAAATAAAGCACCATTATTTTTAAACTTTTCATACATCCTTACATCAATTTCCCAATACCATCCATTGAAGTGACTGCTCCTAAACCTTAGTCAGTTTGTAAGGGGAAATCCCCAGTAGCATTTGAATGATTTCCCCCAATAATAAGCCAACTAACATTAGGCATGAAATTAGGAGGGAAAATTCCATCTCCTGCTCACAAGTTCTGCCCGCTGCACTTTCTTTATAGCAAACAGTAAATTCACAAACACACAGAACTTTACAGCAGCCTATTCAAATGGCAATCAATCCAAGAGTGATGAATTGATTTGAGTGATGAGTTCATGTTTGTATATACTGGACTGACCAATGAGTTGCACACACACGCACACACACAAACCACCAACACCACTAACCTGGTTTCCGCCACTCTTTGGATTTACAAACACAAGAAGTGGTTTCATCAAGGGTGATGAGATGGGTTTGATTATAAATGGCTTCCATTTGCTTTCCTGTAAAACAAGACTCGAGACATTAATCTAGTCAGTCTCTTTCAGCAGGTAACAAGGTGGCACTGTATACGGTCCAGTACCTGCTGTGCCCAAGTGGAATTATGTGTACATGTGCCACTGTGAGCTGTGGGAGGCCAACTTGCTCTGCACACTGTCAACTGCTGAAGTGAAACCCTGCATAGATTTCACCTTTGTCCCTCTTATATCCCAAAAGAAATGGGCGGCCCATTCCTCCAAAATAATTTGCCCTCCCACTCCCCACCATTGCCCAGACCTTCATTTCCTGAGGGCACCGGTTGATTTTACAATCAGGTTGTTCTGGGCATTCTCAGACACCTTAGTTTTCACATGCGATTCTTGACAGTGTGTTGGCAGGTTCTTCAACTGAGAGGGATATCACAGCCAAGCCCAATGCTGTTCTTACCCAACATGCAGTCAATAGTCAACCCGGCATCATTTCGGGCAGCCGAAACCTTGGTTTATAAATTCCAGTGGAGGTGTTCTACAGCAGTAATTCCTTTTCACCAGTGGAGCTAAAACATAGATTGAACCAGCTAGTGAAGGGTGGTAGGTAGGTGCCTGGGTGAGGGGAATGGTGCATTGCAAAACAATTTCAGTAACCTGAGTGTGCATAGTAGTTGTTTGGTGCATTTCAAATGTCGTGTCATTTTCTGCTTCTTTCTCTTTGGCTGTCACTGCTGTTACACAACCCTGTTGACACATTCATTGTGGTTAGGATTTGGCCAGAAATGCTGAATCAATCCAAATTGGCAGGTGCGTGTGTATGTGTGTCTGTATGAGTGTCAGTGTGAATGAGTATAACAGTGTGTGTCTGTGAGTGTATGTTTGTGTGGGAGTGTGTGTGCAAGTGTGTGTGTGTGTGTGTGTGTGTGGAGAGTATGTGTATGTATGAGGTTGTGTGTGTTTGTGTGTGCACACGTGAATGGATGCATGTGTGTGTGTGTTCATGTTTGTGTGTGTGTGCATGTGAGTGTGTTGTGTTATTTATCAATGCACACAAACACACATTTTTAGACTGGGTAAATGGAGATTGTCAAACTGTAACTCCTCTTAGACTTGTATTCCCCTTTAAAGTAGCAAGTTCAGATCTAACTTGGGGACTGTATTTCTTTGGAGCTTGTGCCACAACTTTGACAGAAACCTCCATTTATAGACATTAGGGAATTCATGCCAAGCATCCATCAAAGGTATACAGGACAGTGGGGGGGAATTCGCTGAGGGAAATTCAAACAGGTATAGCCAACAATTACAAAGTTATCAGATTAAGATGTGCTTCCCCCTGAAAGCTATTCTTATAATAACACAAAACTATTCAAAAATTTACTATTGAAATTCCTAAATATTGAAACTATGCTTGGTTGAGACAAGCCACTTCCTAATTTCTTCAAGCAGTTCTAGGGATTCTTGGCTGTATTTCTTACTGATCTCAATTCAGATACTCAACAATGTTGAGTTCAGTAACTACTGGGTTTAAGAGTCTCTTAAGGCACATTAAGGATACAAGTATTAGCTCCATGGTTAATCTCTTAATGTGCACAGTACCCATTGAGTGAATAGTTATATTTTTTATTGGGTTCAGTACCCCTTGTTTTAATTCTTCCTGGTGTTAAGCTAGCTCCCTTACACAATGTGGCTCAATAACTCACTGGGTTTGTGTAGAGATATTTGCCACAAACGTCTGAAATACATAAAGGGAAGTTCAAGTTGTGGTGAAACTGATTTAGCTTTGAAAGGGGCCCCTCACGGCAGCCCTTCTCTCTACATGTAAGTATAAACCAGTTCCTTGGCCTGACTCACGTCTGCTCCTTTCCTGCTGGTTTTTCTCTTCAATGATGTCCTCTTTTTCCTTCTACTTGAAGACTTGAAGGAGTTCTGTGCAGAGGCAATGATCAGAAACAGGATGTCACCACAGATGTCCACTGCTGGTTTCTGACAGAGTTGTCACCACCCTCCAAATAAAACATGAAACTGATGTAAAAGCCAATTTCCTGCCATTGGAAACCCAAAGGTATGTCCCCAGTATATACTTCATCTGATGGCACTGCAGCGGCTCCTGAGAAACCATCATATCTGAAATCAATGAGATTATTTTAATACCATTCAATTCTGTGGAAAAAGAGAATCTAGCTTCCATTCCGATTTATTGAAATTCTCACTTCACTCAGCAGAGGTTGTTTCACTTTGCTATCTTCTGGATATGAGACATGGCTCCACATGAATTAACAGTCCTCAGTAACTTGGCCATGTTATTCTTCACCTATCACCATAGACTGTAGCTGTCAGCAGCCTGTATAATTGTCTGCTGATCACCTTTTAACTGATATCAATAAACTTATACTTTCCAATAAAAGTCAAGACCAAGAGTGGAAACCTGGATGTTTTTATTTCCTTTCACCTATGAGGACCTATTATAATATATTTAATGCTGTTCACCCTTAGCTTCATCTAGCAAAGATCAGAGATCAAACCTGATGCAGAGCCAGGGCAATATACCTAATCATATCGCCACTTTTGAGTTCAATGCAATTAAAATATTTATGTAACAGAAATGAATGTTTATGATACTATATTTCAAAGACAAGAGAATGCGAGCAATGCTTCCTAGCCCTATTACACACAATGAAGGATATTGTTGGGCAATCAGATAATTAATTAGAGAAGGAAGAGTTTCCATGAACATCCTCAACCTCAACCATAGTGGATTCTAACATGTGAGTGCAAAGAACAAGACTGAATTCTAAGCAAGTCAAAGTGGACACTACCACTTGCCTTTTATTAGAGGTCTCTACTAGGATAGTTGCCAATCTACAGCCAGTTTGGTTCGGTGAAGAGGCTCAGTACATTGGAAGAGGGCAGATGCGATGGGGTGACATAACATTCTGGCTGAAATCCTCAGAATTATGTGCATCAATGCAAGCTGACAAACAAACCAAGCTGTTCTAGGGCAGCTACATCATTGGCAGATATCCAACAATTCAAAAGGTTCCCAGGTATGTTCCATTCACAAAAACCAGGACAATTCCAGCCCAATCATCAGCAAAGTGTTAAAAGGAGCCATCAATAATGTCACCAAATAAGACCAACTGACTAAACACCTATTCTACTGGAATAGTGCCAGAAGATTGGAGGATAGCAAATGTTATCCCCTTGAAAAGGGGAGTAGAGACAACCCTAGTAATTATAGACCAGTGAACCTTACTTCTGTTGTGGGCAAAGTTTTGGAAAGGATTATAAGAGGTAGGATTTATAATCATCTAGAAAGGAATAATTTGATTAGGGATAGTCAACACAGTTTTAGCTCATGCCTCACAAACTTTATTGAGTTCCTTGAGAAGGTGACCAAAGAGGTGGATGAGGGTAAAGCAGTTGATGTGATATATATGGATTTCAATAAAGCGTTTGATAAGCTATTGCAGAAGATACAAAGGCATGAGATTGAGGATGATTTAGCGGTTTGGATCAGAAATGGGCTAGCTGTAAGAAGACAGAGTGTGGTGGTTGATGGGAAATGTTCATTCTGGAGTTCAGTTACCAGTAGCATACTGCAAGGATCTGTTTTGGGGCCACTGCTGTTTGTCATTTTTATAAATGACCTAGATGAGGGTGCAGAGGATGGGTTAATAAATTTGCAGATGACACTAAAATCGGTGGAGTCGTGGACAGTGTGGAAGGATGTTGCAGGTTATAGAGAGACATAGATAAGCTACGGAGCTGGGCTGAGAGTTGGCAAATGGACTTTAATGCAGAAAAGTGTGAAGTGATTCATTTTGGAAGGAGTAACAAGAATACACAGTACTGGTCCAGTGGTAAGTTATTTGATAGTGTGGATGAGCAGAGAGATCTCGGTGTCCATGTACATAGATGCTTGAAAGTTGGCACCAGGTTGATAGGATTGTTAAGAAGGCTGTTAATATGGTGTGTTAACTTTTATTGGTAGAGGGATTGAGCCATGAGATCATGTTGCAGCTGTACTCTGCACTTGGAGTATTGTGTACAGTTCTGGTCGTTGCACAGAAGGATGTGGAAGCATTGGAAAAGGTGCAGAGGAGATTTACCAGGATGTTGCCTGGTATGGTGGGAAGGACATATGAGGAAAGGCTGAGGGACTTGAGGCTGTTTTCGTTAGAGAGAAGAAAATTAAGAGGTGACTTAATAGAGGCATACAAGATGATTAGAGAATTAGATAGGATGGACAGTGAGAGCCTTTTTTCTCGGATGGTGATGGCTAACACAGGGGGACATAGTTTTAAATTGAGAGGTGATAGATATAGGACAGATGTCAGAGATAGGTTCTTTGCTCAGAGAGTAGTAAGTACGTAGAATGCCCTGCCTGCAACAGTAGTGGATTCGCCAACATTAAGGGTATTTAAATGGTCATTGAATAAACACATGGATGATATTGGAATAGTGTAGGTTAGATGGGCTTTAGATTGGTTTTCATAGGTTGGCGCTACATCAGGGGCCGAAAGGTCTGTACTGCACTGTAATGTTCTATTCACTAAGGCTGAGTTTCAGTGCCATAGAATAACTTGGATCTGGATCACATCAAAAGAATAATTAGGAGCATAGAAAAGAGCAACTTGGAGGTGGGTGAGCACTTTGGTGATAGTGACCACAATTCGGTTACGTTTACCTTAGTGATGGAAAGGGATGGGCACGTACCGAATAACAGTAATTATAGCTGGGGGAAAGGTAATTATGAGGCTATTAGGAGAGATTTAGGATGCATAGGGTGGAGCATGAAATTGCAGGGGCTGGGGACATCTGAAATGTGGAACATATTTAAGGAACAGCTTCTGCATGTCCTTAATGAATATGTACCTGCCAGGCAGGGAGGAAGTGGTCGAGTGAGGGAACCATGGTGTACTAGGGAAGTTGAATCTCTGGTGAAGAGGAAGAAGAAGGCTTATATAATGATGAGACGTGAAGGCTCAGTTAGGGCACTGGAGAGCTATAAATTAGCTAGGAAGGAGCTAAAGAGGGAGTTGAGAAGAGCTAGAAGAGGACACGAGAAGACTTTGGCGGATAGGATTAAGGAGAATCCTAAAGCTTTTTACAGGTATATAAATAATAAAAGATTGGTTAGGGCAAGATTAGGGCCAGTCAGAGATAGCAGTGGGAAGTTGTGCGTGGAGCCTGAGGAGATAGGAGAGACACTGAATGAGTATTTTTCGTCAGTATTCATGCAGGAGAAAGACAATGTTGTCGGGGAGAATACTGCGATACCAGGTTGTAGACTGGGCAGGATTGAGGTTCATAAGGAGGAGGTGTTAGCGAATCTTGAGGGTATGAAAATTGATAAGTCCCCTGGGCCAGATGGGATTTACCCTAGGATTCTCTGGGAGGCTAGAGAGGAGATTGCAGAGCCTTTGGCTTTGATCTTCATGTCGTCGTTGGCTACAGATATAGTGCCGGAAGACTGGAGGATGGCAAATGTTGTCCCTTTGTTCAAAAAGGGGAGTAGGGACCATCCTGGAAATTATAGACCGGTGAGCCTGACTTCTGTTGTGGGCAAAGTCTTGGAAAGAATTATAAGGGATAGGATTTATAAGCATCTAGAGAGAAATAAATTGATTAGGGATAGTCAGCACGGTTTTGTGAAGGGTAGGTCGTGCCTCACAAACCTTATTGAGTTTTTTGAGGAGGTGACCAAAGAGGTAGATAAGGGTAAGGCAGTTGATGTAGTGTATATGGATTTTAGCAAAGCGTTTGATAAGGTTCCCCATGGTAGGCTACTGCAGAAAGTGCAGATGCATGGGATTGAAGGTGATTTAGCAGTTTGGATTAGGAATTGGCTAGCTGATAGAAGACAGAGGGTGGTGGTTGATGGGAAATATTCAACCTGGAGTGCAGTTACAAGTGGTGTACCTCAAGGATCTGTTTTAGGGCCACTGCTGTTTGTCATTTTTATAAATGACCTAGATGAGGGTGTAGAGGGTTGGATTAGTAAATTTGCTGACGATACCAAAGTGGGGGGAGTTGTAGATAGCGAGGATGGATGTTACAGTTTGCAGAGGGACATAGATAGGTTGCAGAGCTGGGCCGTGAGGTGGCAAATGGAATTCAATACGGATAAGTGTGAGGTGATTCACTTTGGTAGGAATAACAGGCATATGAAATATAGGGCTAATGGAAGGACCCTTAATAGTGTTGTCGAGGAGAGGGATCTTGGGGTACAAGTACATAGCTCTTTGAAAGTTGGTACCCAGGTTGATAAAGTTGTTAAGAAGGCGTACAGTGTGTTAGCTTTTATTGGTAGAGGGATTGAATTTAGGAGCCATGAGGTTATGTTACAACTGTACAAAACTCTGGTGCGGCCGCACTTGGGAGTATTGCGTACAGTTCTGGTCGCCGCATTATAAGAAAGATGTGGAAGCATTGGAAAGGGTGCAGAGGAGGTTTACCAGGATGTTGCCTGGTATGGTGGGAAGGCCTTATGAGGAAAGGCTGAGGGACCTGAGGTTATTTTCATTAGAGAGAAGAAGGTTACGCGGTGACCTAATTGAGGCGTATAAGATGATCAAAGGATTGGATAGGGTGGATAGTGAGAGCCTTTTTCCTCGGATGGTGATGACCAACACGAGGGGACATAACTTTAAATTAAGAGGTGGTAGTTATAGGACGGATGTCAGAGGCAGGTTCTTTACACAGAGGGTGGTGAGGGCGTGGAATGCCCTGCCTGCAGCAGTTGTGGACTCGCCTACTTTGGGGGCATTCAAATGGTCGGTGGATAGGCATATGGATGATATTGGTATAGAACATAGAACACTACAGCACAAACAGGCCCTTCGGCCCACAAGTTGTGCCGAACACATCAAAACCTACCCAGCCATAGACCTATCTATAACCCCCAATCCCATTGGATCCCATATACTCATCCAGAAGTCTTTTAAAAGACCCCAGTGAATTCGCCTCGACCACCACCGACGGCAGCCGATTCCATTCACTCACCACCCTCTGAGTGAAAAACTTTCCCCTAGCATCCCCTCTGTACTTGCTTCCCTGCACCTTAAATCTGTGCCCTCTCGTCGCGACCATTTCAGCCCTGGGAAATAGTCTCTGAGAGTCCACCCTATCTATTCCTCTCAACATCTTGTAAACCTCTATCAGGTCGCCTCTCAACCTTCGTCTCTCCAGGGAGAACAGTCCCAGCTCCATCAACCTGTCTTCATAAGGCATGCCTCCCAATCCAGGCAACATCCTTGTAAATCTCCTCTGCACCCTTCCAATAGCTTCCACGTCCTTCCTATAGTGAGGCGACCAGAACTGCGCACAGTACTCCAAGTGTGGTCTGACAAGGGTCCTATAAAGCTGCAGCATTACCTCCTGACTCCTGAACTCAATCCCTCGATGAATGAAGGTATAGTTTAGGTTAGAGGGTCCGCTGGCCGGCGCAACATCGAGGGCCGAAGGGCCTGTACTGCGCTGTAATGTTCTATGTTCTATGTATCACGGAACGGTCTGTTACTATCAGGTATGGCACCAAGGAAACCCAAGCAAAGCAGAGGAAAATGCTAATCGACAGGACAATCCTTCAGTGCTGGAGTCACACCTGACACAACGAAAAATGGTTTTACTTTTGAAAGCCAATCATTTCAGCTCTAAGGCATTGCTGAGTGAAGCACTCTTTGGCCAATCATCTTCTGCTGCTTCATCAATGACCTTCCCTTCAACATAAGCGCAGAAGTAGAGTTTGAAGATAAAAGTGACCAGCCCATCTCAGTGTTTCGCAGTCCAAAAACACAATGAAGACTTTGATCAGAGAGCTTCCTAAAATCACTATGCCAAGAGTGATCTTTAGATTTCCCAGGACTAGAAGAGGCAGTCCAATCATGACAACTACTCTCCTGGGGGAGAGTGTCAAAGCCATCCTACTTAATCCCCTGGGAGCCTTAGGAGGCCCTCCCTCTGCAGCCTGGCAATGGCACAGGGGCACTGGACCTACCTCTTAACCACCCCCGCCAAATATGCCAAGTCAGAGTGTCACTGCCAGAGTGTTGGGGGGGCAGTGCAAGGTTCACACTTCCAAGGTTGGGAGAGAGGGGATGCTGCAGAGCTGAGAGCGGGGACTGCTGGGAGGAACTGAGGGGGTCAGGAAGTCAGGGTGGCTGGGGAGGAGAATTATGTCACCTTCATCCTTGCATTTTGTGTGTGCGTGTCTCTTGGAGGGCGGGGGGGCGGTGTGGTGGCAGCAGGTGTGACCCATTAGAGTGACCCATTATTTTAATCTTGGTGGAAGGATCCACCTCTTCTCTTTGCTGAGGGTTTGGAGGTTCCTCTGATGAGTTGGCGGGGTGGGAGGGAGAGTCACAATTCTGTTGTATAGGAGGGGGCAGGCACTCTATGAACATTTTTATGAACTTTAAAAAAAGGTGCTCCGATCTCTGAACAGCTGGGCTGATGGATGTTTCACACTCTATATGAATTTAAATGGTTAAGATTGATGAATTCCACCTCATAGCCATTGCTAACGTCAGGAGTAGGAACTCTGGTTTCCCTACCTCAGAGGGATGTGGATATTCAATCATTAGAACATAGAATATAGAACATTACAACACAGTATAGGCCCTTCAGACATCAATGTTGTGCCGAGCTACATCCAACCCCAAGATCAAGCTATACCACTCCCTATAATTCTGGTGTGTTCCATGTGCCTATCCATTAACCGCTTGAAAGTTCCTGAAGTGTTTGATTCCACTATCACAGCAGAAAGTCTATTCCACACCCCAACCACTCTGAGTGAAGAATTTACCTCGGACATCCCTCCTATATCTCACCATGAACGTTATATTTATGCCCCCTAGTAACAGCTACATTCATCCGAGGAAACAGTCTCTGCACATCCACTCTATCAATCCCTCTCATCATCTTATAAACCTCTATTAAGTTACCTCTCATCCTCCTCCACTCTAAAGAGAAAAGCCTCAGCTCCCTCAAGCTTTCCTAATAAGACCTACCCTCCAAACCAGGCAGCATCCTGCTAAATCTCCTCTGCACTCTCTCCAATGCTTCCACATCCTTCTTATAGTGAGGTAACCAGGACTGAAGACAATATTCCAAATGTGGTCTCACCAACATCCAGTATAGTTGCAGCATAACCCCACAGCTCTTAAACTCAAATCCCCTGTTAATAAATTCTATCACACTATAAGCCTTCTTCGCAATTCTATCCACTTGAGTGACAACCTTCAGAGATCTGTGAATATGAACACCAAGATCTCTCTGTTCCTCCATATTCCTTAGAAATCTGCCGTTGAACCTGTAATCTGCATTCAAGTTTGCCCTACCAAAATGAATCACCTCATTCTTATCAGGGTTAAACTCCATCTGCCATTTTTCTGTCCAGCCCTGCATCCTATCAATGTCTCTTTGTATCTTGCAAGAGTCCTCCATCTCATCCACTATTCCACCAATCTTGGGGTCATCAGCAAATTTACTAACCCAGCCTTCAGCCCCTTCTCCAAGTCATTGATAAAAATCACAAATAGCAGAGGACTCAATATTGACCTCTGTGGTACACCACTGGTAACTGGCCTCCAGTCTGAAAATTTTCCTTCCATCCCCACCACTATCTTCTTTGAGACAGCTAGTTACTTTACAATTGGCCAAAGCTACTTCTACCCCACACATCTTTATCTTCTTCATGGGCAGCCTTATCAAACGCCTCACTAAAATCCATTATATGACATCAACTGCTCTCCCTTTATCTACACACTTAGTTACCTCCTCAAAGAATTCAATCAAATTTGTGAGGCAGGACTTACCCCTCTCGAAACCGTGCTGATTATCCCGGATTAAACTGCATCTTTCCAAATGGTCATAAATCCTATCTCTCAGGACTCTTTCCATCAACTTACCAACCACTGAAGTAAGACTAACTGGCCTATAATTACCAGGGTCATTCTTATTTCCTTTCTTGAAGAGAGGAACAATATTTGCCACTCTCTAGTCCTCTTTCACAGTCGCCATGGACAGTGAGGACCTAAAGATCAAAGCTAAAGACTCCACAATCTCATCCCTTGCCTCCCAAAATATCCTGGGATGTATCCCAACTGGCCCAGGGGACTTATCCATCCTCAGGTTTTTCAAAATTGCTAATACATCTTCCATCCTATCAGCCTGTATCACGGACTCATCCTCAAAAACATGGCTCCTCTCCTTAGTGAACACTGAAGAAAAGTATTCATTCAATGCCTCTCCTGTCTCTTCTGACTCCATGCACAAGTTCCCACTACTATCCTTGACTGGCCCTAACCTCACCCTGGTCATTCTTTTATTTCTCACGTAAGTGTAAAAAAGCCTTGGGTTTTCTTTTATCTGACCCTCCAAGGACTTCTCATGCCCCCTCCTAGCTCTCCTAAGCCCTTTCTTTAACTCATTCCTAGCTACTTTGTAACACTCAAGCAACCCAAATGAAACTTGTTTTTTCATCCTTTCATTTGCTTCCTTTTTTCACCTTAACAAGATATTCAACCTCCTTTGTGAGCCATGGTTTCCCTCACTCGGCCATTTCCTCCCTGCCTGCCAGGGACATACCCATCGAGGACACACAGTATTTGTTCCTTGAAAAGCTCCACTTTTCGTTTGTGCCCATATCTGACAGTTTCTGCTCCGATTTTTTTTTGTCTCTCAGGGAATTAAGCATTATGGGGAGCAGGAGGGAAAGTGGAGTTGAAGCCCAAGATCAGGCATGATCATATTGAATTATGTAGCAGTCTCGATGGACCAACTCCTGTTCCTATTTCTTGTGTCCTTGTCAACATAATCAAGCTCTGTGCCAATTATAAAAGGTTCATAAGGAAATAGAAAATTCCTGGGAAGATTCTTTTGCTCTTTATCAATATAACATAGTTTAAATAAGCTATTTAGAAGCCAAACTGTTCCTCATCAATGATCAAGACCTACTTTTTAAGAGCTCAGGAGGCCAGATTTGACCAGAAAGAAGCAGAAATACGGACAAAAACATTCTTCTGTGCATGGGGTGCACTAAATACATAAACATCTTCATTACTGTTATGTTTACAATTATAACCTCTCTACAATCACAGAGAAACTCTTCATCCATCTTTATCACTCCAGTACTCTCTTTTCTCCCTTTCAAACCTCATGTAAAATTCAATCAAATTATTGTCACTATTCATCAGATGTTCCATTGCAGCTGGGTTGCTAATATGATCTAAAACAATTGATGAAGCTGAAACTAAGATGCAGAGTTTTTCTTTGAGAGAATTTATTGACTTGTTCAGTCTCACAGCTCTCCTGCTCTTCTCCCAGTGTCCTCACTGCCTCCTTTATATATGTGCTCAAAGACAATTAATATCCATCACGTATTTCTCTCAATTTTAATATAATTGACATGACATTAACAAGATAGTTTACTAATTGTTTTTTGACTCATTGCAATGTGTAGAATATTATTTTAACATATTGTATCAGAAATTCTGGTTACATTCTACAAATTCGCTGTCCAGACGACTCAATGTATTCTGCTTCTCCTAGTTGATGTGAAAATTAAAATAATCCATTATAACCACATTATGCTTTCTGTATGTTTCCCTGCTCTTGGCATTTATACATCCCCCATTAATGTCAGGAGCATAGCAAACAACTCCCACCAGAGCCTTTGCACCCTTTGCATTTCATTAATTCTACCCTCAGTTTCCACTGCCTGGTCACGCTCACTGAGTTCCTTTCTCTCTGTGCCTGAGATGTGTGCCCTATTCACAACTCTGCAGCTTCTCCTTTTCCAGTTTTTCTCTCCCTTCTAAAGTGTGGAGTATTTTGGTCTGAATCATGTTTGGAGCTGATAATGAGACTCTCTGGCCTACCCTCAGTGTTTGCTGATGGCAGGATCCTCTGATCCTGCTGCTGTCAATGGGAATTCTCTATAACCCAGCCCATGTGCCAGGCAATCCATGGCAAGGAGTGTACCATCAGCAGGACCAGAGAACCCTACAGGCATAAATAGCAGAGAATTCCGGCCCAGGTCTCTCTAAGAGCTATTATCGGTGGGATCTTGTGTTCCTGCTGAAGATGATCTCCCTGCAGCAAGATGGGTAAGTCACACAAATTGCTGTAAATATCGCTGAGACTGGAAGATCCTGCCAGCAACCAATGGTGAGCCATCTCTGCCACTGGAAAACACACCACATGGGGGAGCCAGAAAATCTCACCAATATCCTTTTAATTAAATTTGCATTTCTAGCTCACTTATTTGGCACCTTATACTATGTATATTGAATAAAGAACTTTTGCTTGGATGACTGACCCCAATTTGCTACAGATTTGTTCCATAAACTTTGTGATTTCTCACACTTTAACATTGCTGATGCTCTGAATATTGATATACTGGAAATTTAATTTGTTCTCATTGTTCATCACCCCTGCTACAGTTATTTTGTTATCACTTTCATTAATCTCCCTCAAAAAAAAGCGTGGAGGAGTTCACACAAGCTGCCAGATGTGGAGGTAGGTTGTTTGAGAGGCATGTCTCAATGTTTTGGTACTTCATCTAAGCTGTTAAAAAAAACTCTCTATACCTCCACCCACTCCTTATGGCCCTTCATAACATTTATGTCAACTTGGCTCCTCTATTCATCCCTATAGTCCTTTGTGGTCCTTATACCAACTTAGTGCTGCATCATCGACCCATTCCCATACCCACTAATCTTTGCCATTACATCCTCCATGCCAACTCATTCAGTATTCACCAGTTCCTCAGGAGCCATGATGAGAATAAATATTGATCATTTCGCTGTTTAAAAAAACATACATTTGTAAAAACACACCCAATCCATTTAAATTACATCACAAAATTAATCCTTTATAAAAACAAACAATTCCTTCAATAAATATTTCATTTAACTATTTAATCTATTATGAAAAGAAATATTTGCATTCATGACCCCACATCAAATATTTTATATTGGAGTAGTCATTCAAACTGTGAACTTATAAGTCCTGCACTGAAATAATGATAGGTTGCAAATTAGTCAAATACTTCTAACCTGATGGTGATAACTTTCAGGCTTATGTCAAGACTCAGTGAAATTGCAAGCACTGATATTTTTCAATTACATGCTGCTTTTCTTTTCATAAATTCAAATAAGATCAGGATTTAAATGCCTCAAGAGCTCCACTCAGTTTATCCACTTTTTATGTACATTCATGTCTACTTTAAACGATCCAAAAAGGCACCATATCTCTCCCAAAGGACCTTTCTCAATGAGTACTTTATTCCTAAAGGGGTACCAGAATCTCCCCCAAAAGAGTACCTTACCCCACCAAACAGGGACAGGGATCAAAGATGATGGCTTGAATCTTCCCAATATAGAGGACATTTCTACTCAAGATTGGATGTCGAACCAATAGTGTGACAAGTCGAACCAACAGTATGACAAAGGGTAGAAAGAAATGGTGGTAAGATAGAACTGGCTTTTGATGTTTCAGGCTAAATCAAAGCTTGTAAGAAGTATGTCTTACAATGCAAAAGCTCTTGCCCAGACAACATCAAGGAATGCCACCATAAGAATGCCAATAAAGTTAATTACTAAGGAAAAAAAATCACTTTCCAACCACATGAGTGAGCAATTCTCTTGGCAAATTAACAGTGGAAGAGTTACTACATCAGTGAAGGCCTGTTTATATCAGTTTTAGAGCTTTTCACAGCACTCAACATTTCCTACTTGAAAAACACAGCCTGTTGCTATCGAAATAGCCCAACCTCTGCGGACACTTTTGTGACCAGCACCCACGGTCAGGGAGTTTCCAAGTTCTGAATAAATCCACAGAAATTCAGACCAATAGTATCCAAAGGAAGGAAAATGAATCACCTGCTACCTACAAAAATGCAACATACTTTCAAAGCTCAATCCTCCATCTTTCCTTATCAGAAAACACCTGCATGGATGCTAGCTCAATGATCTCTGGATTCCTTAATGGTAATGCCATATTTTAAGTAACTTGCACACTGACTGCTAGGTATTTGCCTGGGTCTGTTTCTCTCAGCTATTTGATTATATTATGTGATGCAGTTTAACTGGCGCAAAATGAGACTGACCACAAGTGAATACTGCATTGTTAATGGGCAACTTCAAACTGAACATGTAAATGTAATAATTATTCCAGAAACAGGTCATGAAATTGAGATACGAATGAGTGTGGCATTGCCAAATGATTCTGTCAAGGTGATGGCTCATAATCACAGAATCATAGAATCCCTACAGTGCAGAATGAGGCCATTCAGCTCATTGAGACTGCAATGACCACAATCCCATCCAGGCCCAATTCCCAGAACTCTACTTATTTACCCTGCCAATCCCTTAAAATAAGGGTCAATTTAGCACGCCCAATCAAGCTAACATGCACATCTTTGGACATTTCAGCCAATTAGGGCTGATGTCAAAGAGTTAAGGAAGGTCTGCAATGCAGGAGATATGTTTCTGACCATGTAAATATCAATGAAGCCGCGGTGACAGGACAAGGGCCAGCAATTCAATTGGAAGAGAAAGGACAAAACCGTCTTTGAGGCAGAAGCCTCCAATCAGACTAGCAATGGGAAGCACAGTGGGTGATGGTAATTTGGCATGAGGGCAAAAATCAATTTCTTGAAGTTGGAATGAACTGTCGGAATTCTGTTCTGGGCACTTTAAGAGTTTGTTAAAGGCAGGTCTAGTTTCCTGATGAACAATGTCAGGAAGCCTTATTGCTTGTATTAACATCTCATGCATGTTCATTAAAAGGCCACCTTGCTAAAATTAAGTTCTCCCACAAAATTTAACTCCTCACAAGTGGGAAATTCTAATGTCTGTTTTATTACTGCATAATAAGTGTCCTGGATGGCTCCACCTTTTCCCAGGAATTTGAGCTCAGTAAAGATTGCTTTTGCCTCTTGGGGACCACTCACAACTTCACTGTATCAGGTGTCGATAACAAGGTGCACAAAAACTAGAATGTGGGGTGGGTATTAGGATGGAGTAGACACTGAAAATGGGGAATGAGTACTAGAGGTGGAGTGGAGGCTGGAAATGTTGGGTGGGGGTTAGGGTGGAGCAGACACTGAAAATGGGAGGATGGGGTTAGGGTGGAGTCAACATTGGAAATGGGGGTGTGGAAGTTAGGGTGGAGCAGAGGCTGGAAATGTCGGGGGTGGAGGTTAGGGTGAAGCAGACACTGGGAACTGGGGTGGAAGGTTAGGGCAGAGTCAACTCTAGAAATGGGAGAGTGAGGGGTTAGGGTGGAGTAGACACTGGAAATGAGAGGGTAGGGATTAGGGTGTAATGGAGGCTGGAAATGTGGGGTGGGGGTTAGGGTGGAGTGGAGACTGAAAGTGTGGGAATGGCTGTTCGGGTGGACTGGAGACTGGAAATGTGGGGAATGAATATTAGAGTGGAGCAGAGACTGGGATTGGTGGGGTGAGGCATTAGGATGGAGTGGACACTGGAAATGGGGGTTGGAAGTTAGGGTGGAGCAGACACTAGAAATGGGAGGGTGGGGATTAGGGAGGAGCAGAGACTGGAAATGGGGTTGAGATTAGAGCTGGAGTGGAGGCAAGGAATGAGGTTGGGGGCTAAAATGGAGAGGAGGCTGGAAATGAAAGATGGGCTGAGGGGGGAAGGGATGGAGATTGTCAAACTACCCTCTAAATATGGTGCTCAGACCTTTGACCCCATGGAGTAACTGTGGAAATGGTGACTTGCTGCCCAGCTCATGCCATGACATTCACCCTTCTCTGCTTGGATAAATGAGTAATGAGTTAAATACCACAGGATCATGTATGGGCAGCACCAGAATGCCAAGTAGAAAGCCTCCAGCTAGATTTCAGAATGGAAGATTTTGCTCCCAGATCCAAAAGCAGGCATGGCTAGTAGCCCTAAATTACCAGGTGATAATCATTTCATTTTATATTTGGAATCATCTTGTGCTTGTATCTAAACAGTGTGTTAGCCAACTAAAACCAGATAATCTGAGATGGTGGTGTTAAGATGGATAGTTTATATCAGAAAATATAAACTATTAGGAGAGAAATGCTGGCATTGACTAAAGTGGTAGACCACTCACCAGAAAGACATCAGCAAACTGCCGCAATCGCTGAGCTCTATGTACTCCCTATGTACAAGACTGTGACTCAAGATTATTTTTAGGAAAGTCTATATGGCGACTGCTGCTTGTTTGATGAACTGAGTAAGGAAGCAATACTGCACCACCTCTAAAAACGTACATTTCTTCATTGTTTTTCCTCCACTGTTTTGTCAGTCAATATTCCTGAAACTGAAATCCCCCATGATTAATACTCTTTACATGCCTCTTTGACCTTCTCTACAGAGCAGGTTTGTAACAACACTGAATAATAACTTGGGTCAGAACGTTTCATGCGCTGTGTAATTGTATTATATTTAACCATGCTCATGCTTTGACTCAAATGTAAGACATGTTACACACTTTCAAAGAAGGGCATGCAGCAACAAATGGTCAACAATTACACTAGTTTTGTTAATATTCAATATTCCACCTCATTAGAAAGAAGCGCCCGACATTTCCATGTCAGCCAAAGCATAGCGCCACATGAAGCCGTTCAAAGTAGCATGACATGCCAGTGGAGTGGTTAAATATATTGATTGGTAAATGTCAGGATTTTCTGGATGGTTATGGTAGTGTTGAAGTTGATATGGTGACATCCCTATCTCATACTGAGGCTCCCTACAATGATGTAGAACCTCAAGGAAAGAGTACTGAGAATGGATATGAGGCAGATGGCGGATGCTTTGTGCTTTATACCTGTGGTTTTTTCACCTTTATAATCCAAGTCGGGGGAATAATGACTGCAGCGTGCACACCTAGCGAACACGGCTCCTCGATGTGATGCAACATGAAACATGTCACCTTATTGTGAAACTGAAAAAAGAAAGGTAATTTCACAAAAATTAGCAAAAGACCTTTACAAAGCAAAAAACATCAATGGCTTGCCTCTTAACCAATCACTGCCAAATGAGGATTATCCTGTATCTTGATACAAATATTGGGGTGATGATGGAGTAGTGGTATTGCTACTAGGCCAGACAGCCCAGGCTACGGTATGAATTCAAATCCTACCACTATATCTGGAATATAAATCATCAGTAATGGTGATCATGAAACTATTGTCCAATGTTGTAAAAACCCATCTGGTTCACTAAAGCCCTTTAGGGAAGGATGTCTGCAGTCCTTACATGGTCTGGCTTGCATGAGGCTGATTCTTAACCTTCCTCTAAAATAGCTGAACTCACTGCCTTTTAAAGTGGCTGAGTAAACCAGTCACTTCAGAGGTAATTAGGGATGGGCAACAAATGCTGATCTCCCCAGTGCTGTTCATATACCAAGAAAGAATAAAATAAAAAATAAGGGCTACCTTTGCTGTGGACCAATTAGAGCTTCTTGTATCCATGAGCAATTGATGTCAGTAAGAATCATTTGTTACTCATCAGAAAAACAGTTCGCTAGAAAGAATCATTTTGCTTCAGTTGTTCTGAAGTTACCAATATCTCAACAGCATTGAAATAAGGACCATGTCAATGTACCTTATTGTGGTACATTATACATAAAGTGACCAGATCTGTAAACAACCAAAGCCAAATGGTCTTTCAACCATTCACATGAAACCAATTTCCTGAGTGGCTCATAAACAATAAAATCCTAACAGATTATTTCCGAATGTGATTCAAGATGTTATAAAAGGAAACTGAGAAAGAAAAAAGAGTTATTTCATAGACAAGTTATTCTTTTCTTCTTATGTCAAACTACACAACAAACTGTAAGCAGTGGAATTAGCAAATATTTTCTTAACCTACAGCTTGTGCTCCAGGTCTGGACTTCTTGGTCACACAAACCAAGTGGTAACCCAGAAAGAGGTCAAATGGAAGACTAGAAGTTAGACAAGGGAGGATTTTCAAAGGGCCCACCTATGGCAGGACTGGAAGATCTTACTGGCAAGAACAGCCATAAAATCCCACCTACAGTTTTAAGTGTCAGATTATAGGATAGCCATAATTGAACCACAGAACAGACAGTGAGAGAATAAGATTCCATTTGGAGACGGTGGTGGGGGGGATCAAATCTTGCCAATTGCAGGATCCACTTTTGACACACCACAACTTGCTGAGTATGATCTGTAGATCAGACGATGCAGTGTCTATTTACAGATAATAATAATGGGAAATGGTCCCATTAGTGCCCTGTACAACTAAAGCATAACCTCCCTACATTACATTCACTTTCTTTTACAATAAAGGATTACATTATATTAGTTTTCCCAATTACTTGCTCTACCTGCATACTACTCTTTTGTGACTGATGTTCCACGGTTGTCCACCTCTACAATATTTGGATAATACATTTCTTTTTTTGTTCTTCCTTTCAAAATGGATAATTTCCCACATTGTGCTCCATTTTCCTGAGCTTTGCCCATTCATTTAACCTATTTATATCTCTTTGTAGCCTTCTTAAGTTCTCTGTACAACTTACCTTTCTACCAAGCTTCATGTCATCAGCAAATTAGGCAATCCTCCCTTCAATTCCTTCCTCCAAGTCATTTATATAAGTTGTAAACAGTTGAGATCTCAGCACTGAAATACATTTTTTCCAACTTCAGACCTATTTTTGCCTGCTCACTACTGCCAGTTAGCTAGTCAATTTTCTATTTATGCCAATGTATTACCCCCATATCAGGAGCTTTTATTTTCCACAATAACTTTTAGTGTGGTACTCAATTAAGTATTCTCTGGAAATATAAATACAGTACATCCACTGAAGCCCCTTTATCCACAAAGGCAAGGGTCATGGGTGGAAGTGGGAACATTAAAATGGCGCCGCAGGCTCGTTGGGCCAAAGGCCTGTTTCCTGCGCTGTGTTCTTTGTTCTTTGTGTTATATTGAATGGCTGCCTTCTGCACTGTAGGGATTCTATGGTTCTATGTTACTTCCTCAAAAATCTCCAATAGGTCAGTTAAGCATAATTTCCCTTTCACAAAACTGTTGACTCTGGCTGATTACTGTGCATTTATCCAAATGCCTTGTTATAATTTCTTTAATAATACCTTCTACATTTTTCTCTCCCTTTTTGAATAATTTGCTATCTTCTGACCTAATGGAACTTTCCCTGAATCTAGTGTTTCGGAAAATTAAAACCATTGCATCAACTATGTCATGAACCACCTCTTTAAAGACCCTAGGGTGATGTCTGTCAGAACCCAGGCTCTTGTCAGCCCACAGCTCCAACAATTTACTCAGAACCACTCACTTCTCTGGGGATTGTAATTTTCCTGAGTTCCTCCCTCCCCTCCGCTTTCTATTTCATTGCTGCTTCTAGAATGTTATTTGTATCCTTTGTAGTGAAAACTGATGCAAAATACCTGTTCAATGGACTTGCCATCTCCTTGTTTTCCATTATCAGGAGATAATTATCATCAGGAGAGAATTAGGGTGCATAGATTGGACTAGGAAGCTACAGGGACTGGGAACATCTGGAATGTGGAGCTTATTCAAGGAGCAGCTGCTACGGGTCCTTGATAAGTATGTCCCTGTCAGGCAAGGAGGAAATGGTCGAGTAAGAGAACCTTGGTGTACGAAAAAAGTTGATTTGCTGGTTAAAAGGAAAAAGGAGGTTTATGTCAGGATGAGGATTGAAGGCTCGGTTAGTGCAATGGATAGCTATAGATTAGCCAGGAGGGAGCTAAAGGGGGAATTGAGGAGAGCAATGAGAGGACATGAGAAGACTTTGGCTGATAGGCCATAGACAGCAGTGGGAAGTTGTGCGTGGAGCCTGAGGAGATTGGAGAGGTACTGAATAAATATTTCTCTTCGGTATTCACGCAGGGTGATGTAAATGTAGTTATGGAGAACACTGAGGTACAGGGTAGCAAACTGGAAGGTATCGAAGTAGATCGGGAGGATGTGCTAGATATTCTCGAGGGTTTGAAGTTGGATAAGTCCCCTGGGCCGGACGGGATTTACCCTAGGATTCTCTGGGAGGCAAGAGAGGAGATTGCAGAGCCTTTGGCTCTGATCTTCAGGTCGTCGTTGGTTACGGGTGTGGTTCCGGAGGACTGGAGGATAGCGAATGTGGTCCCATTGTGCAAGAAGGGGAAGAGAGACCTTCCAGGGAATTATAGGCCAGTGAGTCTTACTTCTGTTGTGGGCAAAGTATTGGAGAGAATTATTAGGGATAGGATTTATACTTATTTAGAGAGTAATGAATTGATTGGAAATAGTCAGCATGGTTTTGTGAAGGGTAGGTCGTGCCTTACTAACCTCATTGAGTTTTTTGAAAAAGTGTCTAAGGAGGTGGATGGGGGTAAGGCGGTTGATGTGGTATATATGGACTTTAGCAAGGCGTTTGATAAGGTGGCCCATGGAAGACTTCTACAGAAAATGCAGATGTGTGGAATAGAGGGTGATTTAGCTAATTGGATTAGGAATTGGCTGGCAGATAGAAGACAGAGAGAGGGTGGTGGTTGATGGGAGATATTCATCGTGGAGTTCGGTTACCAGTGGTGTACCTCAGGGATCTGTTTTGGGGCCCCTGCTGTTTGTAATTTTTATAAATGATCTGGATGAGGGTATTGAAGGATGGATTAGTAAATTTGCAGATGACACTAAAGTCGGTGGAGTGGTAGATAGTGAAGAGGTGTGTTATAGTTTGCAGAGGGACTTGGACAAGTTGCAGAGCTGGGCCGAGAGGTGGCAAATGGAGTTTAATGTGGAAAAGTGTGAGGTAATGCACTATGGCAGAAATAATAAATGTGTAGAGGATAGGGCAAATGGTAGGATTCTTAGTAGTCTAGATGAACAGAGGGATCTTAGTGTGTATGTGCATAGATCCCTGAAAGTAGGCAGTCAGGTCGAGAAGGTTGTTAGGAAGGCATATGGAGTCTTGGCTTTTATTGGTAGAGGGATTGAATTTCGGAGCCGCAACGTCATGTTGCAATTGTACAAAACTCTAGTGCGGCCGCACTTGGAGTATTGTGTGCAGTTCTGGTCCCGCATTATAAGAAAGATGTGGAGGCATTGGAGAGGGTACAGAGGAGGTTTACCAGGATGTTGCCTGGTATGGAGGGCAGGTCTTATGAAGAGAGGCTGAGGGATTTGAGGTTGTTTTCGTTAGAAAGAAGGCGGCTAAGAGGAGACCTTAATGAAACATATAAGATGATTAGAGGTTTAGATAGGGTGGACAGTGATAGCCTTTTTCCTAGGATGGAAAAAAGCTAGCACGAGGGGACACAGCTTTAAATTAAGGGGTGATAGTTATAGGACGGATATCAGAGGCAGGTTCTTTACCCAAAGGGTGGTTCGGGAGTGGAATGCCCTGCCTGCAGCAGTTGTAGATGCGCCAAGTTTGGTGGCGTTTAAGATGTTAGTTGATAAGTATATGGAAGAGAAGGGAATAGTTTAGTTTGGAGGGGCATTGCTTTTTATATTGGTCGGCGCAACATCGAAGGCCGAAGGGCCTGTTCTGTGCTATAATGTTCTATGTTCTATGTTCTATTATCAATTCACTAGGCTCACTTTTTATCAGACCAATGCTCACTTTGTTAACTCTTCTTTGCTAAATGTTTCTAAAAAGTCCTACTACTTGTTTTTATCTTTCTGGTTAGTTTTTCCTTATACTCTAATTTTTCCTTCCTCATTAATCTTTGAGTCAACTTTTGCTGTTCCTTATATTCTGTTCAATCTTTTGACCTGCCATCAGGTTTTGTACTAGTATATGCTTTTTCTTTAGGTTTGATATTATCTTTCTAGATCCATGGATGATGGGGTTATCAAATAGTCTTTTTCTTACTGTCATTATTCTGTGCCTTCTGAAATATTCTCTTAATTACTAGACACCATAACCCTATTGATCTATCCGTTAACTTAATTTGCCAATTCACTTCAGTCAACTCTGCTTTCATGTCCTATAATTGCGTAAGTTTAAAAACTAAGGTGGGATTTTCCATGCAACCCAAAGTGGGTTTGCAGTGGCGGAAGCAGCCCACTATTGGCTGGCAGAACATCTTCTGGACCTGCTGCTGTCAATAGGGTTTCCCATTGAATGCACCCCTCACCACTAAGAAACCCACAGTGGGGATGCACCATGGGTGAGACCAGAAGATCCCGCTAGCATGAACGGCTGAAAAACTTCGACGTAGTCTCAGACCCACTCTTCTCTCCCTCAAATTGAAAGTAAAATTCAATATTATTATGATTGCTGCTATCTACGAGTGCCGTCACATTGAGATCATTAATAATCTTTACGCACAATGCCAGGTTTAATATGACTGCTCTCTGGTTGGCTCCAGAACATGTTGTTCTTGTAGACTATCCCAGAAATATTCTATGAATTCCTCATCAAGGCTACCTTTGCCCACGTGACTTTTCTAAATACGGTTCAGGTTAGAAACTCCAAATTGTTTTATGAAGCCCGCCTGAATCATAAATTTTGCATCTTGAATTTGGCTAGGATAAGCATGATATGTTCCACTTTAGGTGTCATTCAAAAGATCCACGAGGTAGCTTCTGTCAAACAAAGTTTATTTAAGAATATAGTTAATATGTATAGAAAGAAAATTAGCAGTAATTTGTAACAATTACAAGCAAAAACGAAATAACTACTGTAATGTATAAGTTATATTAATGAATGTATAAGTTACATTAATGAAGCACAATCAAACCAACCTCCATAAACAATCCTTTAACAAATTCAACACAGCATAGGCTAAGGCTCATGTCATACTGCGATTGAGGCTGTTAGTTGAATTCTGCAGTCAAATACTTTTGAGACTTTGAACAATTTGAAGACAAGACAGCTTTTCAAAACACCACAGACTCTGGTCTGGCCCCAACAACAGCAGATTTTCACCTTCAGAAAAGCAACCAATAGAATTTCCAAACAAAAAGGAAGAGGGACAGAGAGTTGTCTTTCAGCTGAAGCTGTTAACACTCTAACTCTCAAAACTGAAACTTAAAATGAATTCCAGTCACCTGACCTACCTACAGTATTTTTCCTCCTCCCAACAACGACATCAGCGGAGGCTAGAAGCATAAATTTAAAAAAACTCTTAACATTACACTAACATCACACAGTCTACACACATTAAAATCATTCACAATTATCACTGTTCCTTTCTGACAAGCTCCAAGTATTTTTAATTTATTTCTATGTGCATTCTCAGAGATTTTAGTTTCATCCTTTTATAACCTCTAGTCTAATCTATTGATTTACTGTTACTTCTGCTGCTCTGTCACGGTCTGTTTTTCATTTCCCGTAATAATAGCTTTCCCTTATGTCCTGTCTCTAGCATGCTGAAAGAAACCAAAGACATGAGACTAGATAAGGACATAGGGGTCATTTTCATCTCTCATGGGATATAGGTTTTGCTGGGAAGCATCATTTATTGTTTCATTTCTAATTGTCCTTAAATTGAATGGTTTGCTCAGTTATTTTGAGGGCAGCTAAGAGTCAACCACATTTCTGTGGATCTGGAGTCACGTGTAGGCCAGACTAGATAAAGGATGACATTAGCAAATCACTATTACTGAGACTAGCTTTATATTCCAAATTTATTAATTGAATTTTACTAGCTGCCATGGTGGATTTGAACTCATATCCCCAGAGCATTAGCCCTGGCCTCTGGATGACTGTTGCAGTGACATCACCAGAATGCTACCATCTCCCCAAATAAGAAACACGTTTTCCATCTGCAATGAGGATCATTTTCTGAGACTAACTGTATATTCAAGAGATAGAATTCTTTATGGATTCACACTATCGGATTGACTGCTGACCCTTGAATTTGCACGTGCACGCAGTCAACTACATGATACCAATCTGAAAAGCCAGCAATAGTTTCCATTCCCCTATCATTCCCTTTCACTCATTTGTATTGACTAATATGAGAACTCACACAATGGTTAGCACTGCTGCCTCACAGCCACCAGGGTCCTGGATTCAATTTCGGCCTCGGATCACTATCTGTGTGGAGTTTGTACATTCTCCCTGTGTCAGTGTGGGTTTCCTCTGCCTAGTTTGGTTTCCTCCCTCTGCCCAATGATGTGTGGTTTAGATTGATTAGCCATTAGGAATGGGGCCTGGCTGGGATTATAGTTGGTGCAGCTTGATGGGCGAATGGCTTTCTGCACTGTAGGGATTCTGTGATTCTATTTAAAAAAACTGCTTCTCAGCTGTCCAGATCACGCATTCAACTGGATTCAAACATTGTACTCAGTCTCCCATTTAGTGACAGAAGTGGTATCACTGTTGAACCTGTCAACTTTGAAAATGGGCCGGGTAGCACTTAGTTATCAAAGATCATGTGTCAGTCTTTAAAGGCTTTTTGGTGGGCAGAAACCACACATTCATTGCAAGCTAGAAGGGCACTGCCCACCATAGTCATAAAGGATAAAAAAGATTGCTGTACAGATATTAGTTACTTTGTAAATAAGGAGTCTATAAAAGGTCTGTCTGTCCAGCCAAACTTGTAAGGTAAGGTTTTAAAATAGAATTCAGAGAATATGGACTACTCCACACAACCACTTCCCACATTATTGTTGTCACTGCCTCCTTCTTAATTGCCACTGCCATCTCCCCAAACTCCAATTAATGTCCCTTCCCTGTTGCTCCCCTGCATCAATCTGGGAGCTGCTGCTGGATATGCAGTGGACCAGCACTTTCATTTTTAATTCATTGTAGGCTACCTTTTATTGTCTGCAACTCATTGGGTCAACACCAATAAGGCCTAAGGCCCATTATTAGCTGGTCAGGTATGACCACTCACGTGTAGCAGCTGATCCCTCCACCTCCTCACTTACCTTCCAGACAAGTTTGTGCTAGCTTTGACATCATCTCCTTGTGTTGTCCGAGTCACTGTTGCTTCAAATGGCAGAGGAATTAAGATGGCTCCATGTACCTCATCCTAAAGGATAGTTTTTCCTTGCTATCTCCTTGTTGTCACCCAACATGTGCCTTTCTATTCCACTTCTACCTTGTCAGTCCTGCCATATCAGCATGTGGTAAAAATGACACAAATATGCTACCTGCCATTTTGCTGGTAATCTTAATGTCTGTTTGGTAGTTATTTATTTACGTTAGAATATATGGTTCTGCTTCATAAATGGATGTGACCAACAAATCATTCCCCCAAAAGTTTTTAGTTTACCACAGCGCTATCAGTCTTTCTATCAAACAATCACCAGATATTAATAATACCAAACAAAATACATTTATTATGCCCAATTCTCCTGACCCCATTCCCTATTCAGTGGCAGGTAGAATTTGATCCTGAGAAGTGTGAGGAGATGCACTTTGAAAGGAATGACAAGTTGAGGGAATACTCAGTAAATGGTAGGACGTTAGGAAGCTTGGAGGAACAGAAGGATCTGGGGGTGCTTGTTCACAGATTCCTGAGAGTGGCAAGGTTAATAGGATGGTTAAGAAGGCATACAGGACACTTGCCTTTACCAGTTATGGTACAGATTATAAGGGCAGGACAGTTATGATGGAGCTCTATAATACTCTAGTTAGGCCACAGCTAGAGTACTGTGTGCAATTCTGGTTACCTCATTATAGGAAGAATGTGATTGCACTTGAAAGGGCGCAGAGGAGATTCACTAGGATATTGCCTGGCATGAAGCAGTTGAGCTATGAAGAGAGGATGGATAGGTGCGGGTTTAGAGCAGAGAAGGCTGAGGAGGAACATGATTGAGGTATATAAGATTATGAGGGGTATGGGCAGGATGGATAGGAAACTATTGTTCCCCTTAACTGACAAGTCAATAACAAGGGGGGAATGACTTTAAAATGAGGGACAGATGATTTAGAGGGGATTTGAAAAACTATTTTTCATCCAGAGGGTGGTGAGAGCATGAAATACACTAACTGGCAGGATTATCAGAGGTGGTAAACCTCACAACCATTTAAAAGTACGGAGATAAGCACTTGAAATGTCATAACATGCAAGCCTATGGGCCAAGTGCTGGAAAGTGGGATTAGAGTAGATTTAGCATAGTTTTGCTAGTACAGACTCAATAGGCCAAAAGGCTTCCTCTCTACTATGTGAATCTATGATACCCTGTCCAGATGTTTCAACCTATCTTCTGTGTTTGGCTTAGTTCACTAATTCGATCTTAACATCTCCCAGTTTCAAGCCTGTCCTAGCTTCAGCAGCTGTTAACAGCAGCAATGGCTTCTGGCAATAGGGCCTTGTAATAATCTTATGAGGCCAGTTTTCCACCACGAATAACCAATTTATTTACAGTAGTATTTGAGCGCTGTTCATCGGTTACAGAGAGCAAGTAAGTCCCAAGTCTATCGACCGCTAGGCTGAGTGAAGCCAGATGGTTTTAGACTCCCTGCTGCTCCTTCCCTATTGAATGAGCCTTTAGTCAACTAACTGGGGAGGTCATACTCTATGAAATACATGGGAAGATCCCTTGTGGCCATCATAACAGGCCTAATTCTGCTGCTGATAGTCTGCAGTCAGACATCCTTAAGCACTGATGCCCGCAACCGAAATCTTAGAACCTTCTTTCTTCCCTGACAGAGAGTGGGTGGAGGGGGATGCTAGATCCAGGGCTAGATACTCATTTATAGAATCATAGAATAGTTACAACACAGAAGGAGGCCATTTGGCCCACTGCCCAAGCCAGCTCAGTGTAAATGACTCAGTTACTGTCACACCCCCGCCTTTTCTCTATAGCCTTTCAATAATTGTTTTCCCTTTTTGATAATGATCGAATTTTTTTTTTGAAAGCCATGAATGGAGAATATATTCCAGATCCCAACCACTCACTGCGTAAGAAATGGTTTTCGTCAAGTCACTATTGCTTTCTTGGATTATCATTTTAAATCTCTGCCCTCTAGTTCTCTATTGGGCATCATGCCAACATGGGAGAGGGATAAATGTATCTGAATCTAAATGTATCTGTAATCTGTATCTGAGGTCACCACTGCAGATGTCAGTGCAGCTTTCTCGAAGGTCAACCCACAGAAAGTGACTGGCCCAGACGGGGTAAACACAATAAGAAGTCTCAGAAAAAACTATCAAATAAACCTATTGGTTAGAGTCCAATAGGTTTATTTGATAGTAAATGCCACTGGCTTTTGGAACACTGTTCCTTTGTCAGGTAAGTGGAGTCTCCACTCACCTGACGAAGGAACAGCATTCCGAAAGCTTGTGGCATTTACTATCAAATAAACCTGTTCGACTTTAAGCTGGTGCTGTGAAACTTCTTACTGTGTTTACCCCAATCCAATGCTGGCATCTGCACATCCGGATGGGGTACCCAATCCCATGCATCTGCACTTTCTGCAGTAGCCTACCATGGGGAACCTTATCAAACACTTTGCTAAAATCCATATACACTACATCAACTGCCTTACCCTTATCTACCTCTTTGGTCACCTCCTCAAAAAACTCAATAAGGTTTGTGAGGCACGACCTACCTTCACAAAACTGTGCTGACTAATCAATTTATTTCTCTCTAGATGCTTATAAATCCTATCCCTTATAATTCTTTCCAAGACTTTGCCCACAACAGAAGTCAGGCTCACCGGTCTATAATTTTCAGGATGGTCCCTACTCCCCTTTTTGAACAAAGGGACAACATTTGCCATCTTCCAGTCTTCTGGCACTATACCTGTAGCCAACAACGACATGAAGATCAAAGCCAAAGGCTCTGCAATCTCCTCTGTAGCCTCCCAGAGAATCCTGGGGTAAATCCCATATGGCCCAGGGGACTTATCAATTTTCATACCCTCAAGATTCGCTAACACCTCCTCCTTATGAACCTCAATCCTGCCCAGTCTACAACCTAGTATCGCAGTATTCTCCCCAACAACATTGTCTTTCTCCTGCGTGAATACTGACGAAAAATACTCATTCAGTGTCTCTCCTAGCTCCTCAGGCTCCATGCACAACTTCCCACTGCTATCTCTGACTGGCCCTAATCTTGCCCTAACCAATCTTTTATTATTTATATACCTGTAAAAAGCTTTAGAACATTACAGCGCAGAACTGGCCCTTCAGCCTTCGATGTTGCGCCGGCCAGTTATGAAAAAAGCAATGACCCTCCAAACTGAACCATTCCCTTCTCTTCCATAAACTTATCAACTAACCTCTTAAACGCCACCAAACTTGGCTCATCTACAACTGCCGCAGGCAGGACATTCCACTCCCTAACCACCCTCTGGGTGAAGAACCTACCTCTGATATCCGTCCTATAACTATTACCCCTTAATTTAAAGCTGTGTCCCCTCATGCTAGCTTTCTCCATCCTAGGAAAAAGGCTATCACTGTCCACCCTATCTAAACCTCTAATCATCTTCTATGTTTCAATAAGGTCTCCTCTTAGCAGCCTTCTTTCTAACGAAAACAACCTCAAATCCCTCAGCCTCTCTTCATAAGACCTGCCCTCCATACCAGGCAACATCCTGGTAAACCTCCTCTGTACCCTCTCCAATGCTTCCACATCTTTCTTATAATGCGGGGACCAGAATTGCACACAATACTCCAAGTGCGGCCGCACCAGAGTTTTGTACAGTTGCAACATGACGTTGCAGCTCCGAAATTCAATCCCCCTACCAATAAAAGCTAAGCTAGGATTCTCCTTAATCCTATCCGCCAAAGTCTTCTTGTGTCCTCTTCTAGCTCTTCTCAACTCCCTCTTTAGCTCCTTCCTGGCTAATTTATAGCTCTTCAGTGCTCTAACTGAGCCTTCACGTCTCATCATTATATAAGCCTTCTTCTTCCTCTTCACCAGAGATTCAACTTCCCTAGTACACCATGGTTCCCTCACTCGACCACTTCCTCCCTGCCTGGCAGGTACATATTCATTAAGGACATGCAGAAGCTGTTCCTTAAATATGTTCCACATTTCAGATGTCCCCAGCCCCTGCAATTTCATGCTCCACCCTATGCATCCTAAATCTCTCCTAATAGCTTCATAATTACCTTTCCCAAAGCTATAACTACTGTTATTCGGTAATGTGCCCATCCCTTTCCATCACTAAGGTAAACGTAACCAAATTGTGGTCACTGTCACCAAAGTGCTCACCCACCTCCAAGTCTAACACCTGGTCTGGTTCATTACCCAGTACCAAATCCAATATAGCCTCACTTCTTGTTGGCCTATCTACATACTGAGTCATGAAACCTTCCTGCACACATTGAACAAAAACTGACCCCTCTAATGTACTTGAACTATAGCTTTTCCAATCGATATTAGAAAAGTTAAAGTTCCCCATTACAACTACCCTGTTACTTTCACACCTATCCAGGATCAACTTTGCAATCCCTTCCTCTACTTCTCTGGAACTTTTTGGAGGCCTATGAAAAACTCCCAACAGTGTGACCTCTCCTTTCTTGTTTCTAATCTCAGCCCACACTACCTCAGCAGACAAGTCCACATCAATTCTGATTAGGAGTGAAAGTAGTAGGGTAATTGTGATGGGGGACTTTAACTTTGCTAATATTGATTGGAATAGCTATAGCTCTAGCTCGTTAGAGGGGTCAGTTTTCGTACAGAGTGTGCAGGAAGATTTTTTGACTCAGTATGTAGATAGGCCAAATAGAGGTGAGGCTACATTGGATTTGGTGCTGGGCAATGAGCCAGACCAGGTGTTAGGCTTGGAAGTTAGTGAACATTTTGGCGATAGTGACCACAATTCGGTTACGTTCACCTTAGTGATGGACAGGGATAGGCGTGAGGCTGGGGGCAGTAGTTATAGCTGGGGGAAGGGTAATTATGAGGCCATCAGGAGAGAATTAGGGTGCATAGATTGGACTAGGAAACTACAGGGACTGGAAACATCTGGAATGTGGTGCTTATTCAAGGAGCAGCTGCTGCGAGTCCTTGATAAGTATGTCCCTGTCAGGCAGGGAGGAAATGGTCGAGTAAGAGAGCCTTGGTGTACGAAAAAAGTTGATTTGCTGTTTAAGAAGAAAAAGGAGGCTTATGTCAGGATGAGGCTTGAAGGCTCAGTTAGTGCAATGGATAGCTATAGATTAGCCAGGAAGGAGCTAAAAAGTGAATTGAGGAGAGCTAAGAGGGGACACGAGAAGATGTTGGCTGATAGGATTAAGGAGACTCCTAAAGCTTTCTTTCGATATGTTAAGAATAGAAGATTGGTTAGGGCAAGATTAGGGCCAGTCATAGACAGCAGTGGGAAGTTGTGCGTGGAGCCTGAAGAGATTGGTGAGGCACCGAATAAATATTTCTCTTCGGTATTCACGCAGAGTGCTGGAAATGTAGCTATGGAGTACACTGAGGTACAGGGTTGCAAATTGGGAAGTATTGTAGTAGATAGGGAGGATGTGTTAGAAATTCTCGAGGGTTTGAAGTTGGATAAGTCCCCTGGGCCGTACGGGATTTACCCTAGGATTCTCTGGGAGGCAAGAGAGGAGATTGCAGAGCCTCTGGCGCTGATCTTCAGGTCCTCGTTGGTTACGGGTGTGGTTCCGGAGGACTGGAGGATAGCGAATGTGGTCCCATGGTTTAAGAAGGGGAAGAGAGACCTTCCAGGGAATTATAGGCCAGTGAGTCTTACTTCTGTTGTGGGCAAGGTATTGGAGAGAATTATTAGGGATAGGATTTATAGTTATTTAGAGAGAAATGAAGTGATTGGGGATAGTCAGCATGGTTTTGTGAAGGGTAGGTCGTGCCTTACTAACCTTATTGAGTTTTTTGAAAAAGTGACCAAAGAGGTGGATGGGGGTAAGGCAGTTGATGTGGTATATATGGACTTTAGTAAGGCGTTTAATAAGGTGGCCCATGGAAGACTTCTGCAGAAAATGCAGATGTATGGGATAGAGGGTGATTTAGCTAATTGGGTTAGGAATTGGCTAGCAGATAGAGACAGAGGGTGGTGGTTGATGGGAGATATTCATCTTGGAGTTCGGTGACAAGTTGTGTACCTCAGGGGTCTGTTTTGGGGCCCCTGCTGTTTGTAATTTTTATAAATGATCTGGATGAGGGTATTGAGGGATGGATCAGTAAATTTGCAGATGATACTAAAGTTGGTGGAGTGGTAGGTAGTGAAGAGGGGTGTTTTAGTTTACAGAGTGACTTGGACAAGTTGCAGAGCTGGGCCGAGAGGTGGCAAATGGAGTTTAATGTGGAAAAGTGTGAGGTAATGCACTTTGGCAGGAACAATAAATGTGTAGAGTATAGGGCTAATGGTTAGGGCTCTTAATAGTGTTGAGGAACAGAAGGATCTTGGTGTATGTGTCAATAGATCCCTGAAAGTAGGCAGTCAAGTGGATAAAGTTGTTAAGAAGGCATATGGAGTCGTAGCTTTTATTGGCAGGGGGATTGAATTTAGGAGCCGCAGCATCATGTTGCAACTGGACAAAACTCTAGTGCGGCCGCACTTGGAGTATTGTGTGCAGTTCTGGTCGCCACATTATAAGAAAGATGTGGAGGCATGGAGAGGGTACAGAGGAGGTTTACCAGGATGTTGCCTGGTATGGAGGGCAGGTCCTATGAAGAGAGGTTGAAGGATTTGAGTTGTTTTCGTTAGAAAGGAGGCGGCTAAGAGGGGATCTTATTGAAGCATATAAGATGATTAGAGGTTTAGATAGGGTGGACAGTGATAGCCTTTTTCCTAGGATGGAGAAAGCTAGCACGAGGGGACACAGCTTTAAATTTAAGGGGTATGAGTTATAGGACGGATATCAGAGGTAGGTTCTTTACTCAAAGAGTGATTAGGGAGTGGAATGCCCTGCCTGCAGCTGTTGTAGATGCGCCAAGTTGGTGGCGTTTAAGAGGTTAATTGATAAGTATATGGAAGAGAAGGGAATGGTTTAGTTTGGAGGGGCATTGCTTTTTATTTTGGTCGGCACAACATCGAAGGCCGAAGGGCCTGTTCTGTGCTGTAATGTTCTATGTTCTATGTTCAAACGTCTTTTCTGCCACCGTAATGCTGTCCTTAACTAACAATGCCACTCCTCCCACTCTTCTCCCACCACCTCTGCTCTGACTGAAACATCTGAACCCCGGAACCTGCAACAACCATTCTTGCCCCTGCTCTATCCACGTCTCTGAAATGGCCACGACATCGACGTCCCAAGCACCAATCCAGGCTGCAAGTTCATTCACCTTGTTGCGTATGCTCCTTGCATTAAAGTACACACACACTTCAAACCACCCTCCCGTTTGCCACTATACTGCTGCGACCTAGAAACCTTATCCGTGACCTCCCTATTCACATCCTCCTGTATACTGGCACAACAATTCAGGTTCCTATCGCCCCCCGAATCAGTTTAAACCCCCCCGAATAGCACTGGTAAATTTACCCCCCAAGATATTGGTACCTCTCCGGTTCAGGTGCAGACCATCCCTCTTGTAGAGATCCCACCTTCCCCAGAATGAGCCCCAATTATCCAAATACCTGAACCCTTCCCTCCTGCACCATCCCTTTAGCCACGAGTTCAAATGTTCTCTCTCCCTATTCTTTTCTATGTTATCCCTCGGCACAGGTAACAAACCAATAGGCAACAGCATCTTCTCCAAGATCATCCTCAACACTGGTGCCCCACAAGGCTGTGTTCGCAGCCCCCTATACTACTTATACATTTATGATTGTCTGGCCAAATTCTCCTCTAGCTCGATTTTCAAGTTTGCTGACAACATCACCGTATGAGTCGGATCTCAAACAATGATGAGGTAGAGTACAGGATTGAAATAGAGAATCTGGTGAACTGGTGCAGCAACAATAATCTCTCCCTCAATGTCAACAAAACAAAGGAGATTGTCATCAACTTCAGGAAGCATAGAGGAGAACATGCCCCTGTCTGTATCACGGTGACAAAGTAGAAAGGATCGAGAGCTTCAAGTTTTTAGGTGTCCCGATCACAACACCCACGCAGATTCGATAGGGTCTTTTTAGGGTCTTTTAGATAAGTACATGAGACTTAGTAAGATAGAAGGTTATAGGTAAGCCTATGGTAGGGACATGTTCGGCACAACTTTGTGGGCCAAAGGGCCTGTAATGTGCTGTAGTTTTTCTATGTTTCTATATTTCTTACCTGTCCTGGATCCCCATGCCAACACTATAGTTAAGAAAGCCTGCGAGCGCTTCTACTTTCACAGAAGACTAAGGAGATTTGGCATGTCATTACAACTTTCACCAACTTTTACAGATGCACCATAGAAAGCATTCTTTCTAGTTGTATCAAAGCTTGGCTCCTGCTCTGCCCAAGACCAGAAGAAACTATAGAAGATCATGAATGTAGCCCAATCCATCATGCAAACCAGCCTCCCATCAATTGACTCTGTCTAAATTTTCCACTGCCTCAGCAAAGCAGCCAGCGTAATTAAGGACCCCACATACCTCAGACATTCTCTCTTCCACCTTCTTCTTTTGGAAAAAAAGATAGAAAAGTCTGAGGTTATGTACGACTCAAGAACAGCTTCTTCGCTGCTGCTGTCAGATTTTTGGATGGACCTACCTTATATAAAGTTGTTCTTTTTCTACACCCTAGCTATGATTGTAACACTCCATTTTGGACTTTCGTTCCATTTCTATGAATGGGGCATTTTGTCTGTATAGTGCATAAGAACAATACTTTTCACTATATGCGAATACATGTGACAATAATAAATCAAATAAAATCAAACAAAATGGAAGGAGGGGGTAATCTCATCCTCCAGGACTGTCTTTGTCTGCAGCTATTGTAAACACAGTGACTCAAATTATTCCCATCCTCAAAGCAAGACTTGGGCATCCTGAGAAAATACCCCAACGTTATGCATCCTCCCATAATTCTCCAGGAGCCAGGGACAGAGAATTAAGCTATGATCATTGCCCACTTATACAGGCATCCAGACAGCAATTTCCATCTAGAAAGACAAGGGAAGGAGGCACACAGGAACATCATCACCTGGAGATTCCCTTCCAAGTCAATTACCATCTTGACTTGGAAATACATCACTATTCCTTCACTGTTGCTGGGTCAAATCCCCGGGCCCACCCCCCCCCAACAGCATTGTGGATGTACTATACAGCACAGACTGCTGTCGTTCCAGAAGACAGCTCACCACCACCTTCTCAAGGGCAAATAGGGATGGGCAATAAATCCTGGCCTAACCAGTGATGGCCACATCCGATAAATGAATAAAAAAACATGCTTCCCACGTGTCTGAGTGACTACTCTTGTATCCACAAAGTAGAATGGATATTGAATGATTTCCAGTACTTTATCTCTCCATCTGCATTACAATGGCCCAGAACATTACAGCAAGCTGACAGAAGGGTAATTCTGAGTGTCTGGGCTCACAGCTGAGGAACAGGATTCCTCTCTAATTCAAACATCAACAATATTAAACCATGACAGCTACTTACTGCTTGCTTGCACCAAGAACAGCTGATGGCTATGATTTCCTTTGTGTGGAATGAAAACTTCTGCTGGAAACCCTGTAGAATAAAAACATTGCGAATTACAGGCCAGCAGAAGAACCACAATGACCATGGCAAATATTGTTCACAGTCTCCCAAAGAGAGAAAAAGATGCCTGGAACATTATCAGGTTCAAGACATCAAGAGGGCTTGATATTCCCATCTGACACCCATTGGACTGAGTGGAGTGAGCTGCCTCCCCTGTCTGACAGATGTTTGTGACCTGAAGGATTTCATTGACATTCTGATGAGAAGTTGCTCAGTATTTAGAGGATGCAGGTAATTTAGCCAAGCCACTGCACAGCCAAATCACACTGGTATGGAGCTACTCGTGGGATTTGGAGCCTAAAGGATGTCTGAAAGCTGAGATGGGCAACCAAAGCTAATGAATGGGCTGCATGAATGGCCCTCCCTCATCTCAGTGGTCACAAGATTAAAATCAGGCTTGTTCCCTACCTACTTATGGCTGTTGAATAAGACTGAATACATTTAATACATGCCAAGTATTTCATAACAATTCATAGGAAGTGCTCAATCATTCCTTTATTAATAAAACTGTTATCAACTGCAAATAGTAAAAAACAAAATAAATATTTTTGCAGGTTGCTCATCACAGACACTGTCCTCTGATTGCCTTGGAGAACCTGCAACATTGCCTAATACTTTCATGGACACTGGCATTCCCTGTGATTGTTGTTTCAATGTCTAAAGCCTCAAAGGCTGTAGACCCCAAATGATATCAGGCTGTAGAGTGGAGTTTCTCCTCGAATGAACACAGTCCAGGAGCCAGTAGAGTACAACATTCAAGTAGGAGGCCAGGAATTTGCACACTCTTTCAGATATCCTCTCTACTTCAAAAGAGAAGACATCTTGGGGAATAATTGACACATTTCATGCATAAAGTTAAGTCCCAGCCTTAATTCCTACTAGGAGCGGGGATAGGATATCACCAAAATGATAGTGATTGGGAAGAGGAATTTTCAGTAGTTATGATTGGGAAGATATCATGGTGGGGATAGAGTGGATTTGGAACAGTAAATGAGATATCACCCTGCAGTCATTAAAAATAGGGAGAAAATTTGGGATATTAAGTGATCGATAGGCAGATTGGAATCATGGCACTGATGGAGAGATTCATACCTTCCCACATTGCTTGCACTTTCCTTCCTGGCGTCGTCTGTGAACCCAGTGATGCCTCACAAAATTCTGCTGAATAGATCACACACATTATGTTATGCCCAGATTGGCAGGAATGCAAATTAAAACTTTAAAAAGTGATTATTGAAAATAGATTCAAATTAATTATTTTCATTACAGCTTTTGTCATCTATCTCTGGCCTGATGTCACACCCATCATGTGGCGATGTGGAGGTAGGGAAAGCAAATAAATCCTCAGCTTAATTTAACATGGCACACTGCAGTGCTGCGCCCCAGCGGGGAAACATGGTAAAGTCGGGTGTGGGACCATTAATGTGACCCATGCCAGCATCTGTGTAGATGGCCAGTTTACCGAGGCCCGGGAATGGTTGCAATCAGATTCATGCCCGAAACAGGCATGCATTTCAATTGAATTAATGAACCACCCGCTCAACTTGATCAGCATTTCCTCCTTTAACACCGCATTTGCCAATCCAGAATCAGGCCGAAATGGATATGCTAAATAAAACCTCCAGCTGCTGAAAAGGTAAATTCAGAGCTTCCAATAACTCTTTGATTCAGATCGGTGATGGTGGGGGGGAGGCAGGTCAGATCATTGTCTGGTGAGGGGTGGGGAGGGAGGAGGAGGTGGGTCAGATATACCTCGGGCAGGATGTTGGGGGCAGTGAGGCCAGATTGTTCTCTAGTTTGGGGGAGGGGGAGGGTAGAGAGAGGCGGGTAAGATATATCTCTGGCAGGGAGGAGAAGAGAGGCCGATCACTCACTGGGAGAGAGGTGGGAGGCCACATGAATCTGGTGGGGAGGGGATGGGGGGGGAGGTGCCATTCTGTGGGCGATCGGTGGGGAGAAGGGAGCAGGGCTCACCATCGATCTGAGTTGTGGGAGGGTGGTTTTGGGTGGATAATGGGGACAGTTATGTTGTGGGGGTGGGAGCGAAGCATGTGGAGGCCATCACTCCCACTTTTTGCTCACAGGCTGTTTTATCCGCTTTTTGTGGCCGGGAGCGGTATGACACAGGCGTGCTTTTTCAAATTTTTTTCTAACTGTACATGCGCAGTTCAGAACTCTGGTCACTTTGGGTGCGCTAACCCCTGAACATAGTGCGATTCAGACTCACGATTGTTTTTCAGGCTAAGTACACATGGGGGTGCCTGAAAGCAGATTCCCAAGTCAGATCTGAATTGCTCTCAGATTCAGCACTTGGAATGAAAATGGTAAAATCGGGCCCTGAGTCACTCAGTTATTCCCACACAGACACTCAGCCATTCACTCACACATACACACTGATTCACTCACTTTCACACATATCCAGTCACTCACTCAACACACACACACACACTCACACTCATTCACTCCTGCACATATATACTTTCATGCACTCCCACATACATCCTCATTCAATCGCTCTCACCCACATTCAGTCGCTCATTCCTTTCCCCACACACACACAGTCTCTCACTCCAAAACACACACTCCCCAGACCCAATGCAACCTTGGCCTCCCTGGACTGCCAACACTGTACACTCTCCATGTCATTCCTGGCTCCTTAGGCTCCAGCTCTGCCCATTGCTTTGTTCTCTGGTTCCACCTCTGCCCATTGTTCAAACCTAGGTTCCAGCTCCATCACACCTTCATTTCCTTCTGCCTGGCTACCTTCAGCATGCTCACCAATGTCAGTGTTCACTGCTTCCCCAAACAGAGACTGCATTTCTTCCTCATTTGTTATTAATAGGCTCACTTTGCACAATTCTTCCATTGAAACTCATTTCTTTGATAGGAATTTTGAAAACTTGCTTTGGTATCTTGGACAAACCTGATTTAGTCCCTTGCAGGTCTTGGAATAAAATTTGGGTGGAAATTTGCACTGTATGCCACAGTGCTGGCTAGGGCAGAAAAATCAGCATGTAACTCTACAGCTGAACTGCCGAGTTTTCTGTCCAGATTCTCTGGTAATCTGTGCACAGATAATCTGGGGGCATAGTTTTTGCTGTCATGCCAGCAGGCAGGAACTTGATAGAGCTGGCATCGCAGACTCCACAGAAAGTGGGGTGCTGTTTTTAAAGGGCACCCTGATCTGCGTTAAAATAGAACTTATCCAAGCCCCAACAGAAATGGGGGATTGTTCCCAAAATAAGTATTAGAACAAAGAACAAAGAACAAAACAGCACGGGAAACAGGCCCTCTGGCCCAACGAGCCCGCGCCGCCACCCCGATGTTCCCATCTCTACCTATGAACATGCGTGTTGCAGGAATCATACAATCATTATGGTGCAGAAGGAGGCCATTCGATCCATCAATCCTGCACCGACTCTCCAACAGAGCATCTTACTCAGGCCCTACTCCCACATATTTATCCTACTAATTCCTCTAATCTATACATCTTGGGACACTAAGGGGCAATTTGTCACGGCCAATCTACCTAACTGCACATCTTTGGACTGTGGGTGGAAACTGAAGCACCCAGAGGAAACCCATACAGACACGGGGAGAACTTGCAAACTCCTCACAGACAGTGACCCGAGGCCAGAATTGAACACAGGTCCCTGGCACTGTGAGGCAGCAGTGCTAACCACTGTGCCACTGTTTTAGGGCAATCTTCCTCACAAAATCACTAAGGCAACCCCCACTCTCCCCAAAGTACGTAAGAGGAACCCAACCAATAGTTCTCCCCAGGAGGCCCACCACTAGCACAATTCCGTGGCAGTACTTTTCTGGGATTGCCTAGTTGTAAATGTCAGGAAGCAATGACAGGTTACTGCCCAGGCATGTCCCTCTCGCCCAGGACTTATCTTTGTGACCCAGTGAGTTCCCCTTGACTGAATCATGCTTTTCAAGCCTATTGTAAACCTCACCAACTTGATGTTATCAAAGGAAAATTCCTTACCTGAGGAACATATGGCAAGGAAGCCCTTTTAACTACATTTAAACTGATTTAAATAATTTGTTATATCATCAGTGAGGGACAGGGAAAATGAGATCTTAACGGCAAGAATTTAGTTTTCCAATTCTCACAAGGTTTTGTAGCCATATTGCCATTTGCGCTCACAGTGAATGCAAATGCAATATCGTCTCCAGTGACTGAACTCCCACTCTGATTTGAACATGCACCAAATTCACCCACGTGTACATTTACCTTTGCGCTTCCAGATTTCCTCTCTTTGCTCTTCTGACTAACATTGCCAGGTAATAATCCCAGCACTCTGCTTACCTATCTTCTGGCATTTGACCTAAACAGCTACTGATTGCTACCAATCTTATCCTCACCCTGATGCTCAAACACACGTGCACTTTCCAGCAGGAGTCATTCAACTGTGATATTGAAACAGGGACCTTGACTGAACTTTCTACAATCAGCTGGGGTCTGCTGTAGCTCCTATCACACCACCTGTAAACAGTTCAATACATTGTGAATAAAATTGAGGATTTTACATAACTCAATACTAAAATAAACCCAATATTTGGAGTAACCATTTTTATTTACCAAGGCTTAATTATGAATTGTTCCAATAATAGATGTATAAATATTTTCAATACAATAAAGGAGATGCTGTTCTTGCTTTGGAAGAAAACCTTAGGATCTATGAATAAGAGCAGCAATTTGCAAGGTTCCAGTACTCACCTCCCTGAGAGAACGGCTGCCTCCCTCCCTGTATGTTGGCTTGCAATGGAAACTTATCTAAATAAAACCAACAACCAGAATTTCCAATGTAAGATTTGTTTCCTCCAAGTTTCTTATTCTAACTCTGTCCCACAAAGAACTGAGAAATGTTATTGAGAAAATATAAAAACAACCTGTTAGAATACTTCAAGCTCAATGTTGACCATTTTGTGTTTACCAGTTCATGTATGAGGATAGTGGGTGTGAAGTATTCAATTAGCTTCACCATTAAATGGTGGAGAAAGCTCAATGGGCTGAATGACCTACTCCTGTTCCTATGATCTTATGAAGTCAATGAGTGGGACAATTGTGGATTGGAGACAAACCCTCCAGAAGCCTGGGATCCATGAGAACCAGGTAGATGTATCACAACTTAGTTTCAGCTTTTACAGAAAAACTAGGAAAATTACATTGGCATGATATAGGATATGTTGGAGATTTTACAGAGAGTAACCTTGGCATAGTTGTCACAGTTAAATTATGTGCACATATATATAAAAGATATATATATAGTCTTTGTCATTTATTCCAGCAATGTTCCAAAATACTTTATATCCACTGAAATAGTTTATCAGATTAGCTAAGCATTATATACTCATTATATACTATGGTATTACACTCAGCTATATGCCACAAACAGCACTGGGTAAGTTAATCTGTTGATGATGTTAGGTGAGAGAAGAATGTTGGTCTGGATATTGGGAAAATTCCCCTGTTCTTTTCTAAATAATGCCTTGTGATCTTTAACATCTCCTGAAAGCATGAGTTTCATTCAGACGGTGGCACCTCTGACAGTGCATTAATCCTTCAAGACAAGATAAGGCATAAACACTAACCAGGATACAGAAAGGCTTCCTGGTCTTCTTTGAAGTTGCATGATGAGATTGTTAGCATCCACTAGCAGAGGCAGAGAGTATTAACACCTTATCAAAAAAGATGGCCCTTAAAACATGATACCTACTGTGATAATATGAGCTTTTGTAAGATAATTATGTTTTGGACTACCTCTTTAATTCAAGGTAAGCTGGAGTTGTGTAGAGCATCAAATGATTTGCTATGTGTTCTGCCTGACAACAAGCCTCTATTGTTTATTTGCCATGGCAACCAGAACACAGACTTACTGTACATACAAATTGGGATTTCTGCCACCTCATCAAACACTTAAGTCACACTGATAATTTAAGCACTTCATGTTTGTCTGACTTTGGGACATAAAGAAAAGTACGTAAATAGCAAATTGAAGCATAATAATTCCAAAAACTGACTCCTTGCTCGAAGCCACCTAATTTATAAATATACATAATAACAAAGGCCAGATAGGTCTTACCTTCTCCAGTTGTTCCACGCACACTGTGTGCACTATTATCTTGCATGCTGCACACTTTCTTCTTGGAGCCGACTTCTGTAAATGAGAAGACAAAATAAATAAAAAAAACAATAAGAAGGGAACAAAAGGTAGGATTTTCTGCTTCCCCTCCCCAATTTTCTGGCAGCAGAGGCAGCTCACCATTGGCCAACAGCGGAAATTTTCGGGTCCCATCAAATCTTGCAGCACAGCTTTTTGCATAGCTCACCCATACTACCATGGGGAGTTGCGTTCGGCAGAACAAGAAGATCCCATGAGCAGGAAGGGACAGAAAATTCTGCCCAGAATGTATCTAAAATAACTTCAGTTTACTTCTGATAATATTCACCACTTCACTTTCTGATTTACACAGTGATCTTCACTACAGTCACGCTCCAATTTATATAGTGACCTTCACTACAGTCGCTCTCCAATGTGTACACTGATCTTCACTACAGTCATTCTCCGATTTACACAAGTGATCTTCATTACAGTCATTCTCCGATTTACACAGTGATCTTTGCTGTAGTCACTTTCTGATTTACACAGTGATCTTCACTACAGTAACTCTGATTTACACTGCACTCACTCTCTGATATACATAATGATCTTCACTACAGTTACTCTCAGATTTATACAGTGATCTTCATTAGTCCCTTTCTGACTTACACTGTGATCTTCACTTGTCACTCTCTGATTTACATAGTGATCTTCACTACAGTCATCCTCTGATTTAGGCAGTAATCTTCACTACAGTTACTCTCTGATTTACAGTAATCTTCACGAGTCACTTTCTGATTTTCACAGTGATCTTCACTACAGTCATCCTCTGATATACATAGTGATCTTCACTACATTTACACTCTGATTTATTTATTCATCCTCTGATATACACAGTGATCTTCACTACATTTACTCTCTGATTTATACAGTGATCTTCACTACTGTCAATCTCTTATTTACACAGTGATCTTCACTATAGTCACTCTATAAGTTGGCCAATGTAATTTTTAACAATAATATTTATGAACAGTGTGACATTGAGTTTACTCATCGAACTTCACCAGATTTTTTTCCCTGGCCTACTAACAGTCCCAGCTCAATTCAGTTTCCCTTGAGGTAACTCACAGTTATCTTCATTAAACAGTTCTCTTCTCCAAGATAACAGTAGTCTCCAGAGACATTCGTTTCCAGCCAAACATGGTCACCATTTATAGCATTTTCCTGTAATGGTAAAAGGTAACAAACAGATTGATCAATTTTTCTCAAATCATGTTAACAAAAAATAACTCCTTTGAGTGACTGCATGTTTGAAATCAATGTTATATTCAAAGTTCTCATTCATTTGTAAGTCACAGGCCTTGTAACTAACTGAGTTTATTATATTGTAAACATTACTGATAAAAGGAACATGTTGTTGAATCTTTTTGTCCTGCACCCATCAGGACAGAAGTAAGAATACAAAATTTCAAAAGAGCAACAAATGTCAAAGGATGCTGAATGGTTGAATGGATGCTGAATGGATGAATGCACACACTCTGATTGCATTGTCATGGACAATGAACCAAGAATTATTATTTCCCTTTGCTTTTGTTTGATTTGAAAAGCACACAATGCACTTTCTGCTTATGAAAACAAAGTCTTGCAGCTGAATATATATGTAGCAAGTGTAATTGAGCAGTCAATATCCTTTTCTCAGAGTCCCTTTGAAATATACCATTCTTACATCTGTGCTAATGATTGCAAGACAAAAAGCATGTCTCTTTTTTCAGCAATACTCAAGTTAGAACATAGAACATTACAGCACAGAATAGGCCCTTCGGCCTTCGATGCTGCGCCGACCAATATAAAAAGCAATGCCCCTCCAAACTAAACCATTCCCTTCTCTTCCGTATACTTATCAGCTAACCTCTTAAACGCCACCAAACTTGGCGCATCTACAACTGCTGCAGGCAGGGCATTCCACTCCCGAACCACCCTTTGGGTAAAGAACCTACCTCTGATATCCGTCCTATAACTATCACCCCTTAATTTAAAGCTGTGTCCCCTCGTGCTAGCTTTCTCCATCCTAGGAAAAAGGCTATCACTGTCCACCCTATCTAAACCTCTAATCATCTTATATGTTTCGATCAGGTCCCCTCTTAGCCGCCTCCTTTCTAACGAAAACAACCTCAAATCCCTCAGCCTCTCCTCATAAGACCTGCCCTCCATACCAGGCAACATCCTGGTAAACCTCCTCTGTACCCTCTCCAATGCCTCCACATCTTTCTTATAATGTGGGGACCAGAACTGCACACAATACTCCAAGTGCGGCCGCACTAGAGTTTTGTACAGTTGCAACATGATGCTGCGGCTCCTAAATTCAATCCCCCTACCAATAAAAGCTAAGACTCCATATGCCTTCTTAACAACTTTATCCACTTGACTGCCTACTTTCAGGGATCTATTGACACATACACCAAGATCCTTCTGTTCCTCAACACTATTAAGAGCCCTACCATTAGCCCTATACTCTACACATTTATTGTTCCTGCCAAAGTGCATTACCTCACACTTTTCCACATTAATCTCCATTTGCCACCTCTCGGCCCAGCTCTGCAACTTGTCCAAGTCCCTCTGCAAACTATAACACCCCTCTTCACTATCTACCACTCCACCGACTTTAGTGTCATCTGCAAATTTACTAATCCATCCTTCAATACCCTCATCCAAGTCATTTATAAAAATTACAAACAGCAGGGGCCCCAAAACAGACCCCTGAGGTACACCACTTGTCACCGAACTCCACGATGAATATCTCCCATCAACCACCACCCTCTGTCTTCTATCTGCTAGCCAATTCCTAATCCAATTAGCTAAATCACCCTCTATCCCATACATCTGCATTTTCTGCAGAAGTCTTCCATGGGCCACCTTATCAAACGCCTTACTAAAGTCCATATATACCACATCAACCGCCTTACCCCAATCCACCTCTTGGTCATTTTTTCAAAAAACTCAATGAGGTTAGTAAGGCACGACCTACCCTTCACAAAACCATGCTGACTATCCCCAATCAATTCATTTCTCTCTAAATAACTATAAATCCTATCCCTAATAATTCTCTCCAATACTTTGCCCACAACAGAAGTAAGACTCACTGGCCTATAATTCCCTGGAAGGTCTCTCTTCCCCTTCTTGAACAATGGGACCACATTCGCTATCCTCCAGTCCTCCGGACCACACCCGTAACCAACGACGACCTGAAGATCAGAGCCAGAGGCTCTGCAATCGCCTCTCTTGCCTCCCAGAGAATCCTAGGGTAAATCCCGTCCGGCCCAGGGGACTTATCCAACTTCAAACCCTCGAGAATATCTAGCACATCCTCCCTATCTACTTCAATACTTTCCAGTTTGCAACCCTGTACCTCAGTGTTCTCCATAACTACATTTACATCACCCTGCGTGAATACCGAAGAGAAATATTTATTCAGTGCCTCTCTCTTCAGGCTCCACGCACAACTTCCCACTGCTGTCTATGACTGGCCCTAATCTTGTCCTAACCAATCTTCTATTCTTAACATATCTAAAGAAAGCTTTAGGATTCTCCTTAATCCTATCAGCCAAAGTCTTCTCGTGTCCCCTCTTAGCTCTCCTCAATTCACTCTTTAGCTCCCTCTTGGCTAATCTATAGCTATCCATTGCACTAACTGAGCCTTCAAGCCTCATCCTGACATAAGCCTCCTTTTTCCTTTTAACCAGCAAATCAACTTTTTCGTACACCATGGTTCCCTTACTCGACCATTTCCTCCTTGCCTGACAGGGACATACTTATCAAGGACTCGCAGCAGCTGCTCCTTGAATAAGCGCCACATTCCAGATGTTCCCAGTCCCTGTAGTTTCCTAGTCCAATCTATGCACCCTAATTCTCTCCTGATGGCCTCATAATTACCCTTCCCCCAGCTATAACGACTGCCCCCAGCTTCATGCCTATCCCTATCCATCACTAAGGTGAACGTAACCGAATTGTGGTCACTATCACCAAAATGTTCACTAACTTCCAAGCCTAACACCTGGTCTGGCTCATTGCCCAGCACCAAATCCAATGTAGCCTCACCTCTAGTTGGCCTATCTACATACTGAGTCAAAAAACCTTCCTGCACACTTTGTACGAAAACTGACCCCTCTAACGAGCTAGAGCTATAGCTATTCCAATCAATATTAGTAAAGTTAAAGTCCCCCATAACAATTACCCTATTACTTTCACTCCTGACCAGAATTGACTTTGCAATCCTTTCCTCAACCTCTCTAGAACTTTTAGGAGGTCTATAAAAGACTCCCAACAGGGTGACCTCTCCTCTCCTGTTTCTAATCTCAGCCCATACTACCTCAACAGACAAGTCCTCATCAAACTTCTTTTCTGTCACTTTGATACAGTCTTTGACTAATAATGCCACTCCTCCCCCCCTTCTCTACTCCGACTAAAGCATTTGAACCCTGGAACCTGCAACATCCATTCTCGTCCTTGCTCTACCCAAGTCTCTGAAATGGCCACAACATCGAAGTTCCAGGTACTGGTCCAAGCTGCAAGTTCCTCCCCCTTATTGCGAATACTCCTTGCATTAAAGTATACGCATTTCAAACCATGCCCTACCCCACCCGTACGCTGCTGTGTTTTACAGCTTTCCTCTATGACCCCCTTACTCTCATCCCTCTTAGCACCCCAACTACTTAGGATCCCACCCCCCACCCGAATCACTGTAAAGCCCCCTGCATAGCCTTAGCAAATTTTCCCCCCAAGATATTAGTTCCCCTCTGGTTCAGGTGTAGACCATCTCTCTTGTAGAGGTCCCACCTATCCCAGAATGAGTCCCAATTGTTCAGGAACCTCAACCCCTCCCTCCTGCACCATCCCTACAGCCACGAGTTCAAACTTTCCCTCTCTCTGTTCTTCTCTAAACTGTCCCTTGGCACAGGCAAGAGTCCAGAGATAACCACTCTGCCAGTTTTGGCCCTAAGCTTCCACCCCAACTCCATAAATTTCTGTTTAATATTCCCTTCCCTCGTCCTTCCTATATCATGTGTCCCTACATGAACTATGACTTGGGGCTGACTCCTCTCTCCCTTAAGAATCTTAAAAACCCGATCTGCGACATCCTAGACCCCAGCCCCTGGGAGGCAACACACCAGCCCTGAGTCACTTTTATTACTATTTACTCTCCTATCTGTCCCTCTAACTATGGAGTCTCCAATTACTAGACCCAATCTCTTATTCCCCCTACCCACCTGAGCATTCTCAGCAGGCTCACCCCCAGAGACCTGCTCCCTTTGGTCATCTCCAGTTGATTCTTCCTCAATTGTAGCCTCCAAGACAGAAAATTTGTTTTGGAGGGGAACAGCCCCAGGGGATTGTCTACCCGATTGCTTCTTACCCCTCTTCCTAATAGTTACCCAAGAATCACTTTTAGGAGTGACAATCTCTTTGTTACTTCTGCCAATATCCTCCTCAACCTCTCGGATTATCCTGAGTTCCTCTAATTCCAGCTCCAGCTCCTTAACATGATCCTCAAGGAGCTGCAAATGTGCACACTTCCTGCAGGTATAATCAGCAGGAACACTACTGGTGTCCCTCACCTCATACATACCGCAGGAGGTGCAACGTACTGCCTGCACTGCCATCCCTGATAATTTAATTTCTAGAAGAGAGAAAAACAAACTTCCCACACACTTTTATTATTAAGTTACAGGAGGGGGGAGGGTAGGATACTCTACCTGTGTAGAGTATCGGGTTTCCTCTCTGTACCAATTTATAGATGTAAAGATGCCGGCGTTGGATTGGGGTGGTAAGAACTCAGTAAGAATTTAGCAACACCAATTTTTAATCCAACCTATTTATTTGATAGTAAAATTGTGAGCTTTCGACACTGTGTGTTTATTTTATAGAGACAGAGAAAACTACAACTACCGGCAGCCTCCTAATGACAACTTCCGGTTTCTAGTTAGTTTAAATAAAAATAAACGGCAAAAACTACCCCCGCTCGCTATTTTAAACAAAGAGAAAAGTTAAAAATTATTTAACACTCAAACTTCACGCTCTCCCAAATCGCTGCCTCTCCGTGCTACTCCAAGGGAACAATGAGGCCAATACCCAGAGGTTAGTACTTATATAGCTAGTTCTGCAGTACCAAGTGCTGATTTCATACTGTTAGTGTCTAAACTGAAAAAATGCAAAGGGAGCCGAGCCCATTGTGCAGAATGATAATAAGTTGAGATTGGAGGTAACTTTATGACATGGGTTAATGAGTTGTTATTGGAGAGATGGTTTTGTGATATTGGTTAATGAATTTATATTGGCAATAACTTTGTGACATGGGTTAGTTAATGAGTTGAGATTGGCAGTAACTTTGTGATGTAGGTTACTGGGTTCAGTTTGGAGGTAACTTCGTGACATGGGATAATGAGTTGAGATTGGAGAGATAACTTTGTGACCTGAGTTAATAAATTAATACTGGAGTGATAATTTGTGACGTAGGTTAATAATTTGAAATTGGATGTAACTTTATGACATGCATTAATGAGTTGTTATTGGAGAGATAGTTTTGTGATGTGGATTAATGAGTTTATATTGGCAGTAACTTCGTGACATGGATTAGTTAACGAGTTGTGATTAAAGATAACATTGGGACATTAATTAATGAGTTTAGATTGGAGGTAACTTTATGACATGAGTTAATGAGTTGATATTGGTGGTAACTTTGTGATGTGGGTTAATGAGTTGATACTGCTGGTAACTTTGTGATGTGGGTTAGTGAGTTATGAGTTGGGGAGGCAGGAAACTGAGAATAGGATACAAAGCCCACATTCTGATTGACAGCATGTGACAAGTGCCATTGCCAGAAATCTGCATTGGCATCTTGGCTTTTCACTATATACAACAATGAATTTATAAAGGAATAGAGAGTTGTATATCCAGTTTTCCAATGTCATTAAGTTAGGAAGCTCAGTAAGCTATGCAGATCGGAAAAGAAAATCAGACAGGTGCATAAACAAATACCGTGGGCTGAATTTTTTGGGCCCATTGTGGATGTGTTTCCGTTGGCAGGGAGCACATAACTTGGGCAAGATGCCACCCTCATCCCATCCCTCCGACTATTTATTAACTACAGCTCAGCTTTCAACACTATTATTCCTACAAAAAACTCATTTCCAAATTCTGAGGCCTAGGGCTTGGTTATCCCCTCCATGACTGGATCCTAGACTTCCTCATCCACATACTACAATCAGTAAGGATAGGCAACAACAACTTCTCCATGATCATCCTCAACATTGGTGCCCCACAAAGCTCTGTCCTCAGCCCCATTCCTATACTTCTTAAACACCTATGACTGCGTGGTCAAATTTCTCTGCAACTACTTTTAAGTTTCTGATAATACCACTGTTGCAAGTTAGATTTCAAACAATGACAAGACAGAGTGCAGGAAAGAGATGGAGAATTTGTTGAACTAGTGCGATGACAATAACCTCTCCCTCAATGTTAACAAAATAAGGACTTAATCATCAACTTCAGGAAGCTAGTGGAGGACATGCCACAGTCTACATCAACAGGAATGAAATCAAATCAAAATTTCGAACTCTCCTCCATAATACAAGGAGAGTGGATGCTAAAATTGGCAGCCAGACCATCATATTTAAATTAATAATTAATGATTAATTAGGCTTGTTATCAAATCAATTGGCCCTGATAACATACAACCCATGCCATGAAATGTTTTTGGTGTTTTTATTATTGTCACATTTCACATACAACGAAGAGTATGATCTATGATCTATTCTATGATCTGAGTACTGTTTCTTGCACACTATACAGACAAAGCATATCATTCATTGAGAAGGAAACGAGAGAGGGCAAAGTGTGATGTTACAGTAATAGCTCGGGTGTAGAGAGTGACTAACTTAATTTGAGGTAGGTCCATTCAAAAGTCTGATGGCAGCAGTTCTTGAGTCGGTTGGTATGTGACCTCAGACTTTTTGTCTTTTTCCCCAAGGTGAAGAAGGTGAAAGAGAGAATGTCCAGGATGTTTGGGATCCTTGATCATGCTGGCTGCTTTTCTGAGGCAGTGAGAAGTGCAGACAGGGTTACTGGAGGTGAGGCTAGTTTGAGCGGCGTATTGGGCTTTGTTCACAACTCTATAATTTCTTGCGGTCTTGAATAGAGCTAGCACTATAACAAGCTGTGATACATCCAGAAAGAATGTTTTCTATTTTGCATCTGCAAAAGTTGGTGAGAGTCATAGCAGACATGCCGACTTTCCTTAGTCTTCTGAGAAAGTAGGGGCATTAGTGGTCTTCTTAACTACAGCGTTGCCGTGGAGGGACCAGGACAAGTTGTTGGTAATCTGGACACATAGAAGCTTGAAGTACAATGTGGGCAGTAGGGTGGGGGCAGGATACAGAATTTTTGAACTTAAATGTACAAAGGGCAGGAAGGAAGGGAGAAGAATTTCTCTTGTGACTACCCTTTGCTGACCATGGGCACCTCTCACTTCCTTCCTCTAAGCTCCTTCCTTAAACTCACCCAGTCTCCTCCATCCTTCTACCTAAATTACACAAATGCTCCCAGCCCAAGACACCAAAGTAAGTTGCTCCAAGGATTCATGGGTCTCAATCTTCTTCTCCTTCTACAGTCTGGCTCCTCTACTGAACCTTCCTATCACTGCTGGGATTTATGGGTAAGGGCATGGTTTCTGCCCCAGTGAGGAACCCTCATTAGTCCGCCCTGCAGCGCTTTATGACTTTGGGGCAAGTAAATGTTGAGTACGTCTGTTCCAAGCTGATGGGGTTTCTGGTAATGCATGCTGTTTCCCTCCTCCTTCTGAATTACTCAACCTCATATTTGGGTAAAATATGGGCAGACAGCTGTCAACGTGGGCAAGTGTGAAGTCATCTACTTTGAATCTGAGTAAGACATAATTGAATATTATAAAACTAGGAATGGTGAGGAGTAAGTGAATTTGGAGCAGATCACTAAAGGTACAGGTACATGCTCCTAACCAAAAAAGCAAATGTAATGTTGGCAGTTATCTCGGAGGTTGGAATACAAAGCGGAGAAAGTCATGGTTCTGTTGTATAGAGTCTTGATCAAATTCCAGTCTGGGGAATTGCATTCAGTCTTGGACAGCACACCAGAGAAATGATATATTGGAAGGGCAAAATGCAGATTCAACAGAATTATACTAATGTTTAAAGGGTTAAGTTATGAGATTGACTGAATTAGTATGACGCTCCCTTGAGGAGAGATTTACTTCGTGTTTAAATGATAAAAAAAACTCAGTGGGAAAGAAAGCTAGATAAATTACTTCCTGAGGTGAACAAGTCCCAAACAGGAAGGCATCATCTTAAATTTAGAGATAGGATATTGGGGCATGCAATCAGAAAGGTCTTTTCCAAAGGCTGTGTGAGTTGAAATTTTTAAGCATATCCTTATGGGTATCATGGGCTATGGATCAAAGCTGGTAAATAGATTTTGAGATCCATCTCAATCAGAATCTACTTGAAAAGGAGAAAAGGCTCGAGGGACTGAATGGAGGATTCTTATTCCTTTGTTCCTAAATGCTCGATAATTTCAGCTGCAGTGGGAAAGTTTACAGTTCAAGCAAATTTCCTGACAAATTCATTATTACAAATTAATATGCAAGTTATCACAAATTTCTTGTGTTTACTACTCAACCCCTTCCTGTTTCCTGCATATCATTTTACCAGTGTGATAACGCCTCATGAGTTCCATAAGAATTTCTAATCGATTTCCCTGTGGGACTCATTGAATATGAGTTCCCTCAATAACAGACAATAACCTGCCCATATGAAACTTGTCACCTGAGCCTTGATGAGACAGATATCGGGAAGGGTCTGCAGAACTATGTCCTAGTTGGAATTTATGTATGTATGGTTTTATTTCATGTTTAACAATAAATATCATTCCTTTCCAGTTGGGCTTCCTCATTTATTACAACCACCATGGGAAGAATCTTCTGCAGAGTGACAATCACTGTCAGATTGTCATCCTGTGCCTATTTTGTTACCTTATCTGGAGCCCCATATTTCTGTGCTGGATTTCTGATCCAGGTCTATTGAGAAATGTAGAAACTATCTGCTCCAGGACTCCTTCAGCATTATGTAGGAGGATCAGGGGAAACAAAATCACGCTCTCCTTTTTTATGGCATTAGCTGTCATAAGTTTAAATGACACATCCATTTTGACAAGCTACGGAGAGAAGTGGGTGAGATGGTAGGATGGCTTGCAATGGGTTGTTGGGTAATTGGGAGATGCCAGATTGTTGGTCATCGGGTTATCAGAGGGATAGTTGTGTGGCTGAGGGGTCGAAGTAAGTCAGAGCCTGAGGATGGTAATTGGGTGTTGGGATAATTGGGGCGGTAGTGGGGATGTTGAAGAAGAGTTAGGGCTGTGGGTACTACTGCGGGATGGAGGGAGGTGAGTGGTTGAAAAGAGAGTCAAAGGCTAACTTCGGAGTCAGGAGGATAGTTAGGGAATAGAGGAATTGTCAGAGGGGTAGTTGGCATTCCAGTAGGTAATTAGATGGATCAGAAGCGTACTTACCCAGGATTTGGAACTGCTTTTAATCCTTCTAATATTTCCTGAGTAACCTTACTGCTAAGAGATTTGGAAATTTCCAAAGTCTCAGACATTAAAACAGAATTTCAGAGGTTTCCAGACGCCGGGCTCTTGCCCAAATGAAACAAAGTTCCTGGACAATTCCTGTGCAGTTCCCAAAGTGTCTACTTGGGGTCCAACTCTCTGTGAAATAGGAGACCTGGGCCTATCCTCAAGGAAGTAAAACGGGAAAAAAGAATACTGGTTTGAAGTGTGTTTTGCTTTCTAGATCTGATTTGCAATTCCTAAGGCCTACTGTCATCTCAAAATTTAAAGATTGAATCTTGCATTTTCTGGGATAGGAGTGTGTTATTTTGGAGATATGAACTGTGCACAGATTCCCCTTAAAAACTTGGAAGAAAAATACAATAGTCTTGTTCATCTTTTGATGTTGACGAAGATAGGTAGACAGGACATCATGTCAGTTTCTACAGTGCAATCTCTGATGATTGATGAGATCTTTGATCAGAATGAGTGGCTGTGGGCTGAACCATGAATCATGCTTACAATAGGTTTCACAAGTGAGAACTCCTCAACTGGTGTTTCAGCTTCAGCGATTGGACAGGGCTCATGGCCAGATGAGCCCTCACAGATGATTTTTCAACATCCCTTCTTACTATAGTTTGTTTATCCCAGTCCTGAGTGTCTACCACAGTCTTTAAAGTGGTTCAAAATGTATTTACTTCCACGTTTAGCTTAATGGCATGTTGTTTCTTTAAAGGTAAAGATGGCGTCATGATTCTGTTTGGATAGTTGGTCTTGAGCCTCATTCCAAAATAGCTTAGTGCATTTCGAAATGGTGAATCTTAAATTGGCACTAGGTGATGGTAGTCAGGCGATCATCCATTATTTCCATTCCACTTCCTGAACACATAGTAACAGCTTACCCCATGTGTTCAACTTACAAAGAGTCTCAGAAAAATAAACTATCTAAAGCTCCAATGATAAATCTGTCAGTAACACAACCATTAACTCATACTCCCCACACTCAGACTCTTTTTTAAAGGCTGAACAATACAAAACCATAACAGGACATCAGAACTATAGCTGTCCAATGTCAAATTGCAAAGTGTCAGCAGCATGATGAATATGGAGTTATTTCAGTCCTTGAAAACACACAGTGTGTTGACAAAAGATGGTGTTATGACCCTGAGAAAATTAGATAGCTTGTCTGTGTCTGGTCACTGCTTGGTGCAAAATATGATTTCTCTCTCTCTTTGCGCTACTGTCTGAAGATCATGAGTGTTGGTTACTACATTGGCTGGTGATTGTAAAATTGGCAGCTGTATTCCCAATTCCTACTATTATTTCAGGGCCAGTTATCTTACTCCAGGGCACTGGACATTGCTGCAGATGTGGTGCCTGCAGGTACTCCTGCCTTCACACAATCACAGTCATGCCAGGAAATCATATCCCTAAACTGCTTCAACAACAATGAGCAGGCATCTCCCAGCACTGTGGCAGTGTGTTCCAACCGATGCAGACTGAGAAAGTCCCAGAAACTGCCCTCAGGTCAGTGTCTTGATGTGATCCTACCTCTTCCAGCTTTACCTTGGAAAGGTTGTGAGTTCAGCAGAAAATCTTTCTGGCAGAATCAGATGTCGTGATTAGAAAAAGTAATTCAGAGCCCTTTAAACCTTCAATTTCTTTTTTCAATAGCATGTAGTTCTTAAGTTGCATCTGCCCCTTGCCAAGGTCACCGAGATGGATATACAGCAGGAAAACCTTCTGCAATGAAACCTACAGGCTGGGAAGGCTTTGATGAGTGAAACTGAAGAGCTCCAGCCATGGCTACTGAGAGCTGCTATTCAAAGCATTTCTTAATGCAGAGAGTGCTTTCATGCAATCACTCAATGGATTGCCAACTTTTTCAAAGTTATTTCACCTGTTCAGTGTTTCATTCACATTCAGCTGCACGTTCCTGTTGTCAGGCTTCACCACAGCTTATGTAGCTTCTTCTTTCTCTCTTCTGAGCATCAAGAGCAGAAGACACATCATCAGTACCACTAACAGCATGGGCAAAACCAGCAGCCAGCACCAGCTGCTTTCTCTCAGCTGAACGTCTCTCCAAAGGGCAGAGTGGATGAATACCAGTTGGGAGGAGGCAAAAATCCTCCCAACGTGCACAAAAGATCAGTTCTCTCAACATGTGTGTGCACTCTTGCCTCAGGAGATGCACACTTTCACGCAGGAAACTGCTAACATTTGCAGCTTCCTTCCCACAGGACCAGTTGCTAATGCATTTCCAGAAGCAAAGCACAGATGACCAGAGGACTACAATCACTAAGTTGCATAGAGGAGGAGAAAACACCATTTGTGGAGGGTGACTGTGAGGTATGGTGAGGGAGGGTAATTGGATAAGGATGGGTTTGAATGTTATCTTATCAGAATACCTGGCATAGCGAGGTTACCATGGGACTGTGAAACATAACATCCAAAGAGCTACATAAAGAGGCATTACCTGAGACTAGAGTCAGTTGTGAGCTGGACAGAGACAGCATGATTATAATGTAAATACATTAAAGACTTGGGGAGTTGGATGTGGAGGGGCAGGGGGTTGGAGTAGTGTAAGGGTATCTGGCAATGGCAAAATTTGACATGGGACTGGGAAGCAGAAACATCCGTAGTGTATATAAAGCGACAAATTACCTGAGACTAGAATCATCTGTGGATTGGAAAGATACCTGTGCAGGATAAGCATGGAGTCAACTCATACCATGAGTTATACCCTATACATCTGTACAAAGTTAAGTATTATCAATAAACACTTAACATTTACCATACAAGACTTAGAACCTCTTCATGATATCTACTGAACTTACAGCAAGTTTGAGTGCTGAATGTTCAGATAGGGATTTGAGATGCCTTAAGAGAAAGGAATGAGTGGAGTTCCAAGATGTATGACCCTCTAGGATGCTTTGCGGAAGAATGCTGGGAAATCAGACTGTGGATCATAGCTTCTTACTTTTTCCATCCTCCTGAGGTCCTCAGTCTTCTAGGTGCACTGTCTCCATGTTGAGGGGGCCTATTCCTGTTGCTGACTTCTTCAACTAGGCCCATCCATACCTTCTTGGATAAGTTGTATTCTTTTTCCTGTCCTCAACAGAGTTCACCTCACTGCAGCCCTGCGGAGCCCACAGCAGGACCTTCAGAAAAGAGCGAGAAACTTGGGGAGCAGCATATCTCCTCTCCATTTGTGTGCTTCCTCTAGCTTCAAAAACCCAGAACTTTGCTGACACATGCTGTGGTTTCTTTCAATAGAAATCCATCTATTGACAGAATGGGTGCATCATCCTACATTCCCTGATAGATCGTGAAACCCAGGGATGGGAAACAATTAAATACGAGAGCAAACAAACAAGAACAGATTATGAGAGGCTTTAAAAGAACCTAAGGAAGACAGTAGCTAAAGTTAGAACCAGAAACAGGGGAAATTATCATGGGAAATAAGGAAATGGCAGAGTTATTGAATACATAATCTGGCCAGAATTCTCCCCCAAAATATTCTAAGTGTCAAATTCGCGTAAAAACTGGAGTAATGTTTTTTTTTCAGTGGGACTTTAGAGAAGAATTCCCAAACTCTTGCGCACTGCAGAGGCCACCAGCATGAAAAGCATTAAAATCTAGGGGGTGGGGCCTATCCCTGCTAGAGAGACTGAAATTAGCACGCTGAGCAGGCCACTGTGCATGCGCCGATCTGTCAGTGCCAAGGTTGGCGCATATGCAATGGCCCCACACTGACGGCCTCACAATTGCTGGCCATTCCCACCTGTCCCACAATGGTTGCTCTCTGCCCCATCCCCTTCCTTCCTCAGCCCGATCGCTGGTCCCCTGACTGACAACCCCCTTCTTCCCTGCCCCAATGATTGTCAACCCCCAATCCTGATCTCCCCCACCCGCAGTGCTGACCCTTGTCCAGTAGGCTGACCTCCCAATCCCTGGCTGCTCACCATCCCCTCCTCTCAGCCCGCTCCAATCACTGGCCTCCCTTTTTCTCCCAGCAAACCAGAGTGGCAGTAGGAACCTCCCCAGTCCCTACTGATTTCCCACCAAGCCCCACTCCATCAGGCCATGCCTCTATTATACTCTGTCCCCTTGGAACTGGCCCATGCCTGATCTGGCCTTGCTTTACTTGTGTATCATTAAAGTCATACTGGTAGGAAGGAAATATGGAAATGGAAATCAGCTTTTAAATTTTAATGCCAAGGTATCCCTGTGCATTAGCACTTTGTCCCTGGGGGAGTGCCAGAGGGTTCAGACTAGCACTGCAAGGATGCCAATGCCTAGTAGTCTCACCCTGGTGCCCAACCCTCTGGGGGTCCCAATTGCCACCCGCTTCACTCCAGCAGGATCAGGCTGCTAGTTCCTCGAATGTGGGGAGCTACTGTATATCCCACTTGAGTGAAATACTCCTTGCACTGAAGGAAGAATGGGGGACGAGAGAGGCTAATAGGCCCTGAGACTTCAGTCCCGGTCCATTAATCATATTTAAATTGCTTTTAAAGTAATATTTAAATTATTCCCGCACCTCCTCACCAGTTTCCTGTGTGATGCAAATGACACTGAAATCCAGTGCTGGGAGACATCACCAGGGCGGGAACATATGTGCGAATCCTTCTGTACTAATTTTTTAGCGATCGGGATGGGCCAGGAAGGGGGCAAGGGAGCAGGGTCAGTCTGCTGTTGGGGGGAGTCTGAATTGAGGGTTTTTGGAGATAAGGGCAGGGAAAGAGGGGGATGTCAGGGCTCAGCTGAGAATGGTCAGGGGACCAGTGATCAGGCTGAGGAAAGAGTGGGTAGACAGCAGCAGCGGGATAAGGGAAACGCTTTTGAGTGTGTCTTAACAGTATAATAAATAAGTTACCTAACTGTTAATTTGAATGTGGAAAATAAGGAAATTAATATCAGCAGAGAAAAAGTACTGGATTAGTTAGAACAACTAAAATTGGGCAAATCTTCAGGAGCTCAGGGAAATCCTACATCTGTGTAGCCTCCTTCATCTCAGTGGGCTGCAAAATTGAAAACTGGGCTTGTTTACTAACCATGACCGCCATATATAAGAGTAAATACATTTAATACATGCCAAATATTGCATAATGTGTTATAAAAAAGGCTTAATCATTCATATATTAATAAAACTGCCATCAACTTCAAATGGTAAAAACAAAAGAAATATTTGTGCTTCACTGGACATAGCGGGACCTCACAGCTCTCACCATCAATGTTGTGAGCAATCAGTATGCAGCTCACTTCATCTGGCTTTGCTTTACTTGTGTATCATTAAAGTCATACTGGTAGGAAAGAAATGGAAATCAGCTTTTAAATTTACTTTTGTGTGGGCAACCATCAACAAAATGTCTCATGGGCCATCCTCAGAACCGAGGTGAACTGCATGTGGCTCCTGGACTGCAGGTTGCATGGATAGAGGATTAGGGAATTCTAAATGGGGCATTATCAAGTTAGCAGGTGGTAACCAACAGAATGGCACAATGATGCGTTCTGGTGCCTCAGCTATTTACAATCTATATTGATGACCTAGATGAAGAAGCAAAGAGTAATGTATCTCAGTTTGCTTATGATACAAAGTTGGCTGGAAATATAAGGTGTGAGAAGGGCACAAGAAGATTGCAAAAAAATAGACAAATTAAGTGAGTGGGCAATGAAATGGCAAATGGAGTATAATGTTGGAAAATGTAAGGTTATTCACTTTAATCATCACAAAGAGGAAAGCAGAATATCTTTTAAAAGTTGTGGCATTTGTAAATGTTGATGCTCAGAGACTCTGAACTGCGTTTATACAAGGAACTTAGAAAGTTAGCATGCAAATACAGCAAATGATTAGGAAGGTAAAAAGTAAGTTGCCCTTTTTTTCCAAGGGAGTTGAAGTACAGAAATAAAAAAGTCTTGTTGAGCTTTGATGAGACTACATCATATAGTGGGTGATTCTCCCAAAAGTGCTGAATTGGTAAGAAAACTGTTATAAATCACAACTTTTTTACAATGCAACTTCAGACCCAAATCTTCCCACTCTGTAATGCAGAGATCACTATCACGAATATCTCGTAGCAGGGTCTATTCGCACCAAGAAGCCTGAAATCGGCAGGATGAGTGGGAACCAGTGCATGTGCACATCGCTGGGAGATCGCTGGAAAGACCTCCCAGCATTCAGATCACTGCCATCCAACACCCAAAACATCAGTGGCCCCATTGCTGGCCCCACAATTCCCCCAGAGACACCGTTGGTCTTATCACTGGCCCCCACAACTCCCCCCCCAGAGATCGCTGGTCTCATCACTAGCATCCACAACCCCCTCCCCCCCCACAGACATTGCTGATCTCATCACTAGCCCCCACAATCCCCCATAGACATCACTGGCCCCCACAAACCCCGCACACAGACATCGCTGTCCCATAGAGAAATCACCACCACCCACCACCACCACCACTACCATTCCCCCGCCCCTCCCTCCATACAGACATTGCTGGCCTCATTGTTGCCCCACCCCCACCATACATTGCTGGACACTCTTGTCCCCCCACACTCAGACATGGCTACTGCTCACCCCATGTCCCCATGAATCCAGATGATGTGGGTACCTGTCCCTCTATCCTTTGAACATACTGTATTCACTGCTGCTCTGCAGAGAACTTGCATTGTGTTGACATGCACAACCCCAGCTTGTGATCATTTGCTCTCTTGAATGGGAGCCTTGAGTATTGCACCCCCTCCTCCCCTGGACACAACAGCTTATTGAACAGCAACCAATCAGCACTCCGAGGATGTATGATGCTCAACTGAATGCAGCCTTCAAAATCTCTCACTAGAAACAGGCCCTTGACTGGCCACAATCATTGCACCTGCACTCCCCTAATAAGCCAGAGCTGTGTATGAGCTGCAGGAATGAACACACAGCCAATCACACCACAAAGGTGTCTGTGCGGAAACTAGCACCCAGATTCACTGAGACCAAGCAGGAGCACCTGCTAAATGCCGTGGAGGAGAGGCATGAGCAGACCTTCCCTGACCAAGGCCTTCACCCAAGAGATGCAGCCATCATGGCACTGTGGGAGGAAGTGGCAGAAGCTGTGAATGCCGGGAGCTGACATTATGCTCTGGCCAGCAGTGTCAGAAAAAATTGTACGACCTTCTTTGAGCAGCAAAAGTGAGTGAACATCCATCTCGGAACCCTGCACATGGTTGGCACAGATCTCAACCCATGCTTAGATATCTAAAGGGCATGCAACAACTTATCCTTCCCCCAGAACAGAAATCTTCTCCTCAACAAGCACCTTTCAGTCATGACCACATTTCACTGCCAGTACAATGCCAGAGACACAGAAATGCATTTCTCATCATGCAATTCAATATACTAATGCTTGCTATCCACCTTACGCTCCCACAGGAAAAAAATATTCACAACATGTGTGAGACTGCACAGACTGGTGGTGGTGGTGTCTGACTTACGGCAGCTGATCAGCATTAAGAGCATGCCATGAACCTGGCAGGCGTTGATGGGTCGTCCTGAATGGTGATGGACAGCCAGGTCGGCATCCTGCATGCAAGTGAGCAGAAGAATATCCCCAAGCTAGGTCCTCCTCGAAGTAAGTGCGATGCTGCATGGAATATTTTACCTCCCTTCCCACAGTGTGTGTTCTTCATTGCAGCTCTGGACCAGAGGAACCCAGCCCTTCAGATGTTGGCAGCGCCCCTGCTGCTCTGGAGCAAACTGTCCACCACCCTCTGGATGACACTCAGAGGGAAGTGTTGAAGAATCCTCTGAGGGCAGCACCACTGAAGTGCCATTAACATGTACCACACAATCCATCAACACAGAGACTATCACATGTTGGGTACCTTTTGTGTTTAGGCTTCTGGGTCACTAAATGATGAGCACATCAGAGACGTTGATGCGCGTTGGGTGGAGGTGGGCACAGCTGAGGACTCGGGCACGCAGAGATCTGCTGGAGGCCAGGATCCAGCCATCCCCAAGCCAGAAGCCGAGCCTCAGGTCGTGTTCAATCCAAGACTGGTGGAGATGCATCAGGAAACCCAGGAAGTTTTGAAAAGGCTATCGGCAACCATGCTGCAACTGCAAGGCTGTTTAAGGAAGTCCAACACAGTGTGTGAATCAGGTCAACACTGCAAGGATGGCGACTGCAGTGGGAAGTCTGTCTCAGGGTCTGTCCTCATGGGTGACAGGGTCCAGACCATCCTGGAGACACAACGGGCTATGGGCAAGTGTGTTGCTGGCATCCAGGAGGCACAGAGTTCCTTCGTCATGTTGTCGGAGCACGTGGGAGATACTGCTGGCTGAAGGATCACACATCATGAGGCAGATGATCTGAGCCTCCAGGACTCAGGACTCTCCAGGAGCCAAGTGACATCAGAGATTCTGGAGCTCAGTCCAACTATGCTGGCATCCTATATAGTGTCCCCAGGGCCTCTGGGCACCCCGACAGAGAAGATTCCGGACATCCCGAGATCTTCCAATTCTCCCCTTCCTCAGACTGGTGCATCTCAGGGCCAGCTAGATAGACAGGATGGCACTGAAACATGGCCACCCAGAAGTCTGCCAAGGTCATCACAGGCAACGGGGCATTCATCACAGTTGGATGCCTCCACATCCAATGTGCATCTTGGGGTGGCAACTAGAAGAAACAATGAACCGCAGTGTTAGAAAGTTGCAGTTCACTCAGAGGGTATGGGTAAAGGTCACCAGTCATCAGGGTTTATTCATCAATAACATTAAGAACACAATAAACATTTAGAAATCTGAAAGCTGTGACTAACGTAACTCTGATTCCCTCCTCCTGCCTCCAACTCCTCCCACACAAAGTTGAGTTGTCCTCATTCTCATACATAGAGAGGCTGGCTATTGGGCCTTGGAGATTCAGCCACATGTTACAAATGCCTGCCCCACTTTCCCCAACATTCACCAGATCCTTATTGCAAGTGCGCACCCCCCCCCCCCCGCCCGCCACATCACTCCCTCACTACCTCTTCTCCCCCTCCCCACCTCCCCACCAACTGGCTAAGAAACGTGTTCCCAACCTTACAGTTATAGGGACCAGGCTGGTATTGTGCACTTAGAATGCAAATAGGACTTAGACTTCAGTAGCAGCAGGGGCAAGATCCCCATATGTATAACGGTGAGTCGTCATCAACCTCATGCCTTCAACCAAGGTTCGCAACCATTGCCAGCCCAGGCCCATTAGCAGGTTTGGATGTTTCTAAGGGATTGGGTAGTGGGGATGAGAGAGGCTGGAGAAGGGTGATATTTGAGGGCTACGGGTCGTTTAAAGGGGGAATAGCATCTGCATTGCTCTTGGCGTGTCGTCGATGTTGCCCCCAAACTGTCCAGCACCAGCTAGGGGATAGTAATCAAGGCATTCTTTGTTGCCCTTCTCCGCCAGATACCTGCCATCATCACCAACCCTCTTTTTTCTGGCTATTTATATGGCAGGACATCCATCTCTCTCTCTCTTACTGTTCTTCCTCCTCCTCCTGCTCCAGCTGTTCTCTCTGCTGCTCAGCAATGTTGTGCAGAATACAGCAAACTATGATTGTGCATGAAGCACACTCAGGATCATACTGGAGGGACCCCCCAGAGCGGTCCAAACAGCAGAACAGCATTTTAAGCAGGTTAATGCACCACTCCTCTGTAGACTGGCTGGCTGGCTGCATGGGCTTCGTTGTAGCGGATCTCTGCCTCAGTCTCGGGCCTCAGCACAGGCGTCATCAGCCATGACCTTTGCGGGTATCCTTTGTCACCCAGTAACCATCCCGAGAGCCTGGGCTGGTCTTCAAAGAGTGCAGGGATGTCTGACTGCCTGAGGACAAAGCAGTCATGGACAGTCTCTGGATGGCCTGCATTGACCTGTATGATCTGCATGAGATGGTCACAGACAATTTGAACATTCAGGGAATGGAACTCCTTCCTGTTCAAAAATTGCTGTGGTCCTGCATGTGGGGCCCACAAGGTGATGTATGTCCTGTCCACTGCTCCCTGGACATTGGGAATCCCAATAGCAGCCAAGCTGAGAGCCCGGGCCTCCTATACAACCCACATCAAAATTTAGTTACTTGCTCTTCACAGGCATACAGGGCATCTGAGGCCTATTGCATACATCTGTGCATGGAGGCCTGGGAGATCCCAGCTAGGTCGCCACTGGGTACCTGGAATGATCCAGAGGCATAGAAATTCAGGGCAGTCATCACTTTCACGTTCACAGGAAGCAGGTGGCCGCCCCTCCCCTGAGGTGCTAGGTGTACGAGAACCTCACAAAGATGTCACACCGTGGTCTAGGACAGCCACTGCCAGTGACGGCACATCTCCTCTGACAGGGCCTCAAATGGTACCTCCATTTAAGGAACCTCCTTAGTCTCGGCACCCTCCGCCTTCTGCGCACTCTTGGGAGGCTGCTCACCCATCTCCTGGCCCTCAGCAGCAGCCCTCTGCCCTCCTTCCTGAGGGATTGGTAGTGGCTGCTCCTGCAGTAGTCCCTCTATGCCCACCATCTCCTGAGCTGACTCCACCCCCTCCTCCACTGCTGCCACCACAACGGCCAACTCTAAATCAATCAGTCTGAGATCCATATGCACTGTGGGGTTTGGAAAGAGCATAGAATGATGGATTATTATCATTGGCTGCATAGACCCAGAACCACCCCAATCCCTCACTTGGGCCAGTACCCCCACTTGTGGGTGCTGGTAACACAACACAATCTATGGTGCCATGAGTGACCCGATTAGATTATATGAGATTCTCTTCATGATAAATGCTGGCACAGATTATGCAGGTCGATGTGCAGCCATGGGCAATGCGCATCATTTGGTATGTGTACTACTGCAGCATCTGTTGCACATATTTGTTGCTTGTCCGTGTCACAGGACAGGGACAGACTGCAAATCAGCACCAGATGTGTACCCAGTGACAGCAGATTCTACGTAGTCAATGTCTGAATCTCCACACCTCGGTCTGGCAGAGCAACTGATTCATCTGGTTCAGCCTCAGTGAGTTCATGATGCACTCCTCCTCCATCTTGGAACACCAGCATTCAGTCCAGTCCATGGCCATATCCCGCAGCAAGACAATGCCACTGCACAGTGCCCTGGAGGGGAAGGCTGAGTAGGATTCATTCACGGTGCCTCCCACATTGAGCTACAGTGCTGCCCCGGAGGGGAAGGCTGAGCAGGACTCCTTCATGGAACCTCACCCAGAGAGCTCTGAGAAAATAAAAGCCCCCCCCCCATCCCAGATAATCATTAGTTCATGGGCCAGCACCTGAAGGAAGCCTACCAGGTGTCTCTAGGACTTCCCCCAACATCTCCTATGCTCCACTAGCAGCACTTACCTCCCCATGCCAGTTCAAGGCTGCCACGTCATGTTGAAACTTTTATATATCTACTCTGATTCACACCCAAGTGACATCATGCCAAAGAGTTGGGAGACATTAACATGGGTCGAGATTGCCGTGTCAATCCCAATAATTGCATGCTAAAATATGGTAAGTAATGCAAATCAGCGGCACACCAGTTTTCAGTGCTGTCCTGGCGGCACCATTCTTTTCCAGTTGGGATATGGGTATGGGTCATCGATGCTCGAGGGGAACCCACAAAATGGTTGATATAAGCACCTCCTGGTCCGACCTGCCAGAGAATTTGCGCATCACGATGGGAGAATCGCTCATACTGTGTGTACCTTTGGTTTTCATATTTAAGGAAGGATACACTTGCATTGGAGGTGGTACAGCAATGGTTCATTAGATTGATTCCTGACATGAACGGGTTGTCCCATGATGAAAGGCTGACTAAATTGAGTCTCTATTTTCTTTAGAGGCACGGTCTATCACACATGTACCTGGAACTTGTGGCTTGATTCAGAAAACATGGGCAGGGTTCTCTTCTCAATAAATACTTTGTCTTTGTCTTCACTAAGGCAAGGGACAATTCAGACATTCTAGTTACAAAGGAATGTGAAATATTAGATACAATAAATACTGTGAGATAGAAAGTGCTGAAGGAACAAATATCCTTGAAGGCCAGATGGACTGTATCCCAAACTTTGAAGAAACCAGAGAGGAAATAGTGGATATTCTGAGGAGCAATTTCCAATCCTCACTCGATACAGGTGAGAGATGAGAAAATTGGAGCTCATAGAGTCATAGAGGTTTACAGTATGGAAACAGGCCCTTCGGCCCAACTTGTCCATGCACCCTTTTTATTGTAAAACTCCTAAACTAATCCCAATTGCTCACATCCCTCTATTTCTGTCATATGCATGTAACTATCTAAATGCTTTTTAAAAGATAAAATTGTACCCGCCTCTACTACTACCTCGGTTTGTTCCAGACACTCACCATCCTCTGTGTGAAAAAATTGTCCCTCTGGACATTTTAGTATCTCTCCTCTCTCACCTTAAACTTATGCCCTTTAGTTTTAGACTCCCCTACCTTTGGGAAAGGATATTGACTATCAACTTTGTCTATGCCCCTCATTATTTTATAGACCTTTATAAGGTCACCTCTCAGCCTCCTATGGTCCAGAGAAAAAAGTCCCGTCTATTCAACCTCTCCTTATAATTCAATCCATCAAGTACCGGTACCACCATAGTAAAAGAGTCTGAGAATGTTGTACCATTGTTCAAAAGGGCTCAAGAAATATGTCGTGGGCAGGAAGTTAGAGATGAGGCAGAAGATTAGCCATGATCATATTGAATGGTGGAGCAGGCTGGTCTACCCCTTCAACTATACTTTGTATTCTTTTTAACCAGAAGACAGTCCCACTGTGCAGCTGGAAATAAGGTGAGGAGATTCCTCCCCATGTGTCCAAGTGTTTTTATGATGATCCAAATAAATTCTATGTCTCTGTTCGTTAAAAGTTTTTGAGTTCTGGAGCTACTGTAGTATGCAATGTAAATCATTAGGCTCTAACCTGCTGGTCAAGGGCAAATACAAAGCTTTCTCAAAAGGGTAGTGAAGGCATCCAACTGAACATAAACTTTGCGGCAATATTAATTTGATTAGTTAAAGTACAAGCACTATTTTTACAGCCTGATTAAATTCTTCAGAAGTGAGAATCATATCTAATGGACATTTCAGATCAATAACAGGAGTGAATTAAGAGCTTTAGGATTAACATCCATTCCAGCATTAGAACAAGATTGTTTCTCTCTAATCCTCGAGGGACATTGCAGCAAAAGGATTTGTCTTGCTAAAGCCAGTAATGGACTAAATGGAATCGAATGAAATGAGATGGACAGGAAGTCCTATTGCTTTAGTTAAATAGTATGGTACGTGATAAAATAGAAATTGGTCAGCAATGACTCAGATATTAATTTGAAGATAGTTTCTGTGAAGGGATGTGGAATTCTCTGGTAGAAAGTGGGGGAAATATGAAAGCCAACTGAAGATCCAGTTTGAATCCATTCACAGCTGAAGAACCAATTAATTTTGAAGTCCAAGTTGTGTGCAAACCCCCTCACCTCACTCTGTACTTCCCCTCCACCCTCCCCAACCCCTGCACAATGATCCATATGATCTATTCTAAGCTGGATTTTGAGAAGTTATCTGAGGTGAGTATGGGGACGGCTATGATTCTGTGAGCTCCAGCGCTACTCATCTTTTAATCCTTTCATTCATCCTGATGCACAGCCCATAAATACTACGTGCCTGGAAGATTTCTGGTGAGGTTTTGAGGCAAAATGCCGTGTAAATTCATGAAAAATCTTCGACAGAAAGAAGCAGTCAGAGGCAGCTAGTGTAAACCTCAATGCGGCAATTTGATCAGTGAACAGGCTCTTGACTTGGTGACGTTAAAGTTGTTGTAGGTGATGACTGCCAATATGTGTAAGGTTACAGATGACAAACTCAGCTTTTTGACACAGAATTTCAGTGCTCATATTGCTGAACTGGAGAGTACCAAGAAGAAACTTGATGAAGCGGAGAAAAGAATCTTCATTATTGAGATGCACTTTCGTTATTTAAGGCCCTCTTTCAATCCTTGCAAAATCAGATATCTTGATCAATCTAGAGAACCATGGCTGGAGGTGGAGTATCCTAACTCAGAACAAATAAACACATTTGCCCTTTGAAGACAGGACAAAACACCAGAGGGGGTCATAACTGGAGATGAATAACCACAAATTGTGGACTTTCTGGAAATAAGTTCCACAGCTCAATCCTTGTCAACTGGAAAAAGGAAAGGAAAAAAGAAAAGAACATAAAAACATAAGAAATAGGAGCAGGAGTTGGCCATCTAGCCCCTTGAGCCTGCTCCGCCATTCAATAAGATCATGGCTGATCAGTTCCACTTACCTCCCGCTCCCCATAACCCTTAATTCCCTTATTGATTAAACATCTATGTGACTTAAACACATTTAATGAGGTAGCCTCTACTGCTTCATTGGACAGAGAATTCCAAAGATTCATTACTCTTTGGAACAAGAAGTTCCTCCTCGAGTCTTCCCCATATTTTGAGACTATGCCCCCTAGTTCTTGTTTCTATTGTAAGTGGAAATAATCTCGCTGCTTCTACTCTGTCTAGCCCCTTCATTATCTTACATGTCTTTATAAGATCTCCCTTCAACCTTCTAAACTCCAATGAGTACAGGCCCAGTCTACTCAATCACACCTCATAAGTTAACCCCTTCATCTCTGGAATCAATTTGGTAAACCTTCTCTGTACCCCCTCCAAAACTAATTATATCCTTTCTTAACTAAGAGGATCAAAACTGTACATAGTACTCTTGGTGCAGCCTCACCAGTACAGTTGGAGCACAGCCTCTCTGCTTTTGTACTCCATCCCTTTCGTGAGAGGAGAGGAGAGAAAAGGAAAGGACAGGAAAAGAAAGAAAAGGAACTTAGTTTGCTGGTGACAGGATTATAAATACCTCTGACTGATGTTGACTTCATTTTATCAATGATTGAACTATGAGAAGCCTGACCATAGTGGTTGTAAAGCATATTATTTTACCTAAAGCTAAGTTAAACTCCTTTCTTTTATCTACCAGGGATGCCACCTGTACTACAATTGCCACAATGATCCGTGAGGACAATGATTCCTTAAAGAACTCATCCCTTCTGAGGGTACACTCTGATAGTACCTCAAGACATGCATTGGCACAGGTGCATTGAGACAGTTGGAAAATTTTTGGCTGTTTTCACCTGGTGATTCATTCTCCATATGTGAAAACTGGTGACATGCACAACTCACGGGGACTGCAATTTTCCCAAACTCTGTTCAGTTGAACAGAAGCTCAACTGCAGGATTTATGATCAAGAAGAAGAATGCTAGAGGTACATAAACCAGGTACTGACAGATGTGCCAAACACTCCACCTTGATCACTAGAGGATTGATGGCACAAAGAATTTGAGGCTGTCTGTCCTAAAGAGAGAGTGAGAGAGAGAGAGAGAGACTCCATAAAGCTCTAATGATGGTTATTAAATGAGTCAATGTAGATTTTAGCTAGCACCACATAGACATTAGATGCAAAGATGTCTGCTGCATTAAATCTTGTGGCCTGATTATTTCCCATCAAGCTGTGTTGCAGCAGAATTGGTATAGGAATCATGTTGCTGCTGGCCCAAGAGAACAATTGTATTAGAAAGATCTTCACTCAAATGCTTACATTTTTCACAACTCCCTCCCCCTTCGTCTCCAGGATCCCTCTTGGTTCTGTGCAGCTGCGTTCATACAACTGCCGTCTGTGAAACATGTTAAGTTAAAGTCCGGTAAGAATTCTGCAACACCAGTTTTAAATGGATTTAAAACTGGTGTTGCAGGTTTCTTACTGTGTTTACCCCAGTCCAACGCCGGCATCTCTACATCAAGTTAAAGTCCAACAGGTTTATTTGGTAGCAAAAGCCACTAGCTTTCAGGACACTGCATCTTCATCAGGTGAGTATTTTTAATATACTTTTAAGACTTGATTACGTGTAAAGATTCACATTCCAACCATTATTTTGTAAATTGAGTTTGTGTCTTTATATGCCCTGTTTGTGAACTGAAATCCCACTCACCTGATGAAGGAGCAGCACTCCAAAAGATAGTGATTTTGCTACCAAATAATCCTATTGGACTTTAATCTGGTGTTATGAGAGTTCTTACTGTGTTTACACCAGTCCAATGCCAGCATCTCCACATCATGTGAAACATTTACCAGAGGAAACTGAAACAGCAGCTACAATAAGTAAATTTTAAAGCAGTTTGATATAACTGAGTGGCTTGCTAGGCCATTTCAGATTCCACCATACCACTGTGAATCTGTAGTCATATGCAAGCCAAAGCAGGTAAGGATAGCAGATTTCCTTCCCTAAAAGACATTAGTGAACCAGATAGGTTTTATTGACAATGGTTTCATGGTCTTATAATTCCAGCTTTTGACTGGATTTCAATTTCACAATTTAACATTTGCACATGGATCCCTGGTGTATGATCTTGCGTCTCCGGATTACTACTCCAGTGACAATACCACAGCATCACTGCCTCCCCAGGACAATTAGGGATGGCCAACAAATGCTGGCTATCCAGAGATTCCTTGTTCCATGAATGAATGTTAAAAAAAAAGTGAAGTTTTATTGGGATAGGATAGTGAAAACTTTAATAATTATCTACTGCTGCCCCAATTCACCATGTTTTCCTTGGCCGGCGCCAGAGAACCCATTCTGCTCTAGTAACTTTGTAACCAGTGAGACAGTAGATGGAACAGTGTTTAGTCTTGTTGCCTCACAATGCCAAAGATTCAGGTTCAATCTAGCATTGGGTGGTTGTGTGGTGTTTGCACATTCTCCCCTTGTCTGAATGGATTTCCTTGCACAGTCCAAATACGTGCAGGTTAGGTGGATTGGTTGTGCTAAATTGCTCAAGATGTGTAGGTTAGGGGGATTAGTGGGATAAATGCATGGGAATAGGATAGTGGGTGACTATGGTACAATGCTCAGTCGGAGAGTTGGTGCAGACACAATGGGCCAAATGGCCTCTTTCTGCACTGTGGCGATTCCAAGGTGATTCCATGAACCAAGATTAAAACACAATTTAGAAATAGCTCAGGGACTTCTCCTCAGGACATTTATTGAATCACTATGTAATGCACTAAATGAAAAAATCTCCATGTTTGTCAAGAACATTTGTCATTGGCATCCAGAAATTTCTCCTTTTAACTGGGAATGGGTTGCATTTTTGCTCAAAAAATCAATAAGGTTCATCCCCAATCCACTTCTGACCCAAGTATCAACCGGAAAATTCTCGGTATGGACGGGCTTGGAAGCCAGAGTGGGAGAAACACCTGCCTAGATGTTTGAAAGAACTCCCACATCCATTTTTTTTTACCTGTGTGGCAATAATTAGCTGCTGCCTATCCCTTTAACAAAGGAGAGCACACCTCCAAGAGCCTTTCAGAGAACAGGAAGCACAACAGTGCCTATTGGAGTAGATCCCATGGAAGAGGCCACCCCTGTCTACCCCAAAGAGTCAGACAAATGGAGGGGCCCTATAGGTGTGGGTGGCATGGGTATTGGTGAAGGTCTGCGAGGCAAGGGTTTCTGTGAAGGAAGCCATTGTCAGTATGGGGCACCTGCTTGGGCTACAGCGTGTCCAATCAGGAACAGCACTACTCAAATCCATAGGGAGATTGCCAGGGTTTATCAGGCAGTCAACTCATCTGGCAGAGGACCTGCCTGCCTCTGGTATAATGCCAGTGGTAGTAGGAGGACCTTAATTAGCTATTTAAATGGCTCATATTGCTAGTAAAATACAATAGGAAATAGTTAGCCCCTCTGCCACTTGTCTTCACTCACCATTTAACCGCCTTTCCAACCCCTCCTCTCAGTCTCTTCTAAATAAACTCATCCAGCTCAACCTGTGGATTAAGACTCTTCCCAGTAATTCAAAGCCACTACCACTGCCACTGTCAGCAATCACCTATACTTATTTGCTCCTCTTCACAACTGAAGCTATATTTAACATTCAGAAATAGATGGAGAACTAAATTAGGATTCTTGATCTTGATGATGTTGCACACAACATCCAGTAATGTGGTTTGAATTGCACACGTATTAGTGAACTTCGATTTAGTCTCATAACTTTTAGGATGCATTGCAACTTTTATGAATCAGATCAACATATCCAACACTACAAGATCAAATGGATATTTATGTTTGATTGGCACAGAAATGCTGTCTTGAGCCAATCCAATGCTCCAAAACTTGCCACCATTCTGCAAACATTTATATTCTTATGTAATCAGTTCCACCTTAAAACTCATTTATCCAAAATCTCCACCTGGCTTTTCCAGTTCTTCCTTTGTGCACAAGAAGATCACTCAGGACAAAACACTTTACCATTTGGCCAGAATTCTTACATTACAATTGTGACAACACATTAAAAGCAATTCTTTGACTGTAAAGCACTTTGGTACATCCTGAGGTCACATATACTTGTAAATTTTTCTTCACATGATCTGTCATTGCTTTCTGTAAGACCAAAAGATGCAGGAGCAGAAGTAAGCCATTCGGCCCATCGGATCTGCTCCACCATTCAATAAGATTGTGGCTGACCTAAAATGATGATCTTCAACTCCATTTTCTCTTCCATATTTCCTGATTCCCTCATTGATGAAAAATCTTGCTATCTCAGTCTAGGACATACTTAATGATCCAACCTCTACACCCTCTGTGGCAAAGAATTCTAAATTCACTACCCTCTGAAAAGAAATTTCTCTTCATCTCTGTCTTAAATGGATGACTCCTTAATCTGAGATTATGTCATCTGGTTGGGACGCTCCCACAAGAGAAAACTGTTAAATCGAAAACTACTGGGGGTGGTTCTCAAGATCTCACACAGAGGCAAGCCACAGGAATAAATAAGACTTTATTGAATAAACTGCTCTCCTTACACTCCAGCTCTCAATTGCCTGTAAGGGCGGACTCCTGGGCAGGTCATGTTCCCTGCCCAGGGTGACCTAACCAGTCCTCTTAAAGGGCCTACACCACGCATACATAACACTCCTCCCCTTTAAATAATGATTCCCCCATACAGAAATAATAATTAACTGTTTACATATATGGTCATGAATTTACACATTATCTCCTTACGCCTCCCACCTAAATGTTCATGTTATATCGACATGATCTGTTAGTCCGAAGGCCAACAGTTTGGATGGAAGTTATCCCCTGAGAGTTGGAATTGGCTCAAGGTCTCTCTCTGATGAATGTGGCTCTGGTGAATCTGTCCTTAGGAATTCTTCCTTCCGCACATCATCAGTAACCACTACTGGTACTCACGGCCCATCAGAGGAAGTTATAGCTAGGGGTCCCATGCTTCATTTTTCTGATACCTCTGCCGAATCTGGCTGAAATGTCTTCACCTCCTCCGCTAGTGTTTCCATCTCTTGGTATGATGCTGCCAGTAATTGGTCCACACGTCCACTTCAAACCAACTCATCTCGAGTTCCCACAGCGGTTCAGTCTTGGCTAGTATTACTCCTGGAATCCACTTCTCCTCCAGAGTATAGTCCCCACTAGAGCTACTTTGTTTTTGTGAAAGGTTCTCAGTTCAGCATGTTCACCTCGCCACCATCTGATGTTCAGCCCTTTAAATCATGCCATCCAATTAGATTGTACCACAATTCTCATTATTCACATTTCTGCCATAATCTGTAATATCCTCGTCTGTCAATAATCTGTTAATCTCAATTTTGAAATTTTCAAGTTGCCTCATAGTGTACTATGTTTTTGGGAAGAGAATTCCAGATTTGAAATCCTTTAATTTTAAGATTGTGCACGCTTGTTCTGGATCCCTGTCAAATTGTTTAATCACCTTAAATACCTGAGTTAGATCACTGCTAGACATTTAATATGCAAGGGAATCTGATCTTAATCTATGCAAACCAGAATTTAAACACTTTCTTATAAATGTAGTCCACCCTGTTCCATTGTCCACACTGCCTATTGTCTACCCTGCTCCATTATTCACATTGCCCATTGTCCACACTGCTCATGGTCCATCCAATTCCATTGTCCACTCTGCATCATTGTCCGTCCTCTTCCATTATCCAACATGGCCATTGTTCACTCTACCCCATTATCAATCCAACCCTATTGCCCACCCAGTTCTATTGTCCACTGTGCTCATTGCCCATGTTATTTCCATTGTACACCCTGCCCATCCACCCTGCCCCACGATCCACCATGCCCATTGTCCACCTTGCTCATTGTTCTCCCAGTTCCATTGCCCACCATGCCCACTGTCCAGTGCCCATTGTCCACTCTGCCCATTGTGCACCTTACTCCATTGCTCAACCTTCTCCATTCTTCACTGTGCCCATTACTCACCCTGCCCCATTTTCTACCCTGTCCATTGCTCATGCTGACTCATTCCTCACCCTAGCAATTGCCTATCCTGCCCCATTTCCCATCCTGCCCGTTGTCCACCCTGCCCAATTTCCACCCAGCTGCATTGCTCACCCAGTTTCATTAACAATACCACTATCCATATCGCTGATTGTCCACTCTGCCCATTGTCCATCCAGCACCATTCCCCACTGTGCCAATTGCCCACCCTGTTCCATTGCCCACTCCTGCTCCATTGCCCAACCTGCCCCAGTCCATCCTGTCCCATTGTATATCCTGTCAACTTCCCACTGTACTGTATTGTTCACTGTGCCCTATTGCCCACTTTGTCCATTGCTCCTTCCACTCGATTTTCCATTCCATTGATCTCTTTTGTATTGACACCAAAACAAAGTAGCATATAAGTAGCACCATACGCCTAAACCAGCTAGACAGTTCTGTCCATAGGGATAATAAGTCTCGGAATATCTGCAAAACCACATTTTAGACATTGCTATCTATTTCACAGGAGGAAATAGTGGTGTACTGCTGATGGAAGAGTAATCAAGAGGCCCAGTCTGATAATCTTGGGGACAGCGGCTCAAATTTCACCACAACGGCTGGTGGAATACAAATTATATTTTAAAAAAGCTGGAATTGAAAGCTAGTTTTAGTAATGGTGACCATGTGCAGATTTTTATGCTTACCTCCCCACCCGATGGGTTTTGAGGCCAGGTGGTGGAGTGTGAAATTGCATGGATTGTATTTAAAGTTTAAAGTTTACTTATTAGTGTCACAAGTAAGGCTTATATTAATACTGCAATGAAGTTACTGTGAAATTTCCCTCATCGCCACATTCCGGTGTTTGTTGAGGTACCCTGAGGGACAATTTAGCACAGCCAATGCACCTAACCTTTCACGCGGAGGAAACCTATGCAGAGACAGGAAAAACATGCAAACTTTATCTATTGCTGCCACCCTCCCCACATTGATCCCAATATTCATCCAAAAAGAACTCTTCATATTTCAAAATAAAAATATAACAAAACTTATTCCAATTTATAAATCAACAAAAAGGTTTAATAAAGAAACTCTGTTACTCCAAATTTGAGGCCGCACCTTTGGCCATTTCAAGTTCATCACAATTCCCAACATGTTCTAATTTATACTGAGTCAGCTGATCATCACATCATTCTGTCACTGGTTACATGGTTTACTTAGTCAGCTAATCCTTACAACTTGTTACCATTGGACGCATACAACATGATCACCAGTTACATTCTAACACCTGAGACCCAATTACCTACCTTGACAGGGACTGACCCTAAAAATTCAGGCCAATGGAAATATTATTGTCAAAAATCCATCTGTCTCACTAAAGCCCTTCAAGAAAGGAAATCTGCCATTCTACCTGGTCTGACCTATATTTGACTCCAGACCCACTGCAATGAGATTGATTCAAGTGATGTTGCCAGTATTCCACAAACGAACGAATGAAAAAAAGGTGGCAATTCCATGAACCTGAACTAATATATTTCATGCAGCATTTCAAAATATATCACATTCTTTATTTTCCTGTATAAAATGTGGCAGCCTTAATACCCAACAATTGACACAAGAACTCACAGTCCAGTCAGGGCAGGTCCGCAACTCCCTGGTAGGCCCATTCTTCAGGATGGGACTGGGTGCCTGCTCTGGAGCTAGGTGCTGCAAGCCTGATCGCAAGATTGCTTTTCTGCAAAACAAATAAATTCTTTAGCCATTTGGTAGTACAGAACATTATTATTGCTGAAAAAAGAGACACGTCAAAATTTTAGATCTTGCACTCATTAGGATATTTCACAAGAATACTAGTGTAAGGGAAATAACAATTTAAACTCTATGAAAAGAGAATGCCAATGCATTCTCCATGGCCATGCTTCTCCAAGTCAGGGTTCATGTGCCACAAATCAGCATTCCCTTCCCAAACAGTATAAACTGTTGTTTTCCCCTTATACTGGTATTCTTATAAAGGGCCCTGATGAGTGCAAGACAACATATTTCAATATATGTTTTTTCAGCAGTACTCAAATATTTTACTGCTCAGAGAGCAAAAGTGATGATGATCTTGGCAAACTGGGCGGTATGGTGGCACAGTGGTTAGCAATGCGCCCTCACAGTGCCAAGAGATCTGGGTTCAATTCCAGCCATGAGTAACTGTGTAGAGTTTGCACATTCTATCCATGTCTGCGTTGGTTTCTTCAGGTGCTCTGATTTCTTCCCACAGTCCAAATATGTGCAGGTTAGATGGACTGACCATGCTAAATTCTCCCTTAGTGTCCAAAGGTGTGTACATTTGGGAGATAGGTGGAGTAAATGCATCAGGTTATGGGAATAGGGCGGTGGGTGGGCCTGGGTAAGATGATCTGTTGGCAAGTTCATGCAGACTGGATGGGTCAAATGGCCTCCTTCTGCACACTAGGGATTCTATGATAATTGTGAGGAGCCTCAGTGCCTACTTTAGTACCAAGTCTTTCTCATATCTATTCAGTATACAAAGCAAAATTTGTCATTCATTCATTGTTCTGAAATCTAGAGGAATTAAATATTAATATCCGGGGCATTGCTCTGAGTAGCCCAGTTAAGTACAGGAGCATAAAAAGAATAGACACTTTTGTTTCTAGTTAGCTATTAGCTTTAAAAATATTGACGATAGGATAAACATTGTTTGACAGGATGGAATGGTTAAAGGAGGAGTTTAACCTCCAGGAATATGCCAAAACAGACAAATCTATACAGAAATCCAAGGAACTTTTAGAAAGCTGGCTGCACTTTGATTTCAGCAGGTGCAGCTCTAATGAACTTCGGAGAGAATTAACACAACAACTTGGATTTACATGTAACCTTAGGAACATTTAACAAATAACGTTTGACACTGAGCTACACAAGCTTAGGGTGAGAGGGGTAAGGTATAATTTGGATGCTAGAGGGAGTTTTTTTACACAGAGGGTGGTGGGGGTATGGAACCCACTGCCAAGTAAGGTGGTGGAGGCAGGCACTCTGGAGTTATTTAAGAGATACTTAGATGAGCACATGAAGAGGATGGGAATGGAGGCATATAGAAGAGTGATTTAAAATAGGGATCATAAGCCTTGGTAATTCCCTGGGAAGTGTGTAAATCCTCAATGATATTGATGTATTTCTGTTTTATCCTGCAGGTACTTTGGTCTACCTTGTTGTCTAACAAGGGGCATACACGCAATAGGTCGTGAGAGGGCTGCTCTTAGATCTTTTTCGAGAGTATCCTAGTGCTTCACGTCGTTAGTGTACGCTTGACCTGGACCATTTGATGGGCAACACGACAGCTCAGTGACTATCGCTGTGCTGTGCAGATACATGGATTTGGGCCTGTGTCTGTGGGAGTTTGCGCATTCTCTGTGTGCTTGCATGAGTTTTCTCCGGGTGCTCCAGTTTCCTCCCACATCCCAAAGATGAGCTCTTAGGCTGATTGGCAAAACAAATTCTCCCTAAATTGTCTCGCAAATTTGGTTCCAATGCATAGATCTACAAACAGGGATCATGGGTAGAAGTGGAAACATCGAGGTGGCAGCGTGGGCTCATTGGGCCGAAGGGCCTGTTTCCCATGCTGTTTTATTCTTTGCTGTTTGTTCTTTGTTCTACATGAAGAGAAATTAGGGGTTGGTAAAAGATTTCAGTTTTACAGGCTAGAGTAAATGGGAAAAGAGAAGTAGTGAGGTAGGTAGGTGTTGGGAGAGAATTTCGAAGTTAGAACCTAGACAACTGAAAGCACAGCCACCACTGGTAGAGTTAAAATTGGGGTAATGTTGAAAAGAACCAAATTGGAGGAATATTTTAATTCATTCATGGATGCGGGCATCACTAGCTGGGTCAGCATTTAGTAGCCATCCCATATTGCCTTTGAACTGAATGGTTGCCAGCCAATTTCAAGGATTTCAAGGATCAGCAATTTAAAGTCAACCGTATTGCTGTGGATCAGGAGTCATATGTAAGCCAGACCAGGTAAGGGTGGCAGATTTCCTTCCCTAAAGGGCATTAGTGAACTAGATGTTTTTTTTAATATGACAGTGGGCAATGGTTTTATGGTCACATTAGCTTTTTAATTCCAGATGTTTTGTATTGAATTGAAATTCCACTATCTACTGTGGTGGGATTTGAATATGGATCCACATGGCATTGCTTTGGATCTCAGGATTACTAGTTCAATCACTATTCCACTGCCTCCTCAAATGGGTTGGTGACCTGAAACAGATTACAGAAATTGGGAGGCCATAAAGTGATTTGACATGAAGAATGAGAAATTCAAAGTGTTGCTTAGCTGTGAGCCAGTCAGCAAGTGTAAGGGCGATGGTTGACTGAAAATTGTTGAAATGAGAACACAGAGAGTAGAGGTATGGGGCCCAATTTTTCCAATTGGAGCCTAAGGGCCTGATCCGGATATAAAAGTGATCTGTGCCCGGAATCCTCGTTCCAGTGATCCCATATGCTTTTTGCAGGCTTCGATCCGGTCCGTGCTGTAGGCAGGTCTTAGTGCTCCTGGAATGATAGGAGCTCTGAACAGCACGTGCAATTCGAAAAAAATCTGAACTAGCGTGCCCATGTGTGAAAGAGAAAACCAGCAGAGAGAGCGGGGGAGGGGAGGGGGGAGAATGAGCTGTGATCGGGCTGCCCGGGAGGCAGGACCCCTCGCAGATGCCTCCTGTAAGAGGTCTGACAACACCAATTTTAAATCCAACTGATTTATTTGATAGTAAACTTGCTAGCTTTTGGCCTCTGTGCCTGATCAGACCCCCCAGGAGACAGCCCCAACCCCCCCCCCCCCCCCCCCCCCCAAAAGGAGACAGGCACCCCTAGGCAGAGCGCACCCTCAACCTGCTTGGATAGCTGCTCTCCCTCCACCACCGTTCTGACCTGCACTGAACTGTTGGACTTTAACCTGGTGTTGTAGCACTTCTTCCACACTCGTTGGACAGCCTGCAGCACCTTCCTAGAACATAGAACATAGAACATTACAGCACAGAACAGGCCCTTCAGCCTTCGATGTTGCGCTGACCAATATAAAAAGCAATGCCCCTCCAAACTAAACCATTCCCTTCTCTTCATATACTTATCAACTAACCTCTTAAACGCCACCAAACTTGGCGCATCTACAACTGCTGCAGGCAGGGCATTCCACTCCCGAACCACCCTTTGGGTAAAGAAACTACCTCTGATATCCGTCCTATAACTATCACCCCTTAATTTAAAGCTGTGTCCCCTCGTGCTAGCTTTCTCCATCCTAGGAAAAAGGCTATCACTGTCCACCCTATCTAAACATCTAATCATCTTATATGCTTCAATAAGATCCCCTCTTAGCCGCCTCCGTTCTAACGAAAACAACCTCAAATCCTTCAACCTCTCTTCATAGGACCTGCCCTCCATACCAGGCAACATCCTGGTAAACCTCCTCTGTACCCTCTCCAATGCCTCCACATCTTTTTTATAATGCGGGGACCAGAACTGCACACAATACTCCAAGTGTGGCCGCACTAGAGTTTTGTACAGTTGCAACATGACGTTGCGGCTCCGAAATTCAATCCCCCTACCAATAAAAGCTAAGACTCCATATGCCAAATGTCATCTGGTCCTGGTCATCTCCTGGCGTCTGCCGGAGGAGCGCTGGGAGGGGGCTCAGATGGATCTCTGGTTAGGGGGAGGGGGGGTGTGGAGATTCTCCCAAATCCATCCTCGCCCATCCTCCAGGGAGGGGATCTGATTGCAGGGGGTGGGGCCTGCCTCCCGGGGTGTTGGGGTTCTGATTATGTTGGGGGGAAGGCTGTCTCCCTGGGGGTTCGGATCATGGAGGGATGGAGGAAGGGGCACGGGTCTGCCGGGGTAGTTAGCAGGAGGTCTGTGAAGGGTGTTAAAGAAGGACGGGCTTCGGAGGTTCCCCTTCAGAATAGGAATCCACTTCAGATTTTATTCTGCAGATTGATAACAGCGCAGATCCGGAGCAGATCCAAAGATGGTAAAGTGGGGTTTGGTGGTAGAGTTGGGCGTGCGGTTCATTAAGTCGGTTTAAATCGTCGGGCCGCCTGATTGGGGTGTGGGATGGATCCGCGCCCAAATCGGGTGTCAGTAAAGGCACGATCTGCTTGGTTTCGGGTGCAGATTGCGTTACAGACCCGACACCCAAATTTACCGCGATTTCTCGGCCAAAAACGGGCGCAAAACTTTGGTAAAATCGGGCCCCATGGACAGCCTGAAGTCAAAAACGTAGAACATGGGAGGTAGACAAAGGCATTGGAATAATCAAATCTAGAAATAGCAAAAACCGCAGATGAGAGAACGATAGAATGGGCTATTGTGATTGAAGTGGAAATAGGTAGCCTTAGTATTGGCACTGATGGTGGTTCATCTCTCAGGCAAATACAGGTAAATAAAGCACCAGGTTTTTAAATAGTATAATTCAAAAGAATGGACGAGTGTATTCTTTCCACAGATGTCAGATTTTCTGTTTTAGGTGCATTTCAATAAAGTCTCATTAAACTGACCAGCACACCACAAGATGACATGGAGGAAAACAATTCTACAAAACACATGACTAGGTTGCTCATGTGCAACTAAGACATGAATCGGTATAATTGGACTGGAACATGGCTGAGTTAATAAATGCAGCTTAGGAATGTACTTCTGATTATTTGCAAAATCTTTATGAAAAAAGAAAATGAAAATACTTCAAAGCCACTAAGATGTTCAGTTACTTTCTCAATATCTCATTCTTCTGCTCAACAAATCATTTTGACCCCTACAGGTCTCTGAAATGCTTTGCAATATAATATGGAAACTCCATACTTTGTTGTTCAAGTACATCTTAGATATTTTGAAGTGAATTCTTTGCAAAATTAGCGTTTGATACTGAACCCATGGATTGATCTATCAAAGCTATTGCACTTACAGTGCTTATTTTCATTAAATTATTGACAATTCAACTTTCCTCTTTAGCTCCTTTGTTAACTGATATTTTTAATGAATCTCTCACCTCAGATGTGTCTTTTCTTTCAATTCGGATAAACAACAACCTTTTGTCCCTTTGTCCACTCCATCTCCAACTTCCCTTTTCTTTCCAATGTTGTCAGGTCTGAAATCCATACTCACTCGATTCCCTTCAAACTGGATTCAATCCCTGCCACAGAACTGGCACAGTTCTTATCAAAATCACAAGTTACACCCTATGTGACTGCAATAAAGCTAGGCTATTCCTTGTCATCCTTTTTGAACTGTCTGCAGAAAACAAAAGAACATGGTTTCTTTTTTGTCTTTGCTCTGATGAAGAGTCATCCACATTCGAAACATTGGCTCTATTCTCTCTCGATGCGGAGCTACCAGGGTTAGACTGGGGTAAGCACATTAAGAAGTCTCACAACACCAGGTTAAATTCCAGCAAGTTTATTTAGCAGCGCTAGCTTTCAGAGTCTCAAGCTCCTTCATCAGTTGAGTGCGGATTTGTGTTCACAAACAGGGCATGTAAAGACACAAACTCAATTTACAAGATAATGGTTGGAATGCGAGTCTTTACAGGTAATCAAGTCTTGAAGGTACAGACAATGTGAGTGGAGAGAGGGCCAAGTTAACCTGTGCTTGGCCCTCTCTCCACTCACATTGTTAGGGAGTGGAATGCCCTGCCTGCGGCAGTTGTAGATGCGCCAAGTTTGGTGGCGTTTAAGAGGTTAGTTGATAAGTTTATGGAAGAGAAGGGAATGGTTTAGTTTGGAGGGGCATTGCTTTTTTTCATAATTGGTCGGCGCAACATCGAAGGCCGAAGGGCCCGTTCTGCGCTGTAATGTTCTATGTCTTTATATGCCCTGTTTGTGAACACAAGTCCTCACTTATTCGCTGAAGGAGCTTGAGAATCCGAAAGCTAGTGCTGCCAAATAAACCTGTTGGACTTTAAGCTGATGTTGTGAGACTTCTTACTATTCTATTCTCTCTCCACAGATGCTGTCAAACCTGCTGAATTTTTTCAGTACTTTTTGTTTCAGATTCCAGAATTTGCTGTACTTTGTTTTTATTTTGTTGAAATGCAGCCTGAGTTCTGACCAAATTCCATAATAAAAGAGTTTGACACCACTCTAGGCATGCAAGAACATGGAATCTACAAAATTCTTACTGAAGCAGTGATAAATCAATGTTATACTGACTTCTAATAACTCTCAAATAAGTGGGGGAAAATGTTGCATTTCTATTTTTACTTTATAAAGACCTCCCAATCTTATACACAGGTCTGATAAACCAGATGTAGGTTCAGCTTACTTGAAGATATACTACAAGGATTCTCAGGATCTACAACCATTACTCATGAGGACATCACAGTTACAATTTTACAAACACTAGCTGCTGGTCACATGCTGCTCTACATTCTTACTACTTACTCATTTGCAAATTCCCTTGAAGTGTTATCACAACATCCCCTATTTTTCCAAGATAACATTACATATATTAAGAGTAAAAATACACACACAGTAGAATGGTTGTGATAACTATATAAAAGATAGATCCCTGCTTAAGAGTTTAAAAATCGGCACAGCATATGGGTGGCTTGCTAAACCTGCTGAATCACCTTCCTGAGATCATGACCTTTTGCTTAGGTGTTTTTGATTTGTCAGCATGTTGGTGTCCTATGTATTGTTGGGATGTTGGTTATTTACATGGTGGTCTTTTACAATTTCACTTTCCAAGTTTCTCTTTAGATGTATTCTAAATACAATTGAAGTGCTGGGTATTATGAAGTTGTATAATTCCTTGGCTGGCATTTGTTTTTCCTCAGCATAACTCCTCTCCTATTGATGATCTCATAGAATCTAGGCTCATTGTACACATTGGATGTTTCTCCAAGTTACTAGGTTCTCTGGTTAGGATGGAGAATCTTCTATCCTGCACACACAGTTGGAAGTTCTGCACCTCCAGGTCAGTTGTGTGTCAACTTCACTCTCTTACGTTTCCCAGTATCTCAGAACTGGTATAGATGATGCATTCGAAAAATTGTTCCTAACCTGCCTTCAGAAAATGATTTCTGGTAATGATCTTAAGTGCATATCTAAAGGTATTTCTCTCAAGTATACAATGGCAAAGTGGAAATTGTGTTTTGTTTCTCTACAATTTATGATTAACGGTGTCGGCTATTTGCTCGGCAAAACCATGAGACCTAGAGTAGTGGTACAAGACTGTCACATGGTTTACGCCCCACTTAACACACATGTCATTAAAAGGTCTGCCAATGTATTGTGGCCTGTTGTTTGACATGATCTCTTCATGTGTACTGAACAAACAAGTATTGAATTTGCAGGAAAACTGGAATAAATCACCCTAGTTTTCTCGGTGAGTTCACACTAGAATCTCCCACACTCTATGTGATGCAGAAGCCACCAGCGTGAATCTCATTAGATTTCTGGGGCAGGGCCTATTGCCACCCAGGAGGCTGAAACCAATGGGCCTCTGTGCATGCACAATGGCCCCGAACTGATAACCTCCTCTTTGCTGGCCAGCTTGATTGCTAGCCAGTCTGAGATCCCCGCAGTACTGCCCCCCCATCACTGCCACAGCCTGATTGCGGCCCCTCCCATTCCAGACCACCCCAATCTCCAACCACATCCCTCTCCTTGCAGTGCCAATTCCGCTCCTGCTCCCTCCCACCCCCGGCAGACACCACCCCCCGCAGACCCTGATCCCCCAGCAAACCCCCAGGCTACCTCCCAAACCCCTCAGCTTGTTCCCATCAGTGGCTTCCCTCTCGCCCCTGTCGATCCTAATGCAGAGTGGTAGCAGAAACCCCACCCCTACTGTTGGATCCCCTGCTTCTAAATGCCCTGCCCCTTCACACTCCCTTGGGCAGTACCAGAGGGCATAGGCTGGCACTACCAGTTTGCCCATGTTAAGGGGGCACCATCCTCTGATTGCCCCACTTCACTCTAGCAGGTTAGGGTCACTGAAAGTGGGGAGCTAATGTAATCCCCGTCAGAGTGAAACACTCTGGCAGAATGGGATAGGTTTGTGGGCCCAAATAATTCAGTCCTGGGCCTGCACAAATCCAGCACTAGGAGATGCTAGTGGGGCACGAACTCTTGCGTGAATCCTGCTCATTGCCCCTCCATGCTCATTGCCCACTTGATGAGGTTCTACAGTGCACCTTGTAGGCATAGCGCAGTGGGATGGGAGAATTACGGCCCATGTATTTGATGCATGTCATCAATAAACTGCAGGGAAACAAAGATATATTCACATTACAAAATATTCAATTAATCATAGTGAACATACGAAATAGGAGCAGAATTAGATCACTTGGCGTCTCAAACTTGCCTTGCCATTTGATAAGATCATGGTGGTTCAAGTTCTATGTTCCCATCTTGAAACAAAGTTACTTAGCAAAAATAATAAACTGTCCTTTAAATAAAGTCAAACATTCAACTGAAACATGGTTTCATCCTTACCATGGTTACATCACCTTTGTTAGCTCAGTAATATTCCTCATGGCCACTAGTGATCAGGTGACTTTATTCTAAATCATTACAGATAAAATCAACATTCAGAACTTCCAATATTCCCTTATGAAGTGGAGGTAACCTTTCTATGGCTTCCAACCAATGTTCGGGGAGATGATGGTATCATGGTAATGTCACTGGACTCTTAATCCAGAGGCTCAGGATGGAATTCTCCTGAACAAATTCTAAGCGTCAAATTTGTGTGAAAACTGGCGTAATTCATGCTGTTTTTTCCAGTGGGAGTTCAAACAAGAATCTCTCACACTCTGCACTGCAGAGGCCACCAGTGTGAATATCATTAAATTTCAGGGCCTATTCCCACTGGAGAGGCTCAAATCAGCATGCTGACTGGGCCACTGCACATGTGCTGATCTGTCAGTGCCGAAATCAATGCATACGCAGTGGCTCTGCACTGACAGCCTCCATCTTTGCTGGCCAGCTCAACAACGATTCCTGCAACGTCAGCCCTCCACCTCCCCCAACTCTTAGCTGCTGATCATTCCCAGGCCATAGCTCTGACCTCCCCCCACCAACTGTCCACCCAGGCTTCTCCAGGTCACTCCCTTTGGATAATTAACCACCCATCTGCAGTTCTGACCTTCCCACAGGTTGACCTCCCCACAGGCCCAGAGGTACCATTCCCCTCTCCCCCACGCCCTCCCCAACTGTCCAATCCCTTGGGTCAACCCTATTGCCCTCCTTCACTCTAGCAGGGTCGAGCTGCTGGTACCCTAAAAGTGGGGAGCTGGTGTAATTCCCACTGGAGTGAAACATTTTGATAGGGTGGGGAGGCTAGCAGGTCCAGAGATCTCAGTCCTGGACACACTAATTTCATTTAAAACATAAGGAAATGATTATTTAAATCATTTCTGCATCCTCCTTTCAATTTTCCAGCATGAAGATGCTGCTGGGAATCTGGTGCTGGGAGATGCAAGTAGGGCACGAACGCTCACACAATCCCCTCAAATTGGCCATTGCAGAATTCTCCCAGTCCACTGCGCTATTGGGAGATACACGGCCTCAATCTCTATCAACATGGTTCCAAACCATGTTGATAGAAGTAGGGACCATCCTGAAAATTATAGACCGGTGAGCCTGACTTCTGTTGTGGGCAAGGTCTTGGAAAGAATTATAAGGGATAGGATTTATAAGCATCTAGAGAGGAATAAATTGATTAGGGATAGTCAGCACGGTTTTGTGAAGGGTAGGTCGTGCCTCACAAACCTTATTGAGTTTTTTGAGGAGGTGACCAAAGAGGTAGATAAGGGTAAGGCAGTTGATGTAGTGTATATGGATTTTAGCAAAGCGTTTGATAAGGTTCCCCATGGTAGGCTACTGCAGAAAGTGCAGATGCATGGGATTGAAGGTGATTTAGCAGTTTGGATTAGGAATTGGCTAGCTGATAGAAGACAGAGGGTGGTGGTTGATGGGAAATATTCAACCTGGAGTGCAGTTACAAGTGGTGTACCTCAAGGATCTGTTTTAGGGCCACTGCTGTTTGTCATTTTTATAAATGACCTAGATGAGGGTGTAGAGGGTTGGATTAGTAAATTTGCTGACGATACCAAAGTGGGGGGAGTTGTAGACAGCGAGGATGGATGTTACAGTTTGCAGAGGGACATAGATAGGTTGCAGAGCTGGGCCGTGAGGTGGCAAATGGAATTCAATAAGGATAAGTGTGAGGTGATTCACTTTGGTAGGAATAACAGGCATATGAAATATAGGGCTAATGGAAGGACCCTTAATAGTGTTGTCGAGCAGAGGGATCTTGGGGTACAAGTACATAGCTCTTTGAAAGTTGGCACCCAGGTTGATAAAGTTGTTAAGAAGGCGTACGGTGTGTTAGCTTTTATTGGTAGAGGGATTGAATTTAGGAGCCATGAGGTTATGTTACAACTGTACAAAACTCTGGTGCGGCCGCACTTGGAGTATTGCGTACAGTTCTGGTCGCCGCATTATAAGAAAGATGTGGAAGCATTGGAAAGGGTGCAGAGGAGGTTTACCAGGATGTTGCCTGGTATGGTGGGAAGGCCTTATGAGGAAAGGCTGAGGGACCTGAGGTTATTTTCATTAGAGAGAAGGTTACGTGGTGACCTAATTGAGGCGTATAAGATGATCAAGGGATTGGATAGGGTGGATAGTGAGAGCCTTTTTCCTCGGATGGTGATGACTAACACGAGGGGACATAACTTTAAATTAAGAGGTGGTAGTTATAGGACGGATGTCAGAGGCAGGTTCTTTACACAGAGGGTGGTGAGGGCGTGGAATGCCCTGCCTGCAGCAGTTGTGGACTCGCCTACTTTGGGGGCATTCAAATGTTCGGTGGATAGGCATATGGATGATATTGGAATAGTTTAGGTTAGAGGGTCCACTGGCCGGCGCAACATCGAGGGCCGAAGGGCCTGTACTGCGCTGTAATGTTCTATGTTCTATTAAACCTCACCATGGCAGTTGGTGGAACTTAAATTAAAAATCTGGAATATAAAACTACTCAGAAATGGTGACCATGAAGGTATCTTCAAATATTGTTCCTCAGTGTAATGTCCTGGGTCCAAACATCTCCATCATAAGGGCAGAAGTGGAAATGTTCATTGATGACTGCACAATGTTCAGTCCTATGCATGATTCCTCAGTTACCATAACAGTTCATGTCCAAATGCAGCAAGAGCTGGACAATATCCAGGACAAGTGGCAAGTAACATTCACTCTGTACAATGTAACATTCACTCTTGTAGGCAATGACCATCTCCAATAAGAGACGGATAAGCCATTGCTCCTTGACATTTAATTGTATTATCACTAAATTTCCCACTACATCCTGGGGGTCAACACTGACCAAGAACTGAACTGGACTAGTCATATAAATATTGTGGCTACAATTGTAGGTCAGAAACTCAGAATCTTCTGGTGAAGAATTTAGCTCCTGACTCCCCAAAGTCTGTTCAACATCTTCATGGCACAACTCAAGAGTGTATTGGAATTATTCACCAGTTGCCGGGATAAATGCAGCTCTAGCAACACTCAAGAAGTGCAACACCATTCAGGATAAAGCAGCCCACTTGATTGCTACTCCTTCCACAAACATTCATTCTCTACATTAGCAACGAACAATAGCAACTGTGTCTATCATCTACAAAATGCACAGCAGAAACTCATCAAGACTCCTCAGATGACACATTCCAAACCCACAACCACTACATATAGAAGGTCAAAGCAGCAGACACGTGTGGTGGAATTTTACAATTTTTTTCTCTAAATGTCCAGCTAGTCTGAAAATGGGAGAGCTCTAAATCTGTTTTTTGGGCAAGTTTTCACACCCAATCTTATGCACTCTAAGAATATGGGCTTGTCAGCTTCTAGCCAGAGGGACTGTGGGCAGGGCTTAACTCACCAGACAACTTGTAGAGAGAGGTACTGCGCATGTGTAGGTCTCAGATGCTGCATATGCGCATTATCAGTAACACAGATTTGACAGGAAGAGAAAGCTGTCAGGCCACAGATACTGCAAGCAGCCTCAACTAGCACCCCCACCCCTCCCCATATCACCAGTGCGAAGGCCCGCAGTCCAAAATGCAACCCTATGCTGGAAATCGCAGCCCCTGTTTCCTCCCCCACCGATCATATGTAGAGTGGCAGCAGGACCCCCCACCAATCACATGCAGAGTGGCAGTGAGCTAAGCCTCCCCCTATTGGCCCACCTTCCCATTGGACCTGCCCCCATTGGCACTGGCCTTTCCCTCCATCAGTCCCGTCCCCCCTATCGGCCCCACCCCAATACTTCTCCATAGATCCCGCACCCTTGGCACTGCCCAGTGACTATTGTCAAGGTGCTCAGTTGGCATTGCCAGTCTGGAACTGCCCAAGGAACATCCCCACCTTGCATTCAGCCTGCGAGGGGGAGAGGGGGATTGTTTACCTTGGAACATCATGGTTAGCTAACTATTAAGGTTTATACTATATCATATTTGATTCTTGTATTTGGTAAACGTTACGCTAATTTTTTTAATTATAATTTAACTGTGTTCTTAAATTAATCTTACTTGATAAAAGCTTTATTAGCAAGTGACCTGCATCACACCTGGAGTGAAACAACTTATGCTCACCTGTGCCAAATTCAAATGTAAAACCTAAGATCTAGCTAATTTCATAAAACACCTGGAAGTTTCTGACCTGGGTCTTAACAGCATGATTCTCTTAAAGCTGCGATTTTCAGGATTGTAATAATGGACATAATCATATTGGCCATTTACGCCACTTCACTGCAGGAAGGTCAGAAAATTTGGACCCAGCCAAATCTCCGTTCACTGCAGCGGGATGGGAAAATCCCACTGGCATGAACAACAGTAACATTCCAATCCATAGCTTTAAGTGAGGACTTACTATAATTGTTTGATATCACCCATACATTGGGCTTGATTTTATCATCAAGTTGTGCCCATTTTCAGGCTTGAGAATTTGGTAAAGTCGTGTGTGAGGCGAGCAGTGTGATCCAAGTATGCCTCCGTGCCAGTTCCCCTTTTCCAAGGCCCGAAAATGGCCATGATCAGGACCTTGCCTGAAACGGCACAATGACTATTTAAATACATTTGTATGCATTTAAATTTACTTAATGGGCTGCACATACCAGAACTTCCCCCTTTACCAATACTTTCGCCAGTCCAGATTCAGCACAAACAGACATGGTCTACAAAAGTCCGATTCGGGTACTCCAGCTAGTAAGGAGTTAAGTACCGAGCATCCAATGAGTCTTTGCTTCAGATCATTAATGGTCGGGGGGTCTGTTGCCACTCTGCCTGAGATCATTAATGGGAACAGGAGAGTCCGCTACCACTCTGCCTGTGATCAGTGAGGGGAAAGTTGGGAGGGGGGGGGGGCACTATCGGTCCTGGTGGCCGAGGGATTGGGGTAATAAGGGGGTCTGTAATGTTATAGGGATAGGGCAATGTATGTGGGTGCCAGAAGGAGGCCCGAAAAGGATGTGGCAGGGGAGCATTATTCTATCTTTTTGTTCTGCACATGCGCAGGTGGAGGCGCATGTCAGAGCTGCAGGATTTCTGGTGCATTAAGCCCTGTTTCTGCAGCACAATTCAGAATCGCTGATATCTTTGCAGGCAGAGTGTGTATGTGGGTGCCTGAAGATCTACAAGTGAGATCTGAAAGACTTCCAGTCTCAAATCCAGCATTTAGAATCAAAATGATAAAATAGTGTGTTACATTCACAGTATGGAATGTCTTACAACTTTTCCGTTGATGATTTTTATGCTCTGAATCTTCACCCTTCTCTATCTGTTCGTAAGCTTCATGTATGTGTTTGCATTAGTGTGGGTTTCTGGTGCACTCACAGCTTTTGTTGCTAGTATGCCGCACATACATTTTACTTGTTTTTTTATATTGTAGGCGCTGGTTGCACCTCTTGAACCATATTTCCTACATATGTGAGCCTAAGGCTTTTATACCCTGCAGAGAACTTTGAACATAGCATGGCTTCACAATAGGTGCAGTACACTCCACTTCTCATACAGCTTACATGCTTTCTGCATCCTGGCTACCGTGTCAGTACTAGTTAATGCTTGTTGACCAGCCACAATGGCTTCATATTTTCTGCCAACTTTTAGCAGTGTGTTAACATTGTGAACATCCTTTTTCTCCAAAACGTCATTTTGGAAGACTTTGATTGGCATTGAAGTGATAACTCGTTCTGTTATCCATTCAGAGAGCTCAGCTTCTGAGAAATCATGATCCTTGCCCTTATTTCAGCACTTGCTGGTGGTGAACTGATCAGTTGATGCTTGTGTCTGCTGACTGTAAGCCACCAGCTCCAAATACCAGCTCCTGAGATTCACTTCTACATAAAGCTGATGCTCTAAAAAGTTCCATAGCGTAATGATGTCATTCTGATCCTCCTCAGACAGGCTCCCAAGTCTTGACTCAAACTCATTTCCAATGGCTATCTTCATTTTTACTACTTGTTTTTCCAATTTGGTGGCAGAATAATCTAAAATACATAGATTCACCCTTTGTCTGGAAAGCCTAACATGATGTTTTGGATACCTTTGGCCTTTCAATTCATGCTGGGGGACCTGATCATCTTCTCTGATATAGGGGCTCTTTACTATAGGAAGACATTCACCAATGCAGCTGTTGCTTTTTTTCCACTCTTGCTCTGTGGCTACAGTTTAGGTTTTTCTTTCTATTTTGCAAACTTTTGTCTTTTACACGGGAATAGTGCTCAAGGACATTGCAATAGCCCTGCAGCTTTTCCTGCCCGAATCAAGCCAACTGCATGGCACAAGTCTGAATCGATTTGCCTTTCCCATTAACCATCATTCTGGTTAGCCTATAAATCAGTTACTCAGTAATTTGCATCTGTAAAGAGATTCTGGTTTTGATATACATACACAGTCTCTGGCATGCCTGTTGGTCATTCTGTGGTCTTCAAATTTACATTGCTGCCACCATGTTGTGATTCTTTGTTTACTTACCAATTCACCACTTTACTAATTTACCAATTACAATTCTACATACACACCATACATCATCAGCTGCTGGTCACATGTTGCTCGACATCCTGGCTACTTGCTCATTTGAATGTCCCCATAAAGTGATAACATAACAGTGCTAATGTCATTGGACTAGTAATCCAAAGACCAAAGCTAATGCTTTGGGGCATGTGTTCAAATCCCACTATGGCAGCTGATGGGCTTTAAATTCAATTAATATAATCTGGGATTGAAAACTAGTCTCAGTAGTGAATTGATAGTTGTAAAAATTCATTTGGTTCACTGATGTAGGCAATCAAGTCGATAAGGTTGTCAAGAAGGCATACGGAGTCTTAGCTTTTATTGGTAGGGGGATTGAATTTCGGAGCCCCAATGTCATGTTGCAACTGTACAAAACTCTAGTGAGGCCGCACTTGGAGTATTGTGTGCAGTTCTGGTCCCCACATTATAAGAAAGATATGGAGGCATTGGAGAGAGTACAGAGGAGGTTTACCAGGATGTTGCCTGGTATGGAGGGCATGTCTTATGAGGAGAGGCTGAGGGATTTGAGGTTGTTTTCGTTAGAAAGGAGGCGGCTAAGAGGAAACCTTATCGAAACATATAAGATGATTAGAGGTTTAGATAGGGTGGACAGTGATAGCCTTTTTCCTAGGATGGAGAAAGCTAGCACGAGGGGATACAGCTTTAAATTAAGGGGTGATAGTTATAGGACGGATATCAGAGGTAGGTTCTTTACCCAAAGGGTGGTTAGGGAGTGGAATGCCCTGCCTGCAGCAGTTGTAGATGCGCCAAGTTTGGTGGCGTTTAAGAGGTTAGTTGATAAGTTTATGGAAGAGAAGGGAATGGTTTAGTTTGGAGGGTCATTGCTTTTTTTTTCATAATTGGTCAGCGCAACATCGAAGGCCGAAGGGCCTGTTCTGCGCTGTAATGTTCTATGATACTCTTTATGGAAAGAAATCTGCTATCCTTACCTGGTCTAGCCTGCATGACTCCAGGCTCAGAGCAATGTGGTAGTCTCTTAACTGCTCTCTGAAATGGCCTACCAAGCAATTCAGTTCAAGAAGCAATTAGGGATGAGTACCAAATGTGGGCCTTGCTGGTAACATCTCATGAAAGAAATAGGAAAGTGGCTGTAGGTCTATGAAGATTGGGTGGCCAAGTGGCTGCCTGAACAGCAGAGGGTAGGGAAGAGAGAAGTCCAAGGTATAATTTCACAAAGGATTGCACATGCAAGACCAGACAAGAGTACAGGTGCTTTGGTCCACCTTGTTGTCTAACAAGGGGCATACATGCGATGGGTCGTGAGAGGGCTGCTCTTGGATTTTTTTCGAGAGTATCCTAGTGCTTCATATCGTTAGCGTATGCTTGACCTGGACCATTTGATGGGCAACACGACAGCTCCGTGACTATCGCTGTGCTGTGCAGATACATGGATTTGGGCCTGTGTCTTGGGAGTTTGCGCATTCTCCCCGTGCTTGCGTGGGTTTTCTCCAGGTGCTCCAGTTTCCTCCCACATCCCAAAGATGTGCTCTTAGGTTAATTGGCAAAACAAATTCTCCCTAAATTGTTCAAATTTGGTTTTTAATCCATAGATCTATAAACATAGGCAGGGATCACAGGTAGAGGTGGGAACATCGGGGTGGCAGCACGGGCTCGTTGGGCCGAAGGGCCTGTTTCCCGTGCTGTTTTGTTCTTTATTCTTTGTTCTTCTTTGTACATTAGAATATTTGAATCCAGAGGTAAGCAAGACACAAATGAAGGTTTCAGCAGCAGATAGCATCATGGCAATTTAGAAGTATGAGTAGGCCATTAAACTTGCGATCCTGGTTTCTCATGCAAACAGATCATCTATCTTTAAGCCATTTTTCTCCACTAACCCATATTCCTTGATGTCACGAGTAGCCAGAAATCTATTGATTTCTGTTTTGAATGATTTCTGTCTCAATGATTGAACTTACAAAGCTTTCTGAAATAGAGAATTCCAAAGATTTACCACCATCTGAGTGAAAAAATGCTTCCTCATCTGTCTTAAATGTACTGTCTTTATTTTGAGATTGTGTCGATTAGGTCTAGATGAGGGAAACATCTTATCTACATCTTCCTTTTGCAACCTGGAAGAATTTTGTAAGTTTCAATAAGATCACATCTCAATCATCAAAACTATAGAGAATGCACGCTCAGCTTCTTTAATGTCTCCTCATAAAACAATCCTGTCATGCCAGGGATTAGTCTGGTGAACCCCCACTGCACTCTCTCTATGGCAAATACATCCTTCTTTAGGAAAGGATAGATTTTTCCCAGGTGTCATTATTGTGAGAACACCAGAGTGATCTGTGCCAGTCCATCAGGCCTGCTCCGGACTAGGATTATTCCACATTTGGTCACTTTTTGGGAGAGTGGTAGTTACACACTGGTACTGGTGGGGGAAAGGGGGGGAAACAGAGCTAAACCACACTGGTGAGCCTGTGAGACCCCCTCTGTCGTCACTGACATTAGGAACTCTGTTCATTGGTGGCATGTTTCCCCATCCCGTCCCCAATGTGGGACACCGGCATCAGGGCCTACCCCCGATGGGTCCTCCATGATGTTCCCTTGCACATTCCTCCAGCATTTCACCCGCTCCTCTGTCATTAGAGCCCCGCTTCAGGTCCCTATCCTCTTGGCATACCGGAAATGCTTAACTAGCAGAATGTATACCTGTTGTAGGCCGTGCAGTATTTGTCTACTGTCTAATCTGTTTGTGAATTTTCTCAATCCACCTTAGCCAACCTACCTGTCATAAATTCATAAATTTCTTTTGTTCGGATTTAAGATTCTAACTTCAGAATTAATTTTTATTCTTTCACAGGATGTGGACATGGTTTTTATTGCACATCCCTAATTGAACATAAGAACATAAGAAATAGGAGTAGGAATAGGCCATCTAGCCCTTCGAGCCTGCCCCGCCATTCAATAAGATCATGGCTAACCTGAAGAGGATCAGTTCCACTTTCCTGCTTTCTCCCCATAACCTTTAATTCCCTTGTCTATCAGAAATCTATCTATCTGTGACTTAAATACATTCAGCAAAGTAGCCTCTACCACTTCAATGGGTAGAGAATTCCAGAGACTCACCACCCTTTGAGTGAAGAAGTTCCTCCTCAACTCCATTCTAAACTGCACCCCCCCACTTATTTTGAGACTGTGCCCTCTTCTTCTGTTTTCCTTTCTAAGTGGAAAGAATCTCTCTACCTCTACCCTATCCAGCCCCTTCATTATATGTCTCTATAAGATCCCCCCTCGGCTTTCTAAATCCAACGAGTACAGACCTAGTCTATTCATCTCTCCCCATAAACTAAGCCCCTCATCTCCGGTATCAGCCTGGTGAACCTTCTCTGTACTCCCTCCAAGGCCAATATATCCTTTCGCAAATAAGGGGACCAAAACTTGACACAGTACTCCAGTTGTGGCCTCACCAGTGCCCTGTACAGTTGCAGCAAGACCTCCCTGCTTTTATATGCTATCCCCTTTACTATAAATGCCAACATTCCATTTGCCTTCTTGATCACCTGCTGCACCTGCAGACTGAGTTCTTGTGATTTGCGCACAAAGACCCCCAAGTCCCTTTGCATTGTAGCATGCTGCAGCTTTTCACCTCACCCTTTAAATAATAATCCCTCCTACTATTATTTTTACAAAGTGGACAACAACTTACCCTTGAGGAAGATAGTGGTGAGCTGCCTCCTTAAACTGCTGCAGTCCATGTGGTGTAGATACACCCATAGGGCTGTAAGGGAAGGAATTCCAGGATTTTGATCCAAGTCGGGATGGTGTAAGCTTGGAGGGAACTTGCCGGTGGTGGTATTCCTGTGCATCATTGCGCACACACACACACACACACACACACACGCGCGCGCGCACACACACACACACAGTTTTCTGATGTGAAATTGCTGCCCTTCAGATAAGGGAAGCAGATTCCACAATAAACAAAGACATGTCTCTGTGTCATATGGTTGCTACGGAAACAAACTCTAATTGGTTGAAGAAGTCAGCTATTAACAAGGCATTACAAAACATCATACTAGCAGGAATTGAAATTCTGCAGTGTGACAGTATTAGGGTGTTCAGTGATAGGCACGCTTCAAGCTAAAAGCTCAGAACTGCCTTCTACAGAATCCTCAGAAACACAGCCTTAAATGAAGAGTCTTAGCTGCTGTCCAAGTTCACCAAGTTCCTCATGTATTCTACAGAGTGCTGGTGTGAGACCAACCTTTCATTACAGAGGACAAGTTGAAGAGGGGGTGTTGTACAGGGAACTTGTACAGCAGAAGTTGTACAGAGTAAATGGTATATTATCTGATATCTTGTCCTATCATTGAGGCAAGACTGAAAATCATGTATTTTGGGACTGCTCTATTGAATTGATGTAGACCATATCGTATTGTATCCAAATATGGGGATTTATACTCTGCTTTCTATTTTCTAATCTTTCACAGTACAGGGGCATCATTGGTAAAGTCACTATTTGTTGTCCAACTCTAATTGCCTTTGGGAAGGTTGCAGTGAGACCTTTCTTAAACTGCTGCAGTCCATGAAGAACGTTGGTGGTGTTCCCATGTGTCTGCTGCTCTTGTCCTTGTAGATGGTACAAGTTACACTAACAGATTTGGAAGAATGCTTTTGATGGAGGCTTCACAAATTGCCACAATGTATCTGGCATATGATACATGCTGCTGCCACTGTACAGTGCAAGAGGGATTTAATGGAAAAGATAGTATTTGGAGTGTCCATCAAGTGGGCTGCTTTGTCCTGGATGGTGTCAAGCTTTGTGAATGTTGTTACAGCTGCACTCACCCAGGCAAATGGAGAGTACTCCACTGCCCTCATGATTTGTGCCAATGAAAATGATCGAAAGGCTTTGGGGTCAGTTACTCATCATAGGGCTCCCAGCCTCTGACCTGCTCGTTTAAGTCACAGTACTTATGGCTGATCCAGTTCATTTTCTGACCATAGAATCCTACAGTGTAGAGGGAGGCCATTCGGCCCATAAAGTCTGCACCAACCACAATCCTACCAATCCCTATAACCTTATGTAATTATCCCAGCTAGTCTCCGACACTTAGGAGCAATTTAGCATGGCCAATCCACCTAACCCGCACATCTTTGGAGTGTGGGGAGAAACCGGAGAACTCAGAGGAAACCCACACAGACACAGGGAGAATGTGCAGACTCCACACAGACAATGACCCAAGCCGGGAATTCGTCAATAATGACCTGCAGCATGTTGATGTTGAGGGATCCACCAATGGCAATACCACTGAATGTCACAGGAAGATTCTGTCTTATTGGAGATGCCTGACACTTGGCAGTGAAATGTTACTTGACAATTATACTATATTGTGTTTATTCCTGATTGCTGCTGAAGGCAATTTCTCATTCTTCCCATCTTGCTTCTTGGTAGTCTCCAATTTTGTTCCCAGGCATTTCCTGCACATTCAAAAGCTCATTCCAAACCAAGTATCACTTCCCTCCTCCTCTACGATAATCCTTATCCATCCAGCCAGCAGCCTCATTCCCAACTTCTATGCAGCATCCTTCCTGCCCCTCTCCTGTACTCACCTAAGCTCATCCTGCTCACTCAGCACCTCAATCCAGCCAGTTGTCAGTGTCCATCCAGCAAGTGCCCTGTCACTAGTCTACGCAATCCTAACTTCCATCTAGCCAGTTCCCATTTGCCTATATGCTCTCAGTTTTATTCCGAGCTTGCGTTCAGCAAACATCTTGCATACTCCCCACCCCTCTTAACCTCCATACAGCAAGTTGTCTATCATTCTCCTGCATACTTTCGGTGTTATTCCTCCAGACATTTCTTCGCTAATACTTTTGTCTCATTTCTATTTAGTTAGTTGACATAAATGCTGTAAGAATCAGTCAGGGAAATGTGGTCATAGAGAACATGAAGATTAGGTTAACACCTACTTGGCACTACATGGTTGTTCCAGTTGGGATTCTCTAACTCTGCAGTTCAACGTGTGGATGTCAATGTGAAGCATTTTATTCGAATTAGAGAATTTCTTTTTTTGGCAGTACTAGTAACCTGCTGAACTTGCAAAATCTCACCAGAAAGAAGCATGAACAGATCACAGCATGGATTATCCCAATTTCTAATGATATTAAGAATAAATTAATACGTCGTATTTTTCTCACTCTCCACTCAGTAGCAGGGTGACTGGCAGATGGAATACTTGGGGACAGACTGGCATATTTCACACACCAAGTGAGTAGCTATTAGAGGTGCCACACAAATAACTGTGAAATGCAAGCAATTCTAAACCTCAATTGTCACTGCCCCTGGGATGAGCTATTGCACAGATTAATCAGACCCAACTCTTCCGACAGTCATAGTCCTCACCAGAGCTCCAGGCACATTAAGTGATTAAGGCAAATAGTAGGATAACCTTTATTGAAAGAGAGTTGAATTATAAGAATAAGAAGGTTTTGCTGATCGTGTTGAATGGCAGAGCAGGCTCAACAGGCTGAATGGCCTACTCCTGTTCCTATGTTCCTATTCAGTGCTTTGTTAAAATCATACCTATACCTGAATATAGGTATTGCTTTTTTTTTCATAATTGGTCGGCGCAACATCGAAGGCCGAAGGGCCTGTTCTGCGCTGTAATGTTCTATATTCTATGAATATTTAGGGTGACAAGAGCTTGATCATTGCCATCCAAACAGTAGGTGGAGATGTGTTCCCTGCTGGCTCCGGCCAGCCCACAGCAATTCAAATGGGAGTTGATTGGCACTAGGCAGGACTTCTGCACTCACTAGGGAAAGGAACTGTATGCAGCTCCCTGAGCCTTAGAAGAGTATCGAGATCCCAGGTTGGGGAGGGTAGGAAAAATTCAGTAGGAAGTGTCTGGGGGGCTTGCCAGGGGAGTGGTCAGGATCTCAGATGAGAGCGGAGGAAAGTTATTGGGCCTTAGGGGAGGTTGTCCCCAGTCAATAGGGGCCTTCTGATGGAGATATGCCCCCACCACACCACCCCCCAGCACCACCACCACCTCGCCACCTTCTCACTTCTCGCTGAGATGTAGCTTTTTTCTATTTGCAGGTTTCCCCATGGAGCTTCAAACTCTAAAAATTGAGTCTGGGAGAGATGCAGCCCTTAACCCTAATTAATGGCCACTTAAGGGCCTGAATTGGGGCCGAGGTTGTTTTCACAACCAAGACCGTGCCTGCCCCAACATAAAATCACTGTATTGTCTAAATGGGAGGGAACCTGGAGAGAATTCTTGCAATTTCACGCCTTAAAAACCTGTGGTAATGGGGAGCCAAAAATTCTGTCTGGAGGATTGCGTCTCCTTACCCAAATCTGCCTTAAAGGTGGGAAACAAAGATTAAATAGATTGATTCACAAAATAAGGAGATTGCTCTTTGATGAGGGTCCTGAAGTTGAAAGAGATGAACATCTCATTGAAATGTATATAATTCTTGACGCTTGACACTGTAGATTCTGACAAGCTATTTCCATTCACTGCACAGCCTATGACTGGGGGTATGGGACAGGGGGCACTGAATCTGAATAAGGGATTGGCCATTTAGGACCGAGATTAATAGACATTTCTTCACTTAGAGGTGTGTGGATTTTTGGAATTCTCCACTTCAGGGAGAATACAGACAAAATACAGACCATTTCAGGGGTCTGCAGATGCTCAGTTGAATATATTCAAAACAAAGATTGATAGATTTCTTGGCACAAACAGACTCGAGGATAATGAGAATAGGACTGAAAAGTAGAAGATTTATCATGATCATATTGAATGTCGAAGCAGGCTTGTGGATCAATATGGAGCTATTGATAACTCTGAGAGGACACAGATTTAAGGTGCAAGGAAACAAATACAAAGGAGATGTCAGGGGTAGGTTTTTCACTCAGAGGGTGGTGAGTGAATGGAACCGACTGCCGTCAGAGGTTGTTGAGGCAAACTCACTGAGGTCTTTTAAAAGACTTCTGAATGAGTATATGGAAAAGAGTAGGATAGGGGGTTATACATAGGTCTGTGGATTGGTAGATGTGATCGGCGCAATTCGTGGGCTGAAGGGCCTGTTTGTGCTGTATTGTTCTATGTTCTATGTTATTCCTGCTCCTATTAAGTTCTCATCTGAGTGCTCCCATTATAATGCCAACACTTTTGAGATATTCAAGTATGTTGAACATAATCATCACATAGTAACAGGTAAATACTCTGCAACATGTCAAACCTGATTTCTTTCTATAGTTCAAAAGACATGCTGGTTAGGTGCACTGGCCATGCTGAATTCTCCCTCAGCGTACCCGAGCAAGCACTGGAATGGGGATTTTCATAGTAACTGCATTACAGTGTTAATGTAAGCTTACTTGTGATATAATAAATAAACTTAACAACATAAGTACTGTGAACAGTTTTCATCTCCTTATATAACAGAGGATATTCTTGCATTGGAAGCAGTTCAGAAAGTTCACGAGGCTGATTCCTGGAATGAGGGGATTGACTTCTGAGGGAAGGTTGAGCAGAGAGCACTTACACTCATTAAACTTTAGAAGAATGATAGGTGATCTAATTGAAAAATGTAAGATAATGAGGGGGCTTAGGTGTTGAGAGGATGTTTTCTCTGTGAGGGAATCTAGAATCGGGAGCACGGTTAAAAAATAAGTGGTCTTTCATTTAAGATGGAGTCAAGGTGAAATTTCTTCTCCCAAGGGATTGATCGCATTTGGAACGCGCCACGTATACTCCTAATAACTCCATTACATGGCATGATGGCACAGTAGGTAGCACTACTGCCTCACAGTGGCAGGGACCTGGTTCGATTCCTGGCTTGGGTCACTGTCTGTGTGGAGTCTGCACGTTCTCTCTGTGTCTGCATGGGTTTCCTCCTCGTGCTCCAGTTTCCTCCCACAGTCCAAACGTTGTGCTGGTTAGGTGCATTTGACCATGTTAATTTTCCCTCAGTGCACCTGAACAGGTGCTGGGAATGTGATGATTAGGGAATTTTCACATTAACTTCATTGCAATGTAAGCCTATTTGCAACTAATAAATAAACTTTACACAGGGTGATTTACAAGTTAAACCAATAATGAGCATTAATCAGAAATAAAAATAAAAAATAACCTACCGATTATAGAAATAGACAAAAACAAAGTCCAGGTTGCCAATACTGTTAAAGGTATTGTAAATAATCTTCAAATTTGGAAACAAATATGGGATACAACAAATTAACTGATTAAAACATGCCAGACATGATTTAAAATTAAGCCTAAAATTTGTTAAACGAATCGATGCACAATTAGGACAGTCAGGATCTATTGACAAATTAAAAGTTTTATATGTAAATGCAAAAAACATGTGAATTAAAAACACAAATTTAGATAAATGTAAATGACATATGGAGACTCAGGTGCAAATTTGGAGGATAAATATTACAGATTCTTTCGGAAGCTTGAAAAAGCAGGATTATTAACGTTGGTATGGGGCACTATTACAGTCTGAGAAAAAGGGAATGTGACTAAGAGAGAACAAATACCAGAAACTGAGGAACAGAAGAGGATGCAAGGCATTGGAGTGAGTTACGTACAGGCATCCAGAAAGCAGCACTGAAATAGGAGGGCATATAACTCCATTGTTATAGTCTGTTTTTGCTTCACTTATAAATATATAAGTGAAGCAAAAGACTAGTTACAATGGGCAATTTTCATTTTCACACAGATTCAGAGAACCACGACATTAATAGATCCAAAGAGAGTATATTCTGGGCAATTTTAATGTAAACACCCAAGAAATAGTAGCAGGAATAGGAGGCTGCTCTGCATTTCAATAAGATCATGGCTGATTGAATTGTGGTCCTACCTCCACTTCATGTCTCCATTCCATAAAGCTCGAGTCCCTTTTTGATCCAAAATTTGTTTAAACGCAAATGTGGTCAATGACGCAACCTCTACTTCTTGCTGAAGCAGTGAATTCCAACACAATCAATCCCTTGAGAGAAGAAATTCCACCTTGACTCCATCTTATATAGAGGACCCCTTATTTTTAAACAATGCCTCTGATTCTAGATTCCCCCACAGAGGAAACATCCTCTCAACACCTAAGCCCCCTCATTATCTTACTTGCTTCAATAAGATCACCTATCATTCTTCTAAAGTCTAATGAGTATAAGTGCTCTCTGCTCAATCTTTCCTCAGAAGTCAATCCCCTCATTCCAGGAATCAGCCTCATGAACTTTCTGAACTGCTTCCAATGCAAGAATATCCCTCCTTACATAAGGAGACGAAAACTGTTCACAGTATTTCATGTTGCTAAGTTTATTTATTATATCACAAGTAGGCTTACATTAACACTTCAATGCAGTTACTGTGAAAATCCACCCTCCAGTGCTTGTTTGGGTACACTGAGGGAGAATTCAGCATGACCAATGCACCTAATCAGCACGTCTTTTGAACTATGGAAAGAAAGCAGAGAACCCGAAGGAAACACACGCAGATAAGGGAAGAATGTACAAACTCCGCACAGACAGTGACCCAAGCCAGGAATCAAACCCAGGTCCCTTGCATTGTGAGGCAACAGTGCTAATCATTGTGTCACTGTGCTACCTGTATGATCGCACCACTGTCCTATACAGTTGTAACAAGATTTTTCTACTTTTATATTCCATCTCCCTTGCACAAAAAGCCACATTCCATTGGTCTCCCTAATTACTTAATTGTACCCGCATGCTAATTTGTTGTGATTCATGCACTAGGACACCCAGATCCCTTGTTACTGTAGCATTCTACAGCTTCTTTCCACTTAAATAATGTTCTGTTTTTAATAGACTCATAGAGGTTTACAGCATGGAAACAGGCCCTTCAGCCAATCTGTCCATGTTGCCCCTTTTTTAACCCCTAAGCTAGTCCCAATTGCCCACGTTTGGCTCATATCTCTCAATACCCATCTTACCCATGTAACTGTCTATATGCTTTTTAAAAGCCAAAAATTGTACCTGCCACTACTACTAACTCTGGCAGCTTGTTACATATATCCATCACCCTCTGTGTGAAAATATTGCTTCTCTGGGCTTTTTTGTATCTCTCCCCTCTCACCTTAAACTTATGCCCTCTAGTTTGAGACTCCCCTCCTTTAGAAAGAGATATTGACTATATAGCTGATCTACGCCCCGCATTATTTTGTAGATCTTAAGATAACCCCTAAGCCTCTTTCATTCTCAGAATTTGGATATCAGTGGCTAAGTCGAATTTTATTCTAAAATCCCTAATTGCCCTTGAGAAGGTTACAGTGAGCTGCTTTCCCACCTAAATGGACACACCAGACATTTTCCCACAGTATACTTCATATAACAAATTTTTGTCCAGTCACTTAACCTGTTTCCCAATGTAGACTCTTTTGCTGGAATTTTACCGTCTCGCCCATCATGGAATTGGAGCAGGCGATGGGCGGACATTGGAAGTGTCCATTGATCTCTGGTGGGATTTTCCAATTTTGGATTGAACAAAGCCGTAAAATTTTGCCCTTTGCATCCTCCTTGCAGCCTGACTTCCTATGTTATAGTCCTCTTGGAGATTGATATCTTTTTAAGAAGAAAATAATCCTCATGATGCAAATGGAAAGAAATCGCTGGACAAGATTGCACTTTTTAAAACTTTTACTGTAACAAACCAACTGAAATCAACATAACTCAAACATTAGTTACTGGCTGAGGGTTGTTTCAAATAAAAATGTGCATTTTGCTTTAAATAGTGAATATACAAAAGTGTGTTTCACATTGTTGTGAGTAGTACTTGCGTTATGAGTGAAACCACGTGTAATCTCAGATTTTCCAAGTTGTCCTCTGTTACATTAGATTTCTCAGTTCCCGTCCAACCATTTTGGCTCTTGGGTCATATTACACTGACAAAACACATGACTGTGAATCTTCTCTCACTCAAGTCATGACAGTACTGAAGGCACTATATGAATTCCCAAACTCCTTTCCCCAAATCCTTTAAATAGTCTGGTACACTCTGCCATTACAACAGCAGCATCCAATCCACAATCCCTCTCTCTTGCCAACTTCAGTTTTCAGAGCTTTCCAACTGTACAACACAGACAAAAAACAATTGCTGCTCTATTCTTATACATCCATTTAATCACTATGGTCTGTTCAAAAATTGCCAAGCAAAAAATTGTTCCATTCAGAGAAAGCTTTGCTTGTTTTTCTCTCTGTACATGAATACACATAAAATAGACTGACTCCACCCCACTGCAATCAGCTTTCTATTTACTCTTTTCTTCTTAGCTGTTCATCACGATGTGGCAATTCCGGTCACATGGGCACTTCTTGGAACATAATGTCATAATATCTAAGCCAATTGATCTTATTTTAAAATATTCCCCACCCCACTTCGTTTTTAAAGGGGTCTAATATAAGCTTTTTCCAGCACATAGGGCATCACATTACCTATCAGCACATTTGGCTATCGTGTACTCAGTCTCTTCATCCAAATCAGCAATATAGAATGTAAGTAGTTGAACTCCCAGCACTAATCCCTGCGGTGCCACATGAGTTAAGGTTCACAATAAAAAAAATAACCAATTTTTCCAGGCTTTCTGCTTCCAGTTAATTAGCCAATCCTGTATCAATATATCACCCCAAAACCACGCGCTCTTTTTGCATTCCGTGACCTTTTAACACCTCATTGATTACCTTTTATCTACCCTTCCTATTGTACCCACAAAAAACAGGTTTGTCATGCATGAATCCTCTTTCCTAGAATCATGTTGCCTCTGCTTGATTGTATTATAATTTTCTAAATGTTCTTGTTATTTCTTCATGGATGTTAGGCTAATTGCCCTAGAGTTCCCTGGTTTCCTTCTCTTTTCTTACGTGAATGGGGCATTGTAGTTGCAGTTTTCAAATCAGTTAAGATCTTCCCAGAATTTAAGAAATTTTTGAAGGTAACCCTGCAGATTGCAGTCAATTACAAATCACTGAACTGATGAGATCTCCACTTTCATTTTATTTGTCTCAACATTAAAACTCTTGAAGTGAAGCTGTATATTTACCAGAGTATTAAGTTCAGAATTACTGTTGAACAATCTCATTGGTCTAGATAATTTAATGTGTGTGAAATGTTAAATTTTCCTATTACATCCATTATCTCTGCAATCACTTTTTTTATGACCTTAGGAAGCAGACAATCAGACTCAGGAGACTTGTCAGCCTTTGGTATCATTAGTCTTTTTGTAACTTTTTCTGTAGCCATCATGATTGTTTTAAGTGTCACCCTCTTTCAATTTTCTACTCTTTTTGGGATGCCTTTCTTCATATACATTCCTTTGTTTCCCATTATTAAAACCACAGTCCCATTATCTGAAGGATCAATATCTAGATTAGCTCTTTCATTTCATATGTTTGTAAAGTACTTAATGTTTTTCTATTCCTTGCTAGTTTGCTCAACTCACCACCATCTTCTCATGCACAATTGAGGACAAATTTTCTTCTTTTCTCTTTAGTTTAATTTACTTTATTTATTATTGTCACATTAACACTGCAATGAAGTTGCTGTGAAAATCCCCTAATTGCCACACTCTGGCTTCTGTTCAGGAGGAAAGGAGAATTGAGCATGGCCAGTGCACCTAACTAGCACGTCTTCCAGACTAAGGGAGGAAACTGGAGTAACTGGAGAAAATCCATGGGGAAAATGTGTGGTCTCTGCACAGACTGCACCAAGTCGGGGATTGAACCCAGGTTCCTGGCATTGTGAGATAGCAGTGCTAATCACTGTGCCACCATGTTCTCAGTCTACAGGAATGGTGGCGCAGACTCAAATGCAAAGAATTTGGAAAAACATCATTTTTGCTGCAAGATCATATTTTCTTATTATGAATGAATCACTTCCAGAGTGATGTGGAATACGCAGGAATGAATGGGAACCTAATATAGAACATAGAACATAGAACAATACAGCACAGAACAGGCCCTTCGGCCTTCGATGTTGTGCCGACCAAAATAAAAAGCAATGCCCCTCCAAACTAAACCATTCCCTTCTCTTCCATATCCTTATCAACTAACCTCTTAAACGCCACCAAACTTGGCGCATCTACAACAGCTGCAGGCAGGGCATTCCACTCCCTAATCACTCGTTGAGTAAAGAACCTACCTCTGATATCCGTCCTATAACTCATACCCCTTAATTTAAAGCTGTGTCCCCTCGTGCTAGCTTTCTCCATCCTAGGAAAAGGCTATCACTGTCCACCCTATCTAAACCTCTAATCATCTTATATGTTTCGATTAGGTCCCCTCTTAGCGGCCTCCTTTCTAACGAAAACAACCTCAAATCCCTCAGCCTCTCTTCATAAGACCTGCCCTCCATACCAGCAACATCCTGGTAAACCTCCTCTGTACCCTCTCCAATGCCTCCACATCTTTCTTATAATGTGGCGACCCGAACTGCACACAATACTCCAAGTGCGGCCGCACTAGAGTTTTGTACAGCTGCAACATGATGCTGCGTCTCCTAAATTCAATCCCCCTACCAATAAAAGCTAAGACTCCATAAGCCTTCTTAACAACTTTATCCACTTGACTGCCTACTTCAGGGATCTATTGACACATACACCAAGATCCTTCTGTTCCTCAACACTATTAAGAGCCCTACCATTAGCCCTATACTCTACACATTTATTGTTCCTGCCACAGTGCATTACCTCTCACTTTTCCACATTAAACTCCATTTGCCACCTCTCGGCCCAGCTCTGCAACTTGTCCAAGTCACTCTGTAAACTAAAACCCCCCTCTTCACTATCTACCACACCACCAACTTTAGTATCATCTGCAAATTTACTGATCCATCCCTCAATACCCTCATCCAGATCATTTATAAAAATTACAAACAGCAGGGCCCCAAAACAGACCCCTGAGGCACACCACTCGTCACCGAACTCCACGATGAATATCTCCCATCAACCACCACCCTCTGTCTCCTATCTGCCAGCCAATTCCTACTCCAATTAGCTAAATCACCCTCTATTCCACACATCTGCATTTTCTGTAGAAGTCTTCCATGGGCCACCTTATCAAAAGCCTTACTAAAGTCCATATATACTACAGCAACCGCCTTACCCCCATCCACCTCTCTGGTCACTTTCTCAAAAAACTCAATGAGGTTAGTAAGGCATGACCTACCCTTCACGAAACCATGCTGACTATCCCAATCAATTCATTTCTCTCTAAATAACTATAAATCCTATCCCTAATAATTCTCTCCAATACCTTGCCCCCAACAGAAGTAAGACTCACTGGCCTATAATTCCCAGGAAGGTCTCTCTTCCCCTTCTTAAACAATGGGACCACATTCGCCATCCTCCAGTCCTCCAGAACCACACCCGTAACCAACGAGGACCTGAAGATCAGAGCCAGAGGCTCTGCAATCTCTTCTCTTGCCTCCCAGAGAATCCTAGGGTAAATCCCGTCCGGCCCAGGGGACTTATCCAACTTCAAACCTCGAGAATATCTAGCACATCCTCCCTATCTACTTCGATACCTTCCAGTTTGCTACCCTGTACCTCAGTGTTCTCCATAACTACATTTACATCACCCTGCGTGAATACCGAAGAGAAATATTTATTCAGTACCTCTCCAATCTCTTCCGGCTCCACGCACAACTTCCCACTGCTGTCTATGACTGGCCCTAATCTTGCCCTAACCATTCTTCTATTCTTAACATATCGAAAGAAAGCTTTAGGATTCTCCTTAATCCTATCAGCCAACATCTTCTCGTGTCCCCTCTTAGCTCTCCTCAATTCACTTTTTACCTCCTTCCTAGCTAATCTATAGCTATCCATTGCACTACCTGAGCCTTCAAGACTCATCCTGACATAAGCCTCCTTTTTCTTCTTAACCAGCAAATCAACTCTTTTCGTACACCAAGGCTCTCTTACTCGTCCATTTCCTCCCTGCCTGACAGGGACATACTTATCAGGGACTCGCAGCAGCTGCTCCTTGAATAAGCACCACATTCCAGATGTTCCCAGTCCCTGTAGTTTCCTAGTCCAATCTATGCACCCTAATTCTCTCCTGATGGCCTCATAATTACCCTTGCCCCAGCTATAACTACTGCCCCCAGCTTCATGCCTATCCCTATCCATCACTACGGTGAACGTAACCGAATTGTGGTCACTATCACCAAAATGTTCACTAACTTCCAAGCCTAACACCTGGTCTGGCTCATTGCCCAGCACCAAATCCAATGTAGCCTCACCTCTAGTTGGCAGAATGCATCAGCATATTATTAGTGAGTTCACATGCCAGATATTGAAAATGCACGAAATAGTCAGTTGATATCGTATGATGTCACGCCGGCACAAGTCTATGTAAGTGTGAACTTGGACTGTCACTTCAGAGGGACATAAAGGTCAGTGTTCAGGTAGTTGTTACCTTGTGGGCAGTACAACACTCAAGGGGCACCACGGAGAATGCTGGAGAACTGCAGCGAGGGGCTAGTGGGTAGACGTCACTGTTAACTTTGAGGATGGGGTGGGGGTGGGTGCATAGTTCAGAGACTTTCCCTTGTTCTGAGGGGATTATGCTTGCTGTTAAGTGAGCATCATTTCCTGGTTCCTCCATGCTGGGTTTGGATTCAAACATTGGCTGAGCCTTTCCTTGTTGGGAGCTGTAAACTGGGAGAGTGGTGGCCATAACAAAGGGGCAGTACTACTTAAGTGTGAGGTCTTGAAGTTCTGCTTTGTCAGAGGGCAGGTTGCAATGGTAGTGTGGAAGTGTCAGTGGGAGGGTGATGGGGACTACCTGTCTGATGAGGCATAAAGACTCTCTCACATGGGAGAAAGTAAATGCAGTGAAACCTTTTTTTCCCTCACTCTCTCAATGATGTGAGGCCTGAGGAGATTATGGGACAGGAAATTCAAATCCACTTCTCTGGGAACTCTGACTGTCAGGTACAGCAGTAAGCAGGCATTTATTTCTCTCATGCATGGCTGCTAAACTGCACAGCATTGAAGAATGATGTTGTCCTCTAAGAATTACAGACCCCTCAGGATTCAGTTGGTTCTTGCCAAGATGAATGTTGCTGCCAGACTGACTAACTGATTTTTTTTTGTAAGTCTAGCATGTGAGTTTACTACCCAGGACTTAGGGACAAACATTAAGCCTTTAGAAGACCAAGCCCCTTGTGGAAGAGCCTTTCAATTTAAGCTTTATCAATACACACTGTGGAGAACTCCAGGCAAGGTAGGAAGGTGATAGTAGACATCACTCACCCTGTTTAACATCATGTCTAGCAACATTTTTTGAGGTGCCCCATCAGGATGCAGATCTCATTGTCACGCATTCTCTCTGATGTACTTTAGTGCTATACAAAAATGGGTAGAAAGAACGTGCGGACCAAGTGTCATGACAATGGTGGTTCAACAGTATTCATCCTGTTGGAGTACAGAGGAAGCTATGTGGGGGTATGCTCTAGTGTCAGAGGAGTGGTGTGAGGGAAAGCAGAAATTCATACAGGTAATGGAGGCACTTGGATGGGAATCACAGATACTCGGAGAGATACTTGGACCGCTTACTGCAGTCTTCCCATTCTTTCAGAACAATGGAGCTCGTTGAGTTGCTGTTTCTACTGATTGGAATTGATCAGCAGTAAAGACATTGATGAGCTGCTGCACGCAGCCAGGATAGCAGCCCACAGCTGCTCAGAGAGCAGGACCAGACATGGAGAAACAATGTCGGAGATAGCACTGGCCAAAAATCTTCTGGTGCTGATATTTCTATCTTCAGTTTTCTGAGTTGCAATGCCAGAGAAGACTGCATCTGTCCATGGGGACAATGGGTTACCTCTACCACATACTACACAAGCTGAAACTGCATGGAACTTGATGGAACACGCAATGTCTGTGGCCCTTAAAGTTACAGCTGCTCTGAAACCAAAAGAGAAAAACGCTGGAAAATCAGCTGCTCTGAACTTTAATGCTCCCAGTTCATCCCAGTACAGGGGATATCTGTGGAATCTCCTAGTCTGTCATTCACAAATGTATTAGGGAGGTGACAGGTACCCTTTATGCCAGGGCTGATATGTTTATCAATTTTGACCAGAATCAGGAATGTACCAGGTATAAGATCTGATACACTGCACCTACCTGACTCTTAAGTCATCAGAGCAATATGCAGCACCATTTAGGAACTGCACAGGACCCAACTCCCTCAACATCCAATATGTCTACGATCACACAATGCACATCATGCAGGTGTATGCCATTCTCTGGGGAACGCCCATGACAGTTATATCTTGGGTCTCTTGCAAATCCCAGCTGTCTTTTACAGAGAGTGTTGGCTAGAGGAATGGCTCCTTGGGGACAAGGGGTACCCATTCAGGAGGTGGCTGATGATGCAGAGACACAAACATCAGCAGAAATTCGATATAATGAGGCTTCTGCTTCAATGTGCATTGGTGGAGCAGACAATTGGACAGTTGAAAATGCCTGGATCAGTCGAGACGGTGGCCCAGAATACAGTCCCAGAGAGTCCCACATTATTGTGGTCTGTTAACTGTCTACAATGCAGCGCTGCAGAGAGAAAACATCTTAAACCTGGAGAAGATGAGCAAGTGACAGATTTCTTGAGACGAGGAAGATGTTGGTGAGGGAGATGGAACTGATGATGCCAAGAAAGAGGAATAATGCTGAGCAGGGGACAGGGCCAGAATTGGGTGATGAGCAAGGAGTGCCGTGATCATCTCTCATTTCGGGGATGAGCAGGAGTACCAGGCAGTGAGGTCTCCGCAATGGGTGTAAGGTCAAACCAATCATGTTTTGCCACCATTAGCTAACTATTAGGTTGCACAGTTTCAATGGCAGAGGGCAGAAGCCATTGGCCTGACTTGCAAAGAGAACAAAACAATGCTTCTCTCATCCTCAGCAATATGTCTGACTTCTGGTAACAGACAGCTGCATGTGCCCTGCCAATATATTGGTATATCATGGGGTTCATCAAAGCTGGAATGAGAGTCCCAGGTACTGCAGGTCCCACATAAATATCTGATCAGGTTGGAGGGATGTCACTCACAGGAAGGGAGGTCTCTGATGGGTTGGATACGCCAGTTGGAAGACCCCGAGCTATGCACCAAATGGTTCTCATCCCTTTGAGTGCCCAATGATCCTCCATGGGACAGAGGGACAGCTGGAATGAGATCCAGAGGCCCCTGTGATGCTCGTAGATTTCCACCAGTGCCTGTACTGTGCAGTCAAAGCCTGCATCCATTGAATTTGTGCCCTCCGACATGGAGGTCATGAGGTGAACCATGGAGCGGACATCTCCTGCCGAGGAGTGCATGTTTTACATCAAGGTCTTCACTGCAGTTGCCACCCTCGCATTGCTGGTCTCATTGCATAGGAGTGATGGCATCATCTTCTCAGATAGAGTGTGGTGAGACTCTTTCAATCAGCCTTGCATGCCAAGGAAGGTTGCTGTCATCCCTTTCTGACATTCATGACTCTGTTTTTGAAGTTCCATCAATTCTGGGATGGCTAGATTCAGGGCACATCATTTGCCAGATCCCAGCAGAGTCCAGGCTTCCAGCCTCTCTCCAATTGCGATTTCCTGGGACATCCTTGTCTTCATTTTATGGGGATTTTCAACTGTGAGGTACTCACCAATGAGTGACCCAGAAGCCTGCCTACTTAGTGATCCCACTGGAACATGGGTATCTGCACTGGTGCCAGGTGCAAGTGACAGCTGTAATGCATCTTTCATGGTGGAGTCCAAGAAGCGTCCCATGAAGCTGCTCGATTCTGATGCATCCAAGGGGTGTAAGGATGGTCTGGGCTGCTTGGCTTGCAAGAGAAGGCATAACAAGGGATAAAGGAGGGGACACAGATTACTCATTTGAGAATTGAGGAGTGAAAGCATGTCTTGAAAATTCTCATATTTGTCTGCTGCCCCCCCTTCTGCCCCCTGCCCCCCAACTCATCCCACTTCACCATCACTGCAAGCGCTCTCTTCCTCCGCGGACAGCTTGAGGGTTCTCTCCTCAAATTGCGAGAGAGTTCTGAGCTCTGGCATTACTCTAGTTGGTGTGCTTGCCCACATTTGTTGTGGTTGATTTTGTCCTTACATGACACAAATAAAGTGAGTATAGGCAGGAATACTGACATTTAAGATAGTGCTAAAGTGTTACAAGTGTGGGTCATGAGTGGGAGCTGGAGTGTGAGGAGCATGGCACCAAGGAGGGGGAAACATGGTGATTGGGGGAGAGGGAGGAAGGTTTCCTTACAGGTATCAGCAAAGTCTGACGTGGTTGAGTGAAAGATGAAGTTGGAGCTGTGAGGGGGTCCAGAAAAAGACTGCATGAGGCTCACTTACCCTCAGTGCAGATCATTCACCTTCATGTAGTACTGTTGCACTGTCCTCTCCTGTAGCGAGCTTATATTCACCACGGCTGCCACTGCATCCAGATAGGAGTGGTAACCTGGTGAGAAGCCTTCTCCGGAGCAGAGATAGAGTGCATCCTGCTTCTGCTGCACTCCATCAAGAAGTAAGCTGAGGTTTCCCTCTGAGAATTGTGGTCCGCCTTCCTGGGTGCATCCCTTGCAGTAGCTATGGATGCTGGGATACCATTTATATGGAGCACCCTAGCAATTGGTGCAATTAAGTGGAGCTGTGACAAGCAAATCGGAGCAGGCCTTCACAGGCACAGTGTGATTCTCATGCCCGTAAAAACTTCTGTCAAAGGTCCAGTCAGAAATTATGCCAGAACTGTCAATGGGATTCACTCAATTTTTCTAACCGGAACTGATAAATTAGGGGCATCAGGGGTTGCTTTTTAAAGCAGTACCTTATGGAACCTATCTGGGTTTGGGCTATTTTAGATTTGGTTTCATATAGTGAAAGTCTAATAATGGATCTTGTGGTTAAGGACCCTCTAGGGGGTAGTATCCACAATATGTTAGAATTCCAGGTACAGTTTGAGGGTGAACCCCATAAGTCCATAATCAGTGTCTCCAACTTAAATGAGGGCAATTATAATGAGGGCGGAGTTGTTTAAGATGAACTGGGTAAATAAGCTATGATATAGGTTAGTAAATGAGCAGTAGCAGATGTTCAACTAGCTGGTCCAAAATGCTCAGCAGGAGTTTATTCCAATCAAAGATAGGGGTTCCACAAGAAATAAATAAATTCCAGAGTCAAGGATATTGTTAAATTGAAAAGCAGGATGTACAAAGTGGCAAGGGATAGTGGTAGACTAGAGGACTCCACATTTTTAGGATCCAGCAGCAAAAAGCAAAACTCATAAGAGAGAGGATTTATGCCGCTCCAATGGCACATTCCCTCTGAACTTCCTGCTGCATAATAACTGCTGCAAGAACTGGAGAGCTCCATATAAACAGCTCCCCAGCACTTGTTTCTTCTCTCAATCAGCTACCTTCGCCTTTGCCAACACCAGGTTACCCTGCCCTCTCTTCCACAATCACCATGTTCCCCCAGTAGCTGCTATGTTCCTTGTACTCTAGCTCCCATCCAAGCCCCATGCCTGCCATACTTTATCATCATTTTAAATGTCAACACTTCCACATATATTCTCTCTACCTGTATCATTTCAGGACAAGCTCAACCACAACAAGAGTGAACTTGTGGAGCAGCACGGAGAGGCAGCGATTTGGGCGAGTGTAAAGTTCGAGTTTAAGGTAATTTTTAACCTTTTCTTTTTGGTTAAAGTAGCGAGCGGTGGTAGTTTTTTGCCGTTTTTTTAAACTAACTGGAAACCGGAAGTCGTCATTAGGAGGCTTACCGGTAATTGTAGTTTTTCTCTCTGACCCTATAAATTGGTACAGAGAGGAAACCCGATACTCTACACAGGTAGAGTATCCCACGCTCCCCCCTCCTCTAACCTAATAATAAAAGTGTGTGGGAAGTTTTTTTTCTCTCTTCTAGAAATTAAAGTATCAGGGATGGCAGTGCAGGCAGAACGTTGCACCTCCTGTGGTATGTACGAGGTGAGGGACACCAGTAGTGTTCCTGCTGACTATACCTGCAGGAAGTGTGCACATTTGCAGCTTCTTGAGGATCGTGTTAAGGAGCTGGAGCTGGAATTAGAGGAACTCCAGATAATTCAGGAGGTTGAGGCGGATATTGACAGGAGTTACAAAGAGATAGTCACGCCGAAAAGAGATTCGTGGGTAACTATTAGGAAGCGGGGTAAGAAACAATCGGGGAGATAATCCCCCGGGGCTGTTCCCCTCCAAAATAAGTTTTCTGTCCTGGAGGCTACAGTTGAGGAAGAATCAACTGGAGATAGCCAAAGGGAGCAGGTCTCTGGGGGTGAACCTGCTGTTAATGCTCAGGTGGGTAGGGGAAATAAGAGATTGGACCTGGTAATTGGAGACTCCATAGTTAGGGGGACAATAGGAGAGTAAATAGTAATGAACGGGACTCAGGGCTGGTGTGTTGCCTCCCAGGGGCTGGGGTCCAGGATGTCGCAGATCGGGTTTTTAAGATTCTTAAGGGAGAGGGGAGTCAGCCCCAAGTCATAGTTCATGTAGGGACACATGATGTAGGTAGGACAAGGGAAGGGTATATTAAACAGAAATTTATGGAGTTGGGGTGGAAGCTTAGGGCCAAAACAGACAAGAGTGAACATAGAACATTACAGCGCAGAACAGGCCCTTCGGCCTTCGATGTTGCGCCGACCATTATAAAAAGCAATGACCCTCCAAACTAAACCATTCCCTTCTCTTCCATATACTTATCAACTAACCTCTTAAACGCCACCAAACTTGGCGCGTCTACAACTGCTGCAGGCAGGGCATTCCACTCCCGAACCACCCTATGGGTAAAGAACCTACCTCTGATATCCGTCCTATAACTATCACCCCTTAATTTAAAGCTATGTCCCCTCGTGCTAGCTTTCTCCATCCTAGGAAAAAGGCTATTACTGTCCACCCTATCTAAACCTCTAATCATCTTATATGTTTCGATTAGGTCCCCTCTTAGCCGCCTCCTTTCTAACGAAAACAACCTCAAATCCCTCAACCTCTCTTCATAAGACCTGCCCTCCATAACAGGCAACATCCTGGTAAACCTCCTCTGTACCCTCTCCAATGCCTCCACATCTTTCGTATAATGTGGGGACCAGAACTGCACACAATACTCCAAGTGCGGCCGCACTAGAGTTTTGTACAGTTGCAACATGACGTTGCGGCTCCGAAATTCAAACCCCCTACCAATAAAAGCTAAGACTCCATATGCCTTCTTAACAACTTTATCCACTTGACTGCCTACTTTCAGGGATCTATTGACACATACACCAAGATCCTTCTGTTCCTCAACACTATTAAGAGCCCTACCATTAGCCCTATACTCTACACATTATTGTTCCTGCCAAAGTGCATTACCTCACACTTTTCCACATTAAACTCCATTTGCCACCTCTCGGCCCAGCTCTGCAACTTGTCCAAGTCTCTCTGCAAACTAGAACACCCCTCTTCACTATCTACCACTCCTCCGACTTTGGGGTCATCTGCAAATTTACTAATCCATCCTTCAATACCCTCATCCAGATCATTTATAAAAATTACAAACAGCAGGGGCCACAAAACAGACCCCTGAGGTACACCACTTGTCACCGAACTCCAAGATGAATATCTCCCATCAACCACCACCCTCTGTCTTCTATCTGCTAGCCAATTCTTAATCCAATTAGCTAAATCCCCCTCTATCCCATACATCTGCATTTTCTGCAGAAGCCTTCCATGGGCCACCTTATCGAACGCCTTACTAAAGTCCATATATACCACATCAACTGCCTTACCCCCATCCACCTCTTTGGTCACTTTTCCAAAAAACTCAATAAGGTTAGTAAGGCACGACCTACCCTTCACAAAACCATGCTGACTATCCCCACTCAATTCATTCCTCTCTAAATAACTATAAATCCTATCCCTAATAATTCTCTCCAATACTTTGCCCACAACAGAAGTAAGACTCACTGGCCTATAATTCCCTGGAAGGTCTCTCTTCCCCTTCTTGAACAAGAAGTTCAAGAAGTTCTCTTCCCCTTCTTGAACAAGAGTGGTTATCTCTGGACTCTTGCCTGTGCCACAGGATAGTTTAGAGAAGAACAGAGAGAGGGAATGTTTGAACTCGTGGTTGCGGGGATGGTGCAGGAGGGAGGGGTTCAGGTTCGTGAACAATTCGGGCTCATTCTGGGGTAGGTGGGACCTCTACAAGAGAGATGGTCTACACCTGAACCAGAGGGGAACCAATATCTTCGGGGGAAAATTTGCAAAGGCTATGCAGGGGGGTTTAAACTGATTCAGAGGTGGGGTGGGATCCTGAGTAGCTTGGATGTTAAGAGGGACGAGAATAGCGGGGGTCATAGACGGGAACTGTAAAGCACCGCAGCGTACGGGTGGAGTAGGGCATGGTTTGAAATGCGTACATTTTAATGCAAGACATATTCGCAATAAAGTGGAGGAACTTGCAGCTTGGATCAGTACCTGGAACTTCGATGTTGTGGCCATTTCAGAGACATGGATAGAGCAGGGACAGGAATGGTTGTTGCAGGTTCAGGGGTTCAAATTCTTCAGTCGGAGTAGAGAAGGAGGTAGAAGGGGGGAAGCAGTGGCATAATTAGTCAAAGACTGTATCACAGTGACAGAAAGGAAGTTTGATGAGGACTTGTCTGTTGAGGTAGTATGGGCTGAGATTAGAAACAGGAGAGGAGAGATCACCCTGTTGGGAGTCTTTTATAGACCTCCTAAAAGTTCTAGAGAGGTTGAGGAAAGGATTGCAAAGTTGATCCTGGACAGGAGTGAAAGCAATACGGTAATTGTTGTGGGGGACTTTAACTTTACTAATATTGATTGGAATAGCTATAGTTCTAGCTCGTTAGAGGGGTCAATTTTTATATAAAGTGTGCAGGAAGGTTTTTTGACTCAGTATGTAGGTAGGCCAACTAGAAGTGAGGCTATATTGGATCTGGTGCTAGGTAATGAGCCAGACCAGGTGTTAGACTTGGAAGTTGGTGAACATTTTGGTGATAGTGACCACAATTCGGTTACGTTCACCTTAGTGATGGATAGGGATAGGCATGAACCTGGGGGCAGTAGTTATAGCTGGGGGAATGGTAATTATGAGGCCATTAGGAGGGAATTAGAGTGCATAGGTTGGACTAGGAAACTACAGAGAGTGGGAACATCTGAAATGTGGAGCTTATTCAAGGAGCAGCTACTGCGAGTCCTTGATAAGTATGTCCCTGTCAGGCAAGGAGGAAATGGTCGAGTAAGGGAACCATGGTGTACTAAAAAAGTTAATTCACTGGTTAAAAGGAAAAAGGAGGCTTATGTCAGGATGAAGCTTGAAGGCTCAGTTAGTGCAATGGATAGCTATAGATTAGCCAGGAGGGAGCTAAAGAGTGAGTTGAGGAGAGCTAAAAGGGGACACGAGAAGACTTTGGCTGATTAGGATCAAGGAGAATCCTAAAGCTTTCTTTAGATATGTTAAGAATAGAAGATTGGTTAGGGCTAGATTAGGGCCAGTCATAGACAGCAGTGGGAAGTTGTGCGTGGAGCCTAAAGAGATTGGAGAGGCACTGAACAAATATTTCTCTTCGGTATTCACGCAGGGAGATGTAAATGTAGTTGTGGAAAACACTGGGATACAGAGTTGTAAATTGGAAAGTATTGAAGTAGATAAGGAGAATGTGCTAGATATTCTTGAGGGTTTGAAGTTAGATAAGTCCCCTAGGCCGGACGGGATTTACCCTAGGATTCTCTGGGAGGCGAGAGAGGCGATTGCAGAGCCTCTGGCTCTGATCTTCAGGTCGTCGTTGTTTACGGGTATAGTGCCGGAAGACTGGAGGATAGTGAATGTGGTCCCATTGTTCAAGAAGGGGAATAGAGACTTTCCTGGGAATTATAGACCGGTGAGTCTTACTTCTGTTGTGGGCAAAGTATTGGAAAGAATTATTAGGGATAGGATTTATATTTATTTAGAGAGAAATGAATTGATTGGGGATAGTCAGCATGGTTTTGTGAAGGGTAGGTCGTGCCTTACTAACCTTATTGAGTTTTTTTGAAAAAGTGACCAAAGAGGTGGATGGGGGTAAGGCGGTTGATGTGGTATATATGGACTTTAGTAAGGCGTTTGATAAGGTGGCCCATGGAAGACTTCTGCAGAAAATGCAGATGTATTGGATAGAGGGTGATTTAGCTAATTGGATTAGGAATTGGCTAGCAGATAGAAGACAGAGAGTGGTGGTTGATGGGAGATATTCATCGTGGAGTTCGGTGACAAGTGGTGTACCTCAGGGGTCTGTTTTGAGGCCCCTGCTGTTTGTAATTTTTATAAATGATCTGGATGAGGGTATTGAAGGATGGATTAGTAAATTTGCAGATGACACCAAAGTCGGAGGAGTGGTAGATGGTGAAGAGGGGTGTTATAGTTTGCAGAGAGACTTGGACAAGTTGCAGAGCTGGGCCGAGAGCTGGCAAATGGAGTTTAATGTGGAAAAGTGTGAGGTAATTCACTTTGGCAGGAATAACAAATGTGTAGAGTATAGGGCTAATGGTAGGACTCTTAATAGCGTTGTAGAACAAAGGGATCTTGGTGTATATGTGCATAGATCCCTGAAAGTTGGCAATCAAGTCGATAAGGTTGTTAAGGAGGCATACGGAGTCTTAGCTTTTATTGGTAGGGGAATTGAATTTCAGAGCTGCAACGTCATGTTGCAACTGTACAAAACTCTAATGCGGCCGCACTTGGAGTATTATGTGCAGTTGTGGTCCCCACATTATAAGAAAGATGTGGAGGCATTGGAGAGGGTACAGAGGAGGGTTACCAGGATGTTGTCTGGTATGGAGGGCAGGTCGTATGAAGAGAGGCTGAGGGATTTGAGGTTGTTTTTGTTGGAAAGAAGGCGACTAAGAGGAGACCTTACTGAAATATATAAGATGATTAGAGGTTTAGATAGGGTGGACAGTGATAGCCTTTTTCCTAGGATGGAGAAAGCTAGCACGAGGGGACATAGCTTTAAATTAAGGGGTGGTGGTTATAGGACGGATGTAGAGGTAGGTTCTTTACCCAGAGGGTGGTAAGGGTATGGAATGCCCTGTCTGCTGCAGTTGTAGATGCGCCAAGTTTGGTGGCGTTTAAGAGGTTAGTAGATAAGTTTATGGATGAAAAGGGAATGGTTTAGGTTAGAGGGTCATTGCTTTTTCTTAATTGGTCGGCGCAACATCTAAGGCCGAAGTTCCTGTTCTGCGCTGTAATGTTCTATGAACTGGCATAGCCATCTGGACTAATGCTGGAGCTCTAAACCTCAGATGCTTTTAGCAGCAAGCCCTTGAACTGGCTGGGGAGGACAAAAACCATGGCAGTGCTGGTAGTGAAGTGGGGCAAGGCAGAGAAATATGAAAATCTTCAACATATACCCTATAATTTCTCAAGTTTTAAGTGAGTAATCAATATTCCCTCCGCATCTCCTGTAATGCACTGATGCCGTGTCCCTTCTCTTGCAGGGTGGCCACTGGACCAAGCCAGGTATCCTCGTGTCCCTTAGTGCCACCAGATTCCAGCAGCTTAAGAGGGGAACTTCTCCGACCACACTATTGAAGAGGTGTTCAATAAGACCATACGACATAAGAAGAGGTGTTCAATAAGACCATATGACATTGGCCCATCGAGTCTGCTCCGCCACCTGTATCTGGTACCAGCTATGAGATGCACATCTCAGTGGGACCAGTATGTAGCTAAGCGTCTGGGTTGCTCACTAGTAGCACCTCACAGCTGGAGATCCACAGGGCACTTCCTCAGCTGCGACAGGAAGAAGGACACTGAAAGTGTCATGCATACCAATCTTCACATTCCTTTAAAGCAAGGGGCGTCCCAACATGAAGGAAGGAAATGTCAGCAAGTTACCCTTTCCGACCCCTTTACCTAAAATGGCGATTTTGGGACCTCCACCATCAGCCCCAAGTTGAACTAATCTGTGTCCCCTGAGTTCCCTCTGTGAGCCCTGAGCAATGCATAGCACGGAAGGTGCAAGCTGCCTCAAGGCTCACCTCTGAAATCCTCCTCGCAGGTGAAGATGCCAGGTTTACATCCATGTAGACCTGCTTTAAATAGCAACAGCAATATCTGATGAAGCGGGAGCAGTGGTGAGGGAAAATGTCCTGGCTAATGATATGCTAATTTATTAAAAACCCTTTCTGTGATCCTATGGCATGTTTTATACCTCTCCACAGGCAAGGGGCCAGTAAGATTGGAGCTTGGAAAATCGCTGGCATGAATCCCACTCTCTGGATTTTGAGCATATGCCATCATTCCTGCAGATGGAGACTATGGGCTCAAAATTGTCCTCAATTGTCTTTGTCTGGTATAATCAATATGTGATTCAGACCTATAGCAATACAGATGACGTTTAACTGCTATCCGAAATGACCTAGAAAGGTACTCAGTTATATTTAAGAAGGCAGCTCACCATTACCTTCTCAAGGACAATCATGGATAAGTAATAAATGCTGGCCTAGTCAGTGACATCCACATCCCATAAATGAATTAAAAATTGCTACATTACTGTCAGAGATACATGGCTTCAGTTATGTGCAAAAATTAAAGCTAGGATTATTCTCCTTACAGCAGAGAAGGTTAAATAGAGATTTTATAGACATATTCAAAACAATGAAAATTTTGAGAATAAATAAAAAGAAACTGCTTCTAATTGCAGAAAGATTGGCAATCAGAAGACAAAGATTTATGATAATTGGCAGAAGAAATGGTGTGACATGAAGAATAAAAATGTATGTAGTAACAATTTGGACAGCACTATGTGCTGAGAAGATGGTGGAAGCAGATTTAAGATTAACTTTAAAATGGGAGTAGGAATTCTACTTAAAAAGGTAGGACTTCTAGGAAAAGAGCAACATTTTGATTGGATAGCTTTTTCAAAGCATCAGTACAAACATGAATAACTGCTTTGTGCTGCATCATGGCGCTATTACTCTGCACTATTCGAGTACTTGTTTTATACACAATAACAGCTTGTACATACGTAGGACTCTTGACAAAGCAAAATTCCCCAAAGTACTTCACAAGAACGCCGTCAATCAAAATTCAATAGAGAAGGATATATCAAGACAGGTGTCCAAAAACTTGATCAAAAAAGGAAGTTTTAAGGAGCATTTTTAAAAAGTTATTCATGGAGTGTGGATTTTGTTGACTAGGCCAGCAACTATTGCCTATTCCTAGTTGCTCTCAAGAAGGTGCTGGTGAGCTGCCTTCTAAAACTGCTGCAGCCCCTAAGGCATAGATACACCCATAGTACTGTGAGAATCAAAATTCCAGGATTTACCCAGCAACAGTGAAGGAACAGAAATTATTTCAAAGTGAGAATGCTGAGTGACTTGGGGGACAACTTGTAGGTGATCCCATGTATCCTAGTCTAGCAGCTATGTCCTTTAGGACTTGACAAGCTTAGTCTGTGGACTAAGCCACTTATGGTGATGGATCTGATACCCCCATCCAGAGTACTGTCTGTATCCCTGCCAAACTCAGTGCTTCCTCCAAAGGAGTACAGGTTCATCAGCCAGTAAGTGGTAATCAACAGGAGATTTCCTTGCCCATATTTGACTTTTTAATGGAGATGAGAAGAGGCGAAAGAGGTTTAGGGTGACAATTCCACAGCTTCGGCACTAGGCACGGGTGACAATTCCACAGCTTCGGCACTAGGCAGCTTACTGCACGGTTGCCAATGCTAAAGCAAACATGGTTGTGTAAAGTGTCATAATTAGAAGAGTGCAGAGATTACAAAGACTTGTACAGAGGGAGCAGGTCATAGAAATACAGAACAGGTAGAAATAGAGATAGGCATGGTGGCTAACTATTGCTTCACAGCTCCAGACCAGGAACTCAAGTTTGATTCCAGCCTTGGGTAACTGTCTGTGTAGAGGTTACATATTTTCCTTGTCTCTAATGTGTAGATTAGGCAGATTAACCATGGTAAATCGCAGAGTTGTAGGATTGGGGGAGGGGGGGGTGGCGGTGTTGGGTGGTTTGTTGAAAACATTAAAATTGTGTCATTCATTGCCAGACGGAGATCTGCAAGGAGTGATGGGTCTAGGTATGAGTTAAAGCACAGGCAGCAGAGTTTTAGATCACCTTCAGTTTACGTGGAGTTGATGGTGGGAGTTTGGTCAAAAGAACTTCAGAATAGCCAAGCCCAGAGATAACAAATAAATGAATGAGGAGCTGGTGATGTAGCACTAATGTCACTCACTAGTATTCCAAGAGTGTAAGTTAATGCTCTGGGATATTGGTTCAAGTTCCACCATGAGCTGGTGGGACAAGGCTGGAATTAAAAGCTAGTTTCATTAATAATGATCCTCTGATTCACTAAGGGAATTCCTTTAGGGAATTAACACAGTTGACACTTCACTAAGCCATTTGTATCAAACCAAAGTCTAATAAAAAGAAATTAAACAGCACCGTGGGTGCACCTACTCCATGCAGACATGGACTCCAATGATTCAAGAAGGCAGCTCACCATTGCCTTCTGAAGGACAATTTGGAAAGGGCAATAAATATAGAGTTAGTCAGCATCACCCACATCCCATGAATGGATAAAATTAGGTTTGACTTACGATTGTCACATGTATTGGGATACACTAAAAAATATTGTTTCTGGCATGCTATATAGACAAAACATAATGTTCACACAGTACATTGGGGAAAAGGAAAGGGAAATGTAGAATATAGTGTTACAATCACAGAGTGTAAAGAAAGATTGGCTTAATATTTGGTAGATCCATTCAAAAGTCTGATGGCAGCAGGGAAGAAGCTGTTCTTGAGTCAGTTGGATGTGTTCTCAGACTTCTGTATCTTTCTCTCTAAGGAAGAGATGGATAAGAGCATGTCTGGGGTGCATAAGATCCTTGATTATGCTAGTTGCTTTTCCAAGGCAGCAGAAAGTGTAGAAAGAATCAATGCGGAGGAAGTTGGTTTGCATGATAGAATGTAATTTCTTGTTGTCTAGAACAGAGCAGGAGCTATACCAAATTGTGATACATCTGGAAAGGATGCTTTCTATGGTGCAAGTGTAAAAATTGATGAGTCGTAGCAAACATGGTGAATTTCCCTATCCTTCTTGGTGGGCTTTCTTAACTACAGTGTAAGCGAAAAGGGACCAGGCCAGATTGTTGGTGATCTATATACCTAGAAACCTGAATCTCTCCATACCATTTCTACTTCATTACTGTTGCTGTAGGCAGGAACAGGTCTTCCACTATGTTTCCTGAAGTCAATGATTTCTCCTTCATTTTGTTGACATTGAGGGAGAGATTATAATCATTGCATCATTTCACCAGATTCTCACTTTCCTGTACTCCATCATGTTATCTGTTCCGACCCACTACAGTGGAGCAATCAATAAATTTGAAAATTGAGAAGGAATGGAATTTGGCCTCACAGTCATAAGTTATAGTAAGGGGTTGAGGCACTGGTGTTGAGGATAACTATGGAGGAGAGGATATTCCTATGGAGGAATGACATGGAGGATGTCATTGCCTATCCTTACTGATTGTGATCCCTAGGTTAGGAAGTTTAGCATCCAGTCACAGAGAGAGGAGTCGAATCCTAGGCTGTGGTTCGGAGATGAGTTTTATTGGGTTAATGCTATTAAGCTGTAGTATATCAATAAGAAAAGGATGAGGATTTCAGAAACAGATGAGCTGAACTGGATGACATTACTGAGACTGGGACTCACCTAGTGCTAGGGGCATGGATGGGGCAGAGTTTGTAAGGAGCATCCAGGAGGGCTTCCTGAAACAGTATGCAGATAGTCCAATGATGGAAGGGGCCATACTGGATCTGGTATTGGAGAATGAGCCCAGTCAGATGTCGATGTTTCAGTAGGGGAGCAGTTCGAGAACAGTGACCACAGTTTAGTAAAAGAAAAGTAAGTGTAGCCTTCAAGTTAAGGTGCTAAATTGGGGGGAAGGCTAATTGTAACAATGTTAAGGAGGAACTGAAGAATATAAATTGGGGGCAGATGTTTGAGGGCAAATCAAGATCTGGCACGTAGGAGACTTTCAAGTGTAAGTTGATAGGGATTCAGGACCGGCACACTTCTGTAAGGATGAAAGTTAAGGAGGGCAAGTTTTGGGAACCTTGGATAATGAGAGATATTGTGTGCCTAGTTAAAGAGAAAAAAAAAACATTTGTCAAAATTAGGAGGCTAGGAATACATGAAGCAAGTATGGAACATAAGGCAAATAGAAAGAAATTTAAGTAAGGAGTAAGAAGGACTAAAAAAGGCTCACGAAAAAGCATTGGCCAGCAGGATTAAGGAAAATCCCAAGGTTTTTTTATATATATATAAAAAAAGAGCAAGAAGATAGCCAAGGAGAGGGTTGGCCACCAAAGACAAGGGAGGGAATCTATGCATGGAGCCAGAGGAAATGGCTCCATGCTCAGATACTTTGCATCAGTATTCACCAAAGAGAAGACTTGGTCGATGATGTGTCAGGGAAAGTATGTGTAGATAGTTTGAGTCATGTTGAGATCAAAAAAGGAGGTGGTATTGGGGTTCTTGAGAAATATTTTGGTAGACAAGTCCACAGGGCCTGAGGAGAGATACCCCAGAATACTGAGAGAGGAAAGGGAGCAAATTGCTGGGACCTTCAGAGAAACCTTTGTATTTTCACTGGCTGCAGAGGATGTCCCAGAGGATCGGAGAATAGCTAATGTTGTTCCTTTGTTAAAGAAAGGTACCTAGAAAAATCCAGCTAATTGTGGGCTGGTGAGTCTTACATCAGTGGTAAGGAAATTATTGGAGAGGATTCTTCGAGACAGGATTTATTCCCACATGGAAATAAGTGGATGTATCAGCAAGAGTTAACATGGCTTTGTGAAGGGGAGGTTGTCTCTCACGAACTTGATTGAGTTTTTTGAGGAAGTGATGAAGATGACTGATAAAAATAGGGCAGTAGATGTTGTCAACACGGACTTCAGTAAAGCCTTTGACAAGGTCCCTCAAATCAGATTGGTGCAGAAGTGAAATTGCATGGGATCAGAGGTGAGCTAGCAAGGTGGATACAAAACTGGCTTGGTCAAAGAAGACAGAGAGTAGAAATGGCAGGGTGTGTTTCTGAATAGAGGGTGTGACAAGTGATGTTCCTCAGGGATCAGTGTTAGGACCTTTGCTGTTTGTAAAATATAAATGATTTGGAGAAAAACGTAACTTCATTAATTAGTAAGTTTGCAGACGACACACGGGTTGGTGGATTTGTGGATAGCAATGAGGATTATAAGCAGATACATTAGGATATAGATCAGTTGGAGAGCTGGGAGGAGAGATGGCAGATGGCGATTAATCCAGACAAATGCATTTTGGAAGGTTTAATACAGATAGGAAATACACAGTAAATGGTAGAACCTTAAGAGTATTGATAGGCAAAGGGATGTGGGTGTACAGGCACGCAGGTCACCGAAAGTAGCAATGCAGGTGGAGAAGATCATCAAGGCATATGGCATGCTTGCCTTCATCAGCCAGAGTACTGAGTTTAAAAATTGGCAAGTTATCTTGCAGCTTTATAGAACCTTAGTTAGGCTGCACTTAGAATATAGTGTTCAATTCTGGATGCCGCACTATCAAAAGGATGTGCAGGCTTTGGAGACGGAAAGATTTACCAGGATGTTGCTTGATATGGAGGGCATTAGCTATGAGGAGAGGTTGAAGAAACTTGGTTTATTCTCACTGGAGTAACAGAGGTTGAGGGAAGACCTGATAGAAGTTTACAAAATTACGAGAGGCAGGGACAGAATGGATAGTCAGAAACTTTTTCCCCCACAGTGAAAGAATCAATTACTAGGGGGCATAGGTTTAAGGCATGACGGGCAACTTTTAATGGAGATGTATGAGGCAGGGGAAATAGCGGAAGCTGATAATGGTAGTGAGTTTTGAGGCTGTCTTGACAGTACATAAATAGGATGGGAATAGAGGGATATGGTCCCCGGATGGAGAGGGGGTTTTAATTAAGTCAGGCAGCACAGTCAGTGCAGGGTTGGAGAGCTGAAGGGCCTGTTCTGGCACTGTAATTTCCTTTGTTCTTTTATCTTTATGATGGAAATGAAAGTATGCAAATGTAATGATGGAACAGATATGTGGTAATGGGGTCATCACAACATAGATTGCAAATGGAGCAGCTCAGTTTCAGATGGTTACCATGGAAAGGAATGGATTTTGCAGCTAGAGATTAGAGTTGTGGCAGGATTCAATTCTGCCCAATACTTCCCAATACTTAATTAATGTTTATGACAAGTCTGAGCCTGTTCAGAGGTTAAGAGAAGTGATGGTGAGATTAAGCTGAGTGACTGTTCAGCTTTATGTTGTAGAGGAGGGATATGGAACCTGAGAATTATTTTCAGATTATGTTGTTCAAAATATGCATGCAAAAGAGAAATGGAAGGGCTCAAAGATAGATCCTCAGTAAATTCCAAAGGTAACAGTTAAAGAGTAGGAAGGACAAATCATCACAGGTGGTCTCTGGATGTGATGCGATAGATAAGAATGGAACTAGGCAAGGGAAAGCTACCCAGCTGGATGACCTAGGAGAAAAGTTGCAGGATGGTGTTTTCAATCCTGTTAAAAGCTGCAGATATATTGAAAACAATGAGGAGGTATATTGTACCATGATTATAGTCACATAGAATGTCACTTGTTAAGAGCCCTTTCTGTAATGAGGCAGGGTAAAAAATGCGATTGGAGGGATTCAAATACGGAATTGTTGGAATAATAGGCACAGTTTTTTTTAGATTGGAGGCAACATGCTCAAAGGGTTTTGAGAGAATAGAAATGGAAGATGGAGCTGCAGTGTCAAGGAAAGAGGTGTCAAGGATGGGTTTTCAGAGGAGAGAGAGGAGATAGTGGCTGAAGAGAGAGAATCCTTGGCACCACCAATTAACATAGGAAACAAAAAGGTAAGTTGGATGTTCAACAGTTTAGGATAGACTTGAGGAGCAAGAGATGGGTCTCATTGACAAAGTGAGCTTGAAAAGGGGCAAGATGGGAAATGGAATATGGTCCAGAGATGTGAATAATGGGAATCACATGGAGAGGTTTGGCATCATGGGTTAGAGGAAGAGATGAAATATTGGAGCCAGTTGAACTGATAGTTTCAATCTGTATTTGGTTACTGACGTGAGGGTGGAGGTACTGGAGGTAGTTTAAGACGACTGTTGTGGAGAAGAGATGTTATAATGTAACCAATGATAACATACTGTGGAGATCAGCTGACTCAGTATAAATAAAAAGCAGATGGGGATTGTGGCCCAGGGATGGCCCAATTGGTGGTGTAATGAAGTCTCTTCATTAAATCTTTTATTTGATTTACTTAGTTCTTTTGAAAAAGTGAAGTTAGTTCTTTTATTGCTTGTGACTGGGGTATTCTTACTGGTGGATGAATAGAGAAGCTTTGCATACTAGGATGATCTTTGAATAGTGAACAGTTTTACCAATGGATAGAGGCACTTGATAATACTTTACATAGTCCAACCAAAACTGGGATGGATAGCTGCCAGTTGTCCACCACAGGTGTTCAAGTATGTGTCCTTTGAATTAAGAGATTGGGAGAATGACTGAGGTGAAACATAATAATGATTTTAATGGGAACGAGGACAAAAAATTTGAAGAAGATTAGTGTGAGATGAGTTCAAAGGCTGCAAAAATATCACAATGAATACAGGGCCAATCACCAAAGAGTGGAGAATTCAAAACTGCATTGGTAAATGAGTGGAGAGAGTTCCTTACTTAAGAATAGATGCAGAATATAGGGTTGGGAAAATAAGTGGCCTGTCAGCAAAGAATGATCAGAAGCGGTCTTATCAGTGATAGCCTGGATAATCCAACATTGTCCATGTGAGATGGTGAGTGTGAGGGGGTGGCTAAGAACATGGGTAGACAAGTTCATATGGAGAATATCGATTTAGGGATGAAAGGCAGGCTGTGAACTCTGTTGAGCAAGAGTTGAACTGGAGGTTAAAAACACCAAAGATGAAATATCACCCGGTGCACATCGAGGCTGAGAGAGGTAAGCAATGAAAATATCACAAATGAGAAACTTAGGTAGACAGTAAAGAGCAAAGGGCACACTTTTCCCAGCTCGCTGTGCTGTTTGAGCACCATCGCAGCAGGCTGCGCAATACTAATGGGAGAATTAGAACGGATTGCTGGTCCTGACTTTCCTGGGCCGTTTTTTATGCTATAATCAGCCTCGTGCCAGGAAACAATGCGAGGCTGATTACAATGTTTAAATCAGCATTAGCATCTCATTAGCAAATCCAGGACAGTACCAACCAGGCTCGCTAATGTTTCTACCCCACTGGGGAGGTTCCCATCATGTAAAGATGCCGGCGTTGGATTGGAGGTTCCCATCAGCAGGGACTAAAGCTGGTCCCCAGCAACAGGGACCTAGTATGATGGGAGCGGAGACTATTGAGGCCCCTGGGAGGTTGAGGGCAGGGAGGTACCCAGTCTGGCATCCTGACAGTGTTTGTGGCAATCTCCTAATAGGAGATTGCCACACGTGCACTGCCTGCTCAGTGCACTGATGTCAGCCTCTCAGGCAGGGTTAGGTTCCACGCTTCCCCACTACAGGCGTAAATCTCCCGGCTGTCAGAAATTTAACCAACTAATCTTGCCCAAAACACGGACAATGAAAAAATCCAGGTTTCCCATCAAGTGGGCACTTAGTTTTTTGGGGGGGAAAATTGTCCCCAGGGATATTAAATGAGGGTGAGATGCTCAAAGGAGGATGAATTTTCAGAGCAGTAAAGACACAAACCAAGATTTAGAGACAAAGCCTAAGCCGTCAACGTGGCAATCTGAGTGAGGCATGGTTTGGTTATATAGTCAGACAGGAGAACTTTGTGAAGGGAAATGGTGTCAGAACCCTTCAGACAGATCTCTGCCAAGGTCATGCTGACAATACGATCATTCACAATAAATTCATTCTATATTCTCTGAATACTTGTGCAGCTTAACCATCACTAGCACTCAATTCTAGAGTATCACCATGAATATCTGACCTGGATAAACTATGCATATTTTACCAGTACCAGCTTATCCAGATCACAGTATTAGTATTTGTGACATTCAAAAATACAAGAAGCGAACATGCTCACATTTGCTAGCTTGAGAGTAGGAGGAGTAGGAAGCATAGCCCATCATCTTGCTTTTGTTTAAAGGAAGGTAACAACTCACCTATGGTCCTCAGATTGAAAGCCTAAAACACAATTCACCAGTGATCAGAAGAAGCCTTGGTGTGTTTACAATGTTGCTTACATGACTAACCAAAATCAATGTTTCCTGGTGATAGCAGCAGAGGGATGGAGGTGGCACTTGTATACTGTGGAGGACTGGAGTTCACAACTCCTATCAAGACTATTTTAATTTGGGATATTTTTGACTGTGTCCGCCCTCTCATTTCTTTTAAGTATGAGGATTGCATTGCTCCTTCCCACACAATTTGGTTCATTTTATCTGCAACTACCTCTTGACTTCCAAGTACATTTTCTATGACAAATTGTTACTTCTAGTTAAAGCTGTTTCCACTTTACTCCAATTCAGTATCTGCAGTAGAGCTTTAGATAAATTGGCATGAATTCAACATCTGGCTGAAACCAAAGAAGCAGTTGGTGTTAAACTGATTACAGCACTGTAACATTATTCCTTCTTTGTTGAGCAATACTGAGAAAAGAACACCACAGAAACAGTGTATAACAGGAAAGAGAGAGTAGTAGTGAATGGTTGCTTTTCAGACTGGAGAAAGGCATACGATAGATTAGTAGCGGGAACCTTGCTTTTCTTGATATACATTAAATGATTGAGCATCAGGTTTACAGGGGAAAAATGTCAACATTTTCAGGTGCCACAAAACATGAAAGTATTGGGAAGTCTGACGAGGATGGTGACAGAGTTCAGGAAAACACACAGTTTGCTGCAATAGACATGTGGCAGATCGCATTTAATGCGGAGTAACATGAGATGATGCATTTTGGTGCGAAGAACATAAATAAACCAAAGTTGCAATTCTAAAGGGGATGGCAGGTACAAATAGATCTGGTGGTCATTTAAGCACATATATGAAGTGGCAGCGCAGGTCCAGAAAATGCTTAAAATGGCATATGGGACACTGGACGTTATGAATAGTTACATTAGATAGAATTTTTCAGGCCTCAACCAGCACATTTATCCATAACAATCCTTAGGTGGCTTTCCTGCTGCCATCTCACTTGTCCCCGGCAGTCCACAACTTCACGGGGCATGGATAAGGCCTTGGATCCACCTTCTCCTAAATTGAAGCCCTTAAGTGGCCAACTGCCTCTTCCCCTCCTGCCTCAATTTTCAGAAGGAGTAAAAAGTCAAGGATGACAGAGGCCATTCACAGACGCCACATCTGAAATGTGGAGCTTATTCAAGGAGCAGCTACTGCGAGTCCTTGATAAGTATGTCCCTGTCAGGCAAGGAGGAAATGGTCGAGTAAGGGAACCATGGTGTACTAAAAAGTTAATTCGCTGGTTAAAAGGAAAAAGGAGGCTTATGTCAGGATGAGGCTTGAAGGCTCAGTTAGTGTAATGGATAGCTATAGATTAGCCAGGAGGGAGCTAAAGAGTGAGTTGAGGAGAGCTAAAAGGGGACACAAGAAGACTTTGGCTGATAGCTTTAGGATTCTCCTTGATCCTTTCTTTAGATATGTTAAGAATAGAAGATTGGTTAGGGCAAGGTTAGGGCCAGTCATGGACAGCAGTGGGAAGTTGTGCGTGGAGCCTGAAGATATTGGGGAGGCACTGAACAAATATTTCTCTTCGGTATTCACGCAGGGAGATGTAAATGTAGTTGTGGAGAACACTGGGATATAGGGTTGTAAACTGGAATGTATTGAAGTAGATAAGGAGGATGTGTTAGATATTCTTGAGGGTTTGAAGTTAGATAAGTCCCCTGGGCCGGACGGGATTTACCCTAGGATTCTCTGGGAGGCAAGAGAGGCGATTGCAGAGCCTCTGGCTCTGATCTTCAGGTCGTCGTGGGTTACGGGTATAGTTCCGGAAGACTGGAGGATAGCGAATGTGGTCCCATTGTTCAAGAAGGGGAAGAGAGACCTTCCAGGGAATTATAGGCCAGTGAGTATTACTTCTGTTGTGGGCAAAGTATTGGAGAGAATTATTAGGGATAGGATTTATAGATATTTAGAGAGAAATGAATTGATTGGGGATAGTCAGCATGGTTTTGTGAAGGGTAGGTCGTGCCTTACTAACCTCATTGAGTTTTTTGAAAAAGTGACCAAAGAGGTGGATGGGGATAAGGCGGTTGATGTGGTATATATGGACTTAGTAAGGCGTTTGATAAGGTGGCCCATGGAAGACTTCTGCAGAAAGTGCAGATGTATGGGATAGAGGGTGATTTAGCTAATTGGGTTAGGAATTGGCTAGCAGATAGAAGACAGAGGGTGGTGGTTGATGGGAGATATTCATAGTGGAGTTCGGTGACAAGTGGTGTACCTCAGGGGTCTGTTTTGGGGCCCCTGCTGTTTGTAATTTTTATAAATGATCTGGATGAGGGTAGTGAAGGATGGATTAGTAAGTTTGCAGATGACACTAAAGTCGGTGGAGTGGTAGATAGTGAAGAGGGGTGTTATAGTTTGCAGAGGGATTTGGACAAGTTGCAGAGCTGGGCCGAGAGGTGGCAAATGGAGCTTAATGTGGAAAAGTGTGAGGTAATGCACTTTGGCAGGAATAATAAATGTGTAGAGTATAGGGATAATGGTAGGATTCTTAATAGTGTTGATGAACAGAGGGATCTTGGTGTATTTGTGCATAGATCCCTGAAAGTAGGCAGTCAAGTCGATAAGGTTGTTAAGAAGGCATACGGAGTCTTAGCTTTTAATAGTAGGGGGTTTGAATTTCGGAACCGCAACGTCATGTTGCAACTGTACAAAACTCTAGTGCGGCCGCACTTGGAGTATTGTGTGCAGTTCTGGTCCCCACATTATAAGAAAGATTGGAGGCATTGGAGAGGGTACAGAGGAGGTTTACCAGGATGTTGCCTGGTATGGAGGGCAGGTCATATGAAGAGAGGCTGAGGGATTTGAGGTTGTTTTCGTTAGAAAGGAGGCGGCTAAGAGGGGACCTAATCGAAACATATAAGATGATTAGAGGTTTAGATAGGGTGGACAGTGATAGCCTTTTTCCTAGGATGGAGAAAGCTCGCACGAGGGGACACAGCTTTAAATTAAGGGGTGATAGTTATAGGACGGATATCAGAGGTAGGTTCTTTACCCAGAGGGTGGTTAGGGAGTGGAATGCCCTGCCTGCGGCAGTTGTAGACGCGCCAAGTTTGGTGGCGTTTAAGAGGTTAGTTGATAAGTTTACAGATGAAAAGGGAATGGTTTAGGTTAGAGGGTCACTGCTTGTTCCTAATTGGTCGGCGCAACATCGAAGGCCGAAAGGCCTGTTCTGCGCTGTAATGTTCTATGTTCTATTGAGGTCCCTAGGAGGTTGAGGGCAGGGAGGTGTCCTTTGGGTAGTGCCAGTCTGGCGTCCTGTGTTTGGCATATGTGCACTGCCTGCTCAGTGCACTGAGGTCAGCCTCTCAGGCAGGATTAGGTCCCATGCTCCCCCACCACCGGCATAAATCTCCCGGCTGGGAAGAGGGTTGGAGACCAACATATTATCCTGTTGGAGTTTCAGGCAGGAACCCTGTTAGAGACTGAACAAACCCTCTCCATGCAAAGTCCAAGCCCATGGCTGATACATCCCACATGCCCTTCAAGATACAACCTCCACTTCTCTGCTCTCATCTTCCCCTCACTACCATTTTTTTATGCATTCATGGGACACGGGCATCACTGGCTGGCCAGCATTTATTGCCCGTCCCTAGTTACCCTTGAGAAGATGGTGGTGAACTGCCTTCTTGAATCGCTGTAGTCCATATTCTGTGGGTTCACTCACAATGCCATCAGGAAGGGAATTCCAGGATTTTGACCCAGGAACGGCGATATTTTTCCAAGTCAGGACAGTGAATGACTTGGAGGGGAATTTGCAAGTGGTGATGTTCCCAGTTATCTGCTGTCCTTGTCCTTCTAGGGGTTGTGGGTTTGTAAAGTGTTGTCTAAGGACCTTTGGTGAATTGCTGCAGTGCATTATGTTGACAGTACATACTGCTGCCACTGCGCATCGGTGATGGAAGGATTGAATGTTTGTAGATGCAATGCTAATAAAGAAGGCTGCTTTGTCCTGGATGGTGTCAAACTTCTTGAGTTTTGATGGAACTGCATCAATCCAGGTAAACGGGGAGTATTCCATCACATTCCTGATTTATGCCTTGTAGATGTCAGGTAAGCTCTGGGTGTCAGAGGTGAGTTACTCTCCCAGTATTCCTAGCCTCTGACCTGCTCTTGTAGCCACTGTACTTATGTGGTCAGTCCAGTTACATTTCTGGTCAATGGTAATCTTGAGATGTAACCCTTGGGACTCAGTGATGGTTATACCACTGAATGTCAAGAAGTAGTAGTTAGAGTGTCTCTTATTGGTGATGATCATTGCCTGGGATTTGTGGTGTGAATGTTATTTGTTACTTATCAGTCCAAGCTTCAATACTGTCCAGATCTTGTTGCATTTGAACATGGACTGCCTCATATTTGAGGAGTTGTGAATGGTGCTGAATAGGTTTGCCAATGATTGCACAATTCACACTTCTGACCTTATGATGGAGGATAGGTCATTAATGAAGCAGCTGAAGATTGTTGCGCCTAGGACACATCCTGAGGGATTCCTGCACAGTCTTCCTAGGGCTGAGATGACTGACATTTCACAACCACAACCATCTTCCCACGTGCCAGTGTATGACTTCAACTAGTGGAGAGTTTGCCCCCGATACCCAATGATTCCAGTTTTGCCAGGCACCTTGATGCCACACTTAATCAAATGCAGCCTTAATGTCAGGGATAGTCACCTCTGGAATTCAGCTCCTTTTGTCCATATTTGAACCAAGGCTGTAATGAGATCAGGAGCTAAGTGATCCTGGCGAAACCCAAACTGGGCTTCATTGAACAGATTGCTGTTCAGTAGGTACTGCTTAATAGCACTGTTGATGACCCCTTCAATCACTTTACTGATGATCGAGAATAAACTGATTAGGCAGTAATTGGTCAGGTTGGATTTGTCCTGCTTTGTGTGTACAGGACATACCTGGGCAATTTTACAACAGACACCACTGTTGTAACTGTACTGGAAGAACTTGGCTAGGGGAGTAACAAGTAGTATTACCGGAATATTATCAGGGCCCATCACCTTTGCAGTATCCAGTGCCTCCAACCATTTCTTGGTGGAGTGAACTAAATTGGCTGGAGACCGGCATCTGAGATACAGGGGCCCACTGGAGGAGGCCAAGGTGGATCATCTACTCAGTGCATCTGGCTGACGATTGCTGTGAATATTGCCTCATCTTTTGCACTGATGTGCTGGGCTCCGCCATCATTGAGCTTGGGGCTATGTGTGGAGCTCCCTCCTCCAGTGAGTTGTTTAATTGTCCACCACCATTCTCAACTAGAAAGCTCTGTCTATCACTTGCAGTTTTTGCCATTTGCATGCAACCAGTATTGTTTGGTAGCTTCACCAAGTTGACCCCTCACTTTTAGGTATGCCTAGTGCTGCTCCTGGCAGGCTCTCCTGCACTCTCCATTGAACCAGGTTTGATCCCCTGGCTTCATGGTAATGGTTGAGTGAGAGATATGCCAGGCCACAAGGTTGCAGATTGTGCTGGAGTACAATTCTGCTGCTGTTGATGGCCCATGGTGCCTTACAGATGCTCAGACTTGAGTTGGAAAACCCTGGACATCCCTGTGTCCTAGGACTCTAGCACACTGACTCTCAGGACTGATTGCAGACCCAACAGTGGCCACCATTCTCAATCAGATTGGCCAGCTGCCCTCTGAAGTGGAACTGCCACCTGTGGGAGGGGGGCCTCCTTAGAATGTTAAATGGCTGCAGATATTTCTGATGGGAAATTCTGCCATTGGAACATGTCATCCCAGAGCACAAAAGAATAAGGAAGCTATGAAGACCCCTTTTAAAAAGAGTAGTTTGACCTGAACTCAAGATCATGCCCAGTTCTGGGCACTATACTTTTGAAAGGAAATGAAGAGTCTAGTAATAGAACAGGAAAGATTTTTTCTTACAAGAATGGTTCAAAGGATGAAGGAATTCATTCACGCAGAAATTGGAGAGAGCTAGTACAAACGCAATGGGCTGAATCACTTCCTTCTGTTCTGTATCCATTTTATGATTCAAATGTGGAGAAGGGATTGAGTGCAAAGTGTGCAGAATAGCTTGGAACATTATCAAATTGATAATTTATCAGCAGTGTTGGAAACCTAAGACAATTATGCTCAGTGAACATGTTCTGGGTAGGATATAAATTTTGAGAAAATATTTCTGCAGAATTTCAGGAAATTTTCATGGCATTGACAGAAAAGGTTATTTCCAGTAAAAGGAGGACACTGTAAAATCAGACTTATTGTTCTATCCTTACAGGAAGCTATTGCTTAAAGTGGTTATATTTACATATGAATCTGAATAGAAACCAAGCTGGAAATTTGTACTTTTAACAACTTTTAGCACACCTCAGATTTATTAACAACTACTAATGAATATTAAAATGTGCAGAACTAAAATGACATATGTGCACCAAGGAAGCTTATAATAATGAGCCAATGGCTGATGCCTTCATGCCAGAGTCAGTGTCTTGGGTACTCTACTCCTGTCCTTCAATTCTATTCAATTCTTTAATGATGAATCTTTCCAATATAAACAGAAACCTCCTAACAATCCTCTGACTGAGCCATAACTTTCTCAACACTCTGTCAGTAGTTGACTCCTCTCTACTCATCACTTATTCAACTGTCAAGTGAAGAGCAACTCAAAGGAAACTGAAGCTTTCAGAGACCCATTAGCATTGTCTTCCTGTATGGAAACATCTATAGGAAATACAATTAAACTTGATGGAAATTTAAAAGAAAACTTGCTTAGCAGATATTGTTTGGATAATTGGAAGCAGCAAGGTTCAGACATTGAAAGGAAAAGAAATAATTGCATTTACATTGCACATTGAGACCTCAGAACATTCCAGAATATTTTGCCACCAAATCTTTCCCATCACTCTTCCAATCCTCTGACTATCCCTGTCACTTTCTGACTACAACTCTACCTTCAGCTAGAGCCCCAACTGTCTTGACTACCTTTGCTCCCAAATGCCCTAATCCTCACCCACTTAGCTTACACACTATCTCCTCCCTGGCTTCTCCAAGTGGCTGGGACCTTAAAACTTACCTGGTTTATGGATTCTGGTGCCATAGAGAGAGGGTGTGGCTTCACTTCCCTCAAATTCTGTTCCTCTGAAGAGTCTCAGGGCAGGTATGCTGCACATTTCTTAGTGTGCCCTAGTCAGAAAGTCAGGAGAGAAATGAGCAGCTGCTGACTCACAGAAGTAAAAAAAGGAGTGGCGTGGCATGGCATGGCATTCACATTATGACTGCCACACCTCAGAAGTTCTGCCCTACATATCTTTCTTTCTATTTTCCAGCATTAATGTTCCTTGCTTTGATATCTAATTATAGAAATTTTCAACACATGCATTTGGACCAGCACAGTATATAGTCAAAATATAAGCAAAATACTGCAGATGCTAGAAATCTGAAATAAAAACAAAGTATTGGAAAAACAAGGGGTGGATTTTTACAACCTCTTTACACTCATTTTACCATGAGAAAATGTTGTAAAATTGGGTGTAAAGCAGCTACTGTGGATAGCGCCAGTTTTCGTGCCTATCGCAATTTTACGACAACCTATTCCTGGCACAGTCAGCCTCTCACTTGAAAACACATGCTCCCCATGAACAGAGAACAGTTGTGTTGGGCTTACTGGTGGGAATGGAGGCCATTGGTGCTCCCAGAGGAGGCCGAGTGCAAAGTGGGAGTGCCACTCTGGCACCTGGCCAATGCAAAGAGGCAGGGCTGCTTCTTAGGCTGCAGCTTGATTGTGGGGGAGGAGGGGAGGAAGGATGGGTAGTTAGTTGAGGCTGTCTGCAGTAGCAGGGGCCTGACAGAGCTCCGTAAGATCATTGCGACTGTTAATGCGCATGTGCAGCATCAGAAGTCTACACATGCACAATATCTCCCTCCACAGGCTGTCTGGCAAGTTAAGACCTGCCCATAGCTTGTCTGGCTAAAAGCTGACTAGCCGATCTTTTTAGTGACAGAATGCAGTAGATTAGATGTGAAAATGCACCAAAAATGGAACTAGAGCTTTCCCATTTTCAGACCAGCTAGACACTTAGAAAAACTCTTGTAAAATTCCACCCAGTAGGTCTGGCAGCATTTGTGGAAAGATAAAGAGGTCAGAATTCTCCAACCTTGCCAGTGGTTGGGATTTTCTGGTCCAGCTGCAGTAAATGGAGTTTTGGCTCTGTGCCAAATTGTCCATTCTTGCTGGTAGTAATGGCAGCTAAATGAAATTGGAGAACCCTGGTCAGAGTTAACATTTTGAGTCTGTATGACTCCTCTTCAAAGTTAAACAGAAGGAGAAGCATGATGGATTTTATACTATGTAAGAGGAAGCAAAATAGAAAGTCAGGGATATGTAGGAGTTTGTTAGAGATTTGACAAAGATTTAAATGAGCACAAAACAAAGGGAATGTTAATAGTAGTATTAAGGTGCTGATAGTGGCATAAAGTACTCCCATTAATATTCCCTTTCTTTTGTGCCCATGATGCGTTTGTCATATCTCTCCTGAACTCCTACCTATTCCTGACCTTTTATTTTGCTACACCCCATCTTCAACAGTGTAACATCCATCATATTTCACCCTCTCTTCCACTCTGAAGAAATCATATGGAATCGAAAAGTTAACTGTTTCTCTCTCATAGATGAAGACAAACTGCTGTTCTTTTCCCCCCAGCATTTTCAGATAGTACATAATCAATTTATCATTAAACTCAGAAAAGCCTTTCAGACCAAACCTGGCGAGTTTAGCTTTTACCATTAGCTGAAAGAAACTGATCAAACAGCTGAACGTTGAGCACCCAACGGCCTAAGTGTGAATGAAGTGTTAATGTTTCCACAACCCTGTGCCAAGTTGCTGTCATGAGGAGTTTGAGCATGAGGAGTCTGAGCAGGAAGTTGTACTGAGTCACACCAAAGATCCAGATGGTCCTCCCACTGAACAAGGGGGGACCAAAAAAGCAGCTCGACAGGCAACGTGCCTGTGGCTTACAGTTGTACATTGGAAGACAAGGCAGGATGAGAAAAATACATTTATTTCATCAAAGGCCACCCCTCTCTAGTATATTAACTCACCCATTTAACTTTGGATAATTGCACTTTTTATGGCTATATATAACTATTTGTAGATGACTCAAAGACTAGTAAACATTTTGCACGAAGTTTCCTGATGTCTGTCTGAGGGTTATTATTTACAAATTTCCTATTTTTCCAATATCCTTTGAGGAAATATATAAAATTCTGTATTTTATTATTTTAAGAATCAAATTTCTTTCCCATTTTGTTTGGTTGTATGTAGGTATTTCTGTTCATCAGGAAAAACATAACTGCTAGGTTTGTCCTTTTCCTTCCATCGTACAATCTCTGAGACCTCCCCTTCTCCATATTAAATTCAGTGATTATCAGCTGTAACCCAGGATTCAAACACATGCAATGAACTGCTGCTACAGTTGAAATTAATTGAAGTATCCAACCTTGCCCTCCCTGGGGATGGCTCAAAATGGCATAGTAACTTGAAGCATCAATTAGCAGAACCCAGTCTCCAATTGTATCTTGTGTGCACCCAGTTTAGCATAATTGGACAATAATATTTGCATAAAGCATAGCCCTGGATCTGAATCCTTACTTGAGAGATCAAAACCAATGCAACAACAGATCAATTACTTCACAAAAATTTATATTCACTCCATTCACTCTTTCCTCACCATTCTCTCCTGCTCTATGTAGCATCTTCATTGTCCAAGGGGTCCTGACTTACTCCATGACATCAACATGGGAGTAACAACAAAGATGCAAGCTGCAAGAATTATCTCAACCAATATGGAAATTGAATCTGTGTTGGTGGCAATAATCTTCACTGTATTCTAGCTATTTAAGCTAACCAACTCCAATTTTGCACCAAAACCCATTACCTAAACACTATTATTTTCAACACTGCCACACTCAAGTTATCAATAGTCATATCGGAGACAGAAACTGGTCTCATAAGGTGTATCAACAAACAACTTTTATTCACGTTGTCTGAAACCGCTCTATGAGTTACAGGTTTGGGTAGCTTCAACAACAATAACAGAAAATAACAATAACAGAAAAGCTATTTCCCAGGGCTGAAATGGTCGCTACGAGAGGACACAGGTTTAAGGTGCTGGGGGGTAGGTACAGAGGAGATGTTAGAGGTAAGTTTTTCACTCAGAGGGTGGTGAGTGAATGGAATTGCCATCAAAGGTGGTAGAGGCGAACTCACTGGGGTCTTTTAAGAGACTTCTGGATGAGTACATGGGATTTAATGGGATTGGGAGTTACAGATAGTTCTATGGCCTGGTAGGTATAGATATGATCGGCACAACTTGTGGGCCGAAGGGCCTGTTTGTGCTGTAGTGTTCTATGTTCTATGTAGAATGGTGGCAAATCTCAGCAGATTTGACAGTATCTGTGGAGAGAGAACAGAGCTAACATTTCCAGTCTGGATGATCCTTTGTTAGACCGACAGTAGGTCGAATTTATTTTTCTCTGCAACAGATGCTTTTTCAAATCCTGTGGCCTATTTCTGCATAACTGCAAACCCAAAGTCTATCTTATCGCCATTCAAGATGGTTAATGAACCTGCTGAGGAACAGAAAATTTTAGATTTACGATTGTTTAATGAGACAGGGTTAATTAATAACTTTGTCATAAAGGAGCCTTTGGGGAAGAGTGATCATAGTATGACAGCATTTTATATTGAATTTGAATGATTACGTATCTAAGACAGCATTAAATTGGAAAGAAATAAACTGTATAGATTTGAGACATGACTGCTCAATGTACACAGGGAAACTTAATGAAAAAAATGTGACTGTGGACACAAAGGATAAGCATCAACAAATGTTTAAAAAAATGCAGAATACACAGAGTATATATTTCCTTAAGAAATAAAACTAAATCTAGCCAGTAAAAGGCAACGGTGGCATTAGATTAAAGGAAGAAGCTGATAATGCTGTCAAAATTAGTAAATCTAAAGATTGGGGTGATTTTAGAATTTGGCAAAGGAGAGCCAAGAAACAGATGAAGAGAAAATGCAATGAAGTTGGCTACAGATATGAAAACAGATTTTAAAAGCTTCTCTAGGTATGTAAAAAGTGATTAGTAAACATAAACAGCACATCCTAAACAGAGGTAGTAGAAATTATAATAGGGCATGTCGGAGACATTAAGTAAGTACTTTATAACTTAGGTCACAATAGAAGACAATAAAAGATGTACTGGAAATAGTAGGAAACAAAGTAGTGAGAATGAGGAACTTGAAGAAAATAGCATACAAACATAAATAGTACTAGAAAAATTAATGAGACTAACATCTGACAAGTGTCCCGGACTTGCTGGCATGTATTCAAAAGTTTTTAAAAAACCTTGCTGTAGAGATAGTGAACTCATTGATTTTGACCTTCTGAATATGCAAGAATCTCCACAGACATTTGAGGATGGCAAACACCACCATTCAGCAAAGGAGGGAGAGAAATAGCAGGCAACTATAGAGCACTTAACTTGACATCACTAATCAGGAAATTCTATTATTAAGGATATGATAACATGACACATAGAAAATCATAATATGTTTTGGGAAAAATTGGTGTGATTTTTGAAAGAAAATTTGTATTTGCTAAATCTGCTAGAGTTCTTTGAGGTTATAAACAGCAAGGTGGATAAGGGGAAACTAACTAGTGGATGTAATATATTTAGATTTCAAAAAAATTCAAAATGACGCCACAAAAAAAATTGGGCTTCGTAGAACTGGGGTAATTTATTAGCATGGCTAGATTATTAACAGAGAGGTCATTATCACATTGGTAGGCTGTAGCACGTAGGATGACATTAGGGTCAGCATTTGGATCTCAGCTATTTACAATTTCTATCTAAACGTCAGGAGATAGAATAGGATTTAGGTGGGTTAGATGTTTGGGATGTGGCAGTTCGAATATAATGTGAAGTGTGAAGTAATACACTTTGGTAGGAAAAATAGAAAAACAGAGTATTTTCTTAAATGGCAAAAAACTAGATATGTTCATATTCAGAGAACTGGATGAACTTTCACGCAACATCTAAATACAGCATCATTAGGGAGGCATACTCTGATCCCTTTGTAATAAAAGCTAATCATAAAGAAGCTTATTACAATTATATAGCTCCCTTGGTACTGCGTACAATTTTGTCCTCCTTACCCATAGAAGGAGGGATTGTGACAAGTTTCCTGGACAAATTCCTGGGATGACGAGATTGCCTCATGAGGAGGGATCAACTAGACTAGACCTATTTTCTCCAGATGCGATCTTACTGAAACATATAAAATGTTTAAATGGTCTGAAAGAGCAAATGCTGAGAATGTGTTTCCTCTGTCCAGAATCATAGAATGTTTGCAGCAAGCGCTCAAAATAGTAGGTCAGCCATTTAAGGCTGAGATGAGGAGAAATTTCCTCAGGGAGCTGTAGATTTTCGAAATTCTCTTCCCCAGAAAGCTGTGGATGCGTTGTCATTGTACATTTTCAAGAGAGATAGTAAAGGAACAAAGGATATGGAGATAGTATGATAAGTTGAAGTAGACCAGCCATAATCATACATAATCAGCCATAATCATAATGGTGGACAAGACTCAACTGGCCATATGGTTTTCTCCAGCTCCTCTTTTTTATGTACTAATTTTTAAATGATCCTAGAAACTGCAAAAATCCACAGCTTATTGACAGAGAAATTCTTGATTTCCTCTAAGTTATTTGGGAGGAAGTGCTTCCTGACATTAACCCTAACAACCTAAATCTAATTTTAAGGTTATGCCCTTATTCTGAAGCATTTCACCAAAGGAAATAGATTCACACTATCCATCATATCAATTCTGGAATATCAATTTGACTTGGACATATCCACAACCCTGTAATGGCAATATGTAACCTTTGCAATATGCACTCTTCCTTTTTCTGAGAGTGCAGCACTTGTGCAAGATATGATTACACAGAACAATTTCCATACTGTGTATGACTACGGCTCTGTTAATAGCTTTAGTAGGAGGACACTGTCACAGACAGAGACAAGCAGCGCCATCGACAAATAATTAGACTAAAAAAACCTGAATTTTTAATATATATCAGAGGCATGCAATGCATAAATGCTAGAATTCTTCATGATGGAAAGGCAAATCCTCTTATTACATGCATTATTTTATATCTTGCTGAGAGCAGAACTGCTTTAACTGATGGTTCGTGTTCTGACTCATTCAAAAACAATAATTAAACCATCAGGCTGTATGATGTTTTGGCTACTTGAGATGATATCGGGTCTTCTGTCATGTCCTACCGTTACCAAACAGAGCTTTCACAAAGCCCATTTTATCCATTTTAATTCAAGACATTTTTCCCTTTGTACCATCCCTCCCTCCAAATGTTCTCTCCTAACTTATTGCACAAACTTGCTTGGGCTACCTCCCATATCTTGGCTGAACAGCCATTACACATGCATTGCCGAGGAATGAACATCAAATTATTCAACTGTGGGGGCACCAGATATTGCTGATCCTGGAATACCACTTATTTGGAAGCATTTAATAGCCATCAGGATCAGAAATCTTGAGCAAAAGTTCCTTCCTCTCTAACCCATGGAAACTGAGGGCAATTATTACCCCGTTTGGTTTAAATTCATTAAGCACAAGCCACATAGACTGAAAGTGGGAGCTTCCTAATTTAGGTAGCTTTGTACAGGGCTACGCAATGAACTCAGAGTCCACTGAGTGAGCTTCCTCTGACATTTTTAATCAAGTCTGAATTCATTTTGGTTGGCACACCTGAATACTGAAATTCCCAATGGACTCAACTGAATGTCAAAATGCAGACACAGTTCTGGCCCTGGCAGGGTTGGCACCCATGCCTGCCTGACGATAGCGGAATCTCAGATCTATCAGCCTGTATCTTAGCCTGAACTGCACTGCTGACAGATCACTGCATTGATAAGACAGGATGGGCTGGCACTCAAATGCACAACTGTTGTTGATCATCAGCTCAGGGATCTACGTGAAATTACACACTACAAATAATTAGGGGAAATGCCAACAATATTCCGTGGAGGCCCTTACACACCACTCTCGAGTTGGTGCTCATCTCTGCCAATTATTTGATATTTACTTGAAGATATGCACAGATAGTAAAGTTCACAGCGTTGCCCACTATACAAACAAACGTGTAACGTGATTTGGTAATCCAGAGTGCCACGGTTAGCGAATGGATATGCAAGTCTGCAAACCTCCCCGATCTCAATATTTTGCCTTTGCACAATGTTATTCCACAAGCTGTCAGGAATCTTCTGTTTTTTGCTGCATTAATATATTCAAATCATTCCGTTTGTTGAAAATAAATATCGATTGTATTTTCATTCCCCCTCCCCCCAAATATTGATGCTGCATTAATACCAGTTTTGGATCATTCTACATGTCACTTCTCTTGCAGCCAGGGTTAAGCAACACCCCGCTCCCAATCTTGTCCACTGCCAAGTCGGACAGCAGTCCTCATCATTCGGACCCACCTGTACGATGTCTGCTTCCTGATGCCCATTTCGCTGAGCCGCTGTTCCAGGCTCTGAGATCCGCTTAGTGACTGCTGGAGGGGGCTCTGCCCGGGCTCCGGCGTCTCCCAGCCGGCGGCCGCTGCTGCTTGCTCCCTCTGGCCCGCTCCAAAGCCCAGCCCCAGCCCGCCAGGGGTCGGCGATGCCGCCGCGCTGCCCCGCTCCATGCCGCCCGGCCACTGCCCTTGCTCCCCGGGAAGCGGCAGCCGGTGCTGGGGGGAGGCAGCGGGCAGAGCGGCCGCTATCGGCGCAGCTTCCATCAGCACAGGATTGTGGGAGAATCCCTGCTCCTCCTCCAGCAGCAGCAGCAGCAGCAAACAGCAGCAGGGAAGAGGGAGACAGCAGCAAGAACCGGGAGAGTGGGGGCGGGGGGAGGTGGACAGACAGGAGAGAGAAGAGAGAGAGAGAAGGATCAGAGCAAGAGGGGCGGGGGAAGGGGGGTCAGTATGCAAAGAGAGGGAGGGGAGCAGGGATCAGAGAGAGAGAGAGAGAGAGCGAGAAACAAAGATCAGAGAGAAGAGCAAGGATTGGGGGATAGAGCAAAGACCAGAGGGGAAAACGCACAAGGATCAGAGCGTGTGAGGGACATGGATCAGTGAGAGACAGCGAGGAACAGGGATCAGAATAGGGAATAGGGACCAGAATGAGAGAGAAACTGGGATCAGAGAAAGGTAAAAAGTCCAAAGAGGGGAATAAAAACAGGAACTAGAGAGAAGTGGGTGGGTGGGGGGGGGGGGGGGGGAAGAGAGAGACGAGGTGAAGGAACAGGAGTCACAGAGGGGACAGGGATCAGAGAAGTGGATAGGATCAGAGTGGGGGATGGGCCTCTGGGCAGGAAATGGGACCAGATGAGCTGCAAAGACCTGCACCATTGTCTGGACCGCATCAATCAGGATCCTGATGGCAAAGCCACAATTGATCAGTACTAGTAGCATCCTTCACAAAGGACCATCTTGCTTAGAATTGAGAAACAGGAAGCAGAACCAAGAGAAGGAACTAATATTACCAGCATCAGGGGCAAGAAACACCAGAGATTAGAGTCATAGATATGCAGCGTTAGAAAACTGAGCAAATAAAAGGAACCAGCTTTTCCACCATCCTATAAGTAATGAGAACACCAGAAATGAGAACAAGAACATGGACCAAAATCTTCAGCATCCAGTAGCAGAACACACCGCACTCATGAAGAGCCAAAGTCCCAAGGATCCAGCAGCAAAGTCCAGAGCCCCCATATTCAGCAGCAGATGAACACTATCATTATTTAGCAACAGAAGTACTGTCCCCCTTATCTAGCAGCAGACAGCACAACTACTATCAAAACTACAAATAGCAGATCTCTGCACCACATTCAACACTAGCAGCATCAAGAAGCCCTGGTAGCAGGTGCCGCAATATTAGGGGTCCGGGCCCCCAACATCCAGTATGAATAGAGACTGGACATAACTAATATAACCCAGTCACTGGCCTGACAGTAGTGCATAATAGAAATACACATCTGTGAAGTTCTGCAGAACAGACCAGAATATGCCAAACCTCGTTGTCACTGAACCTGGTTGTGGGTTAACTACCAAGAAGAATTCAAACAAGGAATAAAAGAAGATTTATATTTGTCAACCTGAGAGTAGAGACATGAACTAGACAGTGTATAGAGTGACCAGATGCAGCAGCATACACCAAAGCAAGTGGTTGCACTTCAAAGCTGTAAAGCATTAAAGGGAATTCTAAAAGATGCTGCAAGTTTTCTTTCGGTCTTAGAACTCTAAGCATACAATCGTGACAAACAAGAATTCATGAAAGCATGAAGGTGTAGTGCTAAAATAATTTCTTGGATTATTTGCTATGTTACCTTTTGGGGATTAGGAAGAAATATTACAACTTTATCCATTTGGATGATTTTCCATGTGCTTACTTAATGTCATTACAGAGAACAGATTGTGGGACTAAATTGTGTTTTTTAAAAAATCTCAGTCCACAGTTTTGCATCTAAAAGATGCAATTTATTCAGCAAGGGAAGAATGAAATGAGTCAATACCCTGTGCAGGGTTGGTGACTGACAGCCCAACAGTTCTTGGATATGCAAATACTGCAGGTGAAGAGAAGTTGAAACAATGGAAATCTCCTGGGGACAGGAGTCAAAATAAAAACTATTACAAAAGTTTCTTGTAGTCCTTCAATGATGTGATTAAATGAGATCCATGGCAGCTTGTTTCATCATGGAAATGGGCCAAATCATCTGAAGCAGGATAATCAGCATTTCCCATCACTTGTTCAACAGCCTACAGTATATTGCACAGACATTATTTGACATCCTGGGAATCTTGAAATAGTTCTTTCCTAAGCAAACGCGCCTTTGTGTCAGTGTCTCATTAATTGTGTTATTATGGTTTAATGGCATATACATTGTTAAACAGATGATGAGTATTTGTTCATTTATAAATTGGATAACGGAGGCTTAGAGTATCATCAGTTGTGAACTAAGTCAATTAACTCTCTCCAGCAACAGACACAGTTGCACATTAGTTTTAACTTCAACTGGCATGGATCCGATTAGCACTCTGCTCTAATATTGTACCAAAGTTGTTGTAGTAGGCAGAGTGCCCTTCAGGTCAAAGCCTGTCGGTAGCCAGGTCTGAGAACGTATAGAGACTCCAAACACAAAACTGGCTTCGCAACTTCATTTGCAGAATCACTGCAATGTACACTTGCAGCTTTACTCTTCTGATGTTGAGCACAACAGTATTATACATATACTGCATTTATTTTCTCTGTAAATTTTATCTCAGACTAGAGCAAATGGCAAAGCAGCCTCTAAGCACAGATTGGTTAAGTGAATGGCAGTAAGCATTTTCATTTGTTCTCAGTTGGCAGGTAGAAAAACCTTCAACCCACTCAGCATTCATTCTACAAGGACACTGAATTTTAAGTGTGCTTTTGTACAATAGCCATACAAAGCATTATCTGAATTTCACTTTGAAAGATGATCTAATTTGGCAGAGTTGTACTAGCTATATTGTATTTTCTACTGTCCAAGAGGTTGTAGGTCTTCCTTCACTTCAACTACTATTATGGCAGTCTCAAACCTTTGCTTAGAAATGCTCAGGATGGAGGATAGATGGTGGGACACATCTCAGAAGTAGGCAGAAAATACTTTAAATTCAAGTTTAGATCCTACCACACAAGTAATTAGTCTATCTAATTAATTAAGCATTTAGCTGGCAATATTCCTTTGGCCTAATTTATTACAATAAATTAAATCCAATCTATTTTTATTAAAATAGTTCAAGCTTCCCTTGGGCCTAACTGGAATGCTTAGTTCCTGGGGACTTACAAGAACATGAGCATTTTTAGTAGCAGGCGAAGCCATTAAAACCAACATGCCCATTACCACAATCCTTAATCCCTCCTCTCTCTAAAAATGAATCCATTTATTTCTCAAGTCTATTTATATAGCATCTTTTTTAAAGCTATTTTTAGAAATCATACCTTGACTCATATTCCATGATTCTATACCTTATCCATTGATTACCCATCTGAAATCATTTTTGCTTCTTAAAATTTATCTATATAATCTTCCTTTTTTTTTGCACACAAGACAGTAATATCCTTAAAAAAGTTGGTAAAACTGATTTTTAACCTTTCAATCCATGCTGACATTTACTGTGTTACACATTCACTATTACTCATGTTATGTCAACTGGTCAACAGGTTTCAGCCATGTCCTCGATTTTATTTCAGTAAGCGAGTGATGCAGCCTCTTTCCAATCTTCAGCAATTTCTGTTAATTTTAATTATATGAAAGCTACACCATTTTCATTCTCCATCTCCTTCATCATGTTTACTTGTTTAAAAGTCTTATCCAAGACTTTTGTCTTGGCTTATAATTATGCTGGGATTTTCCAACTACTATTTTGTTTTCTTTGCCCAATTATTAATTTTCCTAGGTGCTTACTTTCTCTCGTTATTTCCCTTTCTCCCCTTACCTGTCCTTATTTTTGCCTCATCTTCTGCTTTTACTTGTCTCCTTTCTGCTATTTGCTTTTAGCTCTTAATTCAGCCTGTTGTTTTTCTCCTGCCTTTTTTTCAGTGCAGCTCAACTAGGCTCTCTCCTCCCAGTGGGAATGGCTTCCTGATGTGTAACAACAATAGCAAAGTTGAACAAAGAAGGTAAGCAATGTCTTATAGTGTTTATTTTACTAAGCAAAATATTTATTTGTGATGGAAAAAAGCATAACATACAATTTGTGTATAAAGACAGTCATTATAAAAGAAAATGTTTCCATATAGAATAAAATATAAACTTTTCTACTCCAGAAGGATACGATTAATGCTGATGCATTCAGTTAACCATTCCACATACATCATGTCAAGAGATATACAAAACAGCGCGTTAAAATTACACACTTGCTCGGCCAGTTGGACAATATGGGGAAATACAATACTGGTACACTTCTGGACTGCCACAAAATATTGCCCTGAAATTCTGGACCATCACAGCCAGACTGTGGAAATTCCACTGGTCCTACATCCAACATGGAATTTTGGACTAAGCTCAGAATCAATTCAAATAAACTGAAGAACCACAGTTTAAATGTTTGCTGGCGCTTAGATCAGGATCATAAAAATGAATGGGAATGACAACAATAGCTTTAGATTTGGAGACTGATGTCTGATAATAACAACATTATACATATCTGTACAAATATCAGCTGTAATCAAATTGCACTCTTTAAAAGAGATGGGCAAAATACATGAAAATTGTTAAGAAATATTTTCCTCAGAAACCTGGGAAGTGTGGAGGGAGGTCAAGAATCCAGGACATTATTCAACAGATCAGCAGTCTATATTGCAAACAGTGAGCCAACAACTAAACAAACCAATCATTTTCATCTTAATGGATACTTCTGTAAAAATACGTAGCGTATTCCTTTCTTTGCACTGAATGATTTTGTACCCTCGGAACATTTTCCTTGTTAAAAAAACACTGCTTCTAACTTTTGTATTTTTGAACTTATAGTATTGGCATGACAATGTTTGAATATTTTATGGCCTTTATGCACAGGTGCTCCTTCAATCACTGCAAATTGTCAAAATGGTATTTAGGAGAAAGGATGTCACTGTATAATTCTGACAGCAGTGTGCAGCACAAATTATTGGAGAGGAATGTTAAATAAAGAACGCTGAAAACCAGAAATATAAGCAGAAAATAAAGGGAAATATACAATGGGTCAATCACTCTCTCTCCTTCATTTTCTGCATGTCCAGTGACCATGTATTCAGATACCAAAATTAATTGTTCACAAGTTTGCTAGCTAGCACACTTGCAGATGAAATTGTCAAGAGCAGAAATATTGGAAGTGAGTTCTTTTTAAAGATTTTCTGTGCTCATTCTTTCCAGCAAAGTCAGAACTATTCTCAGAGAAATAGAAAACAGAAGAGGAAATATCACATGTTTGAGATAAGATTCAGCACAACAACCACAAGAGCTGATACACATTGAACATTTTCAGAATCAAGAACCCATTTTTAAATTAATTCATTAGAGGTCTGGCCTCTAATAGATGTAGTAATATTTCAGTCAACAATTCTACATATGCTTACATTGGAGTCAGTACAGTGAATGTTCACTAGATTGGTCCCTAGGATGAGAGGCTAAGTAAGTTTAATCTACATTCTCCAGACTTTAGAAAAAATGAGACGTGCTCTCATTGAAACACTGAGGATTCTGAAATGATTTGACATGACAGAAATTGAGAAGTTGTTTCCTCTGCCTGGGGAATCTTGAACATAGAGCACTGTTTCAGGATAAGGCAATGATCATTTAAAACTGAAATGAGAGAAGAAATTTCTTACTCAAAAGACTATGAATCTTTGGGATTCTCTATCCCAGAGGTTGAGAATGTTCTATTATTGAACATATTTAAAGCTGAGACAGATAGATCTTTGGTTACAGGATCTGGGGGAAGTAGAGTTTAGTTTTCATTTGTTCCTATTTCTTATGTCATATTCTCTTGAAGCCACCTTCTTCAGCTATCTGACTAGAGGCATCATTATCTTCCAAGGACTTAACATTTCATTTTGGTATTTGGGATTTTTTAAAAGATTATTTTGCAAACTAGCACTTTAGTGGTCTGAATTAATTTTATTACCAGTTGCTTATAATTCAAGTAAAAATTACACAGTCAAAAACTTTCAATCTTAAAAATATATTGCAATATACCGAGGCTTCAATCTCAGCTAACCATAAATTTGAATACACCTTCATTTTCTTAAACATTCAAATAAAGTTCAACTTTAAAATTTTATTGTGAAAACTAGTAACCTCAATCACTTCAGCTACTTTAACAGTCTTTTGGACTGACTTTTTGCATTTTGATATAGGGAGTAAAGTACCAACTAACTCAATTTTTGAAACAGTCACTAATAAGACTTGGTCTGATTCAAAACCATTTTACTGCTTGTAAGCACTTGGATGCTGATTATTTGATTCTATCTTACATAGCTACCAACTGTGGATGGTAACATTTAAGGAACACAAGGAATTGGCTAGGGGTTAGCTATTTTAAAAGCATCCAGATTGTAGGGAAAAAGAGGGAAGGAGTTCCACAGATTAGCAATCTTGGGAAGGAGTGAGTTAGAGTGCAGTGGTAATGAATTCAACAAATAAGGCTATAGGGTGGGAAAGTTTGTACAGTTAGAGGAAAATAACTTGTTGAGTGATGGGACTTGTACCTAATGAGGAATAAAAAGAGAACATTTCAGAGCAGCATGGACCATTACAGTATTAATAAAGTAGGAAAAAGGTGAAACTGCAGCTAGAAACAAGTTTGAGATTTTTTTCTAATAGGGTGTCAGAGTAGGAGTGAGGTGTCTTTAAGAGCCAACTCTGAGAAAAATGGAAAAGAAATATTGCTACCTCAGTGTACTGAAGCTGACTATAAAATATGGGAATGAAGAGGTCCAAATTTTGTCTGCCGCAAACATCAAACACTGAAGCTCTTGATAATCAGGCTAAGATTTCTTTTTGACCTTTTTGGTAGTTACGTAGCAAAAAGTACGAAGCTCACTTACTGAAATTCTATCCAATATTGCTGATACATAATTGTTAAAATGCAAGTAGCATCTCTTTGGAATCACGATGTGTCCAAGTCTGCTAATGGAAGATCAAAACTAAGTCAATCTTCTACACATACTTGATCATCCAGCAGATGAGCTAAAGACTTCAGGGTGCTGCTGATGCTCAACTAGTCAGTCAGGTTTATTAATGATATCTGGAGGAGTGGATTGTTCAAAGCGAAGAAAGATTCTTCACACTTGATTCCATTTAATTCTGCAGTCCAATCTAATTATTGAGAGCGTGACCCTAGATAGATACACAGAGATGACCAATTTTCTATGCTGGTACACTACATGATTTTATAAAATTACACTTTAGCAGTATCCTGGAAAATATTTAGTGATTCCTAAGCCTTGATTTTTGCCTGGTTCCAGCTAAGGTTTCCAGACTTACTTGGGTGTAGATGTCCTTCAAGAGAGGGGACTGTTACTCCACATCAGGCAAATGGTAATTTTAAATGCAAGAGCACTGGATGCTGGGAATCTGAAATTAAAATATTAACTCAGACACAGGTCTAGTAGCATTTGTAGAGAGAAAAGCAGAAGGTGGAATTTTAGAAAAAAAAGACTAAGTTTCAGATTCCAATTGAAAACCCATCTGCTTCTCCCCAGAGAAAGAAGCCAGTTTTCTCTCCAGTTCTTCTCATACTTTGTCAAAATAAAAGCAGGGGGCATGTTTTGTGCCATCATTCCTGAAGAGCAGGACCTAAAGATGCCGGAAAGCTCGACTAAACAAAGATCTCTAATTGAAGTTAAATACCTCCTCCTCTCCCATCTTGGCCTGCTAGAGAAATCACCATGGCCCTTGGCCCCTCGACCCCCTGCAATGCACGACAATACTCGCTTAACCTACTTACGGATGCAGTCAACCTCCATCATTTCACTCGTCCCCCCTCTCCACCGCCTCCCCCCCCCGCCGTCCCCACAGCACTAATGGGATTCCCCAAAAGCCCTGCCCCTGGCCCCAGACACTACCACTTTGTGGCATTCCCAAGCATGAATGGCACTGTCCTCGCACACTAAGGCAGGGGGGGGGGGGTCCCTCTATCACCCAGACCTATACGCACCTCCAAGCCCCAGACACGGTCACAGTGACTGCTTTTGAAAACCAATGATGAAGGTACGAGTATGGAAACCATATGACGGCCCAGAAGCAATGGCATGAAGCTATTTATGAGTATTTAAAGTGATGGAAATCAGATTCATGCCCTACCTTGATGTGAACCTAATTATGAAGTCGGCAGAAAACTACATCCTGAGACTTCCCCCAAAGCAAATCCCATTATCGTCCTTTTGCAAGAATAAGGGACTCATGAATAGTGCTGGAAAATCACCTGATTTTAACTCACTCAAAATCCCTTTCAATTAGAGTTAAAATCAGGCCTGATTTCAGTGACCCACCTTCAGAACCATTACCTCTGCTTCTCTCTGCACAGATGTTGCCAGGCCTAGAGTGTTTCTAGCATTTTCTACTTATATTTCATTAACTCCATCCATGTGGATTTCTCATGTGTCACAGAATGTTATTATGGTAATGGCTTTCTTCAGGTCAAATGTTTTTTTATCTTTATAGCAGGCTTATTAACTAGAAGATATTGAACAGATTGATGAAGTCAATTAGACTGGAAAAAAAAGTAATGTCTCTGAAATTTCTGTCTTTTAATCACATCAACTGGACCCCAATGCAAATAATGAAGTAACTGAAAATGCTCTTTCTTGCTCACTCTGTCATCAAGCTGATTTCCACTCTAGAACAGAAACTGGGGGCAATCCGACCTTGGCTGTTTCTGATAGCCCTGACATGCTTCTATAGTCATCAGGTAATTGACTGAGGAGGAGTTGGGTGTTTCAGTAGGGGCAGTTCCAGCCACTAGGGAGGGGCTTATATGGGCCTCAGGACATTCATAACCACGAGAGTCCCCTCACCCTTGCCACATCACCACCATGTAGAGACTACCAGCTATGGAGTCAGACATTTTAGGAACTTTCAAGCAGTTATTTGATAGGTACACAGAGTACACCAGAACGATAGGGAGTGGGATAGCTTGATCTAGGTTTTGGACAAAGCTCGGCACAACACAAGGACTGAGGGGGCTGTACTGTGCTGTACTGTACTGTTCTACGTTCAATGTATGTATTCTATTATTAGGCAACCTTGTTACAATCATTGGAAAGTATACAGTGTTCTAGAGCCATCGAGTAGTCAGACATTGTGTTTTGAATCAGACAGTCTGGATCTTGCTGCACACATTTGTTGTGATACTGGAGGACTTTCTGTCCAGTATATCAAAGCTCTCCTCCTGTGACCTCCATTGTGCAAGTTTACAATGCGATGCTGGTTCAGCTAAGGGAAGGCCTGTTCATTTCACTGCACTCACCAGCCAATGAGTACTGAACAATAACGAATTATGGCAAAATCAGCCCATGAAAGAGGCCAGATGGTTCCAAATGTCACCCCATAAGTGCAGTATGCTCATCCACTTTGCAATTATTTCTAGGTTGGGTGACTCTGATAACAAAAAAAAATCCAATTGGACCTGCTCTGTATCCTATTGACACTAATTTCAACATGTTCCTATCAGCTTTACCAATATCCGCTATCCTTACTTGGTCTGGCCTACATGTGACTCCAGACCAACAGCAATGTGGCTGACTCTTAAATGCCTTTTGAAATGACCTGGCAAACCATTCAGTTCAAGGACAATTCAGCATCAGTAATTAATGCTGACCTTGTCAGCAATATCCACATCCCATAAAAGAATAAATACAATTCCAGAAACCATTTCCAGATTAGCCAATGCCAGGGTAAAACGATCCTAGCATTGCCCTCATAACCATTTTCGCATGCTTGCATTTAAGCATGGATGTGGACAGCTGGAGAAATGGTTTGTTTCCGATTTTTGGACTTCTGTAACTGGCCACCATACTTCCCTCTCGATTCCAGAGTGTTCGTGCCACCACCCAGCCTGTTCCCATAGACCAGATTAAATTCTGTCGACCTTCACTGACCCTGTTTACCAGCCACACCGCTTTAGGTAGAAGCATTAGCACTAAATTCTGTTTCTTATTCTCTTGTCTCCATTTTGCTAATGAAATGGTTGATGGTTTTAAAAAATCTGGAATCACTCTTTTGACAGCATCTTACACAATAGAAGGACCAGATAATAAAGGTTACTTTGCATTCAGTAATTACAAACTGGCAGATTTTAAGATTTATTTCTGTTGCAGATGCGAGGAAAACTCTAACCGATATTGTTTAAAATGAGTGTAAACACTTGTGCCATCTAATGGCAGCATGGAGCCAAGAATTTTACAGCTCATTGTGTCTATGCGGGCTTTCCACCACATCAATGAAACAAACAGTTATGGGCATTGTGGTCATCCTATGGAAAAGTCACTGAAGAATACGAACTCTTTAATAAAAGGCTACTTAAGGATGTCACTGATCTACCTCTGGTTGTTGGGCTGTAGCTTCAATTTTTGCTCAGTCAGAGGAACACTGAGCTTTGAAGGACCATTGAGGCACAAAAACTTTAAAGCAGCAGTAAACATTTACAATAAAATTCTGGTTGGATATGTCAGCAAAGGCTAAATCAGGAACTACATGATTTGAATGCTGTACAGATTTGTTATGAAATCTTGATTAAAATACAAATGCAAAAACTTAGTAAAAAAATTACTATGACCCAAGAACCAAAAGACTAAAGCTACATAGTAACAAAACATGTAAAGGTCCTCAAAACTGTCAGCTGTGGAAGACATCAGGCTATCCCTGCTACTCAATAAGGAAGAAAGGGAACCAAGGGTTTGAGGTTATGAAAATAAAAAGGTATCAGAAAATGAGGATGAATCAATATCTCTGGTTCTGAATCTGTGAAAGGATCATGTCCCAAATGATAGCAATATTGCAAATGCGTAGAACATTGAGGACAAATTGACAGTACATTTCTATCAACTCAATCAAATTCAGACTAATCTTTTCTGCTGGTTCAGAAACCTGGAACCATAGCCCAGAATGAGAGTCATCCTCTACACACATTGGAAATAAATGGACAGAGTGAGCCTGAAAGTTTAAAAGAGCAATCAATGCAGGAATGAAGACTTGTGTTTTATAACTCAAGTTAACTCAATACATATATAGTTATTAATTTATATAAATTAATGTTCAGTAAGTATGTTTGCAGTAAAGGAATACAAAGAATAACAAAATTATCTGATCTTTTTGCCCGTAGTGGCTGTTGATGACCAGTCGGAGTGGGGCATTATAGAAAGGGACTGCTTTCTTTGAATAAGAGGAAAAATACCACCTTATGATTTTTTATGATGTTGTGTTGACTCTTCTGCCAATATCAATGGTGGTTCCATTAGTCCCTACACTTGGAAGGTTCCTAAAGATAAAGCAAGATGCAAAAGTGCAAATTAACACATACATAGCTCAATAAAAACACAAACGCAATCTGGGGAAAAAACATTTACCATATGGTCAATGAATAAATTGTACAGATAATGGAACTTCAGCTGGGCAACAGATGCATAGGGTGAAATATTTCAGAAAAATTGCATTTGCAATAACTACCCTGGAAAAGCAGCTTGACACTTATGGCAATCTCCTCATTATCTATAACTAGAACTGAGCCTGATCATACATAGATTTAACTGCCACAGGTCAGGGAGCTGGTATAGCCACAAATTGAGGAACAGGCTGGGCTAAGTGGAAAGAAAAGTGCAAATGATTTAGTGCACTGAACATTACAATACGGTTCAAGAGAATGTTAAGGAAGTATCACAGCAGGTAGTACAAACAACACCCTCTAATCATAGAACATTACAGCACAGAACAGGCCCTTCGGCCTTCGATGTTGCGCCGACCAATATAAAAAGCAATGCCCCTCCAAACTAAACCATTCCCTTCTCTTCCATATACTTATCAACTAAGCTCTTAAACGCCACCAAACTTGGCGCATCTACAACTGCTGCAGGCAGGGCATTCCACTCCCGAACCACCCTTTGGGTAAAGAACCTACCTCTGATATCCGTCCTATAACTATCACCCCTTAATTTAAAGCTGTGTCCCCTCGTGCTAGCTTTCTCCATCCTAGGAAAAAGGCTATCACTGTCCACCCTATCTAAACCTCTAATCATCTTATATGTTTCAATAAGGTCTCCTCTTAGCCGCCTTCTTTCTAACGAAAACAACCTCAAATCCCTCAGCCTCTCTTCATAAGACCTGCCCTCCATACCAGGCAACATCCTGGTAAACTCCTCTGTACCCTCTCCAATGCCTCCACATCTTTCTTATAATGTGGGGACCAGAACTGCACACAATACTCCAAGTGCGGCCGCACTAGAGTTTTGTACAGTTGCAACATGAATCGGTTAGCAATTCCAAGTTTTTGGAAACCTGTTCACACCCATAGCTCCTGTCATGAGATGTTACTAAAAACATCAGTTTGGTTCAATAAGCACCACTGACTCTGGAATTTGTGAGCCTGAGTCCCATTCATAGAATCCCTACAGTGCAGAAGGAGATCATATGGCCCATCGAGTCTGCACTGATTTTCCGACAGAGCACCTTATCCAGGCCTTATCCCTGCAATCCTGCGTATTTACCTTAATAATCCTCCAATTATACATCTTGGGACATCAGGTGGACATTTAGTAGACCCTCCACTGCAGTTTTGAATACTGCATTTTCAGAAGTGCCACCCTTCAAATGAAAGATTACACCATTCGTGGAAATCTTTGAAGAACAGTAATATCCTGAATGACATTCTTCCCTTGACTTACAGCAGCAAAATAAAGATGTCACTTAACCTGTGGCAGTTTCTTGGCTCTTGCTGTGTACAAAATGGCTACACGTTTGCCTATATGACATAAGCATTACAATTCAAAGAATGCATTTTGCAGAAAATGCCCTAGATCTGTTTAAGAAAGGTGCTAAACAGCTAAATAGATAGATATTTTATTTCCCAACCTGCTTCCCTCACCCCATGATTCCAATGGTGTGATACTTCCTACTGCGAGAAGGACACTTGAGTACTGCAATACTAAGAAACAACAAATCACATAACATGGGTCTGACATTTTTTGCTATTTCTAAAGCTGTCAGGTGTACACATTGGTGCTTCAGGTTTCACTGTTCTCGCACAGTAAGTTTTCCATTTCTCCTCCCCTTCCCCTGAAATACTTAAATGAATTCAGTGATTGAAAAAAAATAACCAAGTCAAGAATGTGCACCATACCGTTGTGACTGGAGCTCTATCAGGACTGAATTCTCTGTTCTTGTTTCATTTGCTATTATGTATTCTTCTGCTGGCTCCTGTGTGTGTGTGACTGCTTCCTGTGCTTGCTGCTTCTGTGCTGAACCCCTGGCTGTGAGGAACTGTGCCAGTCGTGCTCTCTCTCTAACAGATTCTGCTAATTTTTCCCAGGCATCTGTCGACATCACCGAACTGAACTCATCCTCAAAGCCAGGGTGCTCTTCATAAAATAATAAATGCCTTGAGCGAACTGTGGAAAGAAAAGTGACCTGAATTTAAATCCGCATTTATGCCCTTCACCACATAACCTGCCAACATTTGTCTTCCGAATGATTCAGGTTGTCTCAAAGGATAGCTTTGAACATCCATTATACTGGCAAAATACCAGATGTTGATTACAACAAACAAGAAGTCAAGGATTTGAACAGGAGTCTGCAAGATTATCAGATCTTTGTCTATGTGGATTAAGGCATGTTAAGTGGCATTCAAAACTGTGTATTCTAGATTTTTCTGTTGGCATTGATTTACTACATAGGCACACAAATTAACCAAATTGGAGGAAGTGATAACCATTTTGCTTTTGGTAGTTGGCATGGTTTCTTGAAAGCTAACATGGCTCCTAGAAGTTAAGATAGGAGATGCACAGAAAGCCGTTAATATTTGAGGCAATCCCCGGAGTAAGCAAATATACAATGCAAAATTTTAAAAATAGTGCTCCATGATGATGATGCTTTTTGTTATAATACCACAATTCTGACAAAAGTAAATCTAACCAATTCAAAAGAAACAAAGTAAATCACAAAATTATTTCTCATTCATTAAGAAGTAACTATAGTAATGGTCAAGACATAGGATGAGATTTACTGCTTCTGTTTTCAGGGGTGGAAAATTCCATTTGAGTCCCAAAATGGCTTTTATGCTGGCAGGACTTTTCAGCTTTGCAAGTCATGATCCCCCAATTAAATAGAGTTAAATTTTATTAGTTCCTCCTGCTGGTTTGGTCATTCACGTTGACACACTCCGAATCCTGACAGGTCTCTTAACATCCATCAGGCAAACAGAATCTGCCACCTACGAGAGATGCACAGATGAGTATAGCTTCTAGTCGGGAGAGCACCATGCTCAGGCAGTGCCCAGGCATTACTCAGGCAATGCAGTGAGAGGGTGGGGCATGTTACATTTGATCTTTTGAAAACACATTACTGGCAGAATAGGCTCACAGTGCAACAATGGGTCCCGCCTCTTAACATTTTTGCCCGACTGGCTAAAAATATGGCAGAGGAAACTGTCAACGGGGCTGACAGCTTCCAATCTGTTTTCCCTGCCCACTGTGCTATTCTGCAGAAAAATGAGAAAATTACGCTCTTAGTTACTAGACAACTAGTGTTAAACTCCACTAACACAGCAGTGCCTGACATATGGTGGAGGCATACATATGATAAGTACATGACAAAAATAAGACCAAGTCTGAAACAGAACTCGCAATAATAGTAGGGTAAAAATTTGTTTTGAAGCGCTGCCTGCTTGCCATCCTCAAGAGGGCAGGAATTCTTGGAGAGTTGTAAGACTGGCAGTTGTTACAATGATGGAGGAATTTAAAATTGTAAGTACTGCAGGGAGACCAGGCGCCAATGTAGGAAAAAGAGTACATGGGCAATGAGCAGGATTTGGCACACAATAAAGATGCCAGCATAGATTTGGGTGAACTGAAGCTTATGGAGGGTAGTCACTCTCCAGGAAAACACTGATCACTGATTAAAGTTTGTTTATCCCCCCAAAAGAAAAAGAAGTCAAACTTTGTTAACTCTTTTCATAATTCAAATGCTCAATACTTAAAATCATTGTTGTTGTCTGACCTTGTGGGCAACAGTTTTCAGAATGGGGAATATAATAGCAAGAGGGGAAATTAGGGAAGTAATTTGGATAGAAGTTAGGAATAAACAGAAAGTTTTAATGGAATAATCATGGAAATGCCTCGATACCTCAGACAAGAGGAATAAACTACATACAACTAAAAAGCACTGGATTGAAAAGGTGCAACTTGAATGAGTTCTTAACAATGTGAAGAACCTTGTGAATTTATCCACATTAGTTACAACCAGTCACTTTTCCAATTGTCTGAATTCCTAAATCTAATTCAGATGTTGCTGTAGGTGAAAAGGCCAATAATTCATACCATTTGGATAGAAGACCTAATGATCACAATGTGCATGACTTAAACACTGGGCATAATTTTCTTAAAAGTGGCTGGGATTCTCCCAAAAAATTCTAAGTGTCAAATTTGCATAAAACTGAAGTAACTCTTGCTGTTTTTTTAAAGCAGGATTTTCAAAATAAGCCTGCTACACACTGTGCATTGCAAGTGCAGTAAGTAGTCTCACAACACCAGGTTAAAATCCAATAGCTTTATTTGGTAGCACAAGCTTTCAGAAGTGTCACTATGTTTACAAACAGGACACTCAGGACACACACACACACACACACACACACACGTTTGAAGGTCGAGTGAGGAGTTGTGTTCACAAACAAGACATAAATAGACACACACACAATTTACAAGATGACTCACATTTCAACCATCATCTTGTAAATTGTGTGTGTGCGCGCGTCCTGTTTGTGAACATAACTCCTCACTCACTCATCAAGGAATGACACTCCGAAAGCTTCTGTTACCAAATAAACCTGTTGGACTTTAATCTGGTATTGTGAGACTACTTACCCCTCTCGCGAGAATCACTGGCCATATCAGGATTATCACTGGAGAATTACAGCCATTATTTTTAATTTTCAAGAAATTGTTCAAGTTAAGACATTTTTCTGCCCTTAGCAAACAATATTGATTTCAGTATTAATCACATTTTGCTCCATCAGCAATCTCAATGAACAATTCAATTTGCAAATCTGCAGGATTGTCGAAAATACATAAGTATACCTAATTGTAATTAACTGGTTAGAATGTATTCATTTCCATCACAACAATTGCATCCTCTTCCAGCTAGCTAACTGCACTACTGGAGAAAAATCAAACGTGAGCCCAGAATGAGGAGCATTACAATTGGAGTCAGACTATAGCAGATTGAGTTGCATAAATCATTTGCAAGAACCGAGTACTGCCCGCATTCCAAAGGTCATTAAGCAAAAGCTCCAGAATGCTTAGCCACACCACTGTTCACAACCTGCAATCAAACACCTTTGAGGTGCAGCAGAGTTTTATAACTAGATACTGGTGAAAACTTAGTAAAAAGGTTAAGCATCACACCCAATCTTTATTTTTGACCTATGTTAATGGGAAGGCTCAAACATACATTTGCAGTTCCCACACTGCTTTACATTATAATAGAATCATAGAAATCCTACAGTACAGAAACAGGCCATTCAGCCCATTGAGTCTACACCAAGCACAATCCCACCCAGGCTCTACCTCCATATCTCTACATATTTTACTCACTAATCTCTCTAACCTAACCATCTCAGGGCATTAAGGGCAATTTTAGCATGGCCAATCAATCTAACCTGCACATCCTCAGAATGTGGGAGGAAACCCACAGACACGAGGAGAATATGCAAACTCCACACTGACAGTGACTCAAACCAGAAATCGAACCCAGGTCCCTGGAGCTGAGAAGCAGCAGAGCTAACCACTGTGCTACTGTGCGCCCAAGAAGTATGCTAGTCAATAAAGCCACAACCTTTTAATCGATCTGCCCAATTAGTCCAGATTGTGAAATTCTGTTTATTTATATTTTCATCTGACCATATCAGCAAATGTTATGTTATGTTACAACATCCAACAGGTTCCCACATACCGTTTTTTATTCCTTATCATATATCCTTTGTTTCCTAGCCAATTTTGTGTACTAGTTGATTTGTTATTACCTTTTCCTCCCAGAGATAATAATAAGATGGAACAGAAAACAAGAGTAACTGACAGATGTAACAAGTGAAAACTACATCCAGTTTGAAAAGGTGAGTGGATCCAAGACTAGTATTTTAAATTTAAATAAGGGCAATTTTGTGAACAAAAAAGGAATAGGGTATTAGGCTAGGGATAAAACAATAGAGAAGCAATGGTAGACATTTTAGAGATCATTTCAGGGTATGCATATTTCTGCTTTAAAGAAAAATTCTAAAAGAGAGGAGCCACCATCCATGGTTAACTAAAGTAGTTAAGGAAACAGCATGTAGTTGCACAAAGACAAGAGGCAGGGCAGAGTATAAAGAGCAACAGAGAAAAACTAAAAGGCTAATCAAGTGAAATAAATTACAGTACGAGAGGAAGCTAGCTAGAAATCTAAAACCAGATAGCAAGAGTACCTATTCAAAAAAAGGAAGGAATAAACAAAGTGAGTGTTGGTCCTCTAGAGTGAGAATTGGGAGCTAACAGTCAGTAATAAAGAAATTCCAGATGAAACGAACAAATATCTGGCTTTCGTCATTGTAGAGTACACAAAAAAATCCAGTAACACCTTAAATCAGAAGGTGGTGGGGACAGAGGAACTTGGTGAAATTACAATCACTAGTGAAGAAGTACTGAGCAAATGATGGAGCTGAGGGTTGACAAGTTTCCAAGTCCTGGGTCTTAAAAGAGTTAACGAATGAGATAATAGATGTATTGGTGTTAATTTTCCAAAATTTGCTAGATTCTGGAAAGGTTCCATCAGATGGAAATTAGTAAATATGGCCACTCTCCAAGAGAGGAAGGAGGCAAACAAGAAAATATTGGCCAGTTAATTGGACGTCTGTTGTGAAAGGTGTTAGAACAAATCATTGAAGAGGTTATAGCAGGGCACTTAGAAAAATTCAGCATATCTGGGATGAGTCAGTATGGTTTTATGAAAAGGAAATCATTATGTTTAACCAATTTACTCGTTATTTGAAGGAATAACATGCAGTAATTGAGGGGAGCTGGTAGAACTACTGTACTTACATTTCTAGAAAGCATTTATAAAATCCAGCTCAAAAGTTACTGCAAAAGAAAAGTTCATGGAATAGAGGAAGTAGCACATTAACCTGGATTTCACATTGACTGACTGGGAGAATGATGTAGAGATGCTGGTGTTGGACTGGGGTAAACTCAGTAAAGTTTTACAACACCAATTTTAAATCCAACCAATTTATTTGATAGTAAATCTGTGAGCTTTCAACACTATGTACCTTCGTCAGGCAAATGCAGTGTTCTGATCTGCAGAGGCACTCGTATCCACACAGACAGTTACAGATTGCTGATTAGAATGCGAATCCTTACATCTAACCTGCTATTCAAGTGTTAAAGTGGCTAACAACGTGTGTGAAGGGAATCCTGAGCATTGGTTAGAGAATTGTGTATTTTCTCCAGACAGCACAGTAAGTGAGGTTTTTGCTAACCCAGGCAAGTTACGGGGGTTACAGATAGTGTGTCATGAAGCCAAGATCCCTGTTAGGACCGTCCTCATGTGTGCGGAGCTTGGCTATCAGTCTCTGTTCAGCGACTCTGCGCTGTCGTGTATCACGAAAGCCCCCTTGAAGAACATTTACCCACAGGTCAGAGGCCAAATGCCCATGACTGCTGAAGTGTTCGCCCACAGGAAGGGAACTGTTTTGCCTGGTGATTGTTGAGCGATGCTCATTCATCCGCTGGAGGTGACAGACACCTCCAGACGCTGAAGGATGCCCTCGTGAGAACAGGATATGGTGCTCGACTCATCAATCGACAGTTCCAACGTGCCACAGCGATAAACTGCACTGACCTCCTCAGAAGACGAACACGGGACAAGGTGGACAGAGTACCCTTTGTTGTCCAGTACTTCCCTGGAGCGGAGAAGCTATGACACCTTCTCTGGAGTCTTCAACATGTCATTGATGACGATGAACATCTCGCTAGGGCCATCCCCACCCCACCACTTCTTGCTTTCAGACAACCGCACAACCTTAAACAGATCATTGTTCGCAGCAAACTACCCAACCTTCAGGAGAACAGTGACCACAATACCACACAACTCTGCCACAGCAACTCTGCAAGACATGCCAGATCATAGACATGGACGACATCATCAAATGTGAGGATACCATTCACCATACTCTTGCAACTCGGCCAACGTTGTCTACCTAATACGTTGTAAGAAAGGATGTCCCAAAGCATGGTATGTTGGGGAGACCATGCAGACACTACGACAGCGGATGAATGAGCATCACTCAACAATCACCAGGCAAAACAGTTCCCTTCCTGTGGGCGAACACTTCAGCAGTCATGGGCATTCGGCCTCTGACCTGCGGGTAAATGTTCTTCAAGGGGGCCTTTGTGACAAACGACAGCGCAGAGTCGCTGAGCAGAGACTGATAGCCAAGTTCCACACACATGAGGATGGTCTTAACAGGGATCTTGGCTTCATGTCACACTTTCTGTAACCCCCGTAACTTGCCTGGATTAGCAAAAAACCTCACTTACTGTGCTGTCTGGAGAAAATACACAATTCTCTAACCAATGCTCAGGATTCCCTTCACACACATTGTTAGCCACTTTAACACTTGAATAGCAGGTTAGATGTAAGGATTCGCATTCTAATCAGCAATCTGTAACTGTCTGTATGGATACGAGTGCCTCTGCAGATCAGAACACTGCATTTGCCTGACGAAGGCACATAGTGTCGAAAGCTCGCGGATTTACTATCAAATAAATTGGTTGGATTTAAAATTGGTGTTGTAAAACTTTACTGACTGGGAGAAAACAGACAGTATGCTAAATGATTCTTTGTCTGATTGGTAGGATATTGACCAGTGGAATCCTGCATTGGTCTGTACTCTGTACTCAACTTTTTAGAATTTACATCATTGCCATATGAGGGGAGCAAAGACATGGTAGTTAACTTTGCAGACAACAGAAAGATAGATAGAAAAATACATTGTGAAGACATTTTAGACAGAATTTTCCCATCCTGCTCGCCATAGGAATTGTAGAAGGCAGGACACAGACCATGAAAAGGTCTGTTGGCTATGGGCAGGATGTTCTGATTTTGGGGCACATGTAGCTGGAAAATCCCACCCACAAAGTTTGCAGATCAATATAGAAATAAGTTGGTGAGTGGACAAAAATCAGACAAGTAGATATAATGTGGGAAATGTAAAGATGTTCACTTTGGCAGGAAGAATTAAGTATTATTTAAATAGAGAACAGGATCTAGGTCTTTTTGTGCTTGAATCATGAAGTTAGCATGCTGATGCACCGTATAATCAAAGTGGCCAATGGAATGATATCCTTTATTACAAAAGGAATTAAACATTAAAGTAAGGATGCTTTACTTCATTTGGGCATTGGCGAGACCACATCTCAAATACTATGCAATTCTGGTCTCCTTATTTAAGGAAAGGTGTAAATGAACTGAAGGTGGTTCAAAGGAGGTAAACTAGATTGACAGCTAGAATTGGTGGATTGTCTTCTGATGTAGGTTGGAAATGCTAGTTGTTTCAGAGTTTTATATAAGTGAGGAGTGACTTGATTAAAGTATATAAAATGCTCAACAGCATTGACAAAGTGGACATTAAAAGAATGTTTCCTCTTGTGAGTGGGTCCAGAACTAGGGAGCACAGTTTCAAAATATGGAGTTACCCTTACAGGTTAGAGAGAGAGGAGAATTTTTTTTTCCCCTCAGAATTGTGCAACTTAGGAACACTGAATCAGAAGACATTGGAAGCACAGTCATTGACTATTTTTAAAGGCAGAGGTAGATATCAAGAATCTTTTAGGCAAGGGAATCAAACGTTATCAGCAGTAGTTGGGAATGTGGAACTCAGGAACCGAACTGCCATAATCTTACTGAATGGCTCTTACTCATATGGTGGTCTGTAAGATAATTGATCCTTGATCTATGCTCAGATCCCAATAACTAGTGATTATAAGTATCAGCTAAATAATTACTAACTTATAAAAGGAGATTTGCTAATAAGGTTGCTACTAATTCCTGTTTCAAAACTTAAGCAACATGGTTCAAATAGACATTACGGTCATTTGCAATTACTTGTCTCTACCTTACCAGTGGCTGCATATGACTCCTGCGTAGAATCCTGGACAGGCAGGACTGTTTTTGTCACAGAAGATGAGAATGGATCAAATTTATTACTGAAACTGCCCAGTGCAATGGCAAAACATAGTACCACAATCTGCAAAGGCAAGAAAAATCAGATTATTAGAATTATCAAGAAAACGTGTATTACTTTTGATCATAACAGAGACCTCAATAAATTTACTGATTTAAAAAATGACAATTATTTGTATAGAACAAGTTTCAACTGCTGTCTTAGTTAGATGTGATATTGCAGTCCATTCCTAATGCAAATTATAGGATTTAACATTTTGATGACTAAGCTTCTACTGATATTAAAACTGCTTTGTTCAAATTGTTAGATACATTTTAAAACAAAACTGGCTTCAAATTATTAATGAGAGAAAGCTGTAGTTACTTTATGAAATGGGCCAAGAGGCGGAAGTGCTGAACACTGGTTCACTTAATATTTTAGTGTATCTGATAAATAAAATGTTGGTAGGCCTGGCCAACACATAGCACAGCACCAATGAACAGGTATTTTGTGTCAGTCTTCACTGTAGAAGAAATGAGAATATCTGAACAGAACATAAAAACTAGGAGGAGAAGTAGGTCATCTGGCCTTTTGAGCTTGCTCCACCATTCAATAAGATCATGGCTATTCCTTTTGTGGATTTAGGTCCATCTACTTGCCCTTTCACCATAACAAGAGGTAAAAGGGAAGGAGGAACTTAAACAAAAAAATCACAATCACGAGAGAAATGGTACCAGAAACATATTAGATCTAAATACTGGTGAGTCCCTTGGATGCAATAGCCTGTGTCCAAGGATCTCAAAAGTAGTAACAGCAGAAGAGTCTTGGCCTTTTGGCTAAGATCAAGTGTAGTATCAACATGCTGCGCTTGAAGTCATTAGGTTACATTTCAGCTTCGTTTGAAGCAATTTTTAAACGCGGCCTCTTGGTCTTTTGGCTAAGATGCAAATGAGATCAAGCCTTCAAGGAGGAGCTATGTCTACTTCAATTAGTCTGGATCATGTAGATCAAGCCCAAGACAGGAGGTGAGAGCCCTGTCTTGTTAGCTTGGATCAGGAATGTCTCAACTTGAAACTCTGAATTGGACTTGATTGGGTTGAATTGGAATGAAAATGAAACAAAAAAAAAAAGTCGATACATTGGTTGTGATTTTCCAAAATTCTGTAGATTCTTAAAAAGGTCCTAGCCGACTGGGAAACTGCAAACGTTACAGCGCTCTTGAAGGAAGGAGGGGAAAGAAAACAGGAAACTACAGATCAGATAGCCTAACAGCTGTCAGAGGGAAAATACTAGAATCTGTTATTATGCAGGCAACAGCAGGATATTTAGAAAATCATAATACAATCGGGCAGAATCAATATGGTTTGTGAAAGGGATATTGTGTTCAACTAATTTATTTCCACTCTTTAAGGAAATGACAAGCAAGGTGGATAAAGAGAAACTTGTAGCTGTTGTGTATGTAGATTTCCAAAAGACATTCAGTAAGATGTAAAAAGGTTAGCACAAAAGAGTGCAATGTATAGGAGTAACATATTGGCTTGGATAGAGAATTGATTAGATAACAAGGAGCAGCTGTATAGGGCCTTAGTTAGATTGTTTCTACATAGTTTTGGAACTCCTACTTGAGAACATAATCACAGAAGTTTAGAGAAAGTCCACGTAACTAAACTCTGGAACATAGGAGTTTACTTATAAGGAAAAGGTTGAACAGATTGGATTTATTCCCACTCAGGCTTACAGTATTGAAAGATGGTCTTAGTTGAACATAATTGCTCTGTTCTCGATTAGTTAATTTTTTGATATGCTATTTTACCTGATGTTCCAACTCAGACCAGGTGAGATTCAGGCAGTGCAACATGTTTTCGAGGCCCAGTGTTAAAAATACAGAAGAGACCACATCCCCTTTATTATAGCACCAGCTGCCATAAGTCAGTTTAAATGTTCCATTAGTGCCCAATGGAGATAGAGAAAATCAGTGATCAGCAGGGACAAACTGGAGATTAAGGAAGGTGTCAGATCGGAGGCCTGGTTTTGGTGAGTTGGAGGGATTAGTCAGGGCTGAGCATGAATGGGGGAGTCCTGTTTAGTTTGGGTGGTACGTGGGGATCTGTGGGGAGTAAGGAGGAGTCCTACAGAGGCTGAGTCTTGGTCTATATAATAGTTATCTAGATGATAGATGTGTTTTTTTTATTCTTCTAACTTCTTTCTAGAAGGTGTAACCTAGTCAGAATCTCTGGGCAATTGCTGTGCAAACATTATCTGTGAACCTCCAAGTGGGGTTTTCTAGCATATGTTTAGGATACTGCCCATTCCAGTGCTGGGGAGCTTGGAGATTATGGGCCAAAGACTCTTAAACTGATAAAACAGGGTGGATTCTGAGAGGATGTTTCTCTTGTAATGGTGAGAAAAATAGAATAAAATTTAAAAAAATAAGGATTGCCCATTTAAAACAGATTTTTTACCTCAGGTTTGTTAGCCTATGAACTTCTCTTCCTTAAAAAGCAGAAGATACTGGTTCACTGAATATATTCAAGATTAGATAAGATAAATATTTGATCCATGAGTGAGTCAAGAGTGACTGAGAGCAGACTGAAAAGTGGAGGCCATGAATCAGATCAGGCACAAACTTACTAAATACCAGAATAAGCTACTCCTGCTTCTAATACTTGTGTTCTTGTGACAGAGGGGCTTCAAAATACTTAGATAGGGTAGAAAAGTCCATTCTTTATTCACAGTCACCCAAATTCAACATTTTTGATAACTAAGTCGCCACTGATATTAAAATTGTTAATTTAAATTGTTAACTATACCTTACTACAAAAAAAAAGGCTTCAAATTATCATTAGCTGCAGGAATGTTACTACCGGGGCATGGTGGTAGTGGTTAGCACTGCTGCCTCACAACGCCAGGGATCTAGGTTCGATTCCCAGCTTGGGTTACTGTTTGTGTGGAGTTTGCACATTCTCCCCGTGTCTGTGTGGGTTTCCTTTGGCTCCTCCAATTTCATTTATTGACTCTGTCTACACTGCAAAGCAGCCAGCACAATTTATGACTGCATGCACCCCAAACATTCTTTCTTCCACCTTCTCCCATCAGGAAAAAGATTCAAAAATCTGAGGACATGTACCAACCAACAAATCCTTCCCCAGGGTCATTCATCAGACCAGAATTTAACTGACTAGCCTCGGACCAGTTAGAGGCTTAAAATTCCATCCCAAACCTCTGTTTGCAATCTATAAGGTGCCAATCAGGACTGCAATGGAATACTTTCCACTTTCTGAATGAATGCAGCTCCAGCAACTTTCAAGAAGCTTGATACAACGTAGGACAGAGCAGTCCATTTGATCTGTACTCCATCCCGCACCTTCAACATTCACTTTTTCTACTACAGATGCACAGTAACAACTGTATGCCATCTACAAGGTGCACTGTAGCAACTCATCAAGGTTCTACTGACTGCACCGTCTAAACCCATGATTTCTACTATGAAGAAGGACTGTAGCATTCATTCAATGTTACTGGATCAAAACCCCTGGAAATCCATCCTTTACAACATTCTTGCAATTCCTATGCTCCTTGGATAATAGTGGTGGCTAGAAGGCAGCTGACCACTCCTTCAAGGGAAATTAGGGACGGACATTTTTTATTCTTGCCAGCAATCCTCTCAGGGTGGCACAGCAGCACAATGGTTGGCACTGCTGCTACACGGCACCCAAGTTTGATTCCGGCTTGAGTCACTGTGTGGAGTTTGTACATTCTCCCCGTGTTTGCATGAGTTTCCTCCGGATGGTCCAGTTTCTTCTCTCATTCTGAAAGACATACTGGTTAGGTATATTGACCCGAATAGACACTGGAATGTGGCGACTAGGGGAATTTCACAGGAACTTCATTGCAGTGTTAACGTAAGCCTGACTAATAAAAGAGTGACTGAGAGCAGACAAAGTGTGAGCAATTGCTAACAATAAAGTAATGAAATGGGGCAAGAGATGGAGGGCTGTTGGGCACCTATGCACTAATAATGTTTTGAAAACAGGTCTATCAGGTGGCAAAACAAAGTGGTGGATGGATCTGGCCAACATGTGACACAACACCACCTGCTAGCCAGAGGCCTATAACTAGCCGCATTAACATACCATTTTTCCATTATAAACGTTAATAAAAAGCTGGAATAGTCTATGATTCTTAAAAAAGTTTTATTTACTAGAATGTACTGGATACGACGGACTTCAGTTAAGAAACTGGAATTGCTCTTCTGAGGGCAGAGAGGCTTAAAAGGCAAATTTATTAGAAATGCTCCAAATTATGAGGGCTTTTGAAAGATAAAAGACAAGAAACTGTTTCTAATGTTGGTCACCGAGAACAAAGGTAATTGGCAAATCTCAAGGAGGAGATGTGAATTTTTTTGTGCAGCAAATTCTAATGAATGCATTGACCAAAATGAATGGTTGGTGAAAATAGATTCAACATCTTTCAGAAGGAACTGGATTTCTTTTTTCATTCATTTGTGGGACATAGGCCTCGTTGGTTGGCCAGCATTTATTGCCCATCCCTAGTTGCCCTTGACAACTACAGATGGCAATAAATTTTCATGTAGACAGGAAAAAGAAAAATCTGCCATGACCATTTGGATATTTCTTTCAGAGAACTGGTAGAGGCACAATAGACCAAACGACTTCCTTCTGAGCTGTACTATTTTGTAGGCTGTATTTTCCTGAAGCAAGAAAAACAATTGGGTTCCATTAACAGATTGATAAAGCTCAAGTCTAAAGGCTGTGTTATACAAAGCATTGACTAGACACTATTTGGAGTATTGTATGCTGTTTTTGCCACCTAAATCACAAGATTGATGGTAATGTCTTTGCGAAAATTCCAGGAATTCTATGGGAATTTTAATTATGAAATAAGATAACAAAGTTACAACTGTTTTCCTTGGAAAAAGAGGAGAATTCAAATTAATACAAGCTTTCAAATTTTAAGTGAAAGCTGAACCTGACATACTGATGGTTCAATATCTGAATCATTGAATGTTTCAAAGAGGGGATAGATAAATTTCTAATTAAAACTGGGATAAAAGGAGCATGGAGAATAGGTGGATTTGGGAACAGAATCATGATATGATTGAATGGCAGAGCAGGCTCGAAGGGCTGAATTTTCCAACTTTTGCTCTTAATTCCTACGTTCCCATTAAGTCAGATGGTGGAATTTAAATCCAATTAAAAATCTGGAATTGAAAATTTAGTCTCAGTATTAGTGATATGAAACCATTATTGGTTACTTTAAAAGTCCCTCTGGTTCGCTGATGTCCTTTGGGGAAGGAATTTTGCCATCCTTACCTGGTCTGGCCTACATGTGACTCCAGGCCCAGAGCAATGAAATTCACTTTTAACTGCTCACTGAAATGGCCTCCCAAGACACTCAGTTTAAGAGCAATTAGCAATGGGCAACAAATGCTGGCTTTGCCAATAAGATCCCCTAATCCACGGGAGAACAAATACAATTTCAAAAATATGCATCTAATAATAGCTGTAAATTTTAAAGAGCAGGCTTTGGATGAAGGAGGAAGAAAGACTAGTCCTGAGAAATATTGAAATAATTTGGGGGACAGGGGAATATTAAGAAACAAACTTAAGCTCAAAAATGGTTAATTTTGCACAACAACAGGTTGTGTAAATTGAGAGCATCCGAAGTCATCAACATGATCAAGAGGGAAACAAATACAATTTAAATTTCAACGGGGCATTTTAAATAACCATCAAAAATTGGCTTGTTTATAGTTATATGCTACAGAAGATAAAGTTCATCCACTGAACAAAATTGGAACAGTTCGGTATCTAGTACAGTAGAAATGAGATATTAATAAATGAAATCCAAATATTGAACTCTCAATTATCTTGAGTGACAAATTGTTTTAGCATGGATTCTCACCTTATGACTGGACAACAAGTGAAAACATCTGACACTGTGCAGAGATGATGTGGAGATGCCAACATTGGACTGGGGCAAACACAGAAAGAAGTCTCACAACACCAGTTTAAAGTCCAACAGGTTTATTTGATAGTAAACACCACTAGCTTTTGGGGTTTGCCCCTTCATTAGATGAGTGGGAGTTCTGATCAACCCGTTGTGAGACTTCTTACTGTTCAGAGGGCCAAGGAACATTTTGTTACCTTATTTAACACACAAAAAGAAGAGAAGGCTATTTGCAGGATCTTTACATGATTAAGATCTGATCACAGCTACCAATTAGGAAAAGCTCAAATAATTCAGGAGGCACATTTACTTTATGCAACATTAGAGGGACCAACATTACAATGATTTAAATCCCTTAAAAATGCATTCTCTTTGTGACCTAATCTTATTCATCAGTGGAGGATAAGAATGAAGAAGAATTTTCAATAGTTTATTTTCATCAATATATTGATAGTAGGACAATCTTTGATTTTACCATTAAGCATGTGCTGGTTTGTGTGCTGGCCATCTTGCAGGGTTTGGGTACCTTCCCTGCCACCAGGGCCTGGAGTCCCTGCAGCTGCTGGAGCAAAGATCTGAGGAATAAAATATCATTGTTCTGTTAGACAATTATAATAAAGGTTTGTGTATTATAACCAATATTATGAATATTAGTTTTCCAATTTAGATTTTCACTTCAAGATTAACTTTCTGAGAACAAGATACAGCATGAATATGCATCCACCTGAGTGAATCCAACGGTTCAAACTAGGCTTTCTTTGTAGAAGATAGGAAACTCTGTGCCAGCTTTATGTAAGACAAAGCTGATAGGCACAACATTAATATTAAAAGCTGACAGATGGCAGTACTGAAGGATGAGAATGGGGTCAGACTAAGAATGCATAAGTTCAAATGCTAAAAAACCCCGCATTAATGCAGTGGATGAGAAACTTCCAGTTACACAGAAAGATGAGAGAGGGAGAGAGAGATTAAGTTATTCTCATTACAGCAGAGAAAACTAAGGGAATTTTAAGTGGAGAAACATTCCCACAAGCATGAGAGTTGCTAACAAGAGGATGCAGATACAAAATAATTTACAAAAGAACCAGGTTATGTGGTGGGGAAAAGAGGAGAAATTACTTAGGTAATTATGACGACATGCAATGCACTCTAAAAGAATGATGGCAGAAAATTCAACAAATGAACTGGATACAAACTTGAAAAGGGAAAAAACTGCAAAGTTATGGGGAAAACCACGAAAGTATAGAATTAATAACAAGCGCAAGCAGAACTGCCTCAAGTGCCAGAGACCCGAGTTCAATTCACCGTTGGAGTTTGCACATTCTCCCTGTGTTTGCACGGGTTTCCTCCAGGTGTTCCAGTTTCCTCCCACAGTCCAGATGCAGGTTAGCGTGATTGGTCATTCTAAATTGACCCTTTTTTTTGGGGGGGGGGGGGCGTGGTTTGAAGCAGGGAAAACATTTGGAGGTTATGGGGATACTGGTGCAGCTTCAATGGCCAAATGGCCTCCTCCTGTACTGCTGGGGTTCTATGGTTCTATAAAATGTTAGCTTTAAGGTGCATAAAGAAAATTTTTAGAGTGGTTGTGCAACACAATTTTTTTTTTTTTAAAAACAGAGATTGGTAAATATCCAGAACGTGCTGCCTGGGGAAGTAGTGGAAACATATACAATAGCGGCGTTTAAGGGGAAACTACACATGAATAGGATGGGAATGGAAGTATACAAACTCGATAAGTGCACACGTTTCAGTTTAGGGAGGCATCATGATTGTGCAGCTTGGAGGGCCGAAGGCCTGTTCCAGTGCTGTACTTTTCTTTGTTCTAATTGAAAACTCTCTCCAATGAGCCAGCACAAAGAATGCGGAGGCAGAATTTTCAACCTCTGTTCTTGATGCACAAGAATGGCAAATTGAGCAAGAGTCTGAAAGCACATTTATGCCAGTGGATTTGCTGGCTCAATTGTCCCTGCCCCCTGCCAGTGACAGAAAATCCCATTATAACGCATGTGCACATGATTAGCGAGCCTGCCTGCTGTAACATTCCACACACTGGAAAGTCCATTACCCCCACCTTTCCCAGCAGTGTGGCATCATGTTGGTGGGATTTATAATAGGGTTGTTTTTTTTTTACAAAAATGAGGAAATGGCAAATAGACTATACCAAAAATTACGGCAGGAAAAACCAGCAGTGCAACAGGCAGGCCACACACAGCTTTTCCCTCCCCAATTAACACTTGTAGTAAAACAAAAGAGAAAATTTCATCCAATGGAACAAATAATCATCTGTGCTGTAAGATTCATTAATTCTACCATTTAGGGAAGAAAACTATATGGTAACTTTGAAACTGTGATTCTCTTTTAGTCTAAAACAGGAAATAAAGAGGTCTTACAGAGACACAAGCTATTTCAATAGCTAAGATTATGAAAAAACAATAATTTTTTTTTTAGAGCAACACAGCACGGGAAACAGGCCCTTCGGCCCAACGAGCCCGCGCCGCCGTCATAACTATATAGTAGCAATTCCATTATCATAATATAAATTTAGGTTATTCCTAATATGGAAGACTCTCACTATAGGGACAATTTGTTTCCCAATCAGCCTAAGAGCGAATTTTTGGGTTGTGGGAGGAAACCGGAACGCCCGGAGAAAACCCACGCAACCACGGGGAGAACGCGCAAACTCCCGCAGACACCGGCCCAATTCCAAGTGTCTGCACAGCCACATCGATAGTCTCTGAGCTGTCATGGTGCCCTTCAGATGGTCCACATAAAGCACTCATTTACGACATGAAGTACCAGGCACCCATGAATCAACATCCAAGAGCTGTCCTCGCACCACCTGCCGAATGCATGCTCATTGTTGGTCAAGTATGGACCGAATTACCTGTGGGGAAAAAAAAGCCGTAGTTAAACAGTCCTACTATATCCCTCTATCTGCATACCGCTCATGTGGCTGTCCAAGAGACCCTTAAACAGCCCTAGCGTGCCTGCTCCCACCACCTTACTCGGCAGTGCATTCCACACCCCCACTACCCTTTGTGTGAACAACTGCCCTCTAATATTCGTCCTATACATAGCCCCCCTCACCCTATGGCCATGACCTCTCGTCCTATCCATTTCTAAAGGTGGAAAAAGTTTACCTCCATTTACTCTATCTATACCCCTTATAATCTTATACACCTCTATGAGATCCACTCTAAGCCGACGTCTTTCAAGGGAAAACAACCCCAGTCTATTTAATCGTTCCTCATAAGACAGTCCTTCCATACCAGGCAGCATCCTGGTAAACCTCCTCTGCACTCTCTCCAAGGACTCCACATCCTTCCGATAGTACGGCGACCAGAAATGGACGCAGTATTCCAAGTGAGGCCTAACCAACGTTCTATACAACTGCAACATCAAACTCCTACTCTTGTATTCTATACACTTTTCTATGAAAGCTAACATACTATACGCCTTCTTTATCACCTTCTCCACCTGTGAGGACACCTTCAGAGACTTGTGAACCTGCACCCCCAAGTCTCTCTGCGTCTCTATGCTACGTATAGTTTTACCTTTTATCCTATAACTCTCTTCTACATTTTTCCGGCCAAAATGCATCACCTCGCATTTATCTGGATTAAATTCCATTTGCCATCTATATGCCCAGTCTACCAACCTATCTATGTCCTGTTGTATTGCCTGGCACTGATCCTCTGTACCCGCCAATCCAAGCATCTTAGTGTCATCAGCAAATTTGCTGATCTCACCACCTACCCCAACTTCCAAGTCATTTATGTAGACCACAAATAGAAGAGGACCTAGTACTGAGCCTTGTGCCACTCCACTAGTGACAGGCTTCCAGCTGGAAAAAGAGCCTTCCACTACTACCCTCTGTCTCCTCCTTCCGAGCCAGTTTTCGACCCATCTACATACCCGACCCTGTATCCCATGCGCCTTCACCTTCTCTATCAGTCTACCATGGGGAACCTTGTCAAACGCCTTACTGAAATCCATGTAGACGACATCAACAGCATGTCCTTCATCAACTGTTTTTGTCACTTCTTCAAAAAGTTCCACTAGATTTGTAAGACAAGACTTCCCCTTGACGAAGCCATGCTGCGTATCCCTGATCAGATCGCAGTGCTCCAGATGCTCATACATCCTGTCCCTGAGGATCCTCTCCATTAGCTTACCTATAACTGAAGTCAAGCTCACCAACCTATAGTTCCCTGGGTTATCCCTCTGACCTTTTTTAAACAACGGTACTATGTTTGCTATCCTCCAGTCCTCTGGGGCCTCACCTGTGTCCAAGGAAGAGACAAAGATTTGCGTCAGAGGCCCAGCTAGGTCTTCCCTCAACTCCCTTAGCAGCCTGGGGTAAATGCCATCAGGCCCCGGAGCTTTATATGTCTTTAATGTTCAATATCAGCGCATATAACCTAGATGTCAAAGCCAACAGACTAATGTATTAGAATTCTCCAACCACAATGATCTAAAGTTTGAAAGTGAGAAAGAAACATAGACATGCAGCAGCAGGGTGGGCTTTTGACAGGAGCACTATTCATCAAATCCCTCCAGGGTACAATGTCATCACCAAGGGTATTTGGTAAAAATTACCGCTGATTTGAGGTGAAGAACAAATTTGCTTGACTGAACTTCTATCAAGTGGTGAGGGAATCAACACAATGAGAATCTGGCTTCTGCAGTGATCCCTCCTTCTGATACTGTCCAGCATCTGGGTTCCAGTCATACAGACACATATCATTGGTAGTATTGGTAGGAGGGATCACTGCAGTCCTTGTGGTTTCTTTAATAAAACGGAGGTTGATTTCCCCCCCTCTGACAATTGGCACAAAAACACTGAGGAATACCTCACCTTATAATCTATAAAATGTGCGTATGAAGTGGTGTGACTTGCACTTCAGCAACATTTAGTGGTTAAATACAAAATAAATCCCTGACACTCACTCTAAAATCAAAACATAACAATCTATTTATCTAACTAATAGTTAGAAGGTGGCAATAGCCTAATGGTATTATCGCCAAAAACTCAGCTAATATCCTGGGGTCCCAGGTTAGAATTTCATTACGGCAGATCACTACAAAGTCTCAATAAAAAAATGAAGCCGGACAGACCACCTGACAACAATCTAGGTAGTGGGAAAAACTATTAACCCAGGAACTCAACCAATGCTCTGGGGATCCACGTTCAAATCCCAACATAGCAAATAGTGAAATTTGATTTAAAAATATGGAATTAAAAATGAAACCATTGTTGTCATAATAACCCATCTGGTTCACTAATGCCTTTTAAGGAAGAAAATCTACTGTCCTTTCATGGTCTGGTGTACACGTGATTCCAGACCCATTGTCCTTTGGAAGTTCAAGGGAAATTAGGGATGGCATGGCTAACAGCATCCACATCCCTTGAAAGAATTAAAAAAAAAATATTGTGAGAATTGGTTTTGTTATATAATGTAGGTACCTGGGCAACATTGACAGGAAAATGATTGGATGCTAATCAGATGTGGGTGCTGAGATAGATATGTGAGCAACAAGAAATGACAAGATAGGAACCAGCGTATTACATGGTGGAGACAATGATGTAGTGTTATTATTGCTAGACTATTAACCAGAAACTCAGCTAATGTTCTGGGATCCTGGGTTCGAAACTTGCCACATACCTGGTAGAATTTGAATTCAATAAAAAAAAATCTAGAATTAAGAATCTACTGATGACCATGAAACTATTGTTGATTGTCAGAAACACCCATTTGGTTTACTAATGTCCTTTCAATGAAAGAAATCTGCCATTCATATCTGGTCTGGCCTACATGTGCCTCCAGAGCCATATCAATGTAGTTGACTCTCAACTATCCTCCAAGGGCAACAAGGGATGGACAATAAATGCTGGCCAGCCAGCAATGCCTATGCCCCATGAACAACTTTTTAAAAAATTAAACAACAGAGCAAATAAATCCCTTTGAACTACAGTGCACTCCATTATATTGCAATAGTTGGGGTCCATAAAATGTTATCGCGAAAGTGCAGGATCGTGCTAAATCAGAGTTCAAGAAAATCCCTATTATTGCTCTATTTAATGTTCCTAAATTTCAAAATGCCATTTACAATGAACTCACAATACACACTTGGAGAATAATAGTATTAGAACATAGAACAATACAGCACAAACAGGCCCTTCAGCCCACGAGTTGCGCCGATCACATCTACCAATCCACAGACATATCTATAACCCCCTATCCCTATTCTTTTCCATATACTCATCCAGAAGTCTCTTAAAAGGCCCCAGTGAGTTTGCCTCAACAACCTCCAACGGCAGTCGGTTCCATTCACTCACCACCCTCTGAGTGAAAAACCTACCCCAACATCTCCTTTGTATTTGCTTCCCTGCACCTTGAATCTGTGTCCTCTCGTAGTGACCATTTCAGCTCGGGGAAATAGTCTCAGAGTCCACCCTATCTATCCCTCTCAACATTTTATAAACCTCTATCAGGTCACCTCTCAACCTACGTCTCTCCAGTGAGAAGAGTCCAGCTCCCTCAACCTATCTTCATAAGGCCTGCCTCCCAATCCAGGCAGCATCCTTGTAAATCTCCTCTGAACTCTCTCAATAGCCTCTACATCCTTCCTATAAGGAGGCGACCAGAACTGCGCACAATACTCCAACTGGGGTCTGACAAGAGTCTTATAGAGCTGCATCATTACCTCCTGACTCCTAAACTCTATTCCTCGATTAATGAAGGCCAGTACACCGTACGCCTTCTTGACCACTTCCTCCACCTGCGAGGCCGATTTAAGAGTCCTATGGACCCGGACCCCGAGATCCTTCTACTCTACAACACAGCTAAGACCCCTACCCCTTATGTTGTACTCCTTAGAACATAGAACATAGAACATAGAACAATACAGCACAGAACAGGCCCTTCGGCCTTCGATGTTGTGCCGACCAAAATAAAAAGCAATGCCCCTCCTAACTAAACCATTCCCTTCTCATCCATATACTTATCAACTAACCTCTTAAACGCCACCAAACTTGGCGCATCTACAACAGCTGCAGGCAGGGCATTCCACTCCCTAATCACTCTTTGAGTAAAGAACCTACCTCTGATATCCGTCCTATAACTCATACCCCTTAATTTAAAGTTGTGTCCCCTCGTGCTAGCTTTCTCCATCCTAGGAAAAAGGCTATCACTGTCCACCCTATCCAAACCTCTAATCATCTTATATGCTTCAATAAGATCCCCCCTTAGCCGCCTCCTTTCTAACGAAAACAACCTCAAATCCTTCAACCTCTCTTCATAGGACCTGCCCTCCATACCAGGCAACATCCTAGTAAACCTCCTCTGTACCCTCTCCAATGCCTCCACATCTTTCTTATAATGTGGGGACCAGAACTGCACACAATACTCCAAGTGCGGCCGCACTAGAGTTTTGTACAGTTGCAACATGATGCTGCGGCTCCTAAATTCAATCCCCCTACCAATAAAAGCTAAGACTCCATATGCCTTCTTAACAACTTTATCCACTTGACTGCATACTTTCAGGGATCTATTGACACATACACCAAGATCCTTCTGTTCCTCAACACTATTAAGAGCCCTACCATTAGCCCTATACTCTACACATTTATTGTGCCTGCCAAAGTGCATTACCTCACACTTTTCCACATTAAACTCCATTTGCCACCTCTCGGCCCAGCTCTGCAACTTGTCCAAGTCACTCTGTAAACTAAAACACCCCTCTTCACTATCTACCACACCACCAACTTTAGTATCATCTGCAAATTTACTGATCCATCCCTCAATACCCTCATCCAGATCATTTATAAAAATTACAAACAGCAGGGGCCCCAAAACAGACCCCTGAGGCACACCACTCGTCACCGAACTCCACGATGAATATCTCCCATCAACCACCACCCTCTGTCTTCTATCTGCCAGCCAATTCCTAATCCAATTAGCTAAATCACCCTCTATTCCACACATCTGCATTTTCTGTAGAAGTCTTCCATGGGCCACCTTATCAAAAGCCTTACTAAAGTCCATATATACTACATCAACCGCCTTACCCCCATCCACCTCTCTGGTCACTTTCTCAAAAAACTCAATGAGGTTAGTAAGGCATGACCTACCCTTCACGAAACCATGCTGACTATCCCCAATCAATTCATTTCTCTCCAAATAACTATAAATCCTATCCCTAATAATTCTCTCCAATACCTTGCCCACCACAGAAGTAAGACTCACTGGCCTATAATTCCCAGGAAGGTCTCTCTTCCCCTTCTTAAACAATGGGACCACATTCGCTATCCTCCAGTCCTCCGGAACCACACCCGTAACCAACGACGACCTGAAGATCAGAGCCAGAGGCTCTGCAATCTCCTCTCTTGCCTCCCAGAGAATCCTAGGGTAAATCCCGTCCGGCCCAGGGGACTTATCCAACTTCAAACCCTCGAGAATTTCTAACACATCCTCCCTATCTACTACAATACTCCCCAATTTGCAACCCTGTACCTCAGTGCTCTCCACAGCTACATTTCCAGCACTCTGCGTGAATACCGAAGAGAAATATTTATTCAGTGCCTCGCCAATCTCTTCAGGCTCCACGCACAACTTCCCACTGCTATCTATGACTGGCCCTAATCTTGCCCTAACCAATCTTCTATTCTTAACATATCGAAAGAAAGCTTTAGGATTCTCCTTAATCCTATCAGCCAACATCTTCTCGTGTCCCCTCTTAGCTCTCCTCAATTCACTTTTTACCTCCTTCCTAGCTAATCTATAGCTATCCATTGCACTAACTGAGCCTTCAAGCCTCATCCTGACATAAGCCTCCTTTTTCTTCTTAACCAGCAAATCAACTTTTTTCGTACACCAAGGCTCTCTTACTCGTCCATTTCCTCCCTGCCTGACAGGGACATACTTATCAAGGACTCTCAGCAGCTGCTCCTTGAATAAGCACCACATTCCAGATGTTCCCAGTCCCTGTAGTTCCCTAGTCCAATCTACGCACCCTAATTCTCTCCTGATGGCCTCATAATTACCCTTCCCCCAGCTATAACTACAGCCCCCAGCTTCATGCCTATCCCTGTCCATCACTAAGGTGAACGTAACCGAATTGTGGTCACTATCACCAAAATGTTCACTAACTTCCAAGCCTAACACCTGGTCTGGCTCATTGCCCAGCACCAAATCCAATGTAGCCTCACCTCTAGTTGGCCTATCTACATACTGAGTCAAAAAACCTTCCTGCACACTCTGTACGAAAACTGACCCCTCTAACGAGCTAGAGCTATAGCTATTCCAATCAATATTAGCAAAGTTAAAGTCCCCCATCACAATTACCCTACTACTTTCACTCCTAATCAGAATTGACTTCGCAATCCTTTCCTCAACCTCTCTAGAACTATTAGGAGGTCTGTAAAAGACTCCCAACAGGGTGACCTCTCCTCTCCTGTTTCTAATCTCAGCCCATACTACCTCAACAGACAAGTCCTCATCAAACTTCTTTTCGATCACCGTGATACAGTCTTTGACCAGTAACGCCACTCCTCCCCCCCTTCTACCCCCTTCTCTACTCCGACTAAAGCATTTGTACCCCGGAACCTGCAACATCCATTCCTGTCCCTGCTCTACCCAAGTCTCTGAAATGGCCACAACATCGAAGTTCCAGGTACTGGTCCAAGCTGCAAGTTCCTCCCCCTTATTGCGAATACTCCTTGCATTAAAGTATACGCATCTCAAACCATGCTCCACCCCACCCGTACGCCGCTGTGTTTTACAACTCTCCTCTATAACCCCCTTACTCTCATCCCTCTCAGCACCCCAACTACTTAGGATCCCACCCCCCCCCCGAATCAGTTTAAAGCCCCCATCATAGCCTTAGCAAATTTTCCCCCCAAGATATTAGTCCCCCTCTGGTTCAGGTGTAGACCATCTCTCTTGAAGAGGTCCCACCTATCCCAGAATGAGTCCCAATTGTTAAGGAACCTGAACCCCTCCCTCCTGCACCATCCACGCAGCCATGAGTTCAAACTATCCCTTTCTCTGTTCATCTCTAAACTATCCCTTGGCACAGGCAAGAGTCCAGAGATAACCACTCTGCCTGTTATGGACCTAAGCTTCCACCCTAACTCCATAAATTTCTGTTTAATATCCCCTTCCCTCGTCCTACCTACATCATGTGTCCCCACATGAACAATGACTTGGGGCTGACTCCCCTCACCCTTAAGAATCCTAAAAACCCGATCTGCGACATCCTGGACCCCAGCCCCTGGGAGGCAACACACCAGCCCTGAGTCCTGTTTATTACTATTTACCCTCCTATCTGTCCCTCTAACTATGGAGTCTCCTATAACTAGGCCTAATCTCTTATTCCCCCCACCCACCTGAGCATTCTCAGCAGTCTCACCCCCAGAGACCTGCTCCCTTTGGTCAGCTCCAGTTGATTCTTCCTCAACTGTAGCCTCCAAGACAGAAAATTTATTTTGGAGGGGAACAGCCCCAGGGGATTGTCTCCCCGATTGCTTCTTACCCCTCCTCCTAATAGTTACCCAATTATCACTTATAGGAGTTACAATCTCTTTGTTACTCCTGCCTATATCCTCCTCAACCTCGCGAATTACTCTGAGCCATTATTCCTGCCAAAATGGACCACTATACATTTATCTGCATTGAAGTCCATCTGCCACTTCTCCGCCCAGTCTCGCATCCTGTCTATGTCTCGCTGCAACTTTTGGCATCCCTCCAGACCGTCCACAACACCACCGACCTTTGTATCGTCGGCGAACTTGCTAACCCATCCCTCCACTTCCTCATCCAGGTCATTTATGAAAATGACAAACAGCAGGGGTCTCAGAACAGATCCCTGGGGCACTCCACTGGTTACCGACCTCCATGCAGAACAAGACCCATCCACAACCACTCTCTGCCTTCTGCCGGCAAGCCAGTTCTGGATCCATGAGGCCAAAGCCCCTTGGATCCCATGCCCTCTCACCTTCTCCAGAAGCCTTGCATGTAGGACCTTATCAAACGCCTTACTAAAGTCCATGTACGCTATGTCCACCGCCCTTCCTTCGTCAATGTGTTCAGTCACATTTTCGAAGAACTCAACTAGGCTTGTAAGGCATGACCTGCCCTTGACAAAACCATGCTGACTATTTTTAATCAGTCCAAACTTCTCCAAATGTTCATTTATCTTATCCCTCAGAAGCCTCTCCATCAGCTTACCAATCACTGAAGTCAAATTCACCGGTTGGTAATTTCCTGGACTATCCCTGTTCCCTTTCTTAAAGATAGGGACCACATCCGCAATCCTCCAATCCTCCGGAACCTCTCTCATTTCCACGGACGAAGCAAAGATTATCACCAGGGGTTCTGCAACCACTTCCCTCACCTCCCACAATAACCTGCGGTACATCCCATCCGGTCCCGGCGACTTGTCTATCTTGATAAAATTTAACAGGTCTAACACATCCTCTTTCCTAACATCCACATATTCAATCTTTTCCGTATGCCGCAAACCTGCAGTGCAATCTCCCAGTTCACTTTCCACCGTGAATACCGAGGCAAAGTACTCATTAAGCACCTCTGCCATATCTTCCGGATTCACACGGACTTTTCCCCCTTTACCTTTTGTAGGCCCCATCCCTTCTCTTCTCAACCTTTTACTTTTCACATATTTGTAGAAATATTTCACATATTCTTGGTATTCTGTCAATAATAGAGAAAAGCTGCTCTTATCTCAAGTGCTGCTTCACTTTTCAGAGAAGTGGTGGATTCCACAAAGCCGCTATCAGTGTTTTGTAATTTCACACTGAAAGAGGAGCTCTTTAGTGAGTGAGTACATATTTCAAAATACTGCGCATTCTTCCTATGCTTGCGTGGGTTTTCTCCGGGCACTCCAGTTTCCTCCCACATCCCAAAGATGTGCTCTTAGGCTAACTGGCAATATAAATTCTGCCTAAATTGTCTCAAATTTGGTTTTTAATCCATAGATCTATAAACACAGACAGGGATCACGGGTAGAGGTGGGAACATCGGGATGACGGCGCGGGCTCATTGGGCCGAAGGGCCTGTTTCCTGTGCTGTTTTGTTCTTTGTTCTTTATATTGTCCATTCATGTACTTAAGATCATTTTCTCAAATAGATAGATATCCTCTACGATATCTGTTTAGGTTGACAAACTGAAAAGGGTCCAGCGATTCATCACAATGTGTCCGAATTCACGCTAAATCAGGGTGCGTAAAATCTGGTTTATTGTATTAATTATTCCCCACTAAAACAAGATTTTAGAGGTATGCTGTTCCAATTAATAAACTTCCACTCATTAACAAAGATAGAATTTAGTTACTCTTAAAATTACAATCAGGTTGTGTGTCTACTGGAATAGTCTATTGATTCTTTTGCCTTTTATACATTTGCTATGTAGATGGTGCTTTCTGTAAGACAGATGAAGCTATGAGAGCCAGCAATTCTCCCGTTCTTGAGAGCTGTGAGCTTTTCTCTTTGGTAGATGGCAGTTGCTCTCACTTTTTGACCCACTTTCCCCTTCTTTTATAACTGTGAGCATTATTTCCTACAATATGATTGGTCCTAGGTTATCACCCAGGTTGATAGGGTTGTTAAGAAGACGTACGGTGGGTTAGCTTTTATTGGTAGAGGGATTAAATTTCAGAGCTGTGAGGTCATGTTGCAACTGTACAAAACTCTGGTGCTGCCGCACTTGGAGTATAACATACAGTTCTGGTCGCCGCATTATAAGAAAGATGTGGAGGCATTGGAAAGGGTGCAGAGGAGATTTACCAGGATGTTGCCTGATATGGTGGGAAGGTCTTATGAGGAAAGGCTGAGAGACTTGAGGTTATTTTCATTAGAGAGAAGGTGGTTAAGAGGTGACCTAATTGAGGCAAACAAGATGATCAGAGGGTTAGATAGGGTGGATAGTGAGAGCCTTTTTCCTTGGATGGTGATGGCTAACACGAGGGGACATAGCTTTAAATTAAGGGGTGGTAGTTATAGAACAGATATCAGAGGTAGGTTTTTTTACTCAGAAGGTAGTAAGGGCATGGAATGCCCTGCCTGCAGCAATTGTGGACTCGCCAATGTTAAGGGCATTTAAATGGTCAATGGATAGGCATATGGATAACATTGGAATAGTTTAGGTTAGAGGGTCACTAGATTGTTGCACCGACCAGTGGAACTATCGAGGACCAACATTCTATGTTCTATGTCAAAACCATCAGATTTAAATTTAATAGGTTCTTGGTATCCAAGTGCCTGATTCAAATTGATTGGCTAAATTCAAAAGGCTGCTGTCTTGGTAAAACTGCTACTTGGCCTTTCGATACAAATGTTTCAGTTTGGGGCTCTCTATGTACTTGCACTTTTGTTTCAAAAGCACAGAAAAGCACCACCTTTTAAAAAGGACCATGCATTGCTTTCTCTCTAACATTTTATAATTTTACAAACATCAATAATTACTCTACCCAACTTCGTAACAGTGACCAAGTTTCATTTTGATACTGAAACCACCTTTATTGCATTGTGTGGCACTTAAGGTCATACTAAATGGAATAGGTTTAGATAAGAAACAGAAGCTCAAAACAGACATCCATGAAATGCTGTGGAACATCAGCAACAGGATTATGTATCACTATAATCTATAAGCTTGTAGATTTAATATCCTTCACTGTATCATTGCTATTAATCAAGGAGACAATCTTTGTTCAATTTGCAGTATAACAGAGCATGCCAGGAAGTGTGCACCAGGCACAACAAAAAGTGAGGTACCAACCTGGCAAAGATATAACAGAGGATAAATATACATGTGAAACAACATGCTACAGACAGAGCTAAATGCTCCCACAGTCAATGGATTAGCATTTGTAACAATCGTAATCCAGAAGCACTGAGTAAATGATCCACTTCGATGTCCTCTGGAGAATCCAGCATCACAATGTTTGTTTTCAGCAAAATCTTATTGAAGCATATAAGATGATTAGAGGTTTAGATAGGGTGGACAGTGATAGCCTTTTTCCTAGGATGGAGAAAGCTAGCACGAGGGGACACAGCTTTAAATTAAGGGGTATGAGTTATAGGACGGATATCAGAGGTAGGTTCTTTACTCAAAGAGTGATTAGGGAGTGGAATGCCCTGCCTGCAGCTGTTGTAGATGCGCCAAGTTTGGTGGCGTTTAAGAGGTTAATTGATAAGTATATGGAAGAGAAGGGAATGGTTTAGTTTGGAGGGGCATTGCTTTTTATTTTGGTCGGCACAACATCGAAGGCCGAAGGGCCTGTTCTGTGCTGTAATGTTCTATGTTCTATGTTCTATTGTTCATTTTACATAAAAGAAATGGCCAAGGTATGGGATACTGCAAAGGACATGGGCCCCAGTAACAACCTGGCTATAATGCTGAAGGCTTGTGGGTTGGAAATTCCACCCTATTTGCAATCTATAAATTGCAAATCAGGAGTTTAATGGAATATCTTCCACTTTCTGAATGAATGCAGCTCCAGCAACCCTCAAGAAGCTTGATACAATGCAGGAGAGCAACCCACTTAATCAGTACTCCATTCCCCACCTTTAACATTGACTTTTTCCATTACAGCTGCATAGTAGCAACAGTGTGTGCCATCTACAAGGTGCATTGCAACAACTCAAAGCTCCATCGATTGTACCGTCTAAACCCGTGATTTCTACTATAAAAGAACTATATCATCATTCATTCAATGTCACTTGGTCAAAATTCTGGAAATCCATCCTTTATAATACACTTGCAATTCTATGCTTCTTGGATAACGGTGGTTCTAGGAGGGCAGCTCACCAATCCCTTCTTGAGGGAAATTAGGGATGGACTGTTATTGTTCTTGCCAGCAATGCTCTTGCAGTGGCATGGTAACAGTAGTTGGCAATGCTATTTCAGCGTCTGGATTCGATTCCTGGCTTGGGTCACTGTCTCTGTGGAGATTGCACATTCTCCTCATGTCTGCATAGGTTTCCTCTGGGTGGTCCAGTTTCCTCCCACATTCTAAAAGACATGCTGGTTAGGTGCATTGACCTGAATAGGTATCAGACTGTGGTGACTAAGGTAATTTCACAGTAATGTTGTTGCAGTGTTAATGTTAGCCGTATCTGTGACTAATAAACAAACTTTTTACTTTGCCATGAGCAAATTTTAAAAATACAAACAGTAAAACATGAAAATTTAAAGTAGACATCATTTACTCATCACTCAATCTGACTGACCATGAACCACAAAGGATCCATTTCAGATTGAACTCTGAACTTATATTTCAGGAACGAGTTTAGGCTCTATTTCAAATGGTGATTGGACTGTAATAAGGCAACACATGAATATAAAACAAAACAAACTCAAGTATTCTTGCCTGTTTGCTTTTTCCAAATTTTCCACCTTTTTACGGAGTTCACTGTTTTCATTTGAACAGGATTCAACTCTGGTAAAAAAGAAATTGGACAGATATGAAAAATACTGTTATCAAACTTGCTATTTAGAAGAAGGATCAAATGCTTTATTGACTTTATACTAATATGCCTGGAGTGAAACAGCAAATGAAAATTTATCAGTGACTGTCTCTGCGAGCAAGCACACGTATCCCATAAAGTTTGCTATTAAAGATAGATGGATATACTCCTTAAGTTATCTTTCTGAAGCTATTCACCTTTCTAAACAATTGAACTAATACTACTGTAGATAGGCTCCTACTCCTACTTTGCTCTTGGACTGGTTTCTATTCCACACCAAGCAACAAGGTTAAGAGAGATAATTTAGTCAAACTGAACTAGTTGCATGCAGGTTCAATGACATGGAGACACACACCTGCTGAAGGGGCAGTGCTCCGAAAGCTTGTGCTACCAAATAAACATAACATAAGAAATAGGAGCAGGAGTAGGCCATACAGCCTCTCGAGCCTGCCCCGTCATTCAATAAGATCATGACTGATCTGTAGTGGTTCAGTACCACTTTCCCACTTTCTCCCATAACCATTAATTCCCTTGTCAATTAAAAACCTATCCACTCTTGACTTGAACATATTCAGTGAGGAAGCCTCCACCACCTCATCAGGCAGAGAATTCCAAAGATTCACCACCCTTTGCGTGAAGAAACCCCTCCACAACTCCGATCTGAACCGCCTCCCCCTAATCTCGAGGCTGTGCCTTCTAGTCCTGCTATCTTTACTAAGCGGGAAGAGTCTCTTAACCTCTACCTTATCCATCCCCTTCATTATCTTATACATCTCTATAAGATCACCCTCTTGGCCTTCTAAACTCCAAAGAGTACAAACCTAGCCTATTCAATCTCTCCTCATAATCCAACGCCCTCATCTCCAGTATCAACCTAGTGAACGTTCTCTGCAGCCCCTCTAAGGCCAATATATCCTTCCTCAAATGCGGCGACCAAAACTGCACACAGTACTCCAGCTGCGGCCTCACCAGCACCCTATACAGCTGCAACAGGACCTCCCTATTTTTATATTCTATCCCCCTAGCTATAAAGACCAACATAGTATGCAGCTGCAGCAGGTGATCAAGACAGCGAATGCAGTGTTTTTGCGATTCGTGCACAAGGAACCCCCCCGATCCCTCTGCACCGTCGCATGCTGCAGCTTTTTTCCATTTAAATTGTAATCCTTCTTACCATTATTCTTACCAAAGTGAATAACCTCACACTTGCTAACATTATACTCCATCTGCCAAGTCCTCGCCCACTCACTCAACCTATCTAGATCCCTCTGCAGGCTTTCCACACCTTCCACGCAATTTGCTTTTCCACTCATCTTCGTGTCATCAGCAAATTTCGTCACCCTGCATTCAGCCCCTTCCTCCAGATCATCTATATAAATGGTAAATAGTTGAGGCCCCAGAACCAAACCTTGGGCACGCCACTAGTCACCAGCTGCCAATCAGAATAGCACTCATTAATACCTACCCTCTGCTTCCTATTAGACAACCAATTCTTTATCCAGTCTAACACCCTACCCCCGACTCCGTGCACCTTAACCTTCTGCAGCAATCTTTTGAGAGGTAAAATAAACCAGCCTCCCATCCACCACACTTCTACACTTCCCACTGCTTCAAAAAAAAAAGCAACCAGCTTTATCAAGGACCCCATGCATCCCAGATATACTATCTTACATCGGCAAAAGATGCAAGTCTGAGAGCACATACCAACCAACTCAAGAACAGCTTCTTCCCTGCTGCCATCAGATGTTTGAACAGACCTACCTTATTATCTACACCTCAGCTACAACAGTAACTCTACATTTTGCGCCTTCTTCGAAATGTATGATTTGTCTGTATAGCGTACAATGAATAATACTTTTTGCTGCATATTAACACACGACAATAATAAATATAATCAAACAAGAATTAGACTAAATATCAAATTAAAATTCAGTTATGTTCCCAACTTGTGTACTGGAAGTTAAGTATATTAATATACAGGATTCTGTTCTTTCCAAACAAAAGGAAAATGTGGACACATTGCAGCTGTTTCAATGAAACAAAATAAATGTCACCATTTGCTGATTCATTCTCCAGGGCAATTTTTGACCAATCATCGTCAAGCTGCCTGGTTTAAATTTCAAACAATGCCTGGCATTTAGCTTTTAGTCAATATCAACTGGGAATGCATCGACCACTCAGCATTCTTTTTCCCATTTAATATAAATTGTTGTTTTCCTCTTTTATAATATTCTTGCAAAGTGTCCTGATGAGTGCAAGACAAAGGCTTCAACGTAGCTTTTTTTTTCCAGCATATTTAAGTTCTGTACTGACAATTTCACTACCTTAAACAAATGTAGCTACCTTCTTATGGAAGTGAGACACAAAGCATTTATTTATCATACTATCTGGAAGAGATTGTTGAGACCATTCTCCTCTCTTTGGGGCAGAATGATAGGAGAATCTACTGCTCATATCTGATCCACCTGTGCCAGGGCTTATTGCATATGCATGTTTAGATTACATTAGATTAGAGCTACACAGCACGGGAAACAGGCCCTTCGGCCCAACGAGCCCACGCCACCGTCATAACTATATAGTAACAATTTCATTATTCTATTCTAATTTTAGGTTATTCCTAATATGGAAGAGTCTCAATGTAGGGACAATTTGTTTCCCAATCAGCCTAAGAGCGAATTTTTTGGGATGTGGGAGGAAACCGGAGCGCCCGGAGAAAACCCACGCCACCACGGGGAGAACGCGCAAACTCCTGCAGACACCGGCCCAATTCCAAGTGTCTGCACAGCTACAGCGATAGTCACTGAGCTGTCATGTTATATACCCAATCTCAATTTTTACCACCAAGAGATGCTGATAAAACAAATGGTGGAGAAGAGGTGCGATGAACTCAGCAATACAGCATTAGAGGTGGTAAAGGACCTCATTGGGGTAGAAATACACCAACAATGGAAGGAAGGTTTATGCTGAAGGTCAAGATCAAGGTTGAAACCTTTGGCACAAAAGTTTTTCCTGAAACTGCCAGGAGGGGACAAGCTTCTGTAAAACCTTGTGCTGGCACCTTGATGCTTCCACCATCGTTATGGCACTATCATCATCTTCAACATGCTGGCCTTAGGAACCGGCAACAAATAAAGCAAAAACAAGGAAAATGGGCCACAGACTAAGCCATGTACTGTACAGTGTGTTGAAAGGAGGGTCAGCAAAGAATAAGAAATTCCAGTTAGAATAGAAAGGTGGCAGTGGGTCTCAACATCCAAATGTTCTACTATTCCTCACCACGATTTTCCAGGCAGAGGTATAAATGAAAAACTCCTCCATGTTATCATCAACACTATCTATGGGGAGCACCCATGGAGTTGAGGCAGATGAACATACACCATTGTACTGAATGTTGGAGCAGGATTAAGGAATTGTATGGTCTACTCTTACTCATATTTATGTTCTTATACTGTAACATCTGAGTCAAATTATACCTTCTACCTAGCTAAGAGCAAGGCAACTATTTTAACTATTCTCTTCTTCCAGACTGAAGGGGCATTCTGTCCTGTTCATTACTTATCTCAAGGGCTCAAATCAAATAATTTTTTTTAAGTGAAAAATTGCAGAATGCTAAGTATACAGGTCAGAGGAAAGAACTTCCCTTTAAATAGGATCCTTCACATGATAATGCATCCAAAGTGGCCAATTAATTACTTGAAGTGCAGTCACTCATGGCCAATTTGTACACAGGAAGGTTGTGTTGATTTGCTTTGTGCACATTAGCAGGTACTTTTCTACATCATAACAAATCAACAAGATAACTATTTATCGCGATATTGATTGAGGTATAAATGTTGGTTAGAACACCAACTGATAGTACCAATTTCTTTTTAACATCCATTTGAACAAACAGCCACAGATTGACTAATTTTCAAAAAAATGTTGCCTGAATTTTCACAAAATCATGAAGTCTGTAATAGATATTTACAAGTTTATTTCGTTGTATCAAGGTTCTTGAAGTCTTGAGAATACTGCATAAATTGGCATGGAAAGTGCAAGATAGTGGATAGGGGCATAGATTGACTTGAGTTGGTACCAAGTTAGCATAGGAACTATAATGGGCTACGGAATGAGAAATGGGTGGGGGGATATATTGTCACTGTGTATGAGGGACTATTGAGTGGGCAGAGGCTTTGGTGTGGAACACTGACTCAAGAAGAAAGAAATTACTCTGAGCAAAGCAATAAAAAAAAAGGGCATTAGTTACAGTGATGATACTATGCCTTTAAGAAATATATATATATATATCATGTTTCTTGTAAGGGCACGTTTAGAATTCTGATCTGGTTTGCAATTTGTCTCAGAAATCTATTAAAACTGTAGCTTGAACAACAAAGTACTTGGGATGTTTGTTTCAAGCTGAGCTAATGCATTTGTGTTAATTTCAGTTTCCTCTGGGGTTTCAGATTAGAAGAATTGTGTGTTTTATGGGAGGAGCTAAGCTTGCAGGGAAGCTATGCAATTTCTATATCAAAGTTTTAAAAGTACAAGCAGCTTGGTGCCTGAACAGCAAGAAGAAAGCAATGGCTTTCGCCCTCTCTTTGAAAAGGCTTCTCATAGTTCAAGGACTGTTAACTTGAGAAGAGCATGCAAACTTGTGCTTTGCTGACTAATTTTAAGTAGGGGTTTTAAGTCTATAAGAATAATTAAGTTTTTAAGTTTATTTATTAGTGTCACAAGTAGGCTTACATTAACACTGCAATTAAGTTACTATGAAAATACCTAGTTTGCCACATTCCTGCACCTGTTCAGGTACACAGAAAGAATTTAGCATGGCCAATGCACATAACCATATTGCTTGAATTGGAACTTGTAGTCAGAGGTTAGCAGTTAAGAATTTATTTTATCTTGTTTAAGTATTATTCAATTGTTAAAAGTGCTAAGCTAATTCATTTGTTCTAGTCAAACTGTGTTGTTAAATAAGAGTAGTTTTGAGAAAAACTTCCCAGTATGTCAACAGAATCATGCCTGGAGTGAAACTTCATATCCTTGCATAAATATCAAAATAGCAAATTGTTGTGGTCTAACTTCATACTATATCTTGGAGTTTCTGATCCATTCCCTAACGCTACATAATTATCAGGAGTATTATAATTTTAATATATCAGACTTACTTTTTCTCCAGCGTATCCATGTATTCTTTTTTCTTCCTTCTGCTCTCTTGGGCAGAAATCTGCCAAAACAAACATTTATTACAGCTTGTTTACTGTCTTGGGAGAATTTGGTTTTAAGAACTGATTGACTTTCGAGATTTACAAGCATTAATATGCACTTAAAGTTTTACTTAACATCATACAGATTAAATTTTCACAAAGAGACAGGAGCCAGTTTCATGCCTAGAAATCAACTCCTGCTCCAAATGTCAATATGCCAATATGTCTAATCTCCTGGCCAAAACACATTTTTAAGTTAGCTTCCGAGGGATGTTTTGGTTTTCCGTTCACCTCAAGATATTTACATCTACTGTAGTAATTGAATCAGTAAGATTAATGGATTTCAATCACATTTCCTTTTTCTCCATGTTCAGCATGTTTCTGTGTGATTTTGAGAGAGATAATTGGAATTTAGTCATTTCCCATTTCTGAAAACAAATGTTACTTTTTTTTCCAAGATACACGAGGCCATGAATTTGAGAAGCAATATTTCCCAGATATTTATTTTCCATTACAAAAACAGAAAACTGTGGAAAATTTCTGGTTGACAGCATTTGTGGAAAGAGAATAAAGCCACATAAAGCTTCAGAGCTAGGAGCAAAGAAATTCAAAAGATTTATATTATGAGGTGGTGGGAAGGTAAAGAGATGGGGCTGTAATTGGATAAAAGTAAATGCAAATGATAAAGGAGGCTGAGAACTGTACTACTGAAAGTGTCCATTAAATAATCAAAATGTGCAAATGACAGTTCAAAGGTACAGACTGTTAAGGGATTAACTGAGGAATGTGACAGTTGCCCTGAAGGGGGTGGGGGGGCAAGGTGAAGAATGAGTGTGGAGAAGTGGAAAGGTGGAAGTGAGAAAGAAGGGTGATAAAAATAGCTGAATGAGATGAAAAGAAGAAACAGAATGAAATAAAATCAATGGAAGTGGGGTGAAGGTGGAGGGGAAGTTCATGCTTTAAAGCTGTTGAACTCAATATTCGGTCCAAAAGTCTGAAAAGTGCCCAGTCATAAGGTGAGATGCTGTTCCTCCAGTTTGCGTACGGGATCACTAGATCATTGCAAAAGGCCAAGGACTGACACGTCATCAGCACAGCAAGGTGGTGTGTTGAAGTGGCAAGTGACAAGAAGGTCAGGGTCCTGCTTGCAGATGCACCAAAGCAGTCACCCAGTTTGCATTTGGTCTCTCCAATCTTTTATAGACCACATTAGGAGCAGCGAATGTAATAAACCAGATTGAAGGAGGTGCATATGAAGCATTGCTTCACCTGAAAGGAGTGGTTGGACCTTGGGATGGTGAACAGCAAAGAGATAAGGGGGCAGGTGTTGCATCTTCTGCGAATACATGGGAAGATCCCACGGGCAGGGATGAGGTGTTGGTGTGATGGAGGAAGGAACCAGGGTGTCCCAGAGAGAGTAGTCCCTATAAAATGCTGACAGGGGGAGTGAGGGGAAGGTATGTTGAGTAGTAGTATGATACTTGTGTTGGCAGAAATGACAAGGATGATCCTTTCAATGTGTAGGCTGGTGGAGTGAAAAATGAGGCAAGGGAGGCCCTATCCTGGCCCTGGGAGAAAGGAAAGAGCAATGGCCTGGGAAATGGGTGAAATGCAGTTGACTACCCTGTGAACCATAGTGGGTGGAAAACCACGAGTGAAGAAGGATGAAGATATATTGACAGCCCTATTTTGGAAAGGAGCATCATCAGGATTGATGTGGCAGAGACAAAGAAACTGAGAGAATGGGATGGAGTTCTTACAAGATGTGGGGTCTGAAGAGCTATAGTCAAGATAGTTGTGGGAGTCAATGGGCCTGTAACAGATACTGGTGGACAGTTTATTACCAGAAGTGGAGACAGAGAAGTCAAGGAAGGGAAGACAGATGTCAGAGATTGACCACATGAAGATGATAAGAGGCATGGGAATGAAAAGCAAAATTGAAAACTTTTTCCAAGTCCAGACAAAAGCATGAAGTGGCCTCTAAATAGTCGTGGTTATTGTGGGAGGGGGCCAGAGTAGACTGAAGCAGGGAATGCTCCACATAATCCATAAAGAGACAGGCATATTTGGGACCAATCTGATCTGTTATGTTCGCTGCTCCCAACTTCAGGGCAACTGCCACATTTCTCAGATAGTCCCTTAAAAAACTGTAGCCTGTTCTGTCATTCACACATTCTCATCACCAGACAGACATTTTTAGCAGTTTCTCTGGGCAGCACAGTGGCAGTGGTTATCACAGTTGCCTCACAGAGTCAGAGACCTCGGTTCATTTCCTGGCTTGGATGGAGTTTACACATTCATCCCGTGTCTGCATGGGTTTCCTTCAAGTGCTCCAGTTTCCCCTCTCAGTCTGAAAAGGTGTGCTGGTTAAGTGCATTAAACCGAACGGGCACTGGAGTGTGGCAACTTTGGGAATTTCACAGTAACTTTATTGCAGTGTGAATGTAAGCCTTACTTGTGACTGATAAATAAACATTATAATAAACTCATTTACATTACTTTTGAGGGAAAGGGGGCTATAATTGGCCATAGCATAAATCTCGTCTGATTTTCTTTGGTCTTAGCTCTGACAAAAGTCTGCCAGACTCAAAACATTGGTTCCGTTCTCTCTCCACAGATGCTATTAGACCTGCTGAGATTTTCCAGCATTTTGTTTTGTTTCAGATTCCAGCATCCACAGTATTTTGCTTTAGTTTATTTTCCCTACCTTATTCTTAATTTTTCTGCGTATCTTCTTGAGTGCCTTTTCTTCTGCTTTTGTAAGCGGTAATTTGTTAGGAACTGGATATCCTTCTGCAATTAGAGTCCGCTTCTCTTCCTCTGTTAGCATTAAAGGTCCTGATGAGCCTTGCAGCTTCTGGAGTGAAGAAAAATTGTGCAACTTTTCTTTTAGGGACTTTCATTCAATTCTACCGAAGCAATGATTCTTAAAAGAGAAACCAATTCAAAAAGTTTGAACATTGGTAATTTTGTGGAGCTGATAGTAATGCTTTTTAGCTTCACAAAATTATTGTTGTCCACTGCTGGTCTGGTCTTGCACCACTCAGTCTCTCCTCTCTATCACAGAATTACTTGTGAATCTAGTTCAAAGAATGAAGTGAATCCATCCATCCTGTTATTGGTAATTGTTACGTGTCACCAGAATAAGGTAGAATTGGGACTGAAGGAGGGCATCTGAGGGGATGGAAGGGACAATCTATTATTTCAATGATGGGCAGTGGTGAATGCCCTACTTTGCTAAAGGGTTGGTGGCGCTCCCTTTGTCACAGGGTTACCTTTTTTTGTGAGGGGAAGGAAATCTGTCTAAAAGGAGAAAAACATTGGAAAAGAGCTGGCGGTTTAAGTCCAAATGATCGTTTGTCAAGGCTTTGACAAACGGTCATCTGGACTCAACATCAGCTTTTTTTCTCTCCTTACAAATGCTGCCAGACCTGCTGAGATTTTCCAGCATTTTCTCTTTTGGTTTCAGGTTTCAGCATCTGCAGTCATTTGCTTTTAATCTGTCGCTGAATGCGAAGATCAGGGCGTCCATCAGATAGGTAAATCCCACCTAACAGGCATTGCCAGCACTAGCAAGAAACGTTCCAGGTATCCCGCTGGTGTGGGCATTTAATGCCAATTCATGCAAATTGTGCCTACATCTTTAAGGTCCCAATTTATAAGGATGGGCAACTTATTTCAGATGGGGTGTAGTAACCCATAATGTCTACATCTAACTTTCTAAAAGATATGGCAAAAGGTAGGGATGTATGATTATTAATCACTAATAAATATGTAACTTACATGTGGTGCAGTGAGAAGTGGGGAACTGGACAAAGCAGATGGTGTACGGGTTATGTTTTTCCCTGCAGGCTGTGCCTGGATAGAGTCAGGTGATTGGACAGAATGTGCTGGGCTTTGACCGCCCTCACAGTCGCTGCCATGGCTGCTGGGTGGGGTTGGTGGTAGCTGCAGAATATCTGCTGCTGCTGTTGCTGCAAAGAATAGAAAAACACAATCACCAATTAAACTCAGGGCTCAGCCTCTGTCTTTCTAAACTGTCTTCAGGACAGAATAAATCAGTTGACAAATGTATGAAATTAAAACTATTTGTCTATATCTTGCTTTTTAGAATAATGTACACAAATTGCAAAATTGCATAGTATGCTTTCATTGGCCCAGCATTAAGATTTCCTTATCTTAATTATGAATTTCACATTGTTATGGGGCCAAAGGCCAACAACAGAGGAGCAGTAGGGGAAGAGAGAGAGAGAGAGAGAGAGAGAGAGAGAAAGAAAAACACTGAGGGAGAGACAGACAGGTTGAAACAGATACAGGATGTGAGCAAACCCTTCCTGACTGCAACTCAATTATAAGATATAAAAACAAAGGGCTTAAGAGCGATACCCTGTTTTCTCTTTATTGAGAAGCATTAGTGAAGAACTAACACCCTAGCGTAAAGTACTACTATTAGATATTGCAAGATTGATCATGTGACATCAAACAAAGAAAAGCCAATCAGCTTTTCTCTTACAGGTCTTCAAAATACAAGAGAAGTGATCCACAGGTCTTCCAGAAATGGAAGCACGTATTGAGCTTATGAAGTAGCAGTTAAGGAAATGTGCAAGTGTTCCTGGAAAACAGGGGTTACGACAAAGTAAAGGAGGTCAATGTGATGGAGTATCATAGTCTTTTAAAATAGGAAACAATATTTTTGAAGGACTGAAAGAAACAAGTTTTCATCCCCACAAAATGCATGGAGATCATCAAAATGTCATGATTCAACTGAATGAATTTACAGCCAACATTTTAGGAGCTAAATGTACGCTGCATGCAATTACAGTTCAATATTAAAGAAGAGGAGAGTATTTTGAATGCCAGCTAACCTGCTCTTTAAAATACATATCATCTTGCCGCCTTCTACTCAACACAAAAGCTACAAGAACACTCAGCATGAATGTAATCAAAACAGATCACACTTCACCTACCAACTAATATTCTTTGGATTGTTGAGGCAGGGGCTATGAAGGTGTCTTGAAAGTGGAAAATGGATAAATATTTAGCAGAGTAAAATAATTGATTTTAGCAGAAAGTAGTGATGAATGGAAAAGTCAGATATTTCGGAGGGCCAGTTGGTGAAGGCTGCTATCGTTCTTTACGCAGCCTTCATTTATTTACGAAATGAAGCATACAGCTCCAAACACATCACACCAGTTTCAGTCTCTTCACAGGTGCTCAAGTGAAACCCTAGTTAATGGCCTCCACCTACGTGTAATTGATAGGCAATTAGCACTGCAAGTATCTGTTTTTTTTTGATTTTTCAGATTTTTTTGTCATCAATTTAATCCTTTCCCTATCTTCCCTGGAGACAACAACTTTTTACTACAGTCCAGTTCAATAGCCATCCATCATTCTGCTGCACCTTCACTAACAGGTCATTTTTCACTTGTGTGTCTTACCAGTGAACGTGGTCAGACTGCTTAAACATATAACCATTATAGAAAAGCCTGCATGTGACTTCATATGATATCCACTGAGAGCAGAAGCTCACAAAACAACTGGGATTCATTCAGAGGTTTTATTCTTTTTTGACGCTTTTTCTATCATTGTTTGTGTTCCTTAGAGGAACAAAGGATTTGTGCAGACATTAAGACACTTTTCGCACACTACAATTGGAATAAATTTCCTCATACAATGCTTTGTCCCATTTTTACAAATCCATGATGTCACTTTTTCATGTTCTTCCCAGATGGAATTTGCATGGCTTCATACTCTAACCTCTAATAAAATCTGTATAATGTTACTGGATAGAGATTTCATATAATCATTATGTTCCTACTATATGAAATCTGCATAACATTACTGTCCATCTCAAATGTGTATAATCAACATAGCTGGCATAATATTTTCTGTGCTGTTTTTCAGGTTACTTTTAATCAAATTTAATTTTAAATTCCACCTTTTAATGGGCGCAGAATTAACTAACTAACAAGGGACTCAGGAACAACTTGAGTCACTAATGTGGTTACAAAGCCATTAGTTTTTCAATTATGCATCTCACCTTCCTTTGGAGACAAATTGAGGAATTGATCCACCTCATGCGGTTCCAGTTTAATCTTTGGAAGAACCTTTAGTGAGCATGGTTTAATCTAAAAGAGTAGAACATAAATGAGTGTAAAGTATTGATCACAAAGGCAGAGAACAAAAGCAGCTCTTAGTCTAGGGGAGGAAAATTCAGACATTATTCAAACAGTCATAGAATGTGCATAAAATAGAGGAAAGAGAGGTGACCTTGGATGAGAAACCTGCAAATATACTTGTCTAGTCAACCTCATGAATTTTGGCCTAAAAATATTGGTGCAAAAGTTTAACTTTTGCAGCAGTATACTTAGAATTTAGAAACTGTTTTGCACTTCACACTGTTGTTAAAAGTGGATGAAGATATTTATTAGAATAGTACCAAGGGTGAGTTATGCGCAGAGACTGGAGAAGCTGGGATTGTTAAGGAGAGAATATTAAAGGAGACGATATTAAAGGGGAGATATGGGGCCCGATTTTACCAGAGGCTAAGTGGACGTAAAACGGATCCAAGTCCGGAATCCTCGTTCCAGCACACCCATACGCTTTCTGCCGGCTCCAATCTGGTATGTGCTGTGGGCAGGGCTTAGTGCTGCAAGAACGGTTGGAGCTCTGAACTGTACCACAATCAGACCACTCTGGGAGACAGGTCCCCCAGATCAGAACTACTGCCTCCCACCATGTTGGACCTGATGTTGAGAGGCTTCTTATTGCACTCATTGGACATCCTGCAGTATCTTCTTGGCTTTCTGCCAGCATCTGCCACACGCTGGGGAGCCCAGGTCCATCATCCCCCCCATCTCCGCCACTGCCCCACCCCAGAGATCCATCTGAGTTCGCATCGCACCCCCCCCCCCCCCACCACCACCACCACCACCACCACCTCCCACCCCTGTCGCAGACACCAGCAGGAGGCTAGGAAGATACTGCAGGATGTCTCATGAGTGCAGTAAGAAGCCTCACAACACCAGATTAAAGTGCTGTTGGACTTTAACCTGGTGTTGAGAGACTTCTTACTGTGTTCACCCCAGTCCAATGCCAACATCTCCACATCTGCAAAGGGTGTTCGAGGAGAATGGGCTTTGCAGGTTCCCCTGTAGAATAAGGCCCATTTCAGACTTTTGTTCTGCAGGTTGGTATCAGCGTGGATCCAAAAAGGATCCAATGATGGTAAAGTGGGATTTGGCGATAGAGTTGGGCGCGCAGCTCATTAAGTTGATTTAAATGCATGCCTGATTGGGTCATGGACCAAATTAGCACCCAAATCAGGTGTCAGTAAAGGCGCGATCTGCTTGGTTAAGTGCAGACTGCGTTATAGGCTCGACACCTGAATTTACCATGATTTCGCACCCAAAAACAGGCATTAATTTTTGGTAAAATCTGACCCATAATTAAGGTGCTGAAAATTCCAAATGGCCTTGATAGATTAAAGAGAGAGAAACTGTTTCCACCAAACAGTAGTAGTCAGAGAACCCGGATTTAAGATAGTGAAGCAAAACACACTCCTTTAATCATCCAATTTAAAAACAAACTACAAAAACAATTTTCAAGGCAATTATAATTAAATTTTTAAATTTAGAGCTTTACTAATGTTGGAAATGCAACTTTATAATGTAATGTAACTTTGTGGATCAAGATTTTGAGAGTATTGGAGACTAAAGTGGATTTAAGGAAGATAAGTAAATATGGACAGTTCACTGGTGTAAACCTCAACAGTTTTTGATTTGATTATTATTGTCACATGTATGAACATACAGTGAAAAGTATTATTTCTTGCACGCTATACACAAAGCATACCGTTCATAGAGAAAGAATCGAGAGAGTGCAGAATGTAGTGTTGGTCATAGCTAAAGTGTAGAGAAAGCTCAAATTTAATGCAAGGTAGTCCATTCAAAAGTCTCGACAGCAGCAGGGAAGAAGCTGTTTCCGAGTCGGTTGGTACGTGACTTCAATCTTTTGTATCTTTTCCCAACAGAAGGCGGAATAGAAAATGTCCAGGGCGCATGGGGTCTTTAACTATGCTGGCTGCTTTGCCGAGGCAGCTGGAAGTGTAGACAGTCAATGAATGGTTTGAGTGATGGATTGGGCTACACGCAGACCTTTTGTAGTTACTTGTGGTCTTAACAGAACAGGAGCCATACCAAGCTGTACAACCAGAAAGAACACTTTTTATGATGCATCTGTATAAGTTGGTAAGAGTCATAGCTGACATGCCAAATTTCCTTAGTCTTCTGAGAAAGTAGAGATATTGGTGGGCTTTCTTAACATCCAAGGCAGATAAAAAAATCTGATCTGCAAGTACTACTTGTTTGGGAAGGAAATAAGGTAGACACAGGCAGAGGAGCATTGATGGGAAGTAGCAAGAACAGTACGAGTAATGTAGGGAATGGTGATGTTGACCAATAACTGGAAAAGATGAAGAAGCATATGGGGAAAGAAAGAGCAATTTAATGAATATCTAGTGTAGACTGGTGGACATAGGTGATTAGCTTAGCTGGTTAGGCAGCTAGCACGTGGTTCAGAATAACACCATCAGTATAGGGTTCAATTACTGTTCCGGCTGAGGTAAACTGGGCCCTGCCTTCTTGTCCTGCCCTACTATGAAAGAATCTCATAAGCCTTTAAATAATCAAGGTTGCTGTCTGGGATCTACAAGAAAACGGAAACAGCAATAGCAGGAGATTCACTCTTTCATTTGGAATGAGGTTAAAGCTAACCAAGTGGCAATCTGTCTGATGGAAGAAAATTTAAGATATTGAGGAAGCTTTTAACATTCTTTGACAAAGACAGTGCAAATCTGAGGAGAATGTTTTGGGTGAATGAGTAGTTGATTGATAACAAGGGATATTAATGGAATATTAATAGATCACCAGCATGAAGGATTACACGCCAATTAGGCTGCAGCAGGTAGATCAGTCACCATCATACACAAATAACTGTCATGTATAAAAGGGTGCAAGTGAATAATAACTAAGATGCATGCTTACACCATGAGGCGGCAGCATGGTGGCACAGTGGTTTGCACTGCTGCCTTACAGCGCTAGGGACTCAGGTTTGATTCCCGGCTTGGGTCATTGTCTGTGTGGAGTTTGCACAGTCTCCCTGTGTCTACATGGGGTTCCTCTGGGTGCTCCGGTTTCCTTCCACAGTCCAAAGATGCTTGGATTAGGTTGACTGGCCTTGATGTCAAGGGGACTAGTTATGGTAAATACATGAGGTTATGGGGTTGGGGCTGGGTGGGATTGTAGTCACTGCAGACTCAACGGACCGAAATGGCCTCATTCTGCACTGGAAGGACTATGAAATGAAAGTGCTTACATTGTAAAGCTGTATAGGAGGGAAAAACAGAAAATCCAGAGCAAAGAGGAAAGTATACATTTATAGGAATATACAAACCAACTTCATTGAATAAGATACTGTACTGAAAGATAATTTTGACGCAACAGGAATTGAAGAAAGCGAGTTAAATTGGGACGTTGATGGAAATTAAAGCATCGGGATTTATTTACAGAAGGAAGTAGCACAAGAAAGCAGTTGGAGTAGCAATGTGAGTAACAGCCAGCAATAGAAATAATTAAAATAAATGCTTTATAGCACAAAGAGTACCTTGAGGTCAAGGGTAGTTAAATGAAAAGAGGATAATTATTGATTGTTACAGGTTTACTGGATAGGTGAAGAGAATGGAAAGATATTTTTGCAGGATAGAGCGTCCTGCACAAAGACCTTGCATTAATCACACAGATTTTAACTGCTCAGATTCTACCTATTAAAAGTAACAGAGGGACAGCTAAAGAGGAATAACCATATTGAGAAACAATGCAAGGTTTCTTCTTGACTCATTTTAAGCAGCAATCATTTGTGCCATCACCAAGACCAAGCTCTAACATTACACGACTTTCCCCCATTCCAAATCTGTTATCTCTGATTCAATCAACACATTCCGAATTGGCCTCCTATATTTTACCCTCCATAACAAGAGGTCATCAAAAATGTCATTATCCATGCCGTTGCTTGCACCTGGCCCTGTTTCCCTATCCCACTGTGCTCAATGGCCTTCACTGGTTCCTAGTCAAGCCATGTTTTGACTTTAATATCCTTATTCTTGTTCTCAAGTGCTTCCATGGTCTTGCCCTCCTTGTTGTAATCTCCTGCAATTTCACAACCTTTTGTATATCCATCCATTTGTAATTCTGGCCTCTCTGCATTTCAGATTATAATACTGTCTTTGGTGGCTATGCCTTCAATTGCCTCGGCTCCCAAGCTCTGCAACTTTCTCCTTATGCCTATCTAATTTGCTTTTCTCCTTTAAGACACCCCTTAAAACCTCCTTCACCATGTGGTTGAAATGCTCATGTGAAAGACCTTGGGACATTGCATTACGTTAAATGCGGCAGAATAGAAGTTGCTATACTCAAGAGTTTAATTAGTTATGACCAAAACAGAGATTATTATATTTTATTTAGTTTTGCAACAACTGGATTTAAACTCTTATGGGAACAGAATGGGCAGTGGAATTATTTTTGAACAGCAGTAGAAAAGGGTAGGTCAATTACTAACCTTGAACTGTAAATCAGCATAAAATTAGATTTAGTTTATAGAACTTCTGAAGATACCCAAATTGATTAAGCCATCTAGGCAGAAAACAGCTATCAAAATTATATTTTCTTGCATATCACATTTTCAGACAACAAGGAGTTGTTGAGCAATTCCCAAAATAGTCTGTACCTTTATTGCAAGAATAATTTGTATTAAATGTAACCAAGAGCTTGCTAAATACATAGCACAGTTGCCGTGAACAATTATAACAAAGCAGAGACAGAGGATGCATCATTCAAAATGGTAACTCTGATCAGCAACTTGACAGGTCAATCCTCGGCATAAAGTGATGCTAGCTATCAGATATCATGCTTTCTCTTTCTAACTTTTTGGAGAAGATCAGCTCGAATCTGGACAAGCCTCATTTCTGAATTAAACAGCAAATAAGACTACAGATTGTGTAATAAACATGTAAAGCCTATAAGCCAAACAGTATTGCCAGTTAGTTCAGTTAATTTGTGAGCATGTTTAGCTCATAATAGCAGGTTAATTTCCTTTATTGTCTTGTGACAAGAGGATCACAGTTTACAAATAAATTTTGTCCTAACATATAATCTTATGCAAAATAAGCAAGTTTCTTGGTGCACAATTAACTCATATCAAGCATATTGTACAAGCGAATAAAACTATAAACAAGTTGCTTATACCAGTTTTCCTCACTTCATGTCTTTATTGAGAATTTTCAACTTCATAGTCAGTATAATACGCAACAAATTCCCAGATTCAGCACGGTACAGAATGATCATTATTTCATATTTAAAATAGTTGCAGGTTGCTTTAAGAGCTGATCGCATGATTTGATAGTGTTGTCATTAGGATGTTTGCAGAGGCTGTGTTTTACTTTCAGTTTTTTACTCTGCAGTGCAGAGAACATCTCCTTCAACAAAACATGTTGTACATTGATTTGAATCTACGTATGCAAACCAAGTTTTTTCTTTTCTGTTCTAACCCAGAACTTAGTTAGGGCATTACAGAAAGAAAATTGGCAGCAAGTTGGGATTTTGTTTCATTGACAAAAGAGCTTAAGGTAGAGAAACATTGTGATATCAAAGACTGAACCAGTCAATGCCAGGAAGATAAGAAAATCTCTTTGTATTTTAAAAGATGAGTTTTTTCTAGTGACAAAAGAGCACGATCCCGGGCAGTATCCGGCACATTTGAAAAGAATGGATGCTTTGATGTGCAATTGGCATCATTTGAAAAAAAACTACATCAAGTCAACGGTCTTCAGGATAAAAAAGAGGGAGCATTGGGAAGACTGTAAACAAACTGAGCATGGCTAGTTCCCATGAAAGAAATGACAGGTCAATTTGGATCTATGGGGATTTTCAATAAAGAAAATTAATCACAAAGTTCTGATGCAGAGTATTTTAGTACTTTGTACAAGCAAATAAAATTGCAAATTAGTTGCCTTTTACCTGCTATCAGTACAATACGTAGTAAAACTTTTCATTTGCTCCAGAACTTGGTTCACTCAGCAAAGTCAGGACACTAAACTTATACAATGACTAATAAAGATCCTTGAAGAGCATTAGTGTCCAAAACCATCATGGAATGGTTCAGGCTCCACTGAAGGAACTAAGTGAAAGTGAAAGCATTGCTCAGTTTGTGGCTTACTGGCACAACATTGAGAGTTTGGTGAGGCATTTGAAGATTCTCTTCGAGGTCATCTAGTTTGTGGTCTTCGAAAGGAGGCTATTCAAAGAAAATGGCTTACTCCCTTGACTTTAAAGGCAACAGTAGAAATTGCAGCGCCAATAGAACTGGCTGAAGTGGTTTCATAATATGATGCAGGGAAAAAGATTCACAAGTTGGCAATTTCCATAAGTTATCAAAACAGCAACAAGCATGTCACGTGTCAAAATGGGCCACTGAGTGAATGCTGGAGCAAGGATAATCAATGCCAGAATTGAGGCAAAATGGGTCACATCACAAAAGTTCTTTGGACTAAACCAGCTTTCCCCGAGAAGGTTATTCAGAAGAAGAATCTAGGTATTTTCAAGAATCTCTCCCTAAATGTCAATAAAATGATGGAGATTGTCATCGACTTCAGGAAATGTAGTGGAGAACATGCCACTGCCTACATCAATGGGAACATGTAGAGATGGTCAAGTGCTTCCAATTTAAGTGTCCAGATCACCAAACTGTCCTGGTCCCCTTATGCTGATGCTACAGTAAGAAAGCCCACTAACGCCTCTATTTTCTCTGAAGACCACGGAAATTTGGCACGTCAGCTATGCCACTCACCAACTTTTACAATACACCATACAAAGCATTCTTTCTGGTTGTGTCACAGCTTGCTATGGCTCTTGCTTTGCCCAAGACCGCAAGGAACTACAAAAAGGTCATGAATATAGCCCAATCCATCATGCAAACCAGCCTCTCATCTGTTAACTCTGTCCATACTTCCCGCTGTCTCAGCAAAGCAGCCGTATAATTAAGGACCCCATGTACCCCAGACATTCTCTTTTTCTACCTTCTTCCATTGGTAAAAAGGATACAAAAGTTTGAGGTCACATACCAACTGACAAGAACATCTTCTTCCCTACTTTTGTCAGATTTTTAAATGGATCCAAATTGATATTTCTTTACACGCTAGCCAAGACTAGAAAACTTCACCATTTTCTTTCTTGATATGTAGACTATGTGCTTGAAGACATTCCTATGTTGTTTTTAAATTATCCAAGTGCTCTTGTTTAGTGGACCCTGTATTTAAAATATCATCTAGGTAACATTGTACACCAGAGAGACCACTTAAATTTTAATCCGTTGCCTTATGGAATAGCACCCACACTATTCTTATCCCAAAAAGATCAATGGATTAAAATTTAAGTGATTTCTCTGGTGTACAAACTTATCTGGATGATATTTTAAATACAGGGTCCAACGAACAAGAACACTTGGATAATTTAAAAGCAACATTAAAAAGTCTTCAAGAACATAGTTTACGTATCAAGAATGAAAATGGCAACTTTTCCCAAATTTCGGTCCAGTACTTGACTCACGTTAAGATCTACATAAGTGAAGGTCTACATAAAGCACGTAAAAGATACACTATTTTAGAAGCACCAGACCTGAAAAATGTGACACAATCAAGGTCTTTTTTAGGATTAATAAATAATGACAATTTTCTTTCCTAGCCCAGCTACATCATTGAAGCCATTACATAATTTATTTTATGTGGAACAAACATTCATGGAACTCAGAATATGAGAAAACATACAGAGATATCAAAGATGCATTGCAGAAGTCTGAATCATTTTGGTTTTTGGTTCATCTGAAGTCACCATTACTGCTTGCTATGGAGTAGGAGCAGTAGTTTCACTTATTATGCCTTTGGGAGAAGAATGACCAAGAGCTTTCGCCTCGCATACTCTGACTAGTGCTATATCTATGCTGAGCTTGAAAAATTAAGGAAAATTTTTGACATATGAAAATTTTATCAATAATTACATCATTTCATATTACTAACTGATCCTTGACTTTTTACTACTATTTTTGAATGCATGAAGTTATACCTTTGTTGGCTGATTCAAAAATGGTCACTGACCTATCTGCACATTCATAGGATATAAAACCTTCACCAAAGAAGCCTCTCTCTTAACTGAAAGCATCAACATTTCTGCACCATTCACTCCTTGTAGTACATCTCAGTTCATCATGGTGAGGATTCATAATCAGCTGGAGATCAGAGTACGTTTTTTTTTGTTCCTAAAGCATTCAGTATCTTGGTGTCAACAGCACTACGCAAGCTGCTCACCAGCAATGTCACCACTGAAAACTGAGCTCCACCCAAGTCAGCTCCAATTTCTTCAACTCAATTTGTCTCACCACTGTCAAAACAGTTAACCAGGATCTTCCACAAATTGCACAGATTACACATATCGGGATCAAAGTACAAGTTGTGCCTCAGGATCAAGAAAGGATTAAAAGAGTAAGACTGGAGCTCACGAAAACACAGCCATTCCCATGCTCACAATCACATGACCCCACTCAAGTCTACCTTCTCAAAACATTGCAGAATGTATTTAGAATGCATGCAATATCACAGTATCCAACATAGCAAACAAGAGGATGTAATGATCCCTATATTCCATTATAATTAAATAGGCAGTAAAATGCTCTTCAGATCTTGGGAGTCTCGCGGTCTGTTCAGAGGTGACCAACTATACTGAACCTGAAGATGCAGCTCTTGCAGACTACAAACTTTTTAACAGAAGTTTCAGTCATCAAGTGTAATTGGGTTTAAAATTGAAACTTAAAGTTTTGTATTGAAGAACAAAATGATTAAAATCAGTTATTTTGGGAAGGGTTGGGGAGAAGTCAGCAAAAACTGTTTTCCAATATGTGTGCAGCGTAGGTCATCTGTGCATTTTAGTCACAAAATCCCAGTACCTCCAACGGCTTATGTTTCAGTTCAAAGTATTGGAGCTTGCAGAACATAGATACACAGCTAATGCAATGGACAATTAGTTTTCTTGTGCCCCTCATGCACATAGCCTCAGTATAATTAAGCAATGTGAACCTGGAATACTAAACAGTGTAAAAAGCCCATCAAGTCTGCACTGGCTTTCCAATAGAGTATTGCACACAGGCCCTATCCCTGTAGTCCTATATATTTGTCCTGTAAATTCCTCCAACTTATACATCTTGGGACACTAAGGGATAATTTAGTATGGCCAATCCACTTAATCTTTGGATTATAGGAGAAAACCAGACTACCTGGAAGAAATCTACACAGGCATGGGGAGAACATGCAAAGTCCACACAGTCACCCAAGACCAGAGGTGAATCTGGTTCCTGGCACTTTGAGGCAGCAGTGCTAACCACTGTGCCGTCACATTTATGTGACTATGCCAATCCAATCTCATCTAAAAAGCTCAAGAAAAACACTCAAAACGTTTTCTCAAAGACAAGCAACCAAAAAATGTGCACACTGCATATGCTCACTACAAGACTTGCCTTTAGCTACTAGTGTCACAGCCCTGGAAAAAAATTTTCAATTAGAAAACTAAATTGCACTACAAAAAAATGGAAATAGATACACTTAAATGCATTACTGCTGTAATACGCAGAGAAGATGCTGACTATCCCCAATCAATTCATTTATTTAGAGAGAAATGAATTGATTGGGGATAGTCAGCATGGTTTCGTGAAGGGTAGGTCATGCCTTACTAACCTCATTGAGTTTTTTGAGAAAGTGACCAAAGAGGTGGATGGGGGTAAGGCGGTTGATGTAGTATATATGGACTTTAGTAAGGCGTTTGATAAGGTGGCCCATGGAAGACTTCTACAGAAAATGCAGATGTGTGGAATAGAGGGTGATTTAGCTAATTGGATTAGGAATTGGCTGGCAGATAGAAGACAGAGGGTGGTGGTTGATGGGAGATATTCATCGTGGAGTTCGTGACAAGTGGTGTGCCTCAGGGGTCTGTTTTGGGGCCCCTGCTGTTTGTAATTTTTATAAATGATCTGGATGAGGGTATTGAGGGATGGATCAGTAAATTTGCAGATGACACTAAAGTCGGTGGAGTGGTAGATAGTGAAGAGGGGTGTTATAGTTTACAGAGTGACTTGGACAAGTTGCAGAGCTGGGCCGAGAGGTGGCAAATGGAGTTTAATGTGGAAAAGTGTGAGGTAATGCACTTTGGCAGGAACAATAAATGTGTAGAGTATAGGGCTAATGGTAGGGCTCTTAATAGTGTTGAGGAACAGAAGGATCTTGGTGTATGTGTCAATAGATCCCTGAAAGTAGGCAGTCAAGTGGATAAAGTTGTTAAGAAGGCATATGGAGTCTTAGCTTTATTGGTAGGGGGATTGAATTTAGGAGCCGCAGCATCATGTTGCAACTGTACAAAACTCTAGTGCGGCCGCACTTGGAGTATTGTGTGCAGTTCTGGTCCCCACATTATAAGAAAGATGTGGAGGCATTGGAGAGGGTACAGAGGAGGTTTACCAGGATGTTGCCTGGTATGGAGGGCAGGTCCTATGAAGAGAGGTTGAAGGATTTGAGGTTGTTTTCGTTAGAAAGGAGGCGGCTAAGAGGGGATCTTATTGAAGCATATAAGATGATTAGAGGTTTAGATAGGGTGGACAGTGATAGCCTTTTTCCTAGGATGGAGAAAGCTAGCACGAGGGGACACAGCTTTAAATTAAGGGGTATGAGTTATAGGACGGATATCAGAGGTAGGTTCTTTACTCAAAGAGTGATTAGGGAGTGGAATGCCCTGCCTGCAGCTGTTGTAGATGCGCCAAGTTTGGTGGCGTTTAAGAGGTTAATTGATAAGTACATGGAAGAGAAGGGAATGGTTTAGTTTGGAGGGGCATTGCTTTTTATTTTGGTCGGCACAACATCGAAGGCCAAAGGGCCTGTTCTGTGCTGTAATGTTCTATGTTCTAAGATATAATACATCACCATCTACTGGTCAGAGACTGAAACCAAATGGCAACAGGAATCTGCTCCCTAGACCATAAAAATCCTTACAGATTAGGCAGGCTGAATCTCTGATCGTCATGTCTTCAGCCAGAAGAGCTCCCAATTACTACAAAAATTGGATTTTGGCATACTACTCTGCCTGGAAAACCATTTAAAGGTTTGGTTATTCTTTGCATGAAGTTCCTCATTTGGTTCCAAGTTTTCTTTTCAAACTTGTTAAATTTGTTTCTCCTTGTTTTACTGCCAATTTAATTAAAAGCATGGCTCTGAAGTTGTCATTTTCAATACATTCATTATTTTACAGTCTAAATTGTTCTATAGATCTTATCTCATATTTCATCCAAGCTGAAAACCCTAGTCTCTCCTTTTTCCCTACATAAATCAGATTCCTGGCACTAGGTTTCACTGCCTTTCTTGCTTGAGTGCTTCTCAGTGAGCAGAGATGGACACAGCATTCAAAAGGTGTGGTTTCCTCCCACGGTATGAAAGATGCGCTAGTTAGATGCTAATTTCTCCCACAATATACTCAAACAGGCACCGGAATGTGGTGATAGGGGATTTTCACACTAACTTCATTGTAGTGTCAATGTAAGCCTACTTGTGAAACCAATATCTAAACTTTAAGATTCCATTCAAACTTGTACAATAACAAATGAAAAATTTTTCATTAACCAGTATCACTAGTTAATATTTTAGAACAAAGTTGTTTATTTCTTTCCCTTCTGGGATTAAAAATTTCTTTGATGTATTTAAAAGTGCAGTAAGAAGTCTCACAATACCAGGTTAAAGTCCAACAGGTTTATTTGTTAGCATGGGCTTTCAGAATGCTGCCCCTCATCAAGACTCACCTGATGAAGGGGTAGCATTCCAAAAGCTCGTGCTATCAAATGAATGTTTTGGGCTTTAAATCTGGCGTTGAAACTTTTTACTGTGCCCCAGTCCAATGCCAGCTTCTCTCCATATCATAGTGCAGTTTTAACATAGAGGCAATCTTAAAAAAGCACAATAAAATGCCTCTCCACCACTTATGAAAGTGACTTCTAAGGTATACATTAGCATCCGTAAGCCCAAGTCAAGCCAGCTAAATTTTAAAAACCTCCTTGAAGAGCTGCAAACAGGCACGATAATTGAAAACCTATGATTAGTTAGTTCTGGGAGCCAATTTTATGGGCAGGCCAGCTGTGAGTGTATTTTTTTTTAAAAAAAAACCACAAAACATTTCATCTTGTTCTAAAAATTCTTCTATCTTTTGCATTTTTTTATTTCAAAAATATACTTTATTCATAAAAATCTCAATTAAACCACTGCAAACCTACATGTCTATGAATTGCAAACTGTGTAGAATAAAAAACATTTCTACAATCCTATACAAATTAGTCATTATATGTCAAAACTTAAAACTATATATGTGTCTCAAAGTTTATCATGTGCAATTATTTGTCAAATTGGCACAGTTACGCAGGCCGAGGATATTCTGTAATTCCCGGGACCTCGGTCTGCCTCCATTAAAAGACCTCAGTGTGCCCTTTCCCCATTGTGCCTTTGTGGCAGCAACCCCAAGCTTCAGCACGTCCCTCTGCACATAGTCCTGGACCTTAGAATGTGCCAGTCTGCAACACTCAGTCGAGGACAGTTCTTTCAACTGGAAAATCAGCAAGTTTCGGGCAGACCACTGAGTTGATGACCCTGCAGCAGCAGTTGATATTTGTCTTGATGTGCATCCCCAGAAACAGCCCATAGAGCACAGAATCCTGCATCACCAAGCTGCTCAGGACGAACCTTGACAAATACCACTGAATCTCACTCCAGACCTTCTTTTCAAAGGCACATGCCACAAGGTGGTGTACGACTGTCTCATCAGCCCCACAGCCGCTTTGAGGGCAGTGTGAGGTGATGTTGAGACCTCAAGCGTGCATAAAGGATCTGATGGAGAGTGCTCTTCTCACCACCAGCCAAGCCAGGTCTTGGTGCTTGTTTGAGAGTTCTGGTGATGAGGCATTCAGCCAGATGACACTGACAGTCTGCTTAGGGAACCATCCGACAGGATCCACTATCTTCTTTTCTCTCACGGTTCCAAGGGCATTACGCACTAACCACTGCTTAATCGCCATAGGGTCAAAGGTGTGTTTGTGGAAAGATTTCTTCATGAAGGACAGGTGCTGCAGTATGGTCCAACTACTCGGAATAGTGTGGCCAGACCTATCCTCTGCAACACTTGGGATAGGCAGACGTTCAAAAAGTAGTGGCACTTGCTGTTAATGTACCAAAGATCTATGCACAGCTTGATGCAGCCATACACAAAGGTGACCATCAGGATGAAGGGAGCGTTGGGAACATTTTTCCCTCCATTTTCTGGAGATTTGTGTATCACCTCCCTCCGGACACTATCTACTTTTGATCTCCAGATAAACTTGAAGATGGCCTGTGTCACTGCTGCAGCACATGATTTGGGGATAGGTCACACCGGCGCCATGTACAATAACACGGACAGCATCTCACATCGGATCACCAGGTTGTTCCCCATCTTGGAGAAGGAGCATTGCTCCCACAAGCTCAGTTTCTGCCTGGCTTTCTCAATGCATTCTTCCCAGTTTTTGGCGCATGCCCCTGCTGCTCCAAACCACATCCCCAGTACCTTCAAGGTAGTCTGCCCTGGCAGTGAAGGGGACAAAGGATTTGTCAGCCCAGTTCCCAAAGAACATGGCCTCGCTCTTGCCCTGTTTGACTTTGGCTCCCAAGGTCAGCTCAAATTGCTTGCAGACCTGGAGGAGCCTGCGAACAGACGAGGGGTTCAAGCAGAAGACAGCCACGTCATCCATATTCAGGGAGGCTTTTGACCTGCGTGCCTCTACTGCCTGGGACTGTCACCCCTTTGATGCCTGGGTCGCTTTTGAGGACCTCGGCAAAGGGGTCAATGCAACACACAAAAAGGACGGAGGAGAGGAGGCAGCCCTGTCGTACTCCAGACCTGATTTGAAAACTCTGATTCCACCCATTGACTGAAACTGCGCTACTGATGTCTATGTAGAGCAGTTGATCCAATTGCAGATTCCCTCCGCAAAGCCCATTTTGGAGAGCACATCCATCATGTAGCTGTGCAATATTCTGTCAAACGCCTTTTCCCGGTCTAGGCTGATAAGGACATATCCACCTGCCTATCCTGCATGTAGGTGATCGTATCTCTGGAGTAGCGCAGATGGTTCCCTGAGCAGACTGTCAGTGTTATCTGGCAGAACGCCTCATCACCAGAACTCACAAACAAGTACCAAGACCCGGCTTGGCTGCTGATGAGAACGGCACTCCCCGTCATATCCTTTATGCACGCTCGAGGTCTCAACATCACCACACGCTGCCCTCGAAGCAGCTGCAGGGCTAATAAGACGGTTGCATACCTCCTTATGGAACGTGCCTTTGCAAAGGTGGTCTGAAGTGAAATCTTCCTGCCAGGTACAGCACAGGTTTGATCAGAATGGATCACTGACCCCAGAACAGATCTGACCCGGTTGGCGATGACCTTGGCCAGAATTTTATAATCCACGTTCAGTAGTGAAATGGGTCGCCAATTTCTAATTTCTTCCCTTTCCCCCTTCTGCTTGCAGACGAGGATAATGATGCCTTCCTCATGGATTCTGACATTCTGCCTTCCAAAAACATACTCTCATATATTTCCAGGTGGTCCGGGCCTATCAAGTCCCACACGCCAAGAGAATAACTGATAAACTGTCGCTTCTGGGAGTTTTAACCTTCTGAAAGGGCTCGACAGCCTTTGTCAGCTCGTTCAGACTTGCTAATCTGTCCCATTCACCATCGTCTAAGATCTGCATGATAGATGACAGGAAAGACTGGGATGCCATGCTATCTGTTGGCTTCAGGTCATACAGTCCTGCATAGAAGGATTTGCAGAACGTCAGACCGCAATGACCTTACAGAGCCGTCTTCTTCTTTCAGGCTGCTGATTACAGAGGTTTTTCTGTGTATGTTCTGGAAGGAGAAATGCGAGCACTTTTCGTCCTGCTCCATGGAGCGGACTCTGGCCAGAAGAAGATGACCTTGGCACCTCCAAGACAAAGAGCAAGGCTTGCTGGCTCTTCACCTCCTGGAGATCCTCCCTGACATCAACCCCCATCGACTGCAGTTGGACTATTTCTTGCATGCTTTTCTGGAGTCGGGACATATCCCCCCATCTCTCCCTGGCCTTCTGAACCCCTTTGCAAATGGAGAACCTTTTGATGTTGCCATTGATGGTTTCTCACCAGAACGATGGATACTCAGAAGAGTTTCGCGGTCCTCCAACTGTGGCAAACCTTCTCGAGTTCCAAGGTTCTCCAGGGTCAACAGTTCTACATTTAGTTTCCAGGACCTCCTGCCCACTTTCTGGTTTCCCTCCAGTTAACCAGCAAGAGGCAGTGGTTAGAAAAGAACACCAGCTTGACGTCAGTGGGCCTGACAGTGAGCGTGCGGGATACAAACATGAAATCGATCCTGGAATGGACAGATGCGTTGGACTGCGGGCACGTGTACCTACACTGCCCTCCATCTGCTGGTTTGCTGATGGTCAAAGCTTGGCATCTTTGACCATCTCCAGCCGGGCTCTGGATGTAGCATCCAGTTTGTTTTCAGCCGTGCTGGATCGATCAGCCTTGTCCATAATGCAATTACCCACCCAGAATGATTGGCCTGGACGTGGTGAACAGCAGTGGCAGCTGCTCAAAAACCGCCAGCTGCTTGGTCTTGTTGGCTGGGTCATACGTATTAATTAACCTGAGAGGGCAGTTCTTGTATGTGACATCTGCTATGAGGAGGCAGCTTCCCACCACCTCTCTAACTTCAGAGATGGTAAAGCCGACTCTCCGCAGCAGGATGCCTAAGCCCGAGGAACGGCATTCCCACCTGATCAGATGGATGGTCCATGGGACCACACTCAACCAACGCCTGTAGCTGCTGACGCGAGATATCTCGCACTCCTGCAGGAACAGCAGGTTGGCCTTGACATTGGCCAGATAGGACGAGGTGGCCAAAACATCTCAACCCGTCTTTAAAGTTGCTTACATCAACTGAGACAAACTTTAAAGACATTTTTAAATTTGAAAGGATTTGTCAGTTCTTACATCTCATTTAGTCAGCATGCTCCAGGTACAGCATTCCTGTGGCGCTGTCAAAATTCTGCAGGGCTGAGATAGCAGTCTGACCCTGCCTCAGATCCCTAACAGTGATCGGGTGACATTGTTAGTGTCATGTTGTTGTTGGTTGGTGCCAAGATTGCTGGCCGATCTCCGTGTTGGACAGTGTCAGTGTCCTTGTTCCTGCTCTGCAGGTTACAATAACCTCAGCCGCACTGTTACCTCCATCGCCTGGATGGTTCCCTGCTGCTACTTGACACATCCTGCCGAGGTCCTGAAACTGACATCCACGTACGGCTGGATGTCACACCACATCTGCTGTTTGGAACCCGCAGCACTCGAACAGCACCTTCTTCACAAGGTAGTCGTGGCCCACAGGTAAGTCTCCTCCCGAAGCCTTCACCCGGATGGTGTTGGGCAGCCCTTGGCCTGTAGCTCTCGACGCAGCTGCAGCCATAGCTCGAAAACAGTCTCTGTGTACTAACATTAGGTCCAAGCTACAGGCTTGAAAGTAGCGTTAAGATCTACCAGTAGCAGCAGAGCTCAAGTGTCTGATGCCTGCTTCTTCAATCCACAATGCCCATCGAAATCCGACAGCTCATTGCAAAATCCGAGCCCTTGGTTTTGATCATACACTTGATCTTAGCCAAAAGGCCAACAATCTTTTGCACTGTTTTTTTTCCCCCCAAAAATATACGTTATTCATAAAAATCTCAAATAAATCATTTGCCAATCTACATATCTATGAATTGCAAACAGTGCAGAATTAAAACTTTTTTTTAAGAGTTCTATACAAATTACAAACATGGCATTTCAAAACTCAATCTTTAGCACTGTTTATTTGAATCATCAGAAACTCTACATCCTGTTGAGTTTATCATCATTCGTCGGTCACTTTTATCTTCATATACTTATTGAAATGGTTGATAATATGTTGTCCATTTTTCCTTTGTTATCCTTTTACAAATGCCTACACAAAACATTCTTTTGACTCAGTTACTTATTGAGTTCAGTTCCTTCAGATTCTTTTCTTAAATTCCAGTACCCCTCCCAATATGGCACACTTTTCTAATTTGCATAATCCAAGGCACTCGTGAAGATTAGAAAAGCAGTATTTACAACTGAGATCTGGAATATCTTATTCTGTACACTTCACGCTAACGTTACACCTTTAACTAGCACCCATAGTTTTATTTATAATCTAAGGAAAGACATTTAACTGGATAGAGCAAACAGCTTTTAAAATGATCTTTCTTATTATAATTGATGGATCTGTATTTCAAAGAATCAATTGTCGAATTATACCTAGCCAATATACTGAAACCGAAGCACCCGGGGGAAACCCATGCTGATAAGGAAAGAACGTGCAAACTCCATGCAGACAATCATCCAAGTCTGGAATTGAGTCTGTATCTAGCACTGAGAGATAGCAGTGCTAACAAATATTTCATTATGGTTAGTAAACATACCCAATTACAATCCCGTGTCCCACTGAGATGAAGGAAGGTCACTCATTGGACCACCCACTAAATTAAGGCTATCACCGATGTAACTCGTTCTTCAGGCACCATGTCCAAAAGAGACATTGGTGATCACAGGATTGGTTCATGACGTTGCTTGTGCAAAGTGCTGCAATGGTCTACTGTTGCCTTCTATAGTATGCTGACCAGGAAACTCTCCCACTTTTACTGCTTCCCAAGAGGCCTATTGAATAATCACGCTGTCAGCCATATTATACATCCACCTTTCCTGGCCATCAAGTCCTAGACTGGAACTTGAATCCAGGTTTCTAGACCAAAGGTAGGAATGCTACCTTATGCACCACAAAACCTCAATGATCTAAATAAAGTTCGCAAAAAGCTGAAGGAATTGATAAACTGAACTAGGAAAATTAGGTATTGCGACATATTCAAATAACACTAATTAGTAGTTAAACACAGAGTAAAGAGGAAGGTTGTCAAAAACGCACAGGAAAGCTGTGCAGTAAGTCATCAGGGAGAATTTTGAAGCAGCCCATGCCAGTTCTGGAAACAACAGATGTGTTTCTGGAGATAAATGAGATTTGAGGTGTGTGGTGTGGGGAAAATAGGATAGGTTTGTATCAGTTTAGTGGGCGTCTATTATCCATATATCTTAATTTACAAAGTACATGTAGCATATATGATAAGCATGCCTCTTGAGCTTGGTGCACATCAGTTTTAACACGAGGCACACAGAAATTTACAGCTTGATAGTTCATTTCAATATTGCATAAAACTTTTGAAGTAAAAATAAATTCAATGATACAGTTGACCTGCATTATTCAAATTCACTGAGATTAGATGACCTTGCTCATGTTTTATTTCTCAATGGTTAGCACTGTTGCCTCACAGCACCAGGGAACAAACTTAGTTCCAGCCTTCAGTGACTGCATGGAATTTGCATGTTCTGTCCATGTCTGCAACAGTTTCTTCCTGGGTGCTCTGATTTCCTCCCACAATCCAACAATGAGCAGGTTAGGTTGATTATCCATATTAAACTGCTTCTAGAGAGATTAATGGGATAAATGCATGGGCCTATGGGGATAGGGAGGGCGTGGACTCGGTAAGATGCTCTGTCAGACAGCTGGTGCACATGGGATGAACGATCTCCTCCTGCAGTGCAGGGATTCTAATTCAGTGGAGTTTAACAGTTAAATCTTTCAAATGACCATTCTAACATAGCACTTAGATCATAGGATCATACAAAATAGGAGCAAGATTACAGAGCTCCAAAGTGGAAACAGTGACACTAAAGTACCTCTCACCTGACCAACTGGGACTGTATCAGTGGCTGGTTCAATTGCAGGGGCCATTTCCATCTTGTACGTGTCAAGTGCAACGTCTACGACCATGGAAGTGGTTCCGGTTGTTAAGGTAACAGAAGGAGCAAGACAGTTACTATCACAGAGGAGAGCTTCATGTTTTAGTGTGATTGGCTTCAGATCAGAGCTCATTGACCAGGATTCACATTCCATATCTGCAGAGGAAAATTTAAATAAAATTAAAATTTTGAAGACTTAGTTATAAAGTTTCCTAGGTATTCAAAAGAATAATTATTTTCCTGTTTGGATGGATTTCTTAAAATACAGGCTGAAATTGTACCGGCATGTCCACGCGAGGCCAGAGAATGACTCTCCGTGAGCCTCACTTGCCCGATTTCAGTAAGATCAGATTCATTGTGTTAATAATGGTACCCATGTGACCAGACAGCAGCCACATCTTCCTTCTCAATTAGTGCTATTTATTCCCGATCATCTGCGTACTGAATGACAATACTATCCCCGTGAACTTTCTATCTGCATTCTCCAAGATATGTGAAGCAGCTCTGGTCCTTGCAAGCAGTGTGAAAATCACGGAGAGACACACAATCAGAAAACAAGGACATGGCTTCAAAATTCACTTTCAACTAGTTAGCATATTGAGCTCTCATACGCAAATACACAGTAGTCCCTTAATGCTCAAAATTTATGAAACTTCTCCAGTTTATCTATTGAGATACTAGCTTTATCCTTCAAAGCAAAGAGGTAATGTTGATTTTGATTTGACTTATTGTTGTCACACGTATTAGTGTCCAAGAAGAGTACTGTTTCTTGCACATTCAGTTTGCTCTGCAAAGCATACTGTTCATAGAGAACAAAAGAATGCAAGATGAGGTGTTACAGTCATAGAACAAAGAATAAAACAGCACAGGAAACAGGCCCTTCGACCCACCAAGCCTGCGCCGCCACCTCAATGTTCCCATTTCTACCGCAATCCCTGTCATCCCTGTTTATGTTTGTAGACCTATGCATTGGAACCAAATTTGAGACAATTTACGGAGAATTTGTTCTGCCAGTTAGGCTAAGAGCACATCTTTGGGGTGTGGGAGGAAATCGGAGCACCTGGAGAAAACCCACGCAAGCACGGGAGAATGCGCAAACTCCCACACACAGGCCCAAATCTATGTATCTGCACAGCACAGCGATAGTCACTGAGCTGTCGTGTTTCCCATCAAACGGTCCAGGTCAAACATACACTAATGACCTGAAGCACTAGGATACTCTCGAAATCCAAGAGCTGCCCTCTCACGACCCATCGTGTGTATGCCCCTTGTTAGACAACAAGGCGGACCAAAGTACCTGTAGGATAAAACAAATACATCAATATCATCAACAATTTACACACTTCCAGGAAACTCCCAAGGCTCATGATTCCTATTTTACATCAGATTCCTATATGAGGAATCTCTTACTCTCTTATGAGTAAGAGAACCTTGGTGTACAAAAAAAGTTGATTTGCTGGTTAAAAGGAAAAAGGAGGCTTATGTCAGGATGAGGCTTGAAGGCTCAGTTAGTGCACTGGATAGCTATAGATTAGCCAGGAGGGAGCTAAACAGTGAATTGAGGAGAGCTAAGAGAGGACACGAGAAGACTTTGGCTGATAGGATTAAGGAGAATCCTAAAGCTTTCTTTAGATATGTTAAGAATAGAAGATTGGTTAGGACAAGACTAGGGCCAGTCTAGACAGCAGTGGGAAGTTGTGCGTGGAGCCTGAAGAGATTGGAGAGGTACTGAATAAATATTTCTCTTCGGTATTCACGCAGGGTGATGTAAATGTAGTTATGGAGAACACTGAGGTACAGGGTAGCAAACTGAAAGGTATCGAAGTAGATAGGGAGGATGTGCTAGATATTCTCGAGGGTTTGAAGTTGGATAAGTCCCCTGGGCCGGATGGGATTTACCCTAGGGTTCTCTGGGAGGCAAGAGAGGCGATTGCAGAGCCTCTGGCTCTGATCTTCAGGTCGTCGTTGGTTACAGGTGTGGTTCCGGAGGACTGGAGGATAGCGAATGTGGTCCCATTGTTCAAGAAGGGGAAGAGAGACTTTCCGGGGAATTATAGGCTGGTGAGTCTTACTTCTGTTGTGGACAAAGTATTGGAGAGAATTATTAGGGATAGGATTTATAGTTATTTAGAGAGAAATGAATTGATTGGGGATAGTCAGCATGGGTTTGTGAAGGGTAGGTCATGCCTTACTAACCTCATTGAGTTTTTTGAGAAAGTGACCAGAGAGGTGGATGGGGTAAGGCGGTTGATGTAGTATATATGGACTTTAGTAAGGCGTTTGATAAGGTGGCCCATGGAAGACTTCTACAGAAAATGCAGATGTATGGGATAGAGGATGATTTAGCTAATTGGATTAGGAATTGGCTTGCAGATAGAAGACTGAGGGTGGTGGTTGATGGGAGATATTCATCGTGGAGTTCGGTGACAAGTGGTGTACCTCAGGGGTCTGTTTTGGGGCCCCTGCTGTTGTAATTTTTATAAATGATCTGGATGAGGGTATTGAAGGATGGATTAGTAAATTTGCAGATGACACTAAAGTCGGTGGAGTGGTAGATAGTGAAGAGGGGTGTTATAGTTTGCAGAGGGACTTGGACAAGTTGCAGAGCTGGGCCGAGAGGTGGCAAATGGAGTTTAATGTGGAAAAGTGTGAGGTAATGAACTATGGCAGAAATAATAAATGTGTAGAGTATAGGGCAAATGGTAGGATTCTTAGCAGTCTAGATGAACAAAGGGATCTTGGTGTGTATGTGCATAGATCCCTGAAAGTAGGCAGTCAAGTCGAGAAGGTTGTTAAGAAGGCATATGGAGTCTTAGCTTTTATTAGTAGGGGGACTGAATTTCGGAGCCGCAACATCATGTTGCAACTGTAGAAAACTCTAGTGCGGCCGCACTTGGAGTATTATGTGCAGTTCTGGTCCCCGCATTATAAGAAAGACGTGGAGGCATTGGAGAGGGTACAGAGGAGGTTTACCAGGATGTTGCCTGGTATGGAGGGCAGATCTTATGAAGAGAGGCTGAGGGATTTGAGGTTGTTTTCGTTAGAAAGGAGGCGGCTAAGGGGAGACCTAATCGAAACATATAAGATGATTAGAGGTATAGATAGGGTGGATAGTGATAGCCTTTTTCCTAGGATGGAAAAAGCTAGCACGAGGGGACACAGCTTTAAATTACGGGGTGATAGTTATAGGACGGATATCAGAGGTAGGTTCTTTACCCAAAGGGTGGTTCGGGAGTGGAATGCCCTGCCTGCAGCAGTTGTAGATGCGTCAAGTTTGGTGGCGTTTAAGAGGTTAGTTGATAAGTATATGAAAGAGAAGGGAATGGTTTAGTTTGGAGGGGCATTGCTTTTTATATTGGTCGGCGCAACATCGAAGGCCGAAGGGCCTGTTCTGTGCTATAATGTTCTATATCCTGCCATTCTCATTCTGTTCATGTGCCTAAGTACCTCTTAAATAACTCCAGAGTGCCTGCCTCCACCACTTTACTTGGCAGCGCATTCCATACCCCCACCTCTAGCATCCAAATTATACCTTACCCCTCACCCTAAGCCTGTGACCCCTCGTGCTATTTGAGTCCATCTTAGGAAAAAGCTTAACTCTGTCTATACCCCTCAATCTTGTACACCTCTATTAGATCTTCTCTAAGTCTACGTCTTTCTAATGAAAACAGCCCCAATTTGCCTAACCTCTCCTCGTAACTCAGTCCTTCCATACCAGGCAGCATCCTGGTAAACCTTCTCTGCACTCTCTCCAGAGTCTCCACATCCTTCCAGTAGAAAGGCGACCAGGACTGGACGCAGTATTCCAAATGAGATCTAACCAATGTTTTATACAACTGCAACATTAAAGGCCAGTTCTTGTACTGTATACCCCTTCCTATAAAGGCTAGCATACCATATGCTTTCTTCACAATCTTCTCCACCTCCTCTGCCACCTTCAGAGACTTGTGCACCTGCACCCCCAGGTCCCTCTGTGTTTCTATACTCTTAATAGGTCTACCCTTTATCATATACCTCCCCCACTACATTCTTTCTCCCGAAATGCATGACCTCACATTTATCAGGACCATCTGCCATCTATCTGCCCAAGCTACCAGCCTATGTCCTGCTGTATCGCCTGACAATGCTCCTCACTATCCGCAAGTCCAGCCATTTTTGTATCGTCTGCAAACTTGCTGATCACTCCACTTACTCCCTCTTCCAAGTCATTTATATATATTACAAATAGAAGAGATCCCAGTACCGAGCCCTGCGGCACATCACTAGTGACTGACCTCCAGCTCAAAAAAAACCCTTCCACTATTATTCTGTCTCCTATTACCAAGCCAGTTATTTATCCATCTAGCTACCAGTCCTTGTATTTCATTAGCCTTGACCTTTTCAACTAACCTCCCATGAGTGACTTTGTCAAACACCTTACTGAAATCCATATAGACGACATCAACGGCTCGCCCTTCATCATCATAGCTAGCCCTGGGCCACAAAGTTTGGTGATGAGTTTCATTGGAATAATAGTGTTGATAGCTCAACTGTAGTCAATAATTAGGAGTCTGGCCCAGGTGTCTGTGTTATCTAGGTGTTCCAGAGTTGAGTGCAAGGCCAGGGAGACGGCATCTGCTGTGGACTTGTTGCAGCAATAGGCAAACTGTTGTGGATTCAGGCAGTCTGGGAGATGGGAATTGATTTGTGCAATGATTAGCCTTTTGATGGTAGCATTTCATAATTATGGATATCAATGTTAAGATGTAAACATTAACAACTTTATATTGGATGCAATATAACAAGCTGTAAGGGTCAGCTGACCCAATAAACCATGGAACGAATTACAGAATGATGTGATGATCAGCTGACTCATCATAAATAAGAACAAAGAACAAAACAGCATGGGAAACAGGCCCTTCGGCCCAACGAGCCCACGCCGCCACCCCAATGTTCCCACTTCTACACGCAATCCCTGTCCATGTTTATAGATCTATGGATTAAAAACCAAATTTGAGACAATTTAGGGAGAAAGTGATCTGGGAGGATGCACTACAAGTTTGCGGCAGACTGAAAAGATTGAGTATGTAGATATTAAGGAAGCGGATGTGTTAGAACTTTTAAATGCTATTAAGATAGACAAGTCTCCGGGACCAGATGGGATGTATCCCAGGTTATTGTGGGAGGTGAGGGATGTCATTGCAGAGCCCCTGGCGATGATCTTTGCGTCGTCGATGGAGACGGGAGAGGTTCCGGAGGATTGGAGGATTGCGGATGTGGTCCCTATTTTCAAGAAAGGGAACAGGGATAGTCCTGGAAATTACCGACCGGTGAGTCTGACCTCAGTGGTTGGTAAGCTGATGGAGAGGCTTCTGAGGGACAAGATTTACGAGCATTTGGAGAAGTTTAGGTTGATTAGAAATAGTCAGCATGGTTTTGTAAAAGGCAGGTCATGCCTTACGAGCTTAATTGAGTTCTTCGAAAACGTGACTGAACACATTGACGAAGGAAGAGCAGTGGACGTGGTGTACATGGACTTCAGCAAGGCATTTGACAAGGTCCCACATGCAAGACTTCTTGAGAAGGTGAGAGGCCATGGGATCCAAGGGGCTTTGGCCTTGTGGATCCAGAACTGGCTTGCCTGCAGAAGGCAGAGGGTGGTTGTGGATGGCTCTTTTTCTGCATGGAGCTCGGTCACCAGTGGAGTGCCCCAGGGATCTGTTCTAGGACCCTTGCTGTTTGTCATTTTCATAAATGACCTGGATGAGGAAGTGGAGGGATGGGTGAGTAAGTTCGCCGATGACACGAAGGTCGGTGGTGTTGTGGATGGTCTGGAGGGATGTCAGAAGTTGCAGCATGACATCGACAGGATGCAAGACTGGGCGGAGAAGTGGCAGATGGACTTCAACGCGGATAAATGTGTTGTGGTCCATTTTGGCAGATCCAACGGGATGAATGAGTACACTATCAAAGGTAGGAGTCTTAGCTGTGTGGAAGAGCAGAGGGATCTTGGGGTCCGGGTCCATAAGACTCAAATCGGCCTCCCAGGTGGAGGATGTGGTTAAGAAAGCTTACGGTGTACTGGCCTTCATTCATCGAGGGATTGAGTTCAGGAGTCAGGAGGTAATGCTGCAGCTTTATAGGACCCTTGTCAGACCACACTTGGAGTACTGTGCGCAGTTCTGGTCGCCTCACTATAGGAAGGACGTGGAAGCTATTGAAAGGGTGCAGAGGAGATTTACAAGGATGTTGCCTGGATTGGGAGGCATGCCTTATGAAGACAGGTTGAGGGAGCTGGGACTGTTCTCCCTGGAGAGACGAAGGTTGAGAGGCGACCTGATAGAGGTTTACAAGATGTTGAGAGGAATAGATAGGGTGGACTCTCAGAGACTATTTCCCAGGGCTGAAATGGTCGTGACGAGAGGGCACAGATTTAAGGTGCAGGGAAGCAAGTACAGAGGGGATGCTAGGGGAAAGTTTTTCACTCAGAGGGTGGTGAGTGAATGGAATCGGCTGCTGTTGGTGGTTGTCGAGGTGAACTCGCTGGGGTCTTTTAAAAGACTTCTGGATGAGTATATGGGATCCAATGGGATTAGGGGTTATAGGTAGGTCTATGGCTGGGGTAGGTTTTGATGTGTTCGGCGCAACTTGTGGGCCGAAGGGCCTGTTTGTGCTGTAGTGTTTTCTATGTTCTATGTTCTAATTTGTTTTGCTAATTAGCCTAAGAGCACATCTTTGGGACGTGGGAGGAAACCGGAGCTCCCGGAGAAAACCCATGCAAGCACGGGGAGAATGCGCAAACTCCCACAGACACAGGCCCAAATCCATGTATCTGCACAGCACAGCTATAGTCACTGCGCTGTCATGTTGCCCATCAGATGGTCCAGGTCAAGCATACACTAACGATGTGAAGCAGTAGGATACCACTGTTGGGAATCGTGGAGGGCTTGGAGTGGCCCAAGGCGAAGCCCCAAGTTTGGAGAAATGAAGATTCTTTATTAAACCCTTTCTTTGATTTATCAGTTGAAGTAAATATAGTTATATTTTTATTACCTACACTGGAAGATTTCCTTCTGAAGAAACAATGGTGGCAGAGGAAAACCCATTGTAACTGTGTTTGTTTTTGAAGAAGTGCTACAACTGTAACAGAAGGCAAAAAGTAAGCCAGTGGGATTTGATTGTCCTCTTGTCTTTTCAGATGCTGAATCATTTCCACAATGGAAGGTAGAAGTGGAAATGTGGACCCTTGTCACCATACTACAAAAAAAAAAACAAGGTATGGCACTGGCTTTGTCACTTCCAATCAGGAACAAGATAAGAAGCATAGTATTTTCCAATTGGACAGCCTCTGAAAGGAATCATGCAGTCATAGGTGATATTTTGGCAGATCAATTGGGCTGCAAATTGCAGGTTGCATTACCATGGGCAGCGCCTGCAAAAAATTCTTTACAGATGGTTTCCAATGCGATTTTCCCATACCACTACATTGTACAGTATCCACAAAGAAGAAAACGTGTCTTTGAACTACACGTGACACAGAAATTGTGGAAATCAGTAGTGGTGAAGATAAGGACCAGGAGGCATTGTTTTGGTAGCAGAAAATTTGAGTCCTGCAATGAGTGTCCTGATGATAGTGAATGCACATGCACTGGCTGCAGCAAAGATTGGCTAAATTGTTATTTAAGGTCTCTTGATCATAAAGACTGAAAGGAAGTAAAAGAACAAGATAGTTTCACCTGCTTTTGAGTTGGAGATGACAATATTTAACATCCTCCAAAAGGGTGATACTTCCCTGCAGGAATCAGTTTATTTATAAATACAGATGTAGTTTCTAGTGATATAACTTTGTTGTTAAGCAGGTCTGCAGTGAAGAAAACTCAAATGACCATTGATTTGGAACAGAATAGTGGCGGTACTTGAGAAAACTGTGGACCTACATTTTAAAAGATCTGACCATTATTGTCTTCCTTTAAGCAAACAGAAATTATCAAACCAAAGGACTCATGACGCATTAGTATCGCTAACAGACAACAGCATGATGAACAAAAAGAAGTTCATTCCGAAGATCTATAAGCTGTTTGGTCATCCAGCACCAGAGACTATGAGAACTGATGCAGAGTGCTGAACAAAAGATATAACAATCTCAGAACAAATATCAACCAGTGTGAAATTTACATAAAATATAGCAGGACACGCCCACATCCAACTTTAAAGGTTCTGCTATCCATAAGACATAGGAGCAGAATTATGCCATTCAGCCCACCGAGTCTTCTCCACCATAATCCTGGCTGATATTTTTCTCACCCTCATTCTCCTGCTTTTTCCCAAAGCCCCTGATCCCCTTATTAATCAAGGGCTTATCTCTGTCTTAAAGACACTCAATGACCTAGCCTCCACAGCCTTCTGCAGCAAAGAATTCCACAGATTCACCACTCTGGCTGAACAGATCCTCTTCATCTGTTTTAAGGAATCATCTCTTCAGGCTGAGGTTGTGCTCTCTGGTTTTAGATTTTCCTACCAGTGAAAACATCCTCTCCACATCCAGGCCTTGTTGTATCCCACAAGTTTCAATAAGATCCTCCTCATTTTTTTAAACAAACACCAACGTATACATATCCACAGTCCTCAACCGTTCCTCAAACAAGCTCTTCATTCCAGGAATCATTCTTGTGAACCTCCTCTGCACCCTTTTCTAGGCCAGCATATCCTTCCTTAGATACCAAAGTAGGCATAGCACTATACATACGCAAAAGGTCAAGCAAGTGGAGGGACGCCACTATAATCAGGAAAGGCCTCAGGAAAGTGCAAACACTAGTTCAATATCTAAGAATGAAGGCAAGAAGCCAAAGCTATAGATTGGGAAAATGGAGTGGACAGGATGAGATGGTAAGCATTTGTGAACCCAGGAAAAAGCCACAAATCTGTGACCAGATTTGATGTAGAGATGCCGGCGTTGGACTGGGGTAAACTCAGTAAAGTTTTACAACACCAATTTTAAATCCAACCAATTTATTTGATAGTAAATCCGCAAGCTTTCGACACTATGTGCCTTCGTCAGGCAAATGCAGTGTTCTGATCTGCAGAGGCACTCATATCCACACAGACATTCTAATCAGCAATCTGTAACTGTCTGTGTGGATATGAGTGCCTCTGCAGATCAGAACACTGCATTTGCCTGACGAAGGCACATAGTGTCGAAAGCTCGCGGATTTACTATCAAATAAATTGGTTGGATTTAAAATTGGTGTTGTAAAACTTTACCAGATTTGACAACAGAGAACAGCAGTCTCACAGTAGCAGCCCTGACAAAATCAGACACAACTACAGAGGCCAGAGTTTAACAAGGAAGGCTAGGAATGGGAGTAGAGGTCTCCACGATAAGGAAGTATTGATGGCTCCAAACAAAATGGAGCTCACGGAAGTGAGAAAGGCCAAAGAGGGCTGGACAGTTGGAAAAAGTTTTAGGGTGTATACTGAGGTACCAGATGAAGGGCAGCCTGCTTTGTTCCACAGGGGGCTTGCAAAGAAAGTTTTGAGAGCTGGAATGTATAAAGCTAAAGCCAGATGAGTAGCCAATGGGTATGAGATAACATTTGAACGGGAGAAACATGAGGGTTGATTCATCCACAGCAGGGAAAGTGACAAAATTTTTTTCACTGTTCTAGCATCTAATATTGAATGCGTAAATCAATAGATATCAAAGCAGCATTTCTGCAGGGTGAAACATTTCAGAGAAAAGTTTTTTTTTTGAGGCCACCCAATGAAGTAATAACAGGGGCATTTGTGAAAATTGAACAAATATGTTCATGAATTAAGTGATGCATCAAGGGTTTGGTATTTCTCTCTGCGATCTGTATTGCTGAAGACTGGCTGTGTCCAGTTAAAAGCAGATCCAGCAACGTTTCGCTGTAAGGCTAAAGGAAAATAAGCTGAAATTTTTGTGATGCACGTGGATGATTTCCAATGGGATGACATAGAAGAACTTGAAAAAAGCTGAAAACAGAATTCAAAGTAGCAATTCAAGCAGCTAATGCTTTTCGATATCTTAGTCTTCGTATCCAAAGTACCTCTAGTGTAACGGGATCAACAGGGATATCTGAAAAGTATTGATCCTATTCCCATCACCTTCATCGGTCAATGGAAAAAGAGGAACGGGCTAACAAAAAAAAAAAAAAGGCTGTTGAAGGGGATGATAGGACAGCTAAATTAGCTATGCACATAGACAAGACCAGATGGGAGCGATAATGTCCTAGAGCTCAGTAATACGTTGAGGCGCTCCACATGCAGAGAGATCTTGAAAGACATTAAAAAAAGATAATATTAGAGGAATGCGTGATTAAATTCGTAATACTAAGAGAACCGGAAGATATGATGTTGGTTTATTTAGTGATGCCAATCTATCAGATGGATTTTCAAGAAGTGTTGGATTCATAATATTCCTGGCAAGTAAGGAAAGAAAGAAAATGCTGCCCCCTTGCCTGGGATGCAAAATAAAAAGCGTAATCGAAAGTACATTGGCGGCTGGAACCTTGGCGTTAGTGGAGGTGTTGGATATGGGGATATATATGTCTGACACATCAATAGATCTATTTTTATGGGCACATTGTCCACATAACACTCAATTGGTACTTTCATACCCAATGTTCAGTCAAGAAAAAGTGTAATAGAAAACAACAAAGGATTGATTTGGCCAGCATTAAACAAATGCTGAAAAACAAGGGCATTTCCAATTTATCTGGATTGGTGCAAATCTACAGGTAGCCGATTTTTTTTTTTTTTACAAAAAGGGGGACAGATGCTGGTAAATTAAGAATAGTGGAAATTGATATCTTTAATTTTTTTTCAAAATAATTTAAACGAAGGGTATCTATTAGAATGTAACCAGTGATAATTTTGCATAGGATGTAATGTGACCATTGGTAACAAGTTATAAAGGTCAGCTGACCCAATAAACCATGGAACCAATTATAGAATGATATGATGGTCAGCTACTCACCATAAATAAGAACATGGAATTGTGGAGAGCTTGGAGTGGCCCAGGGCAAGTTTGAAGTAATGAAGTTTCTTTATTAAACACTTCTTGAATTATAAATTGAAGCAAGTTTTGTTATATTTTTATTGTCTGCATTTGAAGAGTTCCTTTGGGAGAAACATTGGACAAATAGTCATTAACAGTGAACAAACACTGGGTTTTCATATCTAAAATAGGAACGCAGGGAAGTATTTTTAAACTGCGTATAGACAACTGGTCTGCAGTTCTGGTCACAGTCATAGAGTTATTTATAGTACAAAAGGCCATTCAGCTCATCGAGTCCATATCAGTTCTTTGCAGGGAAGTCCAATCAATCCCATTCCCTCAATCTATCCCTATAGCCCTGCAAGTTTAATTCCTTTAAGTGCCTATTCAATTTACTTTTGAATGAACGATCATCTCCATTTCTTACCTATCTCATTGGGGAAAGGATAAGGGAGGATGTCAGTTTCATGTGATTACCCCTCTTTGTACACGATCCAAGTGATTTTTGAATGGTTAAGTGCACAGGGTTATGGGGATAGGGTGCAGTGGACAGTCTGGGTGGGACATTCTCGAACAATTGGTGCAGACTCGATGGGCTGGATGGCTTCTTTCTGCAATGTAGAATTTTATAGTAGGCTTCAGTGTGGCAATAATTTCAGTAACAAGTTTTGTATGCCAAATTATTTGAAGGCCATTCATTAAGCAATTAAAAGGATGCAAGATCACATGACAGTTTTGGCAGATGCCAGCTAAAAGATATGTGGTGTTACTGCATACTTGTGACATTTTCCTCAGATCCATCATTTTTTTTCCACATTTGGAACCACGTGGTCTGACTACTCTTCTCTAAGAAATATTTAGTTCAGTGATTTGCTTAGGTAATAGAACAAAGAAAATTACAGTACAGTACAGGCATAGCCCTTCGGCCCTCCAAGCCTGCACCAACTTTGTTGCCTGACTGAACTTAAGCTCCACATCTCTCTCTTCCCACTTTCTTCCTGTATTTGTCAAGATAACCCTTAAAAGTCACTATCATATCTGCTTCCACTATCTCCCCTAGCAGCAAGTTCCAGGCACCCATCAGCCTCTTAAAAAAAAACTTGCTTTGTACATCTCCTTTAAATCTTGCTCCTCGCACCTTAAACCTAGACCCCCAAATAATTGTCTCTTCCACACTGGGAAAAGGCTTCTGACTCTGTCCATTCCCCTCAATCTTGTAGACTTCTATCAGGTCACTCCTCAATCTCCGTTGTTCCAGTGAGAACAAACCAAGTTTTTCCAGTCTCTCCCCATAATCTTGCATTGACACATTTCGCACTTCAGCATAGTAGAAACACCATCTATAAAAGTGCACGTGCACTTCAAGGAATGATCTTTTGGTCACAAATAACATGATTGAGATAATATACTTGTATCAAAATGAACTGATGATGCACAATAATCAAGACTAGTCCATTAGAGAATATCAGTGGCATGTGTCCTATGTAACGCATGGGACTGTGATAAGGGCCGGTATCAGAAAAATAACAGTATACAGCTACTGGTTGTCCGTACACTGCTGCTAAGGACAAAAGGAAACATGAAATAAAATTAAAAGGTTACCAATTATTAGGAAAGGCCAATAGAAAATTCCTTACTCCCGAATCAGCTTCAAGAATATGGGGTTCTACTTACATCATTGGGGAATCACCTTAAATTGAACTAGATTCTTAATGGGACACACAAAGAGGTATGTGGTCCAAGTGATGTATGCTAGGCTTCAAGCATTTAGTCCTATTATGATTTCAGCGCCCAAACATCTTCAGCATAAATAGGTGTCAGCCATCATGTTTTCACCACACAGTATACAGATTTAATTATTTTGCCTTCTGTTTATGTCAAATTGGAACTCTTTAAATGGCCGTGTCAATGGTTCAAAACTTCATGCTCATTGTAATTGGGAGTTTGTCACGAGGAAGCAATTCGGATTAAGTCCAGATATTCGAATTGCCACAGTTGTGCACTACAAGTTAATTAGATGCGCTGCAGCTCACTATTCTTCCTGATGAGTATCACAGCAGAAATATTTACTCCTGTGTGTGACAGTGGCAAACAATTATATTTAACAGAAGAGTTGGTAATTTATACTGCCCCACAATCTGTTAAATTCTTATAAAGACGGACAGTACCTTAAAATCAAACTTGTAAAGTGTAATACCTCACCACCTTGTGGTAGAGGAAGGGAATACAGAAGAAAATAAAATCAATTTGTTAGTTGGCTGACTGCAAGTTAACAGTGAAACAAGGTGTCTCTCTGGTGATTTTTCTCTTCGAGACTGGAAGGGATCTATTAGTGTAAAATATCACATTGATCAGCTAGACCAAGAATTAGTCCCAACCATTCTAGATAGCCAAAATAGAAAAATCACTATCGAGTTTTAGCTTACGCAAGAAAGCAATAGATTATTCAAGCATACGTATCATTTTACCAGAGCCCAATTTGGTTGTCAGGCAATAACAGATATATGAACCTATAGAAAGAATGACTGGATAGTATCTCAAAGGGGAACCCGGTTAAATATTCTTTTCAATCTAGAGCTGAGAAGTTAATTACAGGATTCATATCAAGAACCTTCCAATACAAAAGTAAAGTCAGGATCTTGTATGTTTTCTAAAAAAATGCATTTAATGCAAATCAAATCTTTAAATAATACATCACATAAATACCTTCATTAAAGTTATCTTCAGCCGAGATCTGTGTAAGTGGAGACTGTGGTCGAGAATCTCCTGCCAGAGAGTAGCTGTGTTCAGCCTGAATGTGTGGAGCGGGTGAGAGTTCTGCATCCATCAGTTCACATTTATCAGAAAGGAAAGGATCATTGAAGAGATGGCCCAGCATATCCTTAGAAAGCTCATCCAATATCTCTGTGAAGTGCTGAGGAAATATGCAAAATAAGAAAACAAGTTTGAGGCTTGGAACTATGCCTGATAACAATGTCAAATTACAGCTTTAGTTAACACTTTGCAGAAAAATAAATAGCAAAAACAGTCAAAAATCATGGCAATTTAAAAAAATTATGTTCACAACTGTTCTTTCCAATGTTAGTGGTTGTGTTACAAAATGTACTGAGGGACTGCTTTTTTCTGGCAGGCAACTGCAGATGATGACCACAAGACGTTGCTCAGTAAAGCTGCTATGGGCCAGAGAGGCTGAAATAGTAAACTATTGCTGAGAACAGTTGTTTTATTGATATGCAGGTAGACAAGTGGCTGCAGGATTCAGTCACCAAGGACGCATGAGGTCAACAGATCAGCTGTTTTTGCAAACACTGAATCTGCTATTGGTATTACGTGAACTTATTTGCTGTAGTCATCTGGAACTTAGGAGCATCACGTATAAGGATTGAATGAAGAAATTCTTAATGGATAGCTGCTTAACTGGGACTACGGCAGGTAATGAGGGGACCTCAACCTCAACAACCTGCCTGCCACAGCTGCATATGTAGAAGTGATCACTAAGGTCCTTTTGGATACAGAGTTCCATCTTCACATTGAGGATAGCCTGTGTTGTGTTGGCACTACTGCTGTGCTAAATCAATAGACTAAACAGATCTAGCAATTCAAGACTGGGCACTTGGGGGCACTGTGGGCTTTCAGCGGTAGTAGAATTGTCCTCAAACACAATCTGTAACATCCCCAGCTCTATATTACCATCAAGCCAGGGGATCATCACTAGTTCAATGAGTAGTGCAGAAAGGCATACTAAAAATGAGGTATCAACCAGGTGAAATTACAACACAGGATTACATGCTGCCTAGCTGCAAGTCATAGACAGAGCTAAACAATTTCACAACCAACGGATCAGATCTAAGTTCTGTAGTCTTACCACACTCAGTCCTGAATGGTGGTGGACAATAAAACAACTCACTGGAGGAGGCAGCACCACAAATATCTCCACCCTCAAATGGAGAAGCTCAGCATGGCAGTGCAAAATATCAGAGTCATACGGTCCCTTTCAGCGCAGAAGGGGCCACTTGGCCCATCAAGTTTGCATTGAATCTCTGACAGAGTATCTTACCCAGACCCTCTGCTCTGCACACCCATACATTTACCATGGCAAATATACCTAACCTACACCATATTTGAACTGAGAGGAAAACAGAGCTTTTGGAACAAACCCAAGCAGACACAAAGTGAAACTCCACTCAGACAATCACTCAAGGCTAGAATTGAACACAGCTATGAGGCAGCAGTGCTAGTCACTGTGCACCCTACAAGATAACATTAAAGTATTCGCAATAATCAGCCAGAAGTGCTGAGTGGATGATCCACCTCGGCCTCTTCTGGCAGTCTCCAGTGACACTGATGCCAGTTTTCAGCCAATTCAATTCACTCCAAGTGATAAAGAAATGGCTGAACACACTGGATACTGCAAAAACTATGGACCTTGACAATATATCAGCAATAATACGTATAAGTTTGTGCTTCAGAACTTGCTGTGCCCTCAGCAACCCTATTCCAGTGCAGCTATTGGCATCACTGACATCTAACCAGCAATGCAGAAAATTGCTCTGGCGCGTCCTGTACATAAGAAACAGGACAAATCCAACTTGACCAATTACCACCCCAGTCTACTTTCTATAATCTGTACAGTGGTGGAAGGAATCATCAACAGTACTGTTAAGTGGCACTTACTCAGCAATAACCTGCTCATGGGTGTTCAATGTGGGTTCCACATTGACAAGGGTCACTAACCCTTACCTCTTTTACAATCTTAGCTGAAAGATGGACAAAAGAGCTGAATGCCAGAAGTGAGGCGAGAGTGACTGCCATTGACAAAAAAAAAAGTGTTTAGTAGAATTTGGCATCAAGGAGCTTTGGCAAAACTGGAGTCAGTGGAAATGAGGACAGAGCCCTCCATTGGTTGATGTCATACTTGACATAAAGGAAGATGGTTGTGTTATGTACCTACACTTCAAAAACTGCAGCATTTCAAGGCAATTCACCTCCACTTTCTCAAGGACAATCAGGGATGGGTGATACGTGTTGGCCTAGGGCAGCACCCACACCATTTAAGAAAACTGAAGAAACCCGTCACATATTTGCTTAAGAAAAGCAAAAGTCAGTTGGAGAAGTACTGATAGTAAACAGCCAATGGCTGCCAAGGTATAGTCTTAAGCTATTTTGACAATACTGAAGAACAATAATAAACACACAATCCAAAAGATACCGATTAGGGATAACATCACATTCTCTCTATAGGCCCAATAAAAGGAAGAACGAACAGACTGTTTATATTAAAGCTTAACATAACTAATATATTATAAAGCACAAGTGTATTGTTCTTCATGCTCTATGAATTTTAATAAAAGATAATGGTAGATGTGGGGATATTTTTGCATCATAACTTCAAACGTGTGCAATCTCAACAGGTTATTCCAATCTGTGGGGGAAGGGCACTGGTTCAACACTGGTGGGAGAAGTGATAAATTGGTCTTTTAATTAATAGTTTAAGTATGATACGATGTTAAAGTATGCCAGATTACTTGAACTGTTGAACATCTTATTTAAAAAGATAAAGATTGTATAGGTTCATCCAGAATCCTAAGTATTGATGTGCAAAAATATGGGAGTTGGAAATCAGATAACTTCAAGGTCTGTGAACAATGATGGGAATTAATTCCAATGTTAGTCATATTTTCTATCCCTTTCAAGGAATATGGGTATTGCTGGCTCTGCCCATCTTGTTATTCAGGCACTATGAAGTTTGAAAAATGGCAAACTTCAAATCCTTAAAACCGCCTGACTTGCGTCAACAAACATGGTGAAATTAACCACACAGATAAGACAGACTCAGCTGTCAGTAAAACAATGTTTCCTCTGGTGCAGGTGCTCTTGTATTACAACAGTTGCTTGGGAGAATAGCTGCAGAATTCCAAGGTACAGAAGAATCTAGATTTCTGGTGGATGAGTTACAAAAAGTTAGCATGCAGGTACAATAAGTAATTAAAAAGACTGATAGAATGCTGTCCTTTATTATGAGAGGAATTGAACACAAAGAAGAACGTCAAACTTCAATTGAGACCATATGTTGAATGCGGTGTCTAGTTTTGATCTCCTTCAATGTAATTGCATCAGAGGTGGGTCAGAGGTTGTTTATTAGATTGATAACTGGAATGAGTGGGTTGTCATGAGGATAGGTTAGACACACTGCGCTTGTTTCCACTGGAGTTTAGAAGAGTGAGCATTGGTATTTTATTTATTAGTATCAAAAATAGGCTTACATTACTATTGTAATAAAGTTACTGTGAAAATCCCCTCAACATCACACTGTGATATCTGTTTGATACACTGAGGGAGAATTTATCCCTGCTTTGTCATTCAATGCACTTGACCAGCACGTCTTTCCAGCTGTGACAGGAAACCAGAACATCCTGAGGAAACACACGCAGACACAGGGAGAATGTGTAAGCTCTACTCAGACAGTGATCCCAAGCTGGGATTTGAATCTGGATCCTTGGTACTGAGAGGCATCAGTGCTAATAGTTGTCATCACACCATCTCAGGTATACAGGATCCTGAACAGTCTTGATAAGTTGGTCGTAGAAAGGATGTTTTCTCTTGAGGGCTAGTCCAGAACGTGGGAACACAGTTTTAAAATTAGGGATCATTCTTTTAGGAAAGAGATGGGAAGCTTTTTCTGCTCAGGGTTGTGAAACTCTGGAACTCTGCCTTAAAGTAAGGGAAGCAGGATCATTAAATATTTAAGGTTGATAATCTTGGGTTCTTGTTAGACAAGGGTATCAGGGGTACATGGGATGTGGAGTTTGTAACACAAACAGATCAACCATGATCTCACTGGGGCAATTGGCCTACTTTTGCTCTTATTCCATATTTTTGTATACTCATAATATTTACAGTGACTGGATCCCCAAGACAAATATTCTATTTTTGTGTGAAATGATTTAAATTGGCACAAAAATAGAACAAATTAGATTGCAGTAATGTCATTTTAGTTTATTGGAGCTCAATGTGCTTGCAGTCACACCAAGTACATATAGCAGAGTTAAGCTATAACTGAAACACAAACATCAAGCACTGCAGTGTCAATCTCCAACTGTTAACAGATTTTTGCATACATTCTTGCAAAGATTCTCAATCAAGAATGACTCAGGACTCTGTAGGCCAAAAGTAATACTTTTTTTTCCAGCATCTATTCTAAAATAGACACCACCCACTCAAAAGTCAGAATGCAGGTACAGCATGTAATAAAAAAAAGTCAAATTGGATTTTGGTATTTATTGCAAAAGGACTAGAGTATAAAAGTAGAGAAGTGTTGTTGCAATTGAATAGGGTTGTTTGGTGAGACTGCATTTGGAGTATTATGTTCAGTTTTGGTTTCCTTATTCGAGGAAGAATGTGGTGGCAGTTCAGAAGATGTTAACCAGATTGATTTTGGGGATGAAGGGGTTGACATATGAGGAGAGATTAAACAGCTTGGGCTTGTACTCACTGGAGTTTAGAATGATGAGGGGGGAATCTAATTGAGATATATAAAATTTTAAAAGGGATTGATAAAATAAATGTAGACCAAATGCTTCATCTTATGAGACAACTTAGAACAAGAGTTCACAGGTATAGTTGAGAAGCGATATATTTAAAACTGAGATTAGGAGGGATTATTTCTCGCAGAGAGTGGTGAATCTGTGGAACTCACTGCCCCATAGTACAGTGGAGTCTAAGTCATTGAATGATTTCTAGGAGATAGCTGTATTTCTAATAAAAAAGGATGAAGGGATATGGGAAGCAGGTGGAGAGATGAATTTGGGACTAAAGAAATATCAGCCATGATCTGATGAATAGTGGAGATCAAAGGCTCAATTTGCTAACTTCTGCTTCTAATTCTTATGTTTGTATGGGCCAAGAGTGTGGATATTAACATGTTCTCAGATTATGTAACACATTCTACCTTTAAATGAGGTATAACTTCAGTGGGAGCAAAATAAATTACAAAAAAAGTTAAAAATTGCAGTTAATGCATATTAATAAATAGCAGGAATAGTTAAATGTTTAGTTTGATCACAGGCTTCTAACAAAAAAATCCGCAGAGTAATGATCTAGAAATTTCTTTGTCAGGTCAAGGGCTAAAGAACACCGAGCAGTGTGGGGAAAAAAAATAAAGCCACTATTAACCATGAAGAATTAAGCGAGTTACAGAGAATTTTGGATTCTTCTGCACTAAAATTAATTACATAGCTAACCTACTTGTACAATATTCTCCAAGCAATCTTTAAAATCCAACAAAATACAGGAAGATTTGATAACCAAGTATGGATTGACAATAAAGGTAAGTAATTTTTTTTGTACTTTGTAGCCAATTGTCATATAGAAAAGTAATTTTCATTTGCAGAATTATCTTAAGAGGGGAGCCTCAGATGAAAAATGGTCGAGATGCTGACCTACTGTACGCAGGTGTAACGACTGTTGCATGGTTATAATTGATCAGGGAATGAGATACAGGCACTGCTGAACTATAACTGGTTATTGGATGAACTTGACTATATACAGAAACAAAACTAGTTATAATTCAGGTCACGAACATTATATCTCTCAGCTATGCGAAGTACTGTTTCCTCAATCCCATACGAAGACAGCAAACCCTCAGCACCTGTTACCCCAAGAGTCGGTGAGGAATGCATCTCTGCCAACAGTGACAAACCTGCAGCCATTTCATACATTGAATGTTGATGGCAGCTGGCAGGACTGCCATCTAAATTTGGACAGAAGTCCTGCCTTCAAGAGCTGTTGGCCAACAGCTCTTCAGAAGCTTCAGGCACAGAACTGTAGAAGCCAGAAGAGGTACTGCGGCATGTGCGTGCATCAAAGTCTTGATACCGCACTTCAGGTTAGTACCAGAAGGTCTTTGATGGAGAGATGTATCAAGGCTAGAGCTCCCAGTTCTAAGGGGAGGATGTCCCAAGTCTAAAGGGGCTTTCCAATTCATGTTTTTCTCTCCCAAACTGAATTTAGTGAGTATATCCCTACGTCTAATATGTCCCTTAGTCTTGACTGTCGAGTTGACTCGTGAAGACTTGCCCAGCCTCAGATTTACTGTCCAATCCTGAAGCAATTCAGAATCTTAAAAATTTATCCCTCTATCGTGCCCAGTCTGTTTAATTCGGTCCATCCATATGCCAAAATCACTCTGGCAAAATGAATTTAGAATCCATAGCTTCTAGAAAGTTTGCCCTGATTTTTTTTAAACTTCTGTCATAGTCATGAAGTTTTTCTGCGCTGACCAGCTTTTCACAGATTCTTACTGTAATCAATGACCGTTTTTGGCAAGTGTTTCTAAGCTTCAGAGTTTTAAAATTAATTGCCGGAAGTTACTATTAAGCACTATTCACTGCTTTCTTCCCACTGGAGAATCGCATTTAAGCAGTTAACTTTTTTGACCTCCCCAATTACATCCTTGCAGTCGCCAAAGTAATGGCATCAACTTCAGACTCCCACTACTGGATGTATTGAAACCTATATTCACTAACATTGGAATTTGTCAAGTGCTGCCTGTTTTTTTGGAACGTTAAGTTGAAGATTTCAGCTTTTTTTCAAGGTTTACCCACTTCCTTTAATCGTCACTTGGTTCTTTGACTATTATCAGATTGTTTTACAGACCACCACATGCTATGATGCAGCCCTTAATACACTGCATGCCAATCAGCATCCTTATCTTCTACAGCATTCTATTGGGAGATTTGCAACTGTCTTATCAAAGTCTTCAGTTTTGGCACTTTGAGGTCAAACTTACAAACATTTTAAATATTGAAAATAGAAGCAAGAGCAATCATTCAGCCCTTCGAGTCTGCTCTGCCATTCATTATCATGGCTGATCATCCAACTCAATCGCCTGATCCTTCCTTCCTCTCAATCTTTCACCCAAGAGCCTATATCCAATTCCTTCTTGAAAGCACACAATGTTTTGGACTCAACAGCTTTGTGTTAGCAAATTCCACAGGCTTACCAAGAAATTTCTCCTCATCACAGTCTTATAGGTTTATCCCGTATCCTTAAACCATGACCCCTGTTCTGGGCATTCCTACCATTGGGAACATCCTTCCTGCATCTCTACCCCATCTGGTCCTGTTAGAATTTTATTGATTTCTGTGAGATCACCCCTCCCCCTTCATTCTCCTGAACTTGAGCAAACATAATCCCTAATTGACTCAACAGCTCCTCAAATGTAGCAGGCAGTAAAAAAATCAGTCTGGTAATCTTTGTTGCACTCCTCCCTCAAAATAAGGAGACCAAAACTGCACACAATATTTCAGGTGCAGCCTCACCAAGTCCCTATATAATCGCAGCTCCTGCACCCAGATCCTCTTGCTGTGAAGGTCAACATACCATTTGCCTTCTTTACTGCCTGCTACACCCACAACTGATGTACAGGGACACCCAGGTCTTGTTGCACATTTCCCAGTCATTCAGATAATAATCTGCCCTCTGTTTTTCTACCAAATGGATAACTTCATTTTTATTTACATTATACTGCATCTGATTTGCTTTATTATTGTCACATGTATTAACATAATGAAAAGTATTGTTTCTTGCACACTCTCCAGATAAACCATACAATTCATAGAGAAGGAAACAAGAGAATGCAGAATATAGTGTTACAGTCATAGCGAGGGGGTAGAGAAAGATCAACTTAATGCGAAGCAAGTCCATTCAAAAGCCTGGCAGCAGCAGGGAAGAAGCTGTTCTTGAGTTGGTTGGTAAGTGACCTCAGGCTTTTGTATCTTTTTCCCGAAGGAAGAAGGGGAGAGCGAGGTGCATGGGTCCTTAATTATGCTTCACTGAGGAAACCAGAAATGTAGAGAGTCAATGGATAGGATGTTGGTTTGCATGATAGATTGGACTACATTCACGATCTTTTGTAATTCCTTGGTGTCTTGGGCAGAGCAGGAGCCATACCAAGCTGTGATACAACTAGAAAGAATGCTTTCTATGGTATATTTGTAAAAGTTGGAGAGGGTCATAGCTGACATCCAAATTTCCTTTGAATTCTGAGGAAGTAGAGACGTAGGTAGCCTTTCTTAAAAATAGGGTCGGGCGGGGGGGTGGAAAGAGAGAGAGAGAGAGAGAGAGAGAGCAGGACAGATTGTTGCATCTGTCATACAATTGCCCACATCACACTGAGGTATCTCTGCACCCTCCTCATAGTTCACCGTGTCACTCACCTTTGTGCCACCTGTAAATTTAGAGATGGGACAGGTGTTTTCCTCAGCCAGTCACTAAATGTAGATTGTGAAGAGCTGGGATCTTAGACTGATCCCTGTGATACCCAACTAGTCACAACATGCTTTTTGGGAAAAGCACTGTTTACTCCTACCCTATTTTCTGTCAGCCAACCACTATTCTCAGTAGAATCACCGAATCTCTACAGTGCAGAAAGAGGCCATTCAGTCTATCAAGCCTGTACCAACAACAATACCAACCCAGCTCCTATCTCCATAATCCCACATATTCACCTTGTTAATCCTTCTGACAGTAGGGTTAATTTAGCATGGCCAATCAATCCAATCACATATTTCTGTGGGAAGACTCCAAAGTACCTGGAGGAAACCCATGCAGACACAACGAGCATATGCAAATTCCACGAAGATAGTGACCCAAGACCTAAATTGAACCTAGGTCCCTGCTGCTGTGAGACAGCAGTGCTAACTATGGCACCACTTCAATCCTATGTACTTTAAATATACTGTTATAGTTCAGGTTAGAAACTCCGAAGTATTTTATAAATCTCACCTGGATCATAAGTTTTGTCTCAAATTTGGCTAGGATAAGCATGTTTCACTTCAGATATGAATCAAATGATCCATGAGGGAGCTTTTGTCAAACAAAGTTTATTTAAGAATATAGTAAGAAAATCAGTAAGAACTTTTATCAATTACAAACAAGAAACAGAATCACTATAATTTATAACTCTAAATAAACGTGTTCAAATCAAATCAATACCATAGACAAAAGACTCTTTTCATAAGTGAAACACAGCATATACTAATGCTCACGTGATATTGGACTTGAGGCCCATGGATGAAGTGCACATTTCTCTAGATAGACTCAGGGCTGTTTGAAGTCAGAACAGCTTCTCATATCAGGGAGACTCTTTGGTCAAGCTACCAACAGCAGGTTTTCTATTCTGGGAAGGCTTTTCAGCTAAACATCAGAATTTCCCAAAAGCCAGAGAGGCAGTCTGATTCCCAGTTCCGTCTAAACAAAAGCACTTGCTAGCCAAAAACAGAAAGAAACCTTGAATTCGTGAGGGGGAAAAATAAACCTGACCAGAATCCATTGCCTGCCTCCTAACACTGCAGGGCCAAAAAAACAATTCCAGGATAAACAAACAACCTCCAATTAAGGTACTGAAATAGTGATGAAAGGACATTTCCTACAAGTCAGTAACAAATGACATCAGCTGAGGCTGCTAGCTAAGAAAACACAGCTGGACAGCTGCAGCGATGATGAAAAAAAAGTTTTTAAATATACAATAACGTCACATTGCATGCTAATCTCTGTGAAAAGCCTTCTGGCAATCCAAATAAACCATATCCATTAGTTCCCTCTCATCAACTCTAGTTACATAGAACATAGAACAATACAGCACAGAACAGGCCCTTCGGCCTTCGATGTTGTGCCGACCAAAATAAAAAGCAATGCCCCTCCAAACTAAACCATTCCCTTCTCTTCCATATACTTATCAATTAACCTCTTAAACGCCACCAAACTTGGCGCATCTACAACAGCTGCAGGCAGGGCATTCCACTCCCTAATCACTCTTTGAGTAAAGAACCTACCTCTGATATCCGTCCTATAACTCATACCCCTTAATTTAAAGCTGTGTCCCCTCGTGCTAGCTTTCTCCATCCTAGGAAAAAGGCTATCACTGTCCACCCTATCTAAACCTCTAATCATCTTATATGCTTCAATAAGATCCCCTCTTAGCCGCCTCCTTTCTAACGAAAACAACCTCAAATCCTTCAACCTCTCTTCATAGGACCTGCCCTCCATACCAGGCAACATCCTGGTAAACCTCCTCTGTACCCTCTCCAATGCCTCCACATCTTTCTTATAATGTGGCGACCAGAACTGCACACAATACTCCAAGTGCGGCCGCACTAGAGTTTTGTACAGTTGCAACATGATGCTGCGGCTCCTAAATTCAATCCCCCTACCAATAAAAGCTAAGACTCCATATGCCTTCTTAACAACTTTATCCACTTGACTGCCTACTTTCAGGGATCTATTGACACATACGCCAAGATCCTTCTGTTCCTCAACACTATTAAGAGCCCTACCATTAGCCCTATACTCTACACATTTATTGTTCCTGCCAAAGTGCATTACCTCACACTTTTCCACATTAAACTCCATTTGCCACCTCTCGGCCCAGCTCTGCAACTTGTCCAAGTCACTCTGTAAACTATAACACCCCTCTTCACTATCTACCACTCCACCAACTTTAGTGTCATCTGCAAATTTACTGATCCATCCCTCAATACCCTCATCCAGATCATTTATAAAAATTACAAACAGCAGGGGCCCAAAACAGACCCCTGAGGCACACCACTCGTCACCGAACTCCACGATGAATATCTCCCATCAACCACCACCCTCTGTCTTCTATCTGCCAGCCAATTCCTAATCCAATTAGCTAAATCACCCTCTATTCCACACATCTGCATTTTCTGTAGAAGTCTTCCATGGGCCACCTTATCAAACGCCTTACATGTTTGAAGAATTCCAATATTTGATTTGATTTGTCACTTGTATTAGTATATAGGAAAAAGTATTGTTTCATGCGTGCTCTACAGACAAAGCACACTATTCGTAGAGAAGGAAAAGGGAGTGCACAGAATGTAATGTTACAGTCATAGCAAAGATGTAGAGAAAGATCAACTCAATGCAAGATAGGTCCATTCAAAAATCTGATGGCAGCAAGGAAGAAGCTGTTCTTGTGTCAGTTGGTAGGCATCTTTTGTATCTTTTTTCTAATGTAAGATGGTGGAAGGGAGAATGTCCAAGGTGCGTGGGGAACTTAATTATGCTGGCTGCTTTTCCGAGGCAGCAGAAAGTGTAGACTTCAATGGGTGGGAGGTTGCTTTGAATGATGGACTGGGTTTCATTTACAACCTTCTACAGTTTATTGCTTCTTAGACTGCGCAAGAGTCACACCAAACCGTAAATTGAACCCAAAAGAATGCTTCCTATTGGTGTACCTGTCAAAGTTGATGACACCATCTCGTCATTGTTTGATATCTAACTCACTACAGTGGTGTCATCACTAAATCTGAAAATCAAATTGGAGAGAAATTTGACCACACAGTCATAAGTGTTTAAGGACTAGAGTAAGGGACTAAAGAATGTAGCCTTGGGGGACTCTGGTTTTGAGGACGATTGTGGTGGTGTTGTTGCCTATTGCAATCTGTGAATTAGAATAGTAGATTTGTCAAGCATGAATTCCTTTTCATAAATTCATGCTGAATCTGTTAAATTCTGCCACTGTTTTCCAAGTTTGACTATAAAAGCCCCAGTACTGACATCAGACTGACTGGTCAATCATAATTCTGTTTTCTGTACCTCGTTTTTTAAATAGTGGGGTTACATTGGCTATCCTCCAACCTGTAGAAACTGTTCCAGAATCTATAGAATCTTGGAAGATGACCACCAATGCATCCATTTTTTCTAGGATCACTTCTTTAAGTTCTCTGGGATGTAGGCTATCAGATCTTGGGATTGAAGGCCAGTAAATCCCCATCAACTTCTCCAAAACCATTTTTCTTCACAGCTTGATTTCTTTCAATTCCAACCTCTCACTAAACTCCACGTTCCCCAACATTTGATATGATATTTGTCCATTGGGAAGACAGAACCAAATATATATTTAGTTAGTCAGTTATTCTTTCTTACCCCTTATAAATTCCCATTTTTCACAGAAATGGACCTACATCTGCCTTCAGTCGTTTTCTCTTCATATACCTATAAAAACATTTACAGTCAGTTTTTATGTTCACTGCAATTTTAGTCTCATACTCTTTTTCCCCCCTTTCAGAGACAACCTTTTAGTCCTATTTTGATGTAATCAATCCTTTGCCTTTTAAATTTGATTTTTGGAGATTTTGGGGTCATTTACAAGTATAAATGCTAATATAGCTCTAGCCCACATATTGCACATAAGGAACAATTACTGAAATAATCACAACCAAGGGTATGCTTGAAGTATAGCTGTTTAGTGATGAACACAACTATATACAGATACACTCGACCAGCTGTAACTCAGTCTAAGCCATTAACATTCTTTCTCTACTCCTGTTTATGTGTATTGTGCAGGTTCCATAGGAGTTCACCTCTGTTATTCTAATGGCAGTTTACATTCCACTCCATGCGGGTGTGAAGATCACGCTGGACAAAATATGCATAACAAATAGTCTTGAATGAACAATCGCAAAGCCTTGCTCATCATGGTTGGGGACTTCAACCAGATCAAGCTCAAGAGTGTACTACCAAGTTACTACTAACACTGGAGGCCCAAACATCTCAGACTACTGCTACACAGATGTCAAACATGCCTACTGCTCTACCACCCTACACTTTGGCAAAGCAGATCACAAGGCTGTGCTCCTGCTCCCAGCTTACAAGCAAAAACTGAAGTGGGAGAATCCATCAAAGAAACTCGTACAATGTTGGTCTTAAGAATCAATTAATCTCCTACAAGACTGCTTGGAGTCAGTGGACTGGTCAGTATTTAAAAACTCTGCGACCAACCTAAACCAGTACGCCACTACAATTACTAACTTCATCTGTAGGTGTATAGAAGACTGTGGTGCCAAAGAAGTAAATCTGCATATTCTCAACCAGAAACCACAGATGACCAGGAGTACCCCTGCTTGCTCAATCTAGGTCTGAGGCGTTCAATTCAAGTGATGCTGAGCTATACAAGAAAACCAGATACACAATTTAAGGGGATTCAAAGATGCCAAAAGACAGCACCAGGCCAAGCTAGGAGTCTCAGGCTAGCCATACAGAATTCTGCCAACTATGGCAACATCTGCAAGATAGAACAGGCTACAAGATGAAGGCATGTAAAAACGCCATTGCAACACACTCCTCCCTGCTGAGCTCAATGCATTCTATGCCCGTTTTGAGCAAGAGTTCAGCGAGAGCATGCGCTCCACCAGAGAAGCCTTGGATGAACCTGAATCTGAGCTCACTGTTGCAAACGTCAGGGTGGCTTTCTCAAAGGGTGACCCAGAGAAAGCGACTGGAATATCTGGATTCTGCACAGATCAGTTGGTGGGGGTATTCGCAGAGACCTTTAACCTCTTTTTATAACAATCTGAGGCCCGCATTTACTTCAAACAACAACCATCATCCCAGTCCCAGTTTGGGTTTCCTCAGATGCTCCAGTTTCCTCCTGCAGTCCAAAGATGTGCGCGTTAAGTGAACTGACCATGCTAAATTGCCCCAGGATGTGCAGGTTAGAGGGATAAGCAGGGTAAGTGCGTGGGTTGTCATGATAGGACCTGGGGGTGGGACTGTTATCGATACAGATTTGATGAGCCAAATGACCTTCTTCTGCATTGTAAAGATCCTATATATTTTATGTAAAAGCCAAGCAGGTTATCTCAATAACTGTCATCCATCATTATGAAGTACTTTGAAAGACTAGTCATGGCACAAATCAATTCCAATATCCCAGACGGCCTAGATCTACTAAAGTGTGTCTACCATCCAATAGGTCCACAGCAGACACCATCTCCCTGGCCTTGCACTCAATCCTGGAACAGCTAGATAATAACCACCTATGTCAGGTTCCTATTTATTGACTATAGCTCAGCCTTCAACACCATTATTTCTACATACTCATTGCCAAACTCCGTGGCCTGGGCTTTGGCTCCTCCCTAAACAACTGGATCCTGAACTTCCTAATCCACAGATCACAATTAGTAAGGACAGTCAACAACCTCCTCTGCGATCATCCACAACATTGGTGCCCCATAAGTCTGTGTTCTCAGCCCCCTATTATACTCTTTATTTCATCAATGACTGTGTAGCCAAATTCCCCTCCAAGATGATTTTCAAGTTTGTTGACGATACTACTGGATCTCAGTGATGAGATGAAGTACAGGGACAAGATAGAGAATCCGCTGAACTGTTGCAGTGATAATCTCTCCCTCAGCGTCAACAAAATGAAAGAGATTGTTATTGACTTCAGGAAATGCAGAGGAGAACGTTCCCGTCTACATTAATGCAGACGAAGTAGAAAGGGGCGACAGCTTCCAGTTTTTAGGTTGTTGTAGATTTGGATGCCTGTCCCGGTTTACCCAACCATGCTGACACTATACTTAAGAAAGTCCACCAACACCTCTACTTTCTCAGGAAATTTGGCATGTCAGCAATCAACGTTTAGAGATGCATCATAAAACACATTCTTTATGGTTGTATCAGCTTGGAACGGCTCCTGCCCTAAGACTGCAAGAAACTATGAAAGTAATGAATGCAGCCCAATCGATCATGCAAAGCAGCCTCCTATTCATTGATTCTGTCTACACTTCCCACTGCCTCAGCAAAGTAGGCAGCATAATTATGGACTCCACGCACTCCAGACAGACATTCTCTCTACCACTTTCTTTGGGAAAAAGATACAAAAGTCTGAGGTCACATAGCAACCAACAAACAGTTTCTTCCCTGCAGCCATCAGACTTCTGAATGGACTTACCTTCCATTAAGTTGATAATTTTCTACACCCTAGCTATGATTGTAATACTACATTCTGCACTCTTGTATTTCCTTCTCTATGAACTGTATGCTTTGTCTGTATAACAAGAAAATACTTTTCATTGTATGCTCATACATGTGACAATAATAAATCAAAACATCATGTGGTTGGTACTATTCCTCCAAGTCCCACACATTAACCCTTTGAGCCTTCAATGTTAACACTGTAGGCCAGTTGTAAAGATATACATGTCGTGAACAATGTGCTGATGTACAATTATGAAACTTCTGGACATTTTACAATTACATGGCCTGAATTGGATCACCTACTGTCTTCAAGTTTTGATTATATAGTGATGATACTGAAATATTACTTTGCTTCTGGATCATTTTATTTCATTGCATCCACCCCTCTACAAAGCAGCACCAAAAGTACTGTAATCTGAGTGAACCTTTCTAACAATGGAACAAGAGGAAAGAATGCAAGTGTTACTAGTTAACGAAACTTTTGACAAATATGCAGTGATAAAAACCCAGGTAAAGCAGACACCTTTGATATTTTTCAAATTCCAGACAATTATCAGTTTGGGAATAATAGCAGCACAATGACAATGTAGACTTTCATTTTATTTCTTAGTACATTTAAACTGTCCCTCCTACTTTCTGGGAGGGACAAATTATAAAGCCCACCCTCTCATTTGCACGTTCCTCCGCAAACAGTTATCCCATCAAACTGCAGTCCCATAAACCTTAATTCCAAAGTAATGAAGAAAGAACTTCCAGTATTTAAACAGCTAATGAAAAGCTGAACTGAATCTTTAGCAAGCTTAGAAAAAAGTAAACAATTCTATTTTGCCTCCCTTTGGGAGGATGAAAAAGGATAGCTTTCTCAAAATTATTCAAGCAGATATTGGTAAATTAACATCTTTTTTCAACTGACATAAAAATAAACTACAGCTTACATTTGATCCATATGTATACCTTTATCAAAACGAAAAATAATGTCTCCATAAAGTTATTGATCTAAATAGTTCTCCAAAAAGTGCAAGTTTGTATCCTCTGGTATGAAAAACATTTGTTTTTGAGGGAATTCATTTTTCTACTCTATGACAAAGTGGAAAGTACTGCACACAAAAACACTTAAGTTGGAATCCTGCTGTAATTCAAGCAAACAATTTCAAACCGATTTTAGCTTATTGTGCTAAATCTGGCTAATCGTTAATTTTCTTCAACTTCAGCATTTTAGATCAATGTAAACAAACGTGTCACTCTCCAGCTAAAAGGGAAGGGGTCAGCATTAGCACTGTAATAAAATGCATCCATTACCAATCATCAATTCATTCAAACAACAATAAATTGATTTCCATTGCCATTTGCAGTTTTAAAGATCCTAACAAGCAGTCAGTTTGTATGGTTAACAGTCTGAATTACCGCCAAGTTAAATGCTGAATATCTACTGGCACTCTATGGATAAGTTCAAACTACAAACAGGCCACCTCAATTAGCAGCATTGAAAGAATCTGAAACATCTGTCTTAACACGTAATGTCTGTTATGCTCGAGTTTTACTCAAAATATTTGTGTTCAGCATTCAGGTCACTCCCAGAAGCCTTCATTCCCTTTCTAGTACCAGAAAGAAAGAAAGAAAAGCTTAATTTGCAGTTGATACAAGCGCGCTACAAAATGGAATTCATTTTGGACTGAAACGGGGTTATTAAGATTCAACAGGCACATGAGCTTAGTCCTGATAAATTGAATGGTCTCCTTCATTAGTATAAATACACAATCAGGAAATATAGCTACAAAAAAAAAACTGCAATCCACTTGACAATGGAGAAAATTGTCCATGTATTTGTCAACAAAAAGCAGGACAAACACAAACCAATTACCAATCTACTCTCGATCAGCAAAATTACAAAGCATCATGCACTCAAACCAATACTTGCTCAACAATAACTTGTTCACACATGTTCGGTTCGGTTCCGCTGGGATCACCCAGCTCCAGGCCTCAAGATAACCTTGATCCAAACATGGATTAAAGTGCAATGAAGTAGAAGTGGTAGAAGTATTTGACTAAGTGTGGCATCATGGTGTCACAGCAAAACTGAATTCACTGGGACTCAGGTGCAGCTCTTCAGTAATGTGTGTTGTACATAGCACAAAGTAAAATTGTTGTGTTTCTTCAAGGCTGATCATCTTACTCTCAGTTCACTATTACAAGTGTTCCCTGAATCAGTATCCTAGGCTCAACTATTTTTAGCTATTTCATTAACTACCTTCCATCATAAGCTCTAAAGTGAGTATGTTCATCGATGATTGGTATTGAGTACTATACATCCACATCTCTTCAGATACTGAAGTGGTCCAAACATGCATGTAGCAAGGCTTGAACAGATAGGATTTAAACATCACCCCATGACATTCAACAGCATAGTATTGCTGAATTTCCCTAATCATCATCATTATTTGGGAGATTTCAATAACCAGAAACTTAATTGAACCAATCATATAAACTAGCTGGCTACAAGAACAGGTTAAGGCTGAACCCATGGTGCTATGGTAGTATATTAGCATGGATAGTGGATTGCCTAACTAATAGAAGATGAAGATTGGGATAGGATGGCAACCTGTGGAATGCCACAAGGATCAGTGCTGGGGCCACAATTATTTACAAGATACAATAACGACTAAGATACGGGCATCTCAGATGAGTGAAGGCATTATTGTCAAGTCTGTGGATGACACTAAATAGATGGGAAGGCAAGTGGTGAGAATAACAGTCTTTAAACTGGTTAAATAAAATTGGCAGACGGAGTATAACATTGGAAAATGTGAAGTTAGGCACTTTCGTAAGAGTAAAGACTGCAGAAAACCATACTACAGAGGAATTGGAAGTCCTCATGCATAAATCATAAAAACTTAATATACAAGTTCAGCAGATAATAGGGAAGTCAAATGGAATGTTGACCTTTATTTCAAAGGGAACAAAGTATAAAAATAGCAAGTCTTGCCAAAACTATGAAGAACATGAGCTACACTACACTTGGAATACTCTGAACATTAGTCCCCTCATCCAAAATATAATGATACTTGAGACAGCTCCGAGAAAGCTCAATAGATTGACCACAATATAGCAGGATTTTCTTAGGAGAGGTTGAGCCTGCACTCATTGGTGTTTAGAAGAATAAGAAGTGACCTTATTAAGACATATGATTCTCAGGCTTGACAGGGTAGATCCTGAGAGGTTGTTTTGTGGGAGAGTCTAGGACATAATTTCAGAGTAAAGAGTTGCCCACTTAAGACAGAGATGAGGAGAATTTATTTTTCCCTCAGGAGGGATATGAATCTATGGAATTCTTTACTGCAGAGAGCTGTAGAGGTTGAGTCGTTGTATTCAAGGTTAAAATAGACAGATTTTTTAATCAGCAAAGCAATGAAGGGCTATGGGAATATGGTGGGAAAGTGAAGTTGACGTCAATCATGATTTCGTTGAATGGTGGAGCAGAACGATGGATTGGATGGCCTATTTCTGCTCCCACAACTTGTGGTCCTCATTGAAGAACAAGAGCAGCAGATATATGGGAACACCACCATCTGCAAATTCCTCTCCAAGCCAAGTTGACTTGGAAATATATCATTCCTTCACTGTCACTGGATCAAAATCTTGGAACTTTGAACAGCACCATGGGTTTACCTACACTACATGAAATACAGCAGTGCAAGATGGCAGCAGCTCACCTCCACTTTTTCAAAAGCTATTAGACATGTTAAGAAACATGGCAGCAAAGCTCACACCCCATGAATAAATTTTAAAAATACTGACCACCTGCAAATTACTTCTCATAATTGAACCCAAGGCAATTGGTGTCAAGGTAAGCCATACAAATGGATCATTGATGACTTCATACCACAGTTTTCCTGAATAGAATAAGGTGACAGAAATGCAAGTAGTTATCTTTGAGAAAAATGGAGAAATAAAATGTGAAAAATTATGGGAAGGTGTGGGTAAAGAGGATGGAAGAAGTGGGAGGATGCGCTATTAGCAGCACAATCTTCAGAACTGCGTAACTGGGGAAATAAGATGTTAGCTGAGATATTTATATTAAGGCTGCTCAAGGCTGTATCAAAGGACATTTGCCAGGGAACTATCATGCAATGTAGTTTCTCTCTCATCTCCAGAGAATAGATATCCTGTTTCAGCTCTTGCACAACAACTTTACTTAGAATAGCAAGAATGGTTGATCTGTACAATAATAAAGGTTGAGCAGCCTCCAGCACAAAAGTACAAGATTGTGAATCAGAATTTGCTAGCAAACAGATTCCATTTTCACAAAGTCAGCTACTTAATTGCAACACAGGAACAAACACTGTGCTCATAGGACTCAGTATGGCAATTTTGCCATTAAAATAATGAAAATATAAAGTATTATGTGACATTATTTCAGAATCCCAGCAAGGAAATGCTGCACTACAATTTTAAGACTTGCTTAAAGTCTGTAATCTGACTTGCCCTTAATGACAGGGAAACACACTAATCGGAATTGTACAGTTCAGCACGCAAAAACAACTAGTTTTTATTCATTCACTTGAGACATCTGTCTGCCTAGATGTCTCCTGGGTATGTGCTTGAATAGTCACACATCTGGAGACCATCTGTGGATAAAGTCCTCTTTCTCAAAGAGCCTTTATTAACAAAATCATTTGCTTACTCATACATGTGCACGGACAAGACTTTCATTTACTTATCAACCTCTGCAAACAACCAAACACAGAAAGTTTCTTTCCCCCAATTACAGAGTGTCCAAATTCTCAAATTCAATTTGCAATACTGAGAATTTATGTTCCCAAACTGCTTCCAATTGACCTGTTTCCCAGTATTCTAAAGTCAATATGAAAATGGCACAAATTCACCATTAGAAAATAGTGGCAACTTGAGGAGGCTGAATTAAGAAAAAGTAAAAATAAAATTTCTGGCTTAAAATGAGCAGTTGAAGAAACCAACTCACCTACACGAGAAAACAGGAGCACAAAAGACACATGGTATACTTACTTCAGCATCCAGGTGCAGTTAAACTGAGGTGTCTACTTTTTCAACAGACAAAAGACCAGCAAAACACTATTCAAAAGGCAGGAACTTTTAACTACGATCCTGGCTAATGCTCAATATCACAAAGCAAATGTACCAATAATCATTCATCTCATTGGTGATGGTGCGTCGTTGCTGATACCAAACAATTTCTGTTTTCCTACATAAAGACCACTAACACTCCAAGAATTTTTCTTTTGCAGATTGCTTGGAGTCATTTTGCTCCTTCCAATTTGCATTTGTCACCGCTATTACTAACAAATGGCCCAAAGTCACCATGCAAGTAGTATTTTATTTGCTTCCTCCAGGAACACCAAACAGCAACTCATTAATTAGAATGCTGTCTCTGAGAAAAAGACTAAAAGAGATCCAACTTCTGAGAAAGCAACAGGTTGTTTGATGTTCAAACAACATCAAAAACTACACTTAGCTAATAATGCCTAGAGTCCTTTGTGTGTGCTAAGATATTTTATGCACCTTGCACAGAGCAGAAAACAGTATACACAGTGAGAAGCAGGGGATAAAAGAAAAAGTTTGTAGGGTTTTTAAAAAGGCAACTTTTGAATGCCAAGAGGAAAAAAATACAAGCCAGGATGCAGGAGGCAACCTCCAGAATATAGGGAGGGAAATATGGTGGAAAGATGTAGAACAGCCTTACAGTGACAGAGCCAATTGTGATAGGAGAAGACAGCAAGAAACAGACACCCATAACTTACAAAGTAATGGCAAAGCTAATGATGTTCATCATAACTGTTACAGTAATTTCAGGTGAGGAAAGATGCATTGTTAAACAAGAAAACTGAAAGTTGCCAGCTGAGATGCAACACTCAGAGGTTAGTTTTGCAAAAAGGGCATCTTGCAATCTGCCTCACCACTGAGCTGAATGAATATACTTGGACAGTGACATCATTACTTGGGACTAAGTCATTTCTGTATTTGGGAATTTTCTACATTATAGAATGACATTAGAATACTTAATCATAAGTGTGTTAATTGGAAGACACCGTAGATATAAATATTTGCCTCAAACATAAAACTGAAAATATTATAAAGCAATAATAAAAACCGTTTCATTTGTGTACATACTATATTTCTATGTTTCCACTCCCAAAGTACTGTACTAAAATGATATCAAGAGAATGTGCAAAAAAATTACTGGACAGCTGGTGTTTCCAAACAATAGATTTCCAGATTGGAAAGGTTACAGTATTTTTTGCTAAAAGATGCAAACTAAATTCACCACTGAAAGTTAAGTTCCTTCCTTTCAATCCAAGTACTCCTTTAACAAAGTGTTAATCATAGCCAAAACTTTATTGCACTGACTTTAACTATTACAAGTGTGAAGTCACCTTCTGTTTTTGGATTCCTTTTCCTTCCATAAATATCTTTCCTGCTTTTCCCTGACCTGATTTTCCATTGAATTCACCACCTCTAATTTACACTTCCTTCTCAATCTTTGTATTGTTAATTTCACAATCCTTCAATCTCATCAGTAAAGGACATGCACGCTTGTTTGTTTACTCAGATCCTGATGTTTGGTTTCCCTTGCAATGACAGTATCAGATCACACTCTCAGGCTAGGAATCCTGTGGAGTGTAACTCATCTACTGACTCCCCAAAACCTGGCCACCATCTACAACGTGCAAAATAAAAAACATGCAGCTCCAAACACATTCAAGAAGCTCAACATTACCAAAGACAAAGCAGCCCGCTTGATTACTATTCCTTCCACAAACATTTACTCCCTCCACCACCAGTGAACAGTGGCAGCAGTGTACACTATCCACAAGATACACTGCAGAAACTCAAAGTTCCTTAGACAGGATCTTCGAAACCCACAGTCACTATAAACTAGAAGGCCAAGAACAACAGAGACCAGGGAACACCACCACCTGGAGGTTCCCCTCCAAGTCATTCACCATCTTGACTTGGAAATATATTGCCATTCCTTCATCATGTCATCCAGTCAAAATCCTGGAATCCCTGCTTCCTATAGGTGTACTTACACAACATGGATTGCAGTAGTTCAAAGGCAGCTCACTAACACCTTCTCAAGAGCATCTAGAGAGGGGCAATAAATGCTGGTCAAGCTAGCAATGTATACATCCATAAATAAAAAACAAATTATATATACACAATATCCATCAAAGGTATCATACATAAATGCTCTCTAATTACCCATGTCCTCCAAGATTTTATGCAGGGAAGTTATCATTCACTCAGTTCCAAAAACAGCATTAGTGGACAATTTTCTGCCAACAGCCAAAACAGCTCAAAAATGATCACAAAACTATAAGGATTCCAACTTGAAGCAGTTAACTTCAATACGATCCCTACCCAAATTGATCTTAAGGGTTCCATTTGCTGACGTTGCTTGGGTACAATCAAGCACGGGGTTTTTAAAAAATGCTTCTAAACAGGCCAAATCTTGCAGGAAAATAATAGCATAATGACTAGCATCATTTTCTAATAAGCAAATCTCTAGAAGCTGTGCTTGATTCACTCCAGTCTGCTATTTTCTTCCAATATTCCCTGGATTCACACATTAATTGTACATTAAAAATTTTACTAATGATTACTTGGAATAAGCAGATTGTCTTATGAGGAAAAGTTGAACCTAGGCTTGTATTCTCTGGAGTTCTCAAGAGCAAGAGATGACTTAATTGAAACACATTGGTTTGCTCCTAATTTGTATGCTCATATGAGCCTTTAGGATCCGTTTGGCCCCTTGAGTTTGCTCTGCTATTCAATAATGATAATAGAATGGAATTGGTAAGGATGTTATCCTCTATGGCGAATCTAGAACTAGGAGTCACTGTTTAATAATAAAGGGTTGCCCATTTAAGACAAAGATAAGAAGATTTTTTTCTCTGAGGGTTACAAGTCATTAGATTTCTACCTCAAAATGTGGTAAAAGCAGTCTCTTAATTTTTAAGGCACTGGTGAAAAGACTTAAGACCAGGGATGAAAGGTCATCAGGTGTAGGCAAATGATGTTGAGGTTACAACCACATTAGCCGTGCTTCTATTGAGTGGCGGAGCAGGCTCGAGGGCCTACTCTTACTCCTAATTTATTTACCCACAAATGCAAGTACGTTCTAAATAACAGTGCGATGCCAGGCAACAACAATTGTCTCTGGCCATAAAAAGAAATAACTGAACTGGTTCAGTTGCATTTTTGTATGCAATTTTTTAGGTTTTAAATATTTCATAATAAATTTGTTTGCCTTCCTTTTCTAAAAAAAGTAGCTGCCTTCTCAAAGTCACCATCTTCTGTACAATATGCATACACACAAAGGCCAACATCCAGAATAATGTGAAATGTGATACAGCAGTTGAAAGTCCAACAGCATTACCCTCAACAACTAGATGTTTAGAACTCAAATCTACTGGGAGTGTGCACTTTCTACAGGATAATTATTAATTTAAAAGTCAAGGGTCTGTCTATAACATCCCAAATGTTAAACTGTGTCAATCAGTTCCTAAATATTTAAGTTTTATTTAAATGGCCAGATTTTTTTTTATCATTTTCATCAGTGATTTTTAAAAAAGTGTATTTACAGCCTCTTGCTAACAGTCTCAACAAAAATATGTCAAGCTTTTATTTGCGGAGTGGTGACAAAGAAATCATGGTTTAACTGGGTCTTTTTGGTTGCCACTGGTCTAACTAGAACTAGCACATGTGCTATTCAGTATCTGTCACGTAATCAATTTTCTTTAATAGTCTGATGTAACATCAATACTCCATTAGTAATTGCTGACCAAAACGCACAGGTAACGGTACATGCTGACCAAACTAACATAAGCAGCCTGGATCTGCTTTTACTTTTTGCCACCAGTTCATAGGAAGATTGGTGAGAGCAGTGGTCCTTTTTGGTTTTGCACACAAAACCTGGCCAGTAACATAAAAAGTATTTTACAGTGATACTGCTATTTCCCCTGGCAAATGAACACAGGTAGGAATTTGTAATATATCATTTAACTTCAAAACAGAATTGGAAATTTACTTCTAAGCCAATACAAACATTCATGCTAATCTGGTGATGATCCTAAAGTAGAGTGACTAATCAACTGTTTGTTGTAGGAGAGCATGAAATCTGCATGATGAACAATACAGTTCCTGCTGAGAATACCAAATCAAATTTAGTCACTTGTTTTATAAATATCCGCCACCAGCTCCTGCATACAGGTTTCAAGAGCCCGATACCAATATAAAACTTGGAGACCCCAAGCAAGTTTTTTTTGAGGGGTGGAGGTAAATAACTTCTTCCTAGCTGCAGTAAATCAGGCAATTACTCCAGCTGTTCGCTGTACAAAGCTCACATTGCAGAAACCAGCAGTGCCAGCGTGATAAAAATAAGAAGCTGAAAATGATCCAACTCATCGAGAAAACTGAACATTTTCTGATGCAACCCAAAGATGAATCAGACTGATACAATCAAATGTACAGGCAAAGGAAAGCCCTGTACAAGGGAAATCTGGCACAGCTTAGACTGAAGCTTCAGAGGCTCGTGGCAAGAAGCACCAGTAATTGCATCAGAATTCGCAACACAAAAACTCATGTCTTATATAGGTTTATTTTAGAAATCTTAATGCAATTGCAATTTAAAATAAAACCTGCAAACGGGAATTAAAAAATTAGTCCTGTTTAAATTACGATACCACTCATGGAATGTCTAGGCCTCATACGATGATGGATGGTTGTTGAATAAAAAAAAGTGAGCAGCATGACAGTTTATCGATGTTTCCATAGTTTTTGAACAATGGAAAATTGCCAGGGTTGGTGAGTTGAACAGCAAGGTCCTTTCCTACTAGCAATGGTCATTTTCATTCAATGTTACTAACTAGCCATTCTAACTTGTTTTAAACACAGACACCCTATTTCCCAAGATTTTACCTTCCAGTGAAAATGAAGAACTAGCCAAATCTGATTAGCTGTTGTCCCTTAGTATCAGGGAATTAGCAAGGTAAATACATGTGATAATGGGGATAGAGCCTGGGTGGGATTGCTGTCATCGCAAGCTCGATGGACTGAATGGCTGCCTCCTGTACTGTAGGAATTCTATGATATGCCCATCATACAGTCCATAAATAATCAATTAACCACTGCCACTACCTTTGCAGCCAAATCAAAATAGTAGACCAACCTAACATGACTAGATATCCAAGGCTTGTCAAATACAACCAGGCATGCACCAGTGCATAATTCCCAACTGCCAACATCAGAGATGTCAACAACAAAAAAAAGTGCCCTATCTTTTCTAGGATACATGATCAGCCTGTACTCTCTCAAGAAACAAGCAAGAATTCTTAAATCCCGGAACAACAAAATTACAAAAAAAAGATTGCAACCCCAATCATTCTAATGTGGGATTCTCTTCACCCATAAGACTTAATGCCATACCAGACTTATCTGCACCAATCCACCACCCTACTGTGCCACTATTCATCTTAATTAAAAAAATAAAGTGAATAGTACTAGAAGTTGTACTCCCTCAGCGTATGTGCAAGAATTACAACAAAAAAAAACTAATTAAATGCAACACAAGCCTCATATCATACAATTAATCCAGCATATACTCCAGTGGAAAGAAGGAGGCCTACAAACAGGGCACACTGTGGATGAATACTATCAGAAAGACAAAACAGACTATCCTAATTATCACAATATGATAGGATAACGGGTATAAAATGCCTCTGTGCCCAGGTATCATACACATTGTCAGGATAAAAAACATCACAAAATCAGGATTATAATCTTAAGGGAGTAAAGTTCAGGTTAATGATGAATTTCTGGATAAAATAATCACCCACAAGCTTAAAAAGGCCAAAGCATGGCAGTATCATTGATCAACATTCAGGATCCATTCAGAGTTTCACCAAAGCCTCTGCATTGCCATCATTTTGTCATGCCAAAGCCCGTCAAAAAAAACACGCGCCCTGGTGGGTGGCAAGGATCACATGTGTCCAGCTACCTCTAACCCTTCTCGACAAACACCACAAGACCAATGGTCGGAAGCTTTGACTGACCCCAAGCCTCAAAGACCAGTTACAATATACTTCATCGAACTCCAGGCGTCCAGCCCTTAAAAAAAAATCAAGATTGCGAAGGCATAGTAGTATATTCTTAAATTCGGCTGGGAATTGTATCCCAGCACCCCTTGGGAGATCAGCCCCACAGATATGCCTTTGCCAGCCTCATCTGCCTGAGTCAGCCAGGATGTGTGCATGACACACCATGCCGCAGGATTTCCAAGGACTCAAGGTGAACTCCCATCAAGGGGACTGTCCTCTCTGCTTCATCCATTTTCTTTAGGAAATTTTGCAGTTCATCAATATGAGCACCAATAATCTATGCCGGGTAGCAGTGACAGTTGTCTACAACTTCATGCATAATCACAGCCATTATATCATAACTAGCAGCATGACCGATGAACTATCACTGAACTGGGCCCCATCCAGGCTGTCTCCAACCACTTTAATCAAACGAGAACTTTCTCAACTTCTCAGCTGCCCTTTATCCAAAAGAAAAGACTTATTTTTGACAGGGCTTTGGGACGACAAAATTCAGTGAAACTCTGGGTGGATCCTGAATGTTGCTCAATGATATTGCCGTGCTTTGGCTTTTTTAAGCTCGGTGTGTGGTTATTTTATCCTGCACTTCATCATTAATCCTGAACTTTATTCCCTTGAGATTACAATCATGATTTTGTGATGTTGTTCTTTATCCTGACAACATGATATGAGCACAGAGGCTTTTCATACCTGTTATTCTGTCATAATGCGATATTCAGGATAGTCTGTTATGTCTTTTTGATGGTAGTCATCCAGTAAATTTAAGCAGCCAATAACAAAAATTCAGCAATAAACTTGTGGGTAGTCAGCTCAAAAGTGGCAGTAAGATGCATATTAGTTATTTTAATGAATAAGTAATGTATAAACCACTTTGTTGGTCTGCAGTTGTCTCAGCTCAATAAAATGATTTTCAATATGCCATCTGTAAAAAGACTGAAAATATATACAGCAGCATGTGTAATATTGTAATACCCAATATATGTAGCAAAACTGTTAAAATTTCTGAGATTAGGGAAATCATTTAATAGAAATTGAAAAGTAAAAGATATACCCTGAATTGCTGAGAAAGCACTGTTCATGCAAGCATTGGTGAAACTAAACCAGATAGAATATGGTCAAAAGATGACTACTCGGTTGATTATCATGGATGTCTCAAAAACATGGGTTGTTCTACAATTAAAGATCACGAACTGACATGACAAAGATAGATAAAACTATTTAATTATGGTAGTTACATTGACATTGACTACATTTTTAAGAAGAAACATCCAACCCATGATCCAAAGACACGAACTTTAACAGCATGTGCTAGAACTGATATTTTCACTGACTAAAATGAAAATAGCCAACTTTACAAATAATTAACGGAATCTTTCAAATAAATCCTACAAGCAAATATGTTTGTGATTCTGAAATGAACTTTTATGTGGGTTCCCGTGTTTAGCATTGACTACCACAGGAATAGCAAATTAACATGTCAACAAGGCCACTGATTTGTTATTTTGGCTGGTAACAATGCATTTGAATAAACAGACATCCAAAATACTTACTTACAGAACGTTACTTGGTGAAAACTACCTGATTCAGTCACCATTTACAAGCAGCTAATTAATTATCAATAATACTACCTGATTCAGTCACCATTTACAAGCAACTAATTATCAATAATACTTCGACCTCTGCCTGGTACATACAGCCTCTGATATCTCTTAAATGACAGGGATTAAATGCCATTTCAACATATACACTCTGTACCTTGTTCACACACTAAGCAGAACTGCATCAAATGTTTTTATATTTAAAAAACATCACTGTTTATCTGGGATGACTCAAGACCCAAGTTAGTCATCACAAATAAAAACCTAAGGAACAAAACCAAATTCCAATCCATTAACCCAGTAAAGGCAAGGTTGGAGCAGCTCCCAAGTGAACAATATTTCACTGGAGAGCAATTGTAGACCTTTATTTTGTTCATCACAGACCACAAGACAGACCCAATGAGAACAAGATTTCACACTGTGCCTCATACCAACATGATAATCCTTTTTTTGACAATCTAGGATGGATGAGAAGCAAACTGAAGAAAATCACATCAACAGTAAATAATGAAGGTACTTAGACTCTTATCCCCTTCTTTAGAACATAGAACATTACAGCACAGAACAGGCCCTTCGGCCTTCGATGTTGCGCCGACCAATTAGGAAAAAGCAATGACCCTCTAATCTAAACCATTCCCTTTTCGTCCATAAACTTATCTACTAACCTCTTAAACACCACCAAATTTGGCACATCTACAACTGACGCAGGCAGGGCATTCCATACCCTTACCACCCTCTGGGTAAAGAGCCTATCTCTGACATCCGTCCTATAACTACCACCCCTTAATTTAAAGCTGTGTCCCCTCGTGCTAGCTTTCTCCATCCTAGGAAAAAGGCTATCACTGTCCACCCTATCTAAACCTCTAATCATCTTATATGTTTCAATAAGTCTCCTCTTAGCCGCCTTCTTTCTAACGAAAACAACCTCAAATCCCTCAGCTTCTCTTCATAAGACCTGCCTTCCATACCAGGCAACATCCTGGTAAACCTCCTCTGTACCCTCTCCAATGCCTCCACATCTTTCTATAATGCGGGGACCAGAACTGCACACAATACTCCAAGTGCGGCCGCACTAGAGTTTTGTACAGTTGCAACATGACGTTGCGGCTCCAAAATTCAATCCCCCTACCAATAAAAGCTAAGACTCCGTATGCCTTCTTAACAACCTTATCAACTTGACTGCCAACTTTCAGGGATCTATTAACAAATACACTAAGATCCCTCTTTTCATCAACACTATTGAGAGTCCTACCATTACCCTATACTCTACACATTTGTTATTCCTACCAAAGTGAATTACCTCACACTTTTCCACATTAAACTCCATTTGCCATCTCTCGGCCCAGCTCTGCAACTTGTCCAAGTCTCTCTGCAAATTAGAACACCCCTCTTCACTATCTACCACTCCTCCAACTTTGGTGTCATCTGCAAATTTACTAATCCATCCCTCAATACCCTCATCCAGATCATTTATAAAAATTACAAACAGCAGGGGCCCCAAAACAGATCCGAGGTACACCACTTGTAACCGAACTCCACGATGAATATCTTCCATCAACCACTACCCTCTGTCTTCTATCTGCTAGCCAATTCCTAATCCAATTAGCTAAATCACCCTCAATCCCATACATCTGCATTTTCTGCAGAAGCCTTCCATGGGCCACCTTATCGAACGCCTTACTAAAGTCCATATATACCACATCAACTGCCTTACCCCCATCCACCTCTTTGGTCACTTTTTCAAAAAACTCAATAAGGTTAGTAAGGCACGACCTACCCTTCACAAAACCATGCTGACTATCCCCAATCAATTCATTTCTCTCTAAATAACTATAAATCCTATCCCTAATAATTCTCTCCAATACTTTGCCCACAACAGAAGTAAGACTCACTGGCCTATAATTCCCTGGAAAGTCTCTATTCCCCTTCTTGAACAATGGGACCACATTCGCTATCCTCCAGTCTTCCGGCACTATACCCGTAACCAACGACGACCTGAAGATCAGAGCCAGAGGCTCTGCAATCGCCTCTCTCGCCTCCCAGAGAATCCTAGGGTAAATCCCGTCCGGCCCAGGGGACTTATCTAACTTCAAACCTCAAGAATATCTAGCACATCCTCCTTATCTACTTCAATACTTTCCAGTTTGCAACCCTGTATCCCAGTGTTCTCCACAACTACATTTACATCTCCCTGCGTGAATACCGAAGAGAAATATTTGTTCAGTGCCTCTCCAATCTCTTCAGGCTCCACGCACAACTTCCCACTGCTGTCTCTGACTGGCCCTAATCTTGCCCTAACCAATCTTCTATTCTTAACATATCTAAAGAAAGCTTTAGGATTCTCCTTGATCCTATCAGCCAAAGTCTTCTCGTGTCCCCTTTTAGCTCTCCTCAACTCACTCTTTAGCTCCCTCCTGGCTAATCTACAGCTATCCATTGCACTAACTGAGCCTTCAAGCCTCATCCTGACATAAGCCTCCTTTTTCCTTTTAACCAGCAAATTAACTTTTTTCGTACACCATGGTTCTCTTACTCGACCATTTCCTCCTTGCCTGACAGGGACATACTTATCAAGGACTCGCAGTAGCTGCTCCTTGAATAAGCTCCACATTCCAGATGTTCCCAGTCCTGTAGTTTCCTAGTCCAACCTATGCACCCTAATTCTCTCCTGATGGCCTCATAATTACCCTTCCCCCAGCTATAACTACTGCCCCCAGCTTCATGCCTATCCCTGTCCATCACTAAGGTGAACGTAACCAAATTGTGGTCACTATCACCAAAATGTTCACCAACTTCCAAGCCTAACACCTGGTCTGGCTCATTGCCCAGCACCAAATCCAATGTGCTGGGCAATGAGCCCAGCTCATTGAAATTCGTGAGAGAAATGAATTGATTGGGGATAGTCAGCATTTCTCCCCCAAAAGGTCCTATGGAGCAGTTTAAAAAGGAACACCCAGAAGGACTATAGGTTTGGGCTCTGAAAGAGAGGAATTCCCCAGCCAAAGGTAAATCACCATCCATCGCATTCCCAACTCAATGTCACAAACAAGTGGCAGTGAGATGACCAGAGTTGAAAGATATCAATCAAGGAATCACCTTCATCAATTAATACAAACAACTCAACTAACATTAATACTGGACTTATTTGTCTAACATGTTGGTAAGCAGCAGCACAGGACCTCGTGCAATTGGATTTTAAATGAAATATACAGTAGAAGTGGTTCTACCAGTTCATCTGAATCTTAAGCTTTGGAATGCTGATTGCAACAAATCTCACTCTGTCAAGTGGTACAAGTGAAAACAAGGATGATGTAGACGAGATACTCAAACTCTCTCTAGGGTTAGGAAAGTAAATACCTGGAGCAGTTGGATGTCTGTGTGTTGACAGACAAAATCATAACACAAGAAACAGGAGCAGGAGTAAGCCATTGAGTCCTTCAAGCCTTTTTTGCCACTCACAGATCATGGCTAACCTTTGAGCTCAACTTCATCTTCACGCAGTATCCCCACATCTCTGGGGTATACTGTGCAGAATACCTGTCTTAAATATGCTCAATAATCAAGCATCCATGGCTCTGTGAGACAGAACTCGAAACATAATTTGAAAGAAGAGATTTCTGCTCATTTTAGTTCTAAACTTATCCTGTTACTCTGTGTTCTAGACTCCCATGACATGGAGGTGCTGGTGTTAGATTGGGGTAAACAAAGTAAGAAGTCTCACAACACCAGGTTAAAGTCCAACAAGTTTATCTGATAGTAAACCCACAAGCTTTTTGGGGTCTGTCCCTTCATCAGGTGACACTCACCTCATGAAGGGGCAGATCCCGAAAGCTAGTAGGTTTACTGTCAAATAAACTTATTAGACTTTAACCTGGCATTCTAGAGTTTCAAGCCAGGGAAGATACTTTCTCAGCATCTACTCTCAGAAGTCTCATAAGAATTGTTTTAATAAGATCCCCTATCATTTCTCTAAACTCTGGGGAATATAGGCTTAATCTATTCAATCTTTCTTCATAGGCAAATCCAATCACCCCAGGATTCCCTCTGATGAACTTCTGTTGTACTTCCTCTCAGGCACATACATTCATGCTAGGCTATGTGGCCAAAACTGTATGCAGTACTCCTAATTGAGTTTCACAAAAACTCTGCAGATTACTAAAGCCCAGGAAGATTTCTTTTGTATTTCAGTCTCACTTAAATTTCACTGGTTGCTGTGTCATCCATCCTTGCAGAGTTTGAGCAGTTTTCAGCACTGGCATTTCAGGAAGTGTCACAGCATATCTAGTTTACTTCCACTTTGTCCATTATTTCTCACTCAAAACATCAGCTATGTAGTCCTCCTAAGTGTGAACAGAAACAACTAATTGAATGCAAAATACTGAAATAGCCATATCAAGGGATTTAATCAATAACATTTGCATTTCCTCCAAATCTGATGGAAGTTCTCAATCATAAGCAGCATAAAGCTGCCCAATGCATGCAGATTCTTAGTAACATAGATCCAGAAACTGCTTCTACCAGATATATATCTAGACATCTACTACCACAAAGACTAAATATAAAACCACACCAAATGAACTCAGCTATACATTGGCTTATTCTCACTCATACAGCAATATTAGTGCTGCTTCAAACTTAATTATTAAGAACTGGATCCTTTGTAGAATTTACCGCAGAAACAGCCAATTTGATTTGTCAGTGTTCATACTGTAAATGAATCCTCTCTCATTTAATCAGCATTTTTTTTCATTTATTGAGCTAGCTTGCCCTTAAAATGTATCTATGATATTCATCCTAATCTTTTCACATGGTGGCAAATTCCACATTCTAACCACTCTCTGAACCAAGGCTTTTGAGTAATCAAAATAACTGCACCTTCCCAAAACAGATTTCTCTTTCCATTAATTTTTAAGTAACAATAGCCTAGCTTGCTCTGGTATGAAGTGAAAATAACATGCAAATCACACAAGAGAAAATTTAAAAAATAAACCATAAACCTAAAAGGAGTTATTATAACAAGTTCACACTAATTAACAGCTCACCATCCATTAAAATTAAACTAGTAAATACTACAATCATATTACACAAAAGATCTCACAAAAAGCAACAGGATAAATGGGCAGCTAATTTGCTTTGACTGGTAGCATAAAGTAAGGGAAGAATGTTGGGCAAATCAACAAAAAAATCTGGATATGAAACTTGGGAGATGAACCAACCAAGCATCACAAACAATGATATCTTGGGTCTGGCAAAGATTTGTATTTGTCAGAAACTCTGGCTACCAAGCTCTGGTTCAAAGCCAACCAGTCGACAAAGCCTACACATCACTGCAAGGTGGCAGTACCAGATCAAATGCCTTCTCATTTTATTACATGAATCTGTGCCTCCAGACGGATAAGATCACACACAAATATTTAGCAGAAGTCCAGGGAAGAGGAGAAAAAAACTTTTGGGGTCTGACTGATATATTTCAGAAGTGTTTTCAGATAGTCCCATAGCTGGAAGTGGCATCATCCTGTCTTGAGCAAGTCAAGTCTTAGGGAGATTGCGGCGCTCAGGGCAAACCAACGCCCTCCTCCCCTAGCCCCCTCTTCTCCCAAGAGCAGACACAGGAAAATGCAGCTCCAACAGGTAAAGCGATGAAAGGACAGAGTCAGGCCCAAACCTCCCATTTAACAGTCCAACTGCCTACCGTCGTGTAAAGGACTTCGCAGTGCCCCGTTGATAGATTGAGCTCACTGAGCTTGGTATCCCACTGGAGGGGATCAGTAGTGTCAGTGTCCAGTACTTCCATCACTGCTGCTGTGTTTACCCCCAGTTAAAGCAACCCTGGCTGTCAGTCTGTCTGTCTCGGTCGGTCTGGTTTTCCCTTCACACTGTCGCGACATCCACCGGAAGCGTCGAGAAACAGCTTGATTGACAGCTGCCCGAACCAATCGAACGCCGGGCATGCCCGGAGACGCCGTCTCTGATTGGTAGCAGCTTCAGCCAATGGGCCGGAGCCACTTCGCCTTTCTGGCGAGTAGTTCCCGCCCCTCTCTCCTGACCGGAAGTGGAGGCAGGGCTCGTAAAGAGCGGGCGGACTGCGCGTGCGTGACAGTTGTAGTCTCTCCCGTCCGCGTGCTTGGAGGGAATCTGCTGAAGGGCCAGGGGCCGCCATTTTAACGAAGCGAATTCCTCTCCTGCCCTGTGCCCGTGTGAGGGCAGGTCCAACCATGATGCCGACCACAGCTAGTCCCTGTATCTACCAAACTTAAATTACAGTTGAACTCTCAGTTGGAAATTAGCATCAACCTGACACAAACGGCTACCAGACAATTGAGCCAACCCACTGGAGCCCCAGAGATAAAGGCAAAATACGGCCGGTGCTGGAATCTGAAACAGAAAATGTTGGAAAATCTCAGCAGGTCTGACAGCATCTGTGGCAGGAGAACAGAGTAAAAAGTCTAACAACACCAGGTTTAAATCCAGTCGATTTATTTGATAGTAAACTCACAAGCTTTCGAGGCTCTGCTCTTCATCAGGTGAATGAGGTGTTCTGGTCTCAAACAGCACATATAACAGCACAGACTGTTTACAGATTACTGACTAGAATGTGAATCTTTACACGTAACCTGCTATTCAAGTCTTAAAGTGGCTAACAATGTGAGTGGACGGAGCACTGAGTACAGGTTAAAGAGATGTGTATTGTCACCAGACAGTACAGTAAGTGAGGTTTTTTGCAAACCCAGGCAAGTCATGAGGGTTACAGATAGTGTGACATGAACCCAAGATCCCTGTTAAGACCGTCCTCATGAGTGTGGAACTTGGCTATCAGTCTCTGCAACCGATTCTGGAGAATAGTCCATAGTGAGTCTGATGGTGGGATGGAACTTGTTGATATCATCATATATGGGACTTTAACTTTACTTATATTGAATGGAATAGCTATACCTCTAGCTCGTTAGAGGGGTCAGTTTTTGTACAAAGTGTGCAGGAAGGTTTTTTGACTCAGTATGTAGATAGGGCAACTAGAGGTGAGGCCACATTGGATTTGGTGCTGGACAATGAGCCAGACCAGGTGTTAGACTTGGAAGTTGGTGAACATTTTGGTGATAGTGACCACAATTCGGTTACGTTCACCTTAGTGATGGATAGGGATAGGCATGAAGCTGAGGCCATACGGAGGGAATTAGGGTGCATAGGTTGGACGAGGAAACTACAGGGACTGGGAAAATCTGAAATGTGGAGCTTATTCAAGGAGCAGCTACTGCGAGTCCTTGATAAGTATGTCCCTGTCAGGCAAGGAGGAAACGGTCGAGTAAGGGAACCATGGTGTACTAAAAAAGTTAATTCGCTGGTTAAAAGGAAAAAAGAGGCTTATGTCAGGATGATGCTTGAAGGCTCAGTTAGTGCAATGGATAGCTATAGATTAGCCAGGAGGGAGCTAAAGAGTGAGTTGAGGAGAGCTAAAAGGGGACACGAGAAGACTTTGGCTGATAGGATCAAGGAGAATCCTAAAGCTTTCTTTAGATATGTTAAGAATAGAAGATTGGTTAGGGCAAGATTAGGGCCAGTCATAGACAGCAGTGGGAAGTTGTGCGTGGAGCCTGAGGAGATTGGAGAGGTACTGAATAAATATTTTTCTTCGGTATTCACGCAGGGTGATGTAAATGTAGTTATGGAGAACACTGAGGTACAGGGTTGCAAACTGGAAAGTATTGAAGTAGATAGGGAGGATGTGCTAGATATTCTTGAGGGTTTGAAGTTGGATAAGTCCCCTGGGCCGGACGGGATTTACCCTAGGATTCTCTGGGAGGCAAGAGAGGAGATTGCAGAGCCTCTGGCTCTGATCTTCAGGTCGTCGTTGGTTACGGGTGTGGTTCCGGAGGACTGGAGGATAGCGAATGTGGTCCCGTTGTTCAAGAAGGGGAAGAGAGACCTTCCAGGGAATTATAGGCCAGTGAGTCTTACTTCTGTTGTGGGCAAAGTATTGGAGAGAATTATTAGGGATAGGATTTATAGTTATTTAGAGAGAAATGAATTGATTGGGGATAGTCAGCATGGTTTTGTGAAGGGTAGGTCGTGCCTTACTAACCTTATTGAGTTTTTTGAAAAAGTGACCAAAGAGGTAGATGGGGGTAAGGCAGTTGATGTGGTACATATGGACTTTAGTAAGGCGTTCGATAAGGTGGCCCATGGAAGGCTTCTGCAGAAAATGCATATGTATGGGATTGAGGGTGATTTAGCTAATTGGATTAGGAATTGGCTAGCAGATAGAAGACAGAGGGTGGTGGTTGATGGGAGATATTCATCGTGGAGTTCGGTTACTAGTGGTGTACCTCAGGGATCTGTTTTGGGGCCCCTGCTGTTTGTAATTTTTATAAATGATCTGGATGAGGGTGTTGAAGGATGGATTAGTAAATTTGCAGATGACACTAAAGTCGGTGGAGTGGTAGATAGTGAAGAGGGGTGTTATAGTTTGCAGAGAGACTTGGACAAGTTGCAGAGCTGGGCCGAGAGGTGGCAAATGGAGTTTAATGTGGAAAAGTGTGAGGTAATTCACTTTGGCAGGAATAATAAATGTGTAGAGTATAGGGCTAATGGTAGGATTCTTAATAGTGTTGATGAACAGAGGGATCTTGGTGTATTTGTGCATAGATCCCTGAAAGTAGGCAGTCAAGTCGATAAGGTTGTTAAGAAGGCATACGGAGTCTTAGCTTTTATTGGTAGGGGGATTGAATTTCGGAGCCGCAACGTCATGTTGCAACTGTACAAAACTCTAGTGCGGCCGCACTTGGAGTATTGTGTACAGTTCTGGTCCCCGCATTATAAGAAAGATGTGGAGGCATTGGAGAGGGTAAAGTGGAAGTTTACCAGAATGTTGCCTGGTATGGAAGGCAGGTCTTATGAAGAGAGGCTGAGGGATTTGAGGTTGTTTTCGTTAGAAAGAAGGCGGCTAAGAGGAGGCCTTATTGAAACATATAAGATGATTAGAGGTTTAGATAGGGTGGACAGTGATAGCCTTTTTCCTAGGATGGAGAAAGCTAGCACGAGGGGACATAGCTTTAAGTTAAGGGGTGGTGGTTTCAGGACAGATGTCAGAGGTACGTTCTTTACCCAGAGAGTGGTAAGGGTATGGAATGCCTTGCCTGCGTCAGTTGTGGATGCGCCAAGTGTGGTGGCGTTTAAGAGGTTAGTAGATAAGTTTATGGATGAAAAGGGAATGGTTTAGGTTAGAGGGTCACTGCTTGTTCCAATTGGTCGGCGCAACATCGAGGGCCGAAGGGCCTGTTCCGCGCTGTAATGTTCTATGTTCTATAGTTGTTTCAATGATTGTTCACCATGAGTCCAAAGGAAAAAAATGTCATCGATGTATCCAGCATATACCTTGGTTGAAGATCCCGTGCGATGAAGAAGTTTTGTTTGAACCTGTGCATGAACATATTGGAATATTGAGGTGCAAATTTGGTCCCTATGGCCGTTCCGTGTGTCTGGATGAAAAACTGGTTGTTGAAGATGAAGACATTGTGGTCCAGGATAAAGCAGATGAATTGTAAAATTGCATCCGGAAACTGGCAGTTGTCGGCATTCAGTATTGAGGCAGTTGCAGCAATGCCATCGTCGTGGGGGATGTTGGTGTAGAGGGCCGAGACATCCATTCTTTTCCTTTGGACTCATAGTGAACAATCATTGAAACAACTATATGATGATATCAATAAGTTCCATCCCACCATCAGTCTCATCAATGACTGTTCTCCAGAATTGTTTGCATTCTTGGACACTCGCATCTCCATCAAGGACGGTCACCTCAGCACCTCACTGTACCGCAAGCCGACAGACAACCTCATAATGCTCCACTTCTCCAGCTTCCACCCTAAACACGTTAAAGAGGCCACCCCCTATGGACAAGCCCTTCGTATACACAGAATTTGCTCAGATGAGGAAGATCGTGACAGACACCTCCAGACGCTGAAAGATGCCCCCATGAGAACAGGATATGGCACTTGACTCATCGATCGACAGTTCCGACATGCCACAGCGATAAACCGCACTGACATCCTCAGAAGACAAACATGGGACACGGTGGACAGAGTGCCCTTTGTTGTCCAGTACTTCCCTGGAGCAGAGAAGCTACAACATCTTCTCTGGAGTCTTCAACATATCATTGATGAAGATGAACATCTCGCTAGGGGCCATCCCCACACCCCCACTTCTTGCCTTCAGACAACCGCGCACCTCAAACAGACCATTGTTCACAGCAAACTACCCAGCCTTCAGGAGAGCAGTGACCATAATACCACACAACCCTGCCACAGCAACCTCTGCAAGACATGCTGGATCATCGACATGGATGACATCATCACACGTGAGAATTCTATCCACCAGGTACACAGTACATACTCTTGCAACTCGGCCAACGTTGTCTACCTAATACATTGCAAGAAAGGATGTCCCGAAGCATGGTACATTGGGGAGACCATGCAGACACTACGACAGCAGATGAATGAACATCGCTCGACAATCACCAGGCTAGACTGTTCCCTTCCTGTTGGCAAACACTTCAGCGGTCACGGGCATTCGGCCTCTGACTTTCGGGTAAACATTCTTCAAGGTGGCCTTCACAATACAAGACAGTGGAGAGTCGCTGAGCAGAGACTGATAGCCAAGTTCCGCACACATGAGGACGGTCTCAACAGAGATCTTGGGTTCATGTCACACTATCTGTAACCCCCATGACTTGCCTGGGTTAGCAAAAAACCTCACTTACTGTGCTGTCCGGACACAATACACATCTCTTTAACCTATGCTCAGTGCTCCGTCCACTCACATTGTTAGCCACTTTAAGACTTGAATAGCAGGTTAGGTGTAAAGATTCACATTCTAATCAGTAATCTGTAAACAGTCTGTGCTGTTATATGTGCTGTTTGAGACCAGAACACCTCATTCACCTGATGAAGAGCAGAGCCTTGAAAGCTTGTGAGTTTACTATCAAATAAATCAGTTGGATTTAAACCTGGTGTTGTCAGACGTCTTAATGTGTTTACCCCAGTTCAATGCCAGCATCTCTACATCATGGCGGGAGAACATTTTGAACTTGGATGACCCTCAGTCATAGTTAAAGAGAAGGGAAATGGGACAAGATTTACGCATTACGGTGTCCCAATTGCTGTGATAGCATAACATCTTTACCTACGTGTTGTAGTTGTAGTGATAGTCCAGGTTCCAACTTTCTTGCCATCATACAGCTGACCAGAAGTCTTTCTTGCTCTTATCAATTGACATGTTTTAAAAGGATTTACAGATTAATGTTACTTGTTTGCCCATTTTATGAATGCAACTTTCTTGGCCATAATTGTGGAATTCGAAGTTGGTTCAAAGCAAGAACCCTGCTTTGTCACTGCAGCACAAGGCCCAGATACAAATGCATGATTAAACTCACTAAAACACATTAATTGTTGAGTTTAGGGTGAGAGAGCACTGTCTACAATGAACACGTTGACCAGCTTGAGAAACAATGCTGAGCAAGTTCATGCAGAATCAGGGTAATCAACCCATGAAATAGGTTACAGAAAATTTTGACACGTGTGATTTGTTGTTAGCTGTAAAGTGAGAGGAAGTTGAAGACAAGGGTGAATTTTTTGATATACAATGATTAATTAAGATAAATCAGGAGAGACTTGTTAAGGGAAAATAGTGTTAAACTATCTTGGTTGTGTTTTTCGATGAGCTGATATTGAGTAGCAGAGGGACCTGGTTGCATGAGTCATTGAGGTGGCAGGACAGGTTTAGGATCCATAGAATCCCTACAATGCAGAAGGAGGCCATTTGGCCCATCGAGCCTACCACAATCCCACCCAGGTCCTTTTCCCATAATCCCACTGCCAATATTTACACTGCCAATCCCCTGACAGTAGGGTCAACTTATTATACTAATCAACTTAACCTGCACATCTTTGGATTGTGGAAGAAAACTATAGCACCTGGAGGAAACCCATATAGACATGGGGAGAATATGCAAATAGACAGTGACCCAAGGCCGGAATTGAACTCTGGTTCTTGGCACAGTAAGGCAGTAGTGTTAACCACTGTGTCACCATGCTGAGAGCGCAGTTAATAAAATATAGTATTCTAGACTTTATCATAAGAGACATAAAAGTACAAGATTAAGAAAGTTCTGTTGAATTTGTATATGACCTACATATAGTTTGGCCTTCATTGAATATTCATCCAGTTCGGAGTGCAAATCTTTAGGAAAGATGTGAAGACGTTAGAGGATATGGTTCTAGGGATGAGGAAATTCAGATATTTAGGTAAATTAGAGAAATTTCAATCAGCCATATCACTTTTAGATGCTGTTAAACTTGTGACAAACAGAAGGAGGTTAATTGTTTGAGGACAACAAAGCTTCTCAGCCAGTCTGGGCATTCATTCCTCCTCCTATATGCCTACAGACCTTTTCCTTGAATAAGAAAAAGATAGCATCTATATTGATGTGCATGCCACTTATTCACACCATTCTCCAGATATTCTAAAATTGCTAGGGACCAGTTCAGGAACTCCAAGGAATACTATGAAGTTTGCCTAGACCACAAGTTTTTTTTTAATTTTAGCATTAACGTAAGTACTTGGAAGTGCATGATAAAATAGAACTGAGTCAGCACAACTTAATCAAGGAGATGTCATGTCTGACAAATCTGTTAAAGTTCTTTGAGGAGATAACAAGGAAATTAGATAAAGGAGTGGACATGATTTATGTAGATTTTCAGAAGATCTTTGACAAGATGCCACTTAGGAGACTGTTAAATAAGATAAAATACCCCATGGTACTAAGGGTAAAGTCCTGGCATGGATAGAGGTTTGGCTGACTGGGAGAACAACTACACAGACAAGCTCTCCGTATACACAGAGTCTGCTCAGATGAGGAGGATCACAACAAACACCTCCTGAAAGATGCCCTTATAAGAACAGGTTATAGTGCTTGACTCATTAATCGACAGTTCTGATTCGCCACAGAGAAAAACTGCACCGGCCACCTGAGAAGACAAACATAGGACATGGTGGACAGAGTAGCCTTCATCATCCAGTACATTCTTGGAGCGGAGAAGCTATGACATCTCCTCCGGAGTCTTCAACATATCATTGATGAAGATAAACATCTAGCCAGGGCCATCCCCACACACCCACTTCTTGCCTTCAAATAACCGCACAACCTCAAACTACCCAGCTTTCAGGAGAACAGTAACCACAATACCACACATCCCTGCCACAACAACTTCTACAAGACATGCCAGATCATCGACATGAATGATATCATCTCACATGAGAACCCCATCCACCAGGTACATGGCACATATTCTTGCAACATTGTGTACCTAATACACTGCAAGAAAGGATGTCCCGAAACATGATACATTGGGGAGTCCATGCAGACCTATGACAATGGATGAATGAATACCGCTCGACTATCACCAGGCAAAACTGTTGACTTCCTGTTGGCGAACACTTCAGCGGTCATGGGCATTTGGCCTCTGATCTTTGGGTAAACCTTCTCCAAGGTGGCCTTCATGACACACGACAGAGCAAAGTTACTGAGCAGAAACTGATAACCAAGTTCTGCACACATGAGGACGGCCTCAACCAGGATCTTGGGTTCATGTCACACTATCTGCAATCCCCATGACTTGCCTGAACTTGCAAATCTCACTTGCTGTCCTGTCTGGAGACAATACACATCTCTTTAACCTATGCTTAATGCTATCTCCACTCATATTGTCTGTTCTTGCAACATACTTTTACATATTTTCTCCAAATGTAAATCAACAGACTCAAACCTTTCCAGTGTTTCTTTTTGTTAACCCAATCCCACACATCCTCCCTGTGCATACTCTTGTGCACTTTGCACATTAAAACTGACCAGTTACCACTATCAAAAAATGATTTGGTGTTGATCACATTTCTAGGTATGCCTTTTAACTCCATCCTTAAAGTCAATGCTTACAGTGAACTGGACAAACCCAAGTCCATTCCTTGTTTGCTACAAAAAGTAAATCCAAGTTCCAATTGAATCCAATTCAAGGTCCCCACAAGAGTGACAAACAAGATCCAAGCTGGCAAGTTAAGGCATTACACCTTGGGCTTGATCTGATGCTTGATCATAGCCAAAAGGCCAAGAAATGATATTTACATTCACTTTTTAAGAATGTTTAGAATACATTGTTGCATTGTAGTGTACTTCCGCCATGCCTTCTTCCCTTTTAGGTCAGCTTTGTTTAATTTAAACCCTGTCGATTTCTACTTCATTTTTTCAGCTACACTCAGAATCTCTTTGACACAACTTAGTGGTGGACAATAGGAACATGGCAAGCATGGGGCTGCCAGATAAGACTCTCATGTCTAAATACACTCCCAATTTTACAAGTCCTGGCAAGAAAATATGCAGGAGATGGGACTGTTTGCAATATTAAGGGATGCTTACAAATGGAGATAAAATGTGACAGAAAGGGAGAGAGGAGGAGTGGGAAAGAGATAGTGAGAAAGGGGGAGGATGATAGGCATTAAAAGAAAGGAAAGAAGTTTGAGGGGTAAAGGGTGGAGAAAGAGAAGGACAAAATACATCCAGAGAGAAAGAGTATCTACCAGTCTGTGATAAAAGCCAACATTGGTACAGTAATATTAACCGCTATTACGAAGGCTAAATTCACAGGTAACTTCAAACAAAATACTCTAGTCTAAAATGTTGAAAAAGATGACTTCAAGGCTCATCATTTACACCAACTTGGTCTTTCAGCATACTCAAAGCAAATATTTGTCATTATTATCAGCATATAATCAGCTGGCATTGCCAGAAAAGTGAAAATGATGTGGGGGGCAATTTTGATCTGCATTGGCAGTGCATGGTATCACCAACAGGATTCAGCAAGAATCGGAGAACACAAATTTCACTGGCAATGTCATAATTTCTGATTTTCAATTCCCCTCTCTTCTTGACAGAGTCAGAGAGTGGATGTAGAGAGTCGTTTTTCAAACTGGAGGCCTGTGACCAGCAATGTGCCTCAGGGATCAGTATGGGTCCACTGTTATTTGTCATTTATATTAATGATTTGCATGAGAATATAGGAAGCATGGTTAGTAAGTTTGCCAATGACATCAAGATTGGTGGCATAATGGACAGTGAGAAAGATTATCTCCAGTTGCAGCAGGATGTTGATCAATTGGGCCAGTGGGCTGACAAATGGCAGATGGAGTTTAATTTACACAAATGCGAGGTGATGCATTTTAGTAAATTGAACCAGGGTAGGATTTCATCAGTTAATGATAGGGTTTTGGCGTTACAGAACAAAGAGATTTAGGAGTACATGTTCATAGTTCCTTGGAAGTGGAATGACAGGTGGACAGAGTGTGAAGAAGGCATTCTGCATGCTTGGTTTCATCGGTCAGGGCATTGCATACAGGAGTTGGGAATTCTTGTTAAAGTCGTAACAAGACATTAGTAAGGCCACACTTGGAGCACTATGTGCAATTCTGGTCACCCTATTATAGAAAGGATATTATTAAATTAGAAAGAGTGCAGAAAAAATTTACTAGGATGCTACTAGGACTTGATGGATTGATTTATAAGGAGAGGCCAGATAGACTAGGACTTTTTTTGAAGCGTAGGAAGCTGAGGGATGATCTTATAGAGGTCTATAAAATAATGAGGGGCATAGACAAGGTAGATAGTCAATATCTTTTCCCAAAGGTTGGGGAGTCTAAAACTAGAAGGCATAGGTTTAAGGTGAGGGGGAAAAGATACAGAAGTATCCAGAGGGGCAATTTTGTCTCACAGAGGTTGGTGAGTGTCTGGAACAAACTGACAAAGGTAGTAGTAGAGACAGGTACAATTTTATCTTTTACAAAGCATTTAGATAGTTACATGGGTACAATGGGTATAGAGACTTATGAGCCAAATGCAGACAATTGGGATTAATTTGGGGGTTTTATTAAAAAATGGGCAGCTTGGACAAGTTGGCCGAAGGGCCTGTTTCAATGCTGTAAACCTCTTTGACTCAATGGCTGTCCGGCAGAGTAAATTGAAAAATGCCCAGAAGCTGGGCGTTTTTAAGACATTAGCATCTCACTAGTGAACGTTCACTCTGGAACTCTTCCCCCTTGTTCCCGCTCTTCGTTGAATATTTCGCCTGATCAAATTTGAGCATTGGCTTTGTAGCTTTAAGAATGATGGAGCCAACTGGAGTGCTGCCTGCCATCTTGAAGGGGAGGTGTCACTCACCAGCCTTTGGTTTCCTTCATGTCAAGGTGTCCATGTGTTTAATGAGTTCTAGTGGCTGGTATGTAGACAGAGCTTTCCATGTCTCCCTTGCTGGGCTTGTGTCCATATCACTGCTGAGGAAATGTCCTTCCAGAGTGGAGCTGGAAAGTGGTGGGTGGAAGTCAGCAGTCAACTCTGGGGACAACTGTGAGGCTGCATGAGAAGCCTGGTTGCAATGATGCAATGGGAGATTCAGAAAAGGGGTACTTTCTGCCTTATGGTGGCTGGAGATCCTCTCGCTGGAGGTGAATTTTAACTCCACAATCAGGCAGCTGTGTGAAGCCAAAGGAGTGAACTGTTTGGAAGTTCAAATCCACTGATTATGGACGTTTGATTGTCAAGGATTAGTGTCAATGTGGCAATCTGTTAGAAATGGATGACTTATTTAACCTGCAGCCCTTGTAAGCTGGTGGAGGACAAATTAGGTGCACCTCACCTGCCACAAAAGTAAGTTGTTGGTTCAACACCCAATTCTTGATTTGCCAATTAAGTTAGCATAGCAATATATGAATGTGCCACTACTGATGCACCCATTGTGGAGAGCGGTGGAAAGTTGGAGGACTTTATTGTGTTCCTGCTCCTGGCCTGCCTAAACTCACCATTAACAGATCCAGGCAGCAAGTAATCATCTGACCTGACTGCTCCTCTACTGTGGCTACGTTTGCAGTTCTAGGAGAGAGATCATTCTGTATCCACTGGCACCATGAGGTCCTATGTGCAAATTGGGAACTACAGGAACTGTAGTTTATCATATTTCAGTTTGATGTTTTAAGTATCATTTGTTTTTGCTGAAGGCTGCATCCTTTTAAGGGACTGCCCCTTTTACTTTGTTCCTCAGTTCATTTGATTTGGTTTACTTGGTTTTATATAAAAGAGTTGGAGCCCAATTCCAAACCCTTTGGAAGGATTCCATCCAAGCATTGAATGCCAATGTTCATATTCATGTCTACAGTAGAGAAATCACACAAATATGGACACCAGTACAAGGTGTTATGGTGAAGTCTCTCATCATTTACCAAGTTGAAGATGATGAGGGAGGGGTGGATGAGGGGAGGAGGTATGGTGTGGTATTGATTAGGACTAATGCCCGACAGAGGAGGGGGAGGTTGGGCCCTTTGCTCTTCTGGGAGCAGAATCACAGAAGGTGAAGACATGCAAGAGACAATACCAGTAAAACTTCTTTGCTGATGAACATCCTACCATCAGATGTCAGAGATACAGTGTTGAAGAAAATTGTGTCTGTCCCAGGGGAAGGTAAACCAGCTTTGCCAGGTTATGCAAGAGCTGGCACCACATAGACTGGGAAGTCATCCATTTCCTGTGGCCTTTAAAGTTACTGCTGCTCTGAACTTCAACCTTATGTGTCTGAGGTTGCCAGGCTGTCAGTACTCTATTAGCCATCAGCATCCTCATCACTAGGAGAAGAGTGACAAACATGAGAGGCCTTGAAGTTTATAGTATGGTGGTGGTGGTTGCGGGGGCTGGGGGGGATGGTGGTGTGGGGGGGGGGTGCTGTCCCCTTACATAGGGAGGAGCAGTGGTGCTATCAGCAGTGCATTTTTATTGCATTGCATATGTGGGAAAATGGCTATAAGATGTCACACCTCTGATTCACACCATCCAGAAGTTTGGACAGTGCTCCTTCAGAGAATCCTGGTGCTGGTTTCCTGACAGCCATTCCCTGGATCCGGAACAAGTGCTGGGAGCTGTTTAAAAGGAGCGTCCCACTGATTGCAGAGATTAAATGTTCATGTTCATGATGTGAGCAAATCAGAGGCAAGCTGCCACAAGTGCGTATGATCCACATGAAGAAAAATTAAATTATCAAAGGGGCGAGTATTCGTTTAGAGTTCCTACTGTCGAGATTCTCTGGTTTTCTTACTGAATACTTAAACGAAATATGGGAAAATTCCGTCCAACAATTCCTACTTTTACATCAATTGACTAACAGATTAAAGTAGTGTATTTAGTTTACAGTTTCTACATGTGAAAATATTATCAAGTCTATAAATCCAAATTTTGTCCTTGCTGGTAAAGAGGTCTTGTGGCGCAATAAGTACATCATTGGGTGAAATTCTTCCAAAAATGTTCTTGTGTGTTGAATTCATAGGAAAAGGAGTAAATCATACTGTTTCTTTCAGTGGGAGTTCACACTAGAATCACCCACACTCTGTGCAATGCAGAGCCACAGCATGATAATCATTATATTTCAGGGGACAGGGCTGATTCATGCCAGAGAAGCTGAAACCAGTAGGCCTCTGCGCACGCATAGTAACTCTGAACTGTCAGCCACCCTGTTTGTTGGCCAGCTCAAACAGGGTTGGCGAGCCCGGGATCCCCACAGTGCTGGTCTCCAGTAACACCCCCTCTCCTCTGACAGAGCCTCCCAGCCCACCCCTACGAAACAGATTCACCCCCTGAGCAAACCCAAACCCACCCATTCCAACCGCTGCTCTCCCTCCTGCCACCGTCAATCTCCATGCATAGTAAGAAGTCTCACAACACCCATGCAGAGTGGCAGTCTATCCCCTACAGACCTCACCCTTCCGCATAGGCTGACACTGCTAGGATGCCCAGGAGACAGAACCCTCCCCTCCCCATTGTCTGACCCCCTGGGGGCCTTGTTTGTCCCCCTTCACTCCAGTTAGGTCAGACTGCCAGTTCCTCAAAAGTGGGAAACTGGTCTGAACCCCAATGGACTGAAATACTCCTGGCAGGGTGGGAGATGCTAGCCGGAAAGAGAATTCAGGCCCGGGGCCATTAATCACATTAAAATAAGATGTAAAGTAGATGTTCTCACTGGATTCCAGCACGGTGAGAACGCATGCATGAATCCCACATGCCCAAACACAAGATTTTCCCCACCACACTGTGCTAAAAAATTAGCGTGGTGGTGTGGGAAAATCACCCCCATTGTCTCTGAACCAGAAGTTTTGTAACTGAGTCCAGTCCAGGACTTGAAGACCAAAGAATGTGTGTTTATAACATGGCCAAATGGTTTGATGAAATTGTTCCAATAGCAAGTAATAAGAGTAAGAGATTTCTGGTAAGATTGTAACAGAAAGAAAGTTGATGGCTCTACCATCATTATCCATAGCTCCAGACTGCAACATGTATGTAAATATGCTTACTGTCATGACAATTTGGCTTTGTTGAGTGATCTACAGCATATCATTTATGTAATACAAAATAAATATTATTGAACTGAACATTCATTCATCGGTGTTTAGAAGTGCTTTTAAATTGTAAATCTATTTGTACTGTATCTGTACACTGTACACTGGGAGTTCTGTCTTGCAGGCCGAAGGGCCTGTTTGTGCTGTAGTGTTCTATGTATAAGTTACAGGTTTCACAACACTGTATGGAGTTGTTCCTTTAAACGTCATGGCCCTATTTTACCATTTTCATTTGAACAGCTGGGTCGATTTGAAACTGGGAGTGTTTCAGATCTGACTTTTAGGCCTGTTCTGAGACACTCCCAATGCACACTTTCAAAAATATCAGTGAGTTCGAATCACACTGCAGATGTTTGTGGGTGGGGCTTAATACACTTGAAACCCTGCAGCTCTGATCACACAAAAAAATGTTGAATTCTGCTCTATGGTAAGGAATTCTGCCCTTACCATATCACTCTCGGGCTGAATGGTGCCTTCCTTTGGCCCCCACAGATATTGCTCCCTCCCCAACAGTATTAAATACTTTACCCCCTCCCCCCACCCACCTGCCATCCACACTGATTGCAACCCCCTCCTGCTCCCCCACCACCACCTCCCCACTGATCCCAGGCAGAGAGGCAGCGGACCCCATTCCCCTCCCACCGAACTCAGGCAGTGTGGCAGCAGACCCCCTTCAACTCCCACCCGATGACAGATAGAGCGGCAGAAGCTCCACAGGCAACGAGGAGAGGTAGGAAACTGGCATCCTCCACTCCTGATGTACATTCTGAGGAGACACTGAGACATAGTGGTAAGCCATGTAAGGTTAGGAAGTTAGGAAGTTATAGTTGCACTAAGATGGAACAATTGATGGGCTATATTAGTTAGGTAGATTTTTAAGCACCTAAATGTTTTCCATTCACATGTTTTTATGTTAGAACTTATTATTTTAACACCTTTAATGTCATCATTAAATGTTTTTTCATCACCCACGTGAGACTAATTTGTCTCAGATTTGTCTTGAACAGAAATCCTCTTCCATTGATGGTCACCGCAAAGATCTTCATGTTATGAGAGCTGAGAAAGACCCTCAATGCTGTGTCACTGAAAAAATGAAGCCATTGGTTCTCCACATCCCATGAATGATTTTTTGCTCAGTGTGCCCCTCCTCTTTCTCTTCCTACTGGGAGGGCAGCCTCTCCTCAGTAACACCTGGCTTATCAGATTCCACGTTCTCCTCTCCGCCTCCAAAATACTACCTCTGCTGTGCCAGATTGTACAAGCACAACACATCACCCACAATACAGGAAAAGATCAGGTGGCTGTATTGTAGAGACCTGCCAGAGAGTCCAGGTATTGGAATTGCATTTTCAAGGACCTTGGTAAAGAGGGAAATGGCATGGAGATAGGTGTGGATTGCATTATTTTCCTCATGTCAGCAGGTTTTTGAGACCAAAAATGGAGCAACGCGATGATAAAATAACCCCCCAGTTCTCAATTCTGCTTCTGCCTCTAATTGTTATGCATTTCCTATTTTTCTAAATGTTTAAAAATATAATTTCAGCTAACTCCTTGTTGATGCAATAATTACTGATACTGACAAAAACAAAGAAAATTACATTATAGAAACAGGCCCTTTGGCCCTCCAAGCCTGCGCCAACCATGCTCCCTGATTAACTAAAACCCCATTTACTTCCAGGGAACCATATCCCTCTATTCCCATCTCATTCATGTACTTGTCAAGATGCCCCTTAAAAGTCACTACCCTATCCGATTCCACTACCTCCTCCAGCAATGAGTTCCAGGCACCCAGCACTCTCTATGTAAAAAATCTGCCTTGTAGATCTTTTTTAAAACTTGCCCCTCGTACCTTAAATCTATGCCCCCTTGTAATTGACTCTTCCACCCTGGGAGAAAGCTTCTGACTATCCACTCTGTCCATGCTTCTCATAATCTTGTAGACTTCTATCAGGCCTCCCCTCAACCTCCAACACTCCAGTGAGAACAAATCAAGTCTCTCCAACCTCTCCTCATAGCTACTGCCCTCCATACTAGGCAACATCCTGTTAAATCTTTTCTGTACCCTCTCCAAAGCCTCCACATCCTTCTGCTAGTCAGGCGACCAGAATTGAACACTATATTAAAGTGCAGCCTAACTAAGATTCTACGTCAACATGACTTACCAATTTTTAAACTCAATACCCTGGCTGATGAAGGCAAACATACCGTATGCCTTCTTGACAACCTTCTGCATCTGCATTGCCACTTTCAGTGACCTGTGTACCTGTACACCCAGATTCCTTTGCCTCAATACTCCTAAGGTTCTTCCACTTACTGTATATTTCCTATCTGTATTAGACCTTCCAAAATGTATTACCTCACATTTGTCCAGATTAAACTCCATCTGCCATCTCTCTGCCCAAGTCTCCAACTGATCTGTATTCTGCTGTATCCTCTGATGGTCTTCATTGCTATTTGCAAATCTTTGTGTCGTCCGCAAACTTACTCATCAATCCAGTTACATTTTCCTCCAAACCATTTATATATATTACAAACAGCAAAGGTCCCAGCACTGATCTCTGAGGAACACCACATGTCACAGCCCTCCATTCAGAAATGCACCCTTCCACTGTTACCCTCTGTCTTTGATCAAAATGTGGAGATGCTGGTATTGGACTGGGGTAAACACAGTAAGAAGTCTCGCAACACCAGGTTTTAAAGTCCAACAGCTTTCGGTGCTTCTACTTTTCGTCAAATGAGTGGAGAGTTCTGATCACCAAACAAAGCATATAAAGGCACACACACATAGAACATAGAACATTACAGCGCGGAACAGGCCCTTCGGCCCTCGATGTTGTGCCGACCAATTAGGAACAAGCAGTGACCCTCTAACCTAAACCATTCCCTTTTCATCCATAAACTTATCTACTAACCTCTTAAACGCCACCAAACTTGGCGCATCTACAACTGCAGCAGGCAGGGCATTCCATACCCTTACCACCCTCTGGGTAAAGAACCTACCTCTGACATCTGTCCTAAAACCACCACCCCTTAATTTAAAGCTATGTCCCCTCGTGCTAGCTTTCTCCATCCTAGGAAAAAGGCTATCACTGTCCACCCTATCTAAACCTCTAATCATCTTATATGTTTCAATAAGGTCTCCTCTTAGCCGCCTTCTTTCTAACGAAAAAAACCTCAAATCCCTCAGCCTCTCTTCATAAGACCTGCCTTCCATACCAGGCAACATCCTGGTAAACCTCCTCTGTACCCTCTCCAATGCCTCCACATCTTTCTTATAATGCGGGGACCAGAACTATACACAATACTCCAAGTGCGGCCGCACTAGAGTTTTGTACAGTTGCAACATGACGTTGCGGCTCCGAAATTCAATCCCCCTACCAATAAAAGCTAAGAGTCCGTATGCCTTCTTAACAACCTTATCGACTTGATTGCCAACTTTCAGGGATCTATGCACATATACACCAAGATCCCTCTGTTCATCAACACTATTAAGAGTCCTACCATTAGCCCTATACTCTACACATTTGTTATTCCTGCCAAAGTGAATTACCTCACACTTTTCCACATTAAACTCCATTTGCCAGCTCTCGGCCCAGCTCTGCAACTTGTCCAAGTCTCTCTGCAAACTATAACACCCCTCTTCACTATCTACCACTCCTCTGACTTTGGTGTCATCCGCAAAGTTACTAATCCATCCTTCAATACCCTCATCCAGATCATTTATAAAAATTACAAACAGCAGGGGCCCCAAAACAGATCCCTGAGGTACACCGCTAGTAACCAAACTCCACGATGAATATCTCCCATCAACCACCACCCTCTAGAACATAGAACATAGAACATAGAACTTTACAGCACAGAACAGGCCCTTCGGCCTTCGATGTTGCGCCGACCAATATAAAAAGCAATGCCC